>JARBIX010000025.1:10000-610000 GCA_029850275.1 Chrysosporium keratinophilum
GAGCCCAGGGCAGCTCCCACAATTCAGGAGACCTCTCCTAGTTTCCCAATTTCCTCGTTTCTTTACACGGATCGAGCAAGCTGGTGATCGCTTCTCACGGACCGTCGAATCCCGTTGATTTAGCACCTAGCTTCCGAGAAATTAGGGATCGTGTTCATTAAGCCCGGCGGCATCGCACACAGATACGAGTAGCCACGGCAGACGTAGGAAGTTTGAGGGAAAGTGGAAGAGATCTCTCGGCTAAACAGAGAATGAGCCATGAGATCAAAATTCAAATACGGAGGGGCCTCCCAAAAGCAATAAACCCTCCAAATTGTAGTGTCCGTAAAGTACACAATCTCCATTAGAGCAAAACACAAGTCGCGCCTGAAGATTAGGGGTGTCTTCAGGACCTGAACCCCCTTATTGACGGGCTAAAGAAGTATGGACGCCCCCTAAGTAGCTCTAAGGCTTGGACGATAGGGTGACCCAATGAACGCTAAGTTAAAGACACTGGTGCTGGTTTGCTTCGCTCTCCAAATCATGTAATCCCGCGCCGCCTTGGCACCCAGAGCTTGGACGTTTTTCTGCCGTGGAGCTTCATCTCACCACTTCCAAGATCCACGATCACCACGCAACGCAACAAACACTGTCCGCAACACGGAATACCCCATCCAGATGCTGCAGGGAATAAGAGAAGATGGACACCGCTCTCCTCACTCCGCTTTCCACCATTGAGCAGCGTCTCAACGCGGTCATTTCCGCCATAACGTCCTCTCCCACCGCCGCCAGCGCGCCGGCTGCCACCCTCGCCCTCCTCGAGGCGGACGACAGTCTCACCTCCGCACTGGACACGCTACGAAAGCACCAGGCGAATTATGACCGCATTTTACAGTTACGCACGGAAGCGACGAGGCTAGAGGAGAGGGTGCGCGAAATTGTACGCGAGGTTGGGCGGATGGGAGATGACATTGTCACGATTGCCGGGGGGTATGACGAAGATGATGATGATGATGATGATGGAGAAGAAGACGAAGAAAACGAGAACTGGGAAGCAGGTGGCCGTGTTTCAGAAGAAGGAAGGGATGTTGAAATGGGCGGTATGACGACGCCAACAGACACCAAACGAGCACGTCGCAAAAATGAGATTGATTACCAACTGCTTCTCGATTTTGCACGGCGGATAAGTAAATATAACTCACAGGCTGCGTCTGCAGCAACATCAGGCGCTATCCCTACAAAACGCAGTCTGCCAACAGATTCACACCGAGCGCAAGACCACATGCAAGGCCAGGGTCAGGACGGCGCGGGAGTCGCAGCGATAACCAAAGAATCCACTTCGAAGCTTGACGCCTTCGCCGAGTCTATCCGTCAGGGCTGGCTTTTACCCTATCCACATGATGATATGATCCGCAGGGGCGTTATGGGCAAATTGCAAGCGGCGGTTGCCGCAGCAGGGGCGCGCGATGAGCGGGATATTGAGCGGGAAGTGGAGAAAATATTGCGCACGGTGGAGATGGGTGGTGGTGCTGCACAAGAAATAGCCGGGAAGTCGGGCGCAGCAGAAGAGGGAGGGCAGAATGGAGAGGATATGTATGGAACGGAGAGGACGCAGGTTACCACCACTGGAATCAGTGCTAGTGGTAGGGAAAGTGCGGCAAGGCCAACGGGGCCGACGAAAGCAAAGCTGGATTTGGATCTGTACGATCCAGACGAGGATGACATATGATCCTGTGCGCGAGTTATTACACCCCTTTGTAACGAATCATCCTCTTAGATGTCTCTCATTTCGACGGAAGAAATGTGACCTGCTGTGATATCTGCCAATGTTTTCCATATGGCAAAGGACTTTGTCAGGGCACAACAATAAATGACGCTCAGTCCTTTTGCTCGCAAGTACTCATCTTCAATACAGCACTCCCTATCTAGCAGCTTCGCGTCTCTGTTCATTGGAAGTTGCAACCGCAAATGGCTATGCCAGACAACCCAGTACCCCTTGGCCAAGAAAGGTCACTCGATCATTCCTAGTCGAATAGAAATTACCTGCAGCCATCAGAGGCCTGCGGCACAATCGAGTAGATTTCATTCCGAAAAAGGTAGTGGTCCCAACTACAAGCATTGTGGCAGCCTTGAAAAAGTACGGAGTACCAAAGAGCGACAAGACTAGTACATAGGAGCTTTAGGGTCTCCATGCGCTTGAAAGATTAATGTGCAGATACAGTCGAGTGGAAATGCTGCGGAGCCTAAGTTCGTCCAGTCCCTCTGTATAAGCAAGCCATAGAGGCTCGAGTATCTCGCCATAATTGCTTGCAGGAAGCGGCCAGACCAGTGACGATGATCCTTTCTGCACCAGGCGATTGATATTATCCACCTCGGTTTCCGCAGTATGTTTCAAGTTTCGGGACATTATCAGAAATGTGGCAGATACGTGCTCCATTCGACTTGCTGGAATGCACTCGCCGGCAACTCCCGTAGACTAAGGACGTCCTCAAGGAGTATAAACATTCGACACAGCGTGTATGTGGCGCAAATCGGTAACGTGAGCAGTAACGATCTCACAGGGACATTAAGCGCCGGGTCCTTGTCTGGAGAGTTATTCCGAAGCCTTTCCAGAAAAGGGGCGAGCCTGCCGTAAAACCTCTCGCTGCTCACTGGACCTGGGAGGATGCTTGAGGCCCTAGCAATGAACGGCATTTCCTTCCTCTTTTTCTCCTTCATCCGGCTACCAATGGGAGAGAGAAAAGCTTCAAAGAGGCCGCAGACTACTGATACTGCCAGCGTCGTCACGGTTGTGATGCGCCAGAGTGCACGCTCCGCCGGCGAAGGAAAATGAGCGTTCCACGCGGCGATGAATATGCTAGCGTACACCATGGTGAACAGAATGCATAAAATGGTATCGAACGATGAGAGCCGAAAGAATTTGAAAGAAGAGAGTTGCCTAACAGGCCGACCTAGGGGTGGTACATAGACAACGTTCAACTTCTTCAAAATCTCAACATAGTACGCCCACATAACGCTCACAATCCATTCATCGCGGTTGACAAAGTCCAAAGGGGTGAGGTAGTACCGCTTTGAGGCAGCACCCTCGGCGTCCGCCAAGATCTGTTCCATAGTGCATTCGCTTTCGAGAATTATCGCTTCCCCCACGTCCATCGGCTTTTTTCTCCAGCAAATCGCAATTCCCACGGCGCAGAATATGAAGCCTAGCGTAGTCACTTCGAACGTGGTTACAGAAAGATTTTGGCATAGTCTCACAATAGTCGTGAACGTGAACCAAAAGGCTTGACATAATGTGAGTAACCTATATTCAGAAATCAGCGTTATGTGCCGACATCAAGGAAGACTTTTCATTACGTACCTAGCAAGTCCGTCAGACTTATTTTTATCCGCGATGTAGCTGCAGGGTATATCTGGATAATCAATATACCCATGGGTATAAAGGTAATGTACCTGCCTCGCGTCAATGGGAAAGGTTACCCATCCGCGCGGCCTGAACATAATCCCACCCATATCAGCATAGAATCCATGTTCCACGGTCCACTCGGACCGCTGAATCCACTTGAGGTCCTTGCTCAAATCAGGGTTCCGCCTCAACTCTAGGTACCGCGACTCGCGAAATAGATCCACTGACTGCTGTGCTGATCGGTATTGCCCCAATGCCAAAAGAAATGTAAACTCAGGTCCAAGGATGGTAAGACAAAACAGATGCCATTTCTCCAGAAATAAGTACCATTCGGGCCGTAGAGCACGTCTATCGCTTGGGTCCTTTTGAGCGGGCACATTAGCGCACAGCGACGACCAAGAGCAGAGGAGTATCGTGGTGACGCAGGAAAACACCAATTCAAACGTCCCCCGATAATTAGACCCAGAGACCCAGCCTTGAACAAGGTCGTCAGAGGTGATATTCGGCGCAGCACGATCATTGTACGTCATTTTGTAAGAGTCAACTCAATCATATGAAGATAAGCTGTTTTTTTTCGCGGCTCGTCCCTCGTTTGAGGGACGATATATGACAACCATCACTGGAATATATATTCCGAGCTGGGCATGGGGTTAGTAGAGGTATATTGCCAACAGGGCCGTTAACACCATGGGGGCCGGCGTCAAGTAGAAGATACTCAGTGGACAGCATCTTCGGAGTTGTTTGATTATGCATATAGGAGGGGTGCAAAGATCCCAGTTGCTAGGATTTTCTGCCTATGGTCAGTGATCACTCGTGATGGCATGCATATTTCTGCGGGGCTAAATAGTGGTGGTTTTCACAGAAGTCCAATGTTTCTCCGTACCAGATGCTCGATAGAAGCAGGCTGTCAGCCTGATTCATTGAACCGAATAGGATACGAGCTGATGATTGTTGGATAGCGAAGCACCCGGCCACTGTTGGCTCTGATGGTCGTGATTAGTATTATTGTGCACCATGGTAAACACCCGGATACGTGGCACAAGACAAAAGAGAGCTTCTGTTAGGTTTTGATTATTAGTGGTGGCATGAACCTGGACAGGCCTGGAGAATGAGCGGCGGTCGAAGATTCAGCTTCAGCCGTGCGTTTTCAGCCTCGCACATACAAAGCGGCCCGTGCCGCATGCCAAGACTAACAAGGCTTCGGAACATTGCTGTGCCGACTCCGCCCTGGGTGACTAAGCGCGCGACCAGCACTCAGCCCGCTGGTTTGCGTGCACGCGATTTTCGACGAACAATAACAGCCCAAATTCAGAAGGCCACTTCTTGGTTTTCAGTCACCTTTAACATTCCAGCTTCTGCGTATCAGTTCCTTCATTGTCATCCGTCTTAGCAACAACGAACAATCCAACCCAGATCAAACGGGGTATAATGGGATCCCTCCGGCGGCGCCATGTTGCGGGTCTTTTCACGGCAGCTATTGCTTTATTCTTTGGTAAGTTTTGCCTTTCCGCCTGGGAAATCCACAAGGGAGATCCATACTAACCTCCAACAGCCCTCATCTCTAACAGAGGAACGCAAACCCCGTCAGTTGAAGAGTACTATAGCAGTTTTGAGTCGCGCTTAGGTTACTGGCTTCTACTCGGTAATACACGCCATTGCGGTCTCTGGGAAAAAGGCACGATATGGCCATTCCCGGTTGGGAAAGGGCATCGAGCCATGGAAGAGAAGCTTTACACTAGACTGGGTTTGAAGCCGGGTTCCAAAGTCCTTGACGCAGGCGCTGGGTCCGGGTATGTGGCGATGCATATGGCAGAGAAGGGACTAGACGTCACAGCGATCGATATCACTCCCATCCACGTCGAGAGTGCGAAACAAAATGTCAAGTCTCGCGGGCTGGAAGATAAAGTGACTGTTCTTCTGGAAGATTATCATAACCTTGCTAGGTTCCCTGATAACTCGTTCGATGGCATATATACTATGGAGACATTTGTCCATGCCGATGACCCCGTCAAGGTTCTCCAGAACTTTTACCGTATTCTAAAGCCTGGTGGAGTGCTGGTACACCACGAGGCCGATTGGAGCAAGAACTCTGAACTTCTTCAGGAGGTGCTGCGATTGTCCCACTGCCAAAATACTCTCGAGCGAGGCGCCTTGCCCCGCACACTGGAACAAGTCGGATTCAAAAGCGTGGGCCTGGAAGATCTGAGTGAACAAGTCTTTCCGTTTTGGCGCTTTTTAGGTTGGGTTGGCTACATCCCGTACCAAATTCTTCGGCCATTTAATCTTCAAAATCGCTTCACCAATGTTCTCGCTGCAGTTGCAGTTTACCAACACTGGGATGAAGGGCGCTACATATCTGTCAGAGCTGTTAAACCGTGACTGTTATATTGAGTGCATTAAGATTGGCTCTCAATAGACAATAAGGGTCCTGGATGGTGCGGATGAAAGGCATTGAACATTGCCTTTTAGCTGATGGGAAACCTCGGACTTACATTGTCTCCGTTCCATCGTTATGATGACCGGAATACAATAGTCTCCGACCCGGATGACGGGAGTGCTCTGCGCCTTCTAAACTGTATCTCCTCCAGATGGTGCCTGCAATGTTTTCGGGTCTTCAGGTTGTCGTTTCCTTTTGTCGTGCGATGAAGGGGAAAGCACTCTGCCTTGCACATTAAAGCTACCATCCCCGTTTTCCCGTCTTTTCAGATTTCTCTCTTTTCTTTGCCAAAGATTTCCGCTTGCTTCTTCTTGGCATATCTTATGTTTACGCCTTGCTTGGATCTTTCACTTGCATTTAGATATCCCCTTTGTATCTTATTCGTTGCCGAGTACGAAATTCATTGTCTGTTTATTCTTTGCGATGTCTCCGCGAACTCCAGCTCAAGGGATTGGTCCTAGAGAGCCGAGCAGTTCAGCGAACGATCAGAATGAGGATATTCACGTTCATTCACAAGGTCTTTTCTCTCCTCCCTCAAGACCTCGCCAAACTTCTGTCAGAGACGCTACTCGAGGCCACAGGCCGAACGTACATACTCAGCATGATCCCACAAATGATGTTATTGGCTTGGGTGAAAGCTTTGGTGAGCTACGAGACAACGGAAGAGTCGAACTTCGAGAATCCGATTGCTACGACAAACTAGGCTTCAAATTTTCCAGCAAGAAGAAGTGGTCGATTCTCTGCGTCATCTTTCTTGTGCAGATCTCGATGAACTTCAACACTAGCGTTTATGCAAACGCCATTGCACCGATGTCCGAAGAATTCTCTCTCCCAGAAAAGACAGTCAGGCTTGGTCAGATGATATTTCTCGTTGCATATGCTTTTGGTTGTGAACTATGGGCACCTTGGAGTGAGGAGCTGGGGAGGTGGCCCATAATGCAGCTCAGTTTGTTCCTGGTAAATGTCTGGCAAGTACTCTGTGCCTTGGCTCCAAACTTTCGTACCGTCTTCATTGGTCGACTCCTTGGAGGTCTTTCTTCTGCTGGTGGCTCTGTGACCTTGGGTATGGTTGCGGATATGTGGGAGGCCGACGATCAACAATTTGCCGTTGCCTTTATTGTCCTCTCATCGGTTGCCGGGTCTGTTTTCGGTCCTGTTTTCGGGGGGTTTATGGAAGTAAACCTTCACTGGCGCTGGAACTTCTGGATCCAACTCTTGTTTGGTCTGGTGGCCCAGGTCATTCACTTATTAGCTGTTCCAGAGACGAGAGCCACTATCCTCCTGGATAGAGAAGCTAAGGCTATGCGCGAACAGAACATTATGGTATACGGTCCTGGTGAAATTCGTGGCCGCGGATATACTTTCAAAGAACTTCGGGAGATTTGGATCCGACCCTTCAGCATGTTCTTTCGAGAACCCATCGTTCTATGTCTTTCTCTCCTCAGTGGTTTTAGCGATGCTCTCATATTCACCTTCCTTGAATCGTACCAGCCAGTGTTTTCGCAGTGGGGGTTTGGGACCATTCAAGTCGGGCTCGCGTTCATTCCGTAGGTTCCTGGTGCTTTTGGACACCTTTTGAGATATCGACTAATAAATATGGCAGGATTCTTATAGGCTACCTGATCGGCTATCTTTCCTTTATTCCAGTTATTTTGCACCACCGAAAAGATACAGTGAGGAGACCTTATCGAACCACGCCTGAAAGGCGACTCTGGTGGTTATTATTTAGTGAGTTGTCCAAAAACCCTGCTTTGAGAACTGCCACTAACACTGAAGCGCAGCTGCTCCCCTTGAATCTCTCGGTCTGTTTTTGTTTGCGTGGTCAAGCTTTGGTCCTCCCCATTTTCATTGGACTGGGCCCATGTTCTTCTCTATGCTCATAGCCATTGCGAACGTAAGTCACACTGCCCCCCTGGTCGAATATCCCTACGGCCAATGTCGCTAAGCTGTCGCTAGTACTGTATATATATGGCTACTATTGACTACATGATTGCGAGTTATGGGCCGTATTCTGCATCCGCAACAGGCGGTAACGCATTTGCCCGGGACCTTTTAGCAGGCATGGCTGCGTTGTATTCAACCCCATGTGAGTCAGACTTCCCCTTTGGCGAACGAGCTCGGCTGATAAACCGTACAGTTTACAAGAATGGTCACTCCCATTACGAACTCGTTTATCCGTCGCTGATCCTGTCGGCTGTCGCATTTGTTGTCACCATCCCTATTTTCGTGTTCTATCGCTACGGTCCACAGATCCGTAAGTGGTCAAAGTTCGCGCAAACGGTGGCCACTGATAGGGATATGATCCGAAGGCGGCGAGCCAAACGCGCAACTATGAGTAGTACTGCTGAAAAGACGGCAACACAAGCTTGAATATCGCTTCTGAAAAATTGTGCTGCGGATTCCACGTCCTGAGAATGGGGTACAGTTAAACTTGAGTCGCAGTATGGGCCTTCTATGCCGGGCCATTGACCCCGCGGGCCGGAACAGAACTGAATTGTAGCGAATATGCAGTGATTATGGAAACATCCTGCTCCGTATTTTTTATAGCTTCTCAAAAGAATAAGAAACTTCCAAATTCCTGTATTGACTGTGCTCGTACGTTGCCTCTGCCATAACGGCATACACAGTCTCGATGTCTCTCATATTGAACTTAATCTAGAGAGAAATAGGCAATCTCATCTCTAAACTAGTGTAAGCTCACTGGCGAAGGATACCTGACCTGAAGCTACTTGGTACGTACATGAAAAAGGCTTTCATCAATTCCAGCCGCCTGTTAAGCTGTTTGAATTTTTTTCGAAACCGAATTTCTGCAGCGGGGAGCCCATCACCCCAAGTTGGCGTGAACAGCTCCGACTCGTCATCGACGGGCGCCGGTGGGCGCAGTGTGTCGTCGTCTAGGTCATTCTCATTGTCCGAGGGCGATAACACAACGTGATCCGAAGTAGGAAGGGAGGCCTCGGAACCTATTCTCGATTGCGTGCCGCCAGGGCGGAGGGATTTGATGAGGCTAATGGCTGAAGCCGAGGAGATTGATTTTCGAGCCAGGAGACGCTCGTACTGGCGCTCTTCGCGGACAAGCATGGCTCGTTTCCAGTGGACGCGGTCAGACCAGAATTTGGCGAGTTTGCTGGGATCTGGCGTGGAGATTTGCTGGGCGAGCCAGGCCGGAGAATCTGGTTTGGCGAGGTTGGAGATGTCGCGGAAGATGCGGAGGGAGATTACTTTCCAGTCTGGCTTGGAGACGTGGGTGCGCAGGGACCAGTGGAAATAGGTTTTGCAGCCTGGGAAGAGGCATTTTGCGGAGGCGTCGCAGGTGTCGGGGATCAGGTTGGTGACGTCGAGGGGGTGCGCGGTAGGTGGGTAGGAGGCGATGATGCGCGGATCGTTCAGACGGGTGTGCGGGCAGGAGGGGAGATTGAAGGTGTTGAGGATGCGCGCGATTCTTTTGGACGAGGCGTGCATAGATTTGGGGAGGGAGAGAATTTTGTGGGTAGTGCAAACGGTAAAGGTGAGCGTGTTGCGGCGGCGGATGAGGCCATCTTCGCTGGACCAGCCGCTGGGGGCGGAGTGGTGGTGGTGCTTGAGGTCGATGAAGCTATACTGGGTGTCTGGATCGATCCAGAGGGACTTTGTTGCTTCTCTGCAAAGACGGCCGTCCGGATTTCGGTGCAGTTCTGCAGGGACAAACTGGTATGTGGAGTGAATAGATTTGCATCCGCTACAGCAGGCGACAGAAGCATTCGGATCTGATGGACTGGTGAGATGCAGCCGTTCGAGGAGATAGAGGAAATTGTAGCGCTCCTCGTCTGGGATCTGGCTCCATTGGGGTACTTGATCAGAGAGTATATAGTAGAGACGTCTACTTGTGAGACTGAGAGATAGCTTCGAGTCTGCCGGGAGGTAGGGGATGATGAGGAAGAGGAGCTCTGGGGGCAGGGCATCCAGAGAGGGCTGCGGCGGCGCGAGACCAGTGCACATTGTGCAAGAATATATTAAAGCAATCCTGAATTTCGGAAGAAGATGAAAGTGAGCTGAAAAAATGGATTTTTGAAGCCTTCTGAGCAATTCAAGATGCTGAGACCGGTAACTTATAGGTCTCGTTTGGCTGACGATGTGTAGACCGCAGTGCTCGCCACTCAAGCAGCCATCGTAGAGGAGACTCTCATGATATATTCAGTGAATTGTCATGCCAGATACCCAGCAGCGGCGAGAGAAGGCATCTCAATTAACCAAGATGCCACGGCGTCTTCGTTAAGCTCTCTTGTTGCAGCAGCTTTGGATGTTGCGGGGTTCTTAAACGAGGCTGAAGTCACGACTCAAGCTTCCATTGGGCCAGATGCTGTAGTTAGCTTGCATAAGGGTCGATAATCACGAGCAGACCAGGAGCAAAGACCGGGCGAGAAGGGTCAGCGATGATTTGCGCTGCCTGCGGTAAGTTAGGCCGAGAAGACGGTGAATTGAGACTTAGGTCAACGGGCGACAGGGAGCGGCGCAATTGGGAGTGTGGCAGAGCAGAGCTTAAACGTCTGCGAGCTTCGATGAAAACAACTTCGTCGCCTCCCTTCCTACGATTCGGTGCATCCGAAAAAAGGCTCAAGGTACGTTCTCTGCACCTGCTACAATATACAGATCAGCCGGAGAAGATGGTGAATCGAGAGCAACAGGAGATACAGGAAGTCTTCGAGTGGCAGGGCTGAAAGTAGCTTCTCAACCTTCCAAAAGCTACTAATATTGGAATCTTCAAATTGAACTCAGTCCATCATCGTCGTTCAAAGAAACAAACAGTGATGCCTATCTCACGAGCCGGTGGTGACGAACCACGTTTCAAATCGAGAGACACGTCTCAGTCAAACACGTCCAATCTCTCGTGCCGTCACACGAGAATTTCGACTCGATGGCACATTTATCCAGATATACCATCTCCAAATCAGCCAGGCTCCCTGGCAATTGGCTAGCAGCAAGCTGGAGACCATCCCGGCAAACACAAGAACCCGTTTTCTTTTATTCTTCTGATTCTTTTTTCTTCAAGGCCACTGTTTGGATGCTAAAAATACGCCTACAGTAGAAAACGCTGTGCCTGTGCCTGAAAGCCGTGTTTCTACTCTGTACATACATGGAATTCTTGCACAGTGAGACACGGAGACACTGGAAAGCAGGACAACTGGTTTACATACTGCTCTACTCCGTACAAATGTCGACCAACATCCTCAAACCTGGTCGAGCCCTATCGCAAAGATTCTCCAGATGAAAGTGCGGCCAAACGCCTAAGTGGAAACTTGGTTACACCGCAGCAGCACCAATGTATTCCACTCAGAGCCCCGTTCCTGTCGTCTCGATATCTCCGACTGGGCGGGGTCTATTTTGATGCCTGAGTGCTGGGGGATCGTTAAGCTCGCCATACGACCCTCTAGGAGAATGAATGGACGACCATGTACCTCCTTAGGATCCTAAACGAGTATGGTCGTATAATGGGAGGCACAGGACCTTTCTGCGCAAGCGAGCTGGGATGTTGATAAAATTCTCAACTTGAGCCAATGCTGGTCGTTCTCTTGCCGCCAAGTGTCGGCCGCGCCCCCCATGTCAGGCTGATTGCACAAGTCATGGGAATTGAAGCTGACAGGGCCATTGGTTAGGTGGCTACCACGGCGGTTCAGCCTCAGTAGATTTGTGATTCCACGCATTTGGACAAGTCCTGCGGGATAACTCCATCAGCTGTCATTGTCTTTGACGCTGTCAAGAAACGGAAGAGTTACGCTTGGTCATATCGCATCGAGTTTCGATTCTGGTCTTGAACATCAATCACACAAAACTCATACTCTGAATAACGACGCCAATCGCGTATCAAAGTCAACACGAAATGGCTTCGACCCCACCGCAGCAATCCAACTCGTGCGTATAACAATGAAAAGCTCCTTTACACTCACCTGGAAGCTAACATTCCCCTGTTCCCGTGCGCAGTGATGAACTCTGGAACGATGCTATTAAGCGACTTAGTGACGAGGACAAACGAAAGGTCAACGACCCTGAGAAGCATGACGTTTTAGTCAATCTCTTGAAGCTCGCAGAGTCCAAAAAAGAACACTGCAAAGGAAAAGAATGGCGATTCAAGAGGAAAAATGGGGAGTTTGTCATCGTTAGGGACCTCTTGCAGAAGATGGTCAAATGGGTTCGATATTTCAGGGACACTGGTGATATCATGGCGCAGTACGACCCGGGCCATGCCGCCATACCATGGGCCTGTGTTCGTTTCGTCTTGGAGGTTAGATCTCTAGCGCATCTGTATGGGAATGGCGCTAATCCACTATCATAGGCGGCAATCAGCGACTTCGATGCCTACGGGTTTGCCTTGGAAAGCATGACTTCCATTGCCGAGATTATCTCTCGCTCCAAACTCTACGAAAAGCTCTGCGTCCCCTCAGGATCCTCGGAGGCCAAAAAGCAACTTCAGGCGAAATTGACAAAGTTGTATGCAGATATCTTGACTTATCTAGCGAAATTAATGGCTTATTTTGGAGAGAATACTGCGAGTCAGTACCTGCGACTCAACAATACCACATCCCTAAACTAACTGAATGTTGTAGAACGAATTGTGAAAAGTGTCGTCGTATCCATGCTTAACAAACTCGAGTCGCGTTTCAATGATGTTGTCGCTGCTCATGAAGAGGTTCACAAGTTGTTCTCCTTAGTCGCGCATGAAGGTCAGTCCAAACTACCTGATTCTAATCCGCCACAGACTGAATATGGTTAAGACCAAAGTGGCCAATTCACGGCGATCCGACAAAGGCTTGACGATCTTGATGCCCCGCTGAAACGATGGGATGATCGTTGGGAGCAGATTGAAGATCATCTTAAAGGTAACTTAGACTGTCTTCACTCAGGGCCCATAAATCCAGCTTACAGATGTGCAGAATCCGAACGTCAGAAAACTCTGCAATGGATCTCGGATGAGCCATACATAGAACACCATAAACGAATTAGAAAGGATGTACTTGCTGGAACTGGGGGTTGGCTTCTATCCGAACCAGTCTATATGAGGTGGAAGGACGACAGTGCTTCTTCAATTCTGTGGCTGCATGGAATACCAGGATCTGGGAAGAGCAGGCTGGTGTGAGTTGAATCAATCAATCATATACGTCTAGGCATCATTGCTCACAAGATTAGTTCTCACGTTATTGAAGACTGCAAAAAGGCATATAATGCGCGTCAAGACTCTGCACCGGTGTATTTTTACTGCTCTCGTGGCCAAACAGAACCTGGACGCTCCAACCCCGAGAAAATCGTTGCAAGTATTGCACGGCAGCTTAGTTGTGTTCGGTCTGGCGGGCCACTTCTTCCAGCCGCAGTCGCCGAATATACAATTCGAGCAAAGGATGCATTTGCTGACGCTCGGTTATCGCTTGATGAGAGCCGTGATCTCATAATGGAACTTGTCAAGAGCTATCCAAAGGTCACGATTATCGTCGACGCACTCGATGAAGTTGATCTCGACGCTCGAGATCAACTGCTAGACATACTAGAGCACATCCTCCAGGAGTCAGCCACCTTGATTAAGATATTTGTATCCAGCCGCGATGACCAGGATATTGTATGCCAGCTCCAACACTACCCAAATCTTGAAATCTCATCAGACAGGAACTCGAGTGATATTGAGATGTTCGTTCAGTTAGAGACGCAAAGACTTCTGAAACGAAAACCCCTACTGTTCATGCACAATGATCGCAAATTGGAATTGCAACAACTTATACTTGACCGGGTTGCTAAGGGGGCAGATGGCATGTACGTTTCAGCCAAAAGCAAGTTTGAGCACAAATACACTGACTGTTTCTTTAAGGTTCCTCTGGGCTCATCTGCAACTCCAGGCCCTCTCTGAGCTGAAGTCCGACGAAGCGATCTGCGAAAGACTCGGAAGATTACCGAAAAAGCTGGCAGATCTCTATCAAGAAATCTTACTTAAGATCGAGGATTATGCGGCCGATGCGGATCGTCGGTACGCCCAAAATGCGCTTAGCTGGCTACTCTGTGCTCGCGAGCGACTACCTTCAGAAGAATTTCTAGCTGCTGTATCAGGACCTGCAAAGATGCGACTACCGAAGGAGCATCTGCTGGATCTATGCTGCAATTTGGTCACGTTCGACTCGACTCTTGACATTTTTCGGTTTGCGCATTTATCTGTTTGGGAGTTCTTGGAAAGCCATCCCTCGTATTCAGCCAATATTACCAATGCAGTTGCAGCAGAGGCTTGCATTTCATCCGTCTTCCGTTGCGCTAAGAACTCCACAAATGTGAGATTTGCTATATTCTATGAGTCTCGCGTCCAGTCGCTGGAAAAATACTCAATTGAGAATTGGGCTATCCATTGTCGGAAGGCAGGGCCGATGAGGATGCAGGATCCTCTAAAGGAACTCTTCGCTAAACTTTTCTTCCGCGCACAAGAGGAGAATTCTTTCTTCTCTTTCTGGCTTGGCCAAATCAAAAAGGCAAATTCGGGGATCTCAAGCCTTATGCAGACTCTTTCGGAGTTTGGGGTTCCGTCTTGCATTCATGCTACAATCTGTGTCTTTGACTTTGCGGAGCTACTTGGCGAAATGGGACTTGAGGGCTTTGATCCTTGTCTGATAGGTCCGGAGGGAATTTCATGTCTATGTCTTGCTCTGGAAAACGAAAGTTATCAGACCATGGAAGTGCTATTCGCTGACAACCCGATTCTAGCCACTGAGGCAGTTGAAATGGTGGCGGGATTATTCGATGGGGAAAGGGTGTTGGCCTGGCTGTTGGAAGGAATTAAATATGCGATGAAGGTTACAGAACAAGCGTTAATGGCAGCAGCAGGAAATCAGAATGGGGAAAAGGTCATGGCTCAATTGCTTGAAAAGGGGGATGTCAAGGTCACTGAACAAGTGTTGGTGGCAGCAGCAGGAAATCGGCGTGGGGAAAAGATCATGGCTCAATTGCTTGAAAAGGGGGATGTCAAGGTCACTGAACAAGTGTTGGTGGCAGCAGCAGGAAATTGGGATGGAGAAGAAATCGTGGCTCAATTGCTTCAAAAGGGGGATGTCAAGGTCACTGAACAAGTGTTGGTGGCAGCAGCAGGAAATTGGCGTGGGAAAAAGATCATGGCTCAATTGCTTGAAAAGGGGGATGTTAAGGTCACTGAAGAAATGTTGGTGGCAGCAGCAGGAAATCGGTATGGAGAAGAGATCATGGCTCAATTGCTTGAAAAGGGGGATGTCAAGGTCACTGAGCAAGTGTTGGTAGCAGCAGCAGGAAATTGGGATAGAGAAGAAATCGTGGCTCAATTGCTTAAAAAGGGGGATGTCAAGGTCACTGAAGAAATGTTGGTGGCAGCAGCAAGGAATTGGGGTAGAAATGGAATCGTGGCTCGATTGCTTGAAGAGGGGGATGTCAAGGTCACTGAAGAAATGTTTGTGGCAGCAGCAGGAAATCGGCATGGAGAAGAGATCATGGCTCAATTGCTTGAAAAAGGAAATGTCAAGGTCACTGAAGAAATGTTAGTGGCAGCAGCAGGAAATACGGCTAGAGGAAGGGTTATCACTCAATTGCTTCAAAAGGGGGATGTCAAGGTCACTGAACAAGTGTTGGTGGCAGCAGCAGGAAATCGGCGTGGGAAAAAGATCATGGCTCAATTGCTTGAAAAGGGGGATGTTAAGGTCACTGAAGAAATGTTGGTGGCAGCAGCAGGAAATCGGTTTGGACAAGAGATCATGGCTCAATTGCTTGAAAAAGGAAATGTCAAGGTCACTGAAGAAATGGTGGTGGCAGCAGCAAGGAATTGGGGTAAAAGAGGAATCGTGGCTCGATTGCTTGAAGAGGGGGATGTTAAGGTCACTGAAGAAATGTTGGTGGCAGCAGCAGAAAATCGGTATGGAAAAGAGATTATGGCTCAATTGCTTGACAGGGGGGATGTCAAGGTCACTGAACAAGTGTTGGTGGCAGCAGCAGGAAATTGGAACCGAGGAGAGATCATGGCTCGATTGCTTGAAAAGGGGGATGTCAAGGTCACTGAACAAGTGTTGGTGGCAGCAGCAGGAAATCGGTTTGGACAAGAGATCATGGCTCAGTTGCTTGAAAAAATGGATGTCAAGGTCACTGAAGAAGTGCTCGTGGCAGCAGCATATGTTTCAGAGAACGAGGTGCAGACCGCAATGACAGAAGGTGCCATGATGATGATATGAGGTCTAATAGACCAGACACGAGGCGAATGAGGGATGAGATAGTGCTTTGGAAGTCGAGTTTTTCATTCAGAATTATTGTATTTTCAGATACTAACAAGACAATTAGATGTGTCTTTCGGTAGTAATCTAAATCAAGCTATTCCCCTGGTTTTCCTATTAACCGACTTGAAGTGTCCATATTTCTGACTAGTACATGGGTACGCGCGTGATTCCTGGTATCTCCATGGTATCTCAGATCTACATTCAAGGTAGCATTGTGGAAAACGCATCCGACAATTCAGGTCACTAAACTGTGGGATCCAGTAAGTCTAAGGGGGCCTCGTCGCGTAGTCGTCTCTGCGGTGCCAGCCGGCGGTAATGGTCCAGGGGCATTGCCCATGTCATTCTTGCAACGCAGCAAATAAACTAGTCGCCTTTCCTTCGCCAAATAGAAACACCTCGAAAAAGCACAACACGCATAGCTGCGGTGCCCAAAGGTGTTGTCGATGTTATGCCGTAGGTTCGCGATGACTTCTCGCAGTCATCAAAAGTTTCGCTCCTCGAGACCATCCGCGCGTTCATAAGCATGGTGCAGAGGTGGTGTCGATTCATCCGACCCGAGCGGCAACGGTAGACCGCTGGCATTTACCATCGAAGTATTCAGCCTTAGCAGATAGCTAGATAAAAGAGAGGGATTAGATAAAAGCTGTAGAGTCGAAAGGCCCACAAAAATGAATTCAAGGTTACACTGAGATATATTTACCAAAATCCCTCCAAAACAGGTTAACCGCCAATGATGGAAGACCTTGGTTCGCACCTTATGCCACAACAGTGGTCCAATTCCCACATTTAACTCTGCCATTGCAAATTCCATATGCGAAGCATTCTTCCAGTGGGTGTATTGATCCGAAATCTAAAACCATGTCACATTTGCTTCCCATGGCCGGACCGCATTGGGCCTCCAAGCCTGTTGATTTTGAATGTCCAGAAAGGTAAAGGGATCACTTCCACCCTGTCAATCTCATGGTGGTCTGCAGCGCAGTCCAAAACTTTTGCCTGGTCACTGCCCTGCAACAACTTAAATAGATATCATCGTCTGATGGTAATGTGGCAAGGTCGCATAGGAGGGTGCATGGCCGGACCCAGTGGAACGGCTGAACGGTGGCTCGTACGTCATTCCCCAGCGCTGTATCGCGCGCCATCTCAAAGCTAAGGGCGTGCCCTCCTCCGCTGCCTATCCATGTATGCAAATTTCCCGTCCACATTTGCTTCTCAATATACTCAGTGTACTCTGTGAGGATGGGCACCCCTGGGCTGGATAGACTCTGACGACATGGTTGAGAGTGAAAAGGTATAAATTGCCCGTCTGGAACTTCATATGAGTATCGTCCGCGTAGAGCTGCCGCCAATGCTTCGCGAATATGACTCCGTTTTCGCCCTCTTTGGTTAGTCTGTATTATACAATAGGCCATGTCAAAGTCGGGGGTTCAATGGGAGCCATGCCACTCAGTGCTTCTCTTCCGGTCACCGACTGTCTTAAACATCGTTTTTGGTGTTGTGTTTGATTTCTGTCGGAGATGTGGTAGTGAAATTCGCCCATCCACTTGATTTGATGCATTCGCTGCTTTTGGGTCCGCCTCACGGCCCATCCAACAGCGTGCTTGTCTCGGACTTCAACATTATCAAGTCATGATTCTTTCTTCTCATCCAGAACCATGGGTATCTCTGTTTTGGTAAGGCTCTTCCGTAGCGTGCCTGTGTCATGCTCCACATCCTCCATACCAATGCTTTCGACCAGTATTCCATTGTTTTTCGCTTTGTTGACTTCGGGCATAATCTGGACCCTTTGGCTCTTCCGAGTTAGACATGAACTCAGTGGAAGAAAGATACCTCCAACATTGAGGTCTGCTTGCCAACGACTTCCCTGACTGGGTCCAGGTGACAATGGTCTAGCAACCTCAACAACGATGGTATTGAAAGAATTTGTTTGTTTCCAATTGGAGTGACTTCGGTAAAGGCTGGAGCCGCCATTCCCCTTTCGGGCTAGCACAGTCCTCAGCTCGCCTCGACTTCAGGGCTCAACACAATTTCCCACCAACATCACAGCCTCATTGCCATTACCATCAAGACCACAACTGCTGCCCACCATGGTGTCCACGTACAAATTGGAAGAAGAGCTCATTCAAAAGGCTTCTGAGGAATACAATCAGAGGATTTGCGCCAACGAAAAAGTCAGCGTCGCTACCCTCGCCCGAGAATACAAAGTCTCATACCATCGCCTCCGTCGCCGCATCCTCAATGTCCCTTCTCGCTCAACGCGTAAACGAACAAATCTACGCCTGACCGAAGAGCAGTACAAAAGACTATACGAATACTTAGAGCTGCTTGGCAAAGATGGCACGTCGATTACGCCGCAGATGCTTCGAGAAACGGCCAATTCGATCCTGAGAGAATGCCATACCGACCCAAATACTCCTCCGCCGACAGTTGGAAAGGGATGGCAATATCGCTTCATCGAAATGCATCCACACTACTTTCCCAACATCAAGGTCCGCAAAAATGAGTCCAGGCTGGGTCCGCTGAGGGATAGTCTGACGGGACACTTAACCGAGCCTGGCCCTTGAGTCCGTCACTCGGCTTGGTGCTGCTGTTTCGTGCCCCCCCCCCAAACCGTGCCTACTGCTATGGTGATTGGATGCCTCGGGGAACCACCGTAAATTGCAGCTCTGGGACATTGCATAGCCGATACCAATCAGTATGACGTTGGAGGCATCTGGCCTTAAACGCACCTTAAACGACACCCACGTTAGCCAGTACGACTTGGCTCGAAGCTAAAGACCGAAATTGTCCTCTCTCTCGGCAGCTATGCTATGAGCCTCTGGGATGAACGACCACCGTGGTCACTCTCAGATGACCGGCGGTCCGTTCGACCTCCACTCCTCATATCTCGGAGCGGAAATGACCATATCCAACCACATTTGCATTGGATTGCACAAGTTTATCTTCTTGTCACTTCATCTCGTTATAGAAAACCGCTGTATCGCTCAAAACCCTGAGCGGTCAAGATTCTCAATGTCCTCGGAGCCAATTCACCTCAGTCCGTCCCGAAGATGAGCCAGAGTTGCGCAGACGAACAACAGATCGCATCGCAGGTAATGGCATGCTTGATTTGAGATTTGGTGTGAGATCGTGTTATCTTTTTGTATGGGGTGGAATAAGTCTCATTCACAGCATAAGTTGCCTATGTTTGTATAAATGCCGAGCATGGCCAGGTACTCAATGTATAATTGAACTGTTTGTTATGGTGGTAGAATCTACCTAAATTCTACTCGAAAGCACATATTTACAAAGTGTTGATATGTATACAAGTTCGCATGTGGTATCTGTACACGATGTACTCCATATATAAATCAGCATAAGAAAGGGAAGGATATTAGAATGAGGGTAGTATCTGCCAATGTATGCCGCTTGAAGAATGAGACAATATTCGAGGATAACCAATAGGAGAATGGGGGTGGCGGGTTCAAACCCCAACCGGACAGATGTCTGGGAAAAAGAAGAAAGGTGCAAGCGATGGAAGTATCTTGGAAAGATGTAATGAGCAAAGGGTGAAGGGGAAGGCGTGGAATGGCCAAAAGAAGGGTCAGAAAGGCGACACGCCACAAATGGGTAGGTGTATATCCAAGGATGCGTAGAATACATATTCAAAAACGAGGAATGGGCTGTAAACAGCAAAAAGTCTTATCTAAGCAAGATTGCTTAAATGGAAACAAAAGGTGGCAGCGCGAAGAGTGCGTCTTTCTACTTCGACTCTGATATCGATATATTTCCGGTCGACAAGGTTCTCTTCGTCCAGCCGCTGAAAAAGCCTCCTCCACCAGCACTATTCGCTGGAGTCACATTTGAGCCTGATGAGCGCGGGGTACCTGACAACGCCCCCCACGCTGCGGATAAATGTACATTCTCCCCGAAGGCCCCACCGGTCGCCGTCGTCGTAGCGGTGGTGGTAGGAACAGTCACACCATTCTTGGACAGGAGTTTCCGCAGACTCTCCAGCTTCGCCTTGACTTCGTCGAGTTCCTGGCGAGCAATGGCCTCGGAGGTTTTTGCGTTGACGAGCTCGGCGAGGAGAGAGTCTTCGTCCGCGTTGAGGAAGGAAGTTGGGGCGCCAATGGAGCTTGTGCGTTTGGAGAAGGTGTTGGGCCGTGCCTGGGGGGATGCGTTGGGATTACTAGTATTAATGCTGGTGATAGAGGGTGTCGTGGCGGATTTGCCGAGCTTGAATTCACGTAAGCCAGAGGTCGAGGTGCGGTCGTTTTCGGTGGAGCTGGAATTGCGATGATCAGAGGGATTGGAGTACGAAAGTTTGCGAGAGCGGAGGTCTTGAATTGTGCGCTCTAGGCGCTGTTTGTCTTTATGGGCATCTTGCACGCGGGCGCGAGCTTCGCGGAGTTGGTCTTTGAGCTGGTTGTTCTCGTGCTCATGTTCGTCGAGGGTACGAGTGAGGTTTTGGCAGCGCGCGAGCTCAATCTCATATTTTTCTCGCCAGAGAACGATGTCGTCTCGAAGCTGCTGCTTTGTTTGTTGCATAGATAACCTGCGAGATTCTGTTGTGGAGAAACGGCCACTAACTTTGGCGATGAGTTCAGTCGTCTGCTCGTTTTCAGGCTGTTCTTTGATGTATCCAAGCATCGATTTAGCAAGGGTTTGATCCTCCTCGCGCTCCTCGCGCTCTCTCTGTAATTGCTTGGCGAGCGTTGCATGCTCTCGCTGCATGTCTGTTAATGCCATAAGCAGGTCCTCTATCTGCGTGTGTAAATCCTTGTCTTTATTTTGCATTGTGACCTTTTGTTTTCTCTTGCTGCTGTCGGAAAGCTCCGTTGGGGCTGTGCTCGCATCGGAAGTCGATTCAAAGGAGTTCAAAGTAGAAGCCATGCTTTGTTTTGATGGTGTGCGACGAATGATGGACGGACTAAAGGGAGGTCCCGGATTTAGAACGAGCGACTTTGTAGAATTATGAGCGCTTGACCCCGCCCACAATCGACCCAAAAACCGAGAAGCCACGGCCTGTAGCTGAGGGAGATAAACGTTCGTTGAGGAAGCCTGAGACTCTTTGTAGCTGGCTTCTAGTAATTGCAGACTCTCGCGGGTGACAAGGGAACTTAGAGAAACGAAGTCATTGACCAAATCGTCTGCATTGGAACAGTACCTAGGGCCGGGTTAGCATCAAAGCAGTGATATGGACAGAGTGACGCTTACGGATCCCAAATGCTCCGTGACAGTAGCATTTGCATGACATCCTCAAACTCGTGACACGCAAGAAGTTTCTTCTCGTTTCGTTGCATTAGCGACAGGGCTACACGCATGAGGGTTTCGCAAGCGCCTTCAAGTAGCAAAACATCGTAAATACGAAGTAGCATTGGAAGTGGACACGTTACGGCAAAGAAGGACAAAAACCACTGCGAAACATAAATAGGTTCGACGTTGAGTCCCTCAAGGTGAGCGTGGAGGTCGGGTAGATGCCGCGAGAGCAATGTTTGGAATTGATAGATGCGTAAATGGAGACCAGAGAGGGTAGGCAGAAAGCACGATCGCAGGTCATAATGGTCCATCAACCTATTGCCCGTTAGTACACAAGAACATACATGAAGCTGGATTAAATAACCGACCTTACAAGCACACAAAATGCTTCGTCTTCGCTCATGTGCATCAAAAGCGGGCCTACCACGAATCCAAGACCCTGACAGTATCCAATTTTCGTGTCGTGGAGACTGAAGCACTTCAGCACTTTGGCCAGCATTTGTTGACCTTCACCGTTCGGATCCCTAAACATCTCCACGTTGGGAAAGCTTCTGCCGATGTCCTTGCCAATAAGACCTTCATACGGACTAGATTCGCCGCTCAACTTCTCAAATTCTTCCTGCAATCCCACATCCCTAGCACCAGCAATACTTGGCCAGACTACGCCCCGCAGCGGTGGGGGCACTCCGCCTCGAATCTTGTTGGAGGTGAGGGTTGGGAGTCTCTGTGCGGTCCGGGGATAATCTGCCACGAGGGCGGCCCAAAACTCCAATTCGGTCATCTGAGGGGTTGGTAGCAGTGAATATCGAAGGGACGAACGCGGATCATTCACCAGCTTCTTGAGTTGTTGGATGGAGGGCGGCCTGGAGGCGCGTCTCGGGTTTGTACTACCGGTGAGAGCCGATTTGGGGTCAGTTGCCAGGGCATTATTCTCCTGCTCCAGCCTTGCCAATAGCAAAGCCGTCGTCTGCTGCCGGGTTAGCATTTTATTGAAAGCGCCTCACAAAGGGAAGAAAGAATCACACTGACAGCATCATCCGTAGGATCTGACTTTGATTCCAATTCTTCGGACTTTTCCAGTTCCACCCAGTCGACGGAGCTGGAATCATCCAATTCTTTACTCTCTTCCAAGTCTGCGACCACTGAGCCAGTGGACTCTCTCACCGATGATGCTTCTGAGATATCTCTTGAGCCAATTTCATCGTCCAGTGTGGTGACCTTGGCGTCCAGCTTCACCTCCCCGCAAGAATCGGCGGGCGACAAGGGGCCGATTTCCGAAAACTTGCTCTCCCGGTCTATTTCTCTAGGGCTAAGTTGAAAGTCCGAAAGGGGAACTGTGACCATGGAATCGGTGGGTAGGCGAGTGCGAGTTTCATCTTCAATCCTCAGCGACGGAGGCCGGGACGCATGCTCTGGGCTGGGTTCCATTGTTTCTTTACGATTTCACGCCAGATAACGTGTTTTTTTCTCGATGTTTAGCGGACGGGAGAGACTGTGATTAATGCATAGGCTGATTCCTGGCTCAAAACGATCGAGGAAATTAGGAATGGCTGGAGATGTTTGATCTTCACGAGGGGGGAGTTTGCCTCTCGAATTGACCGGTAAAGACTGAAAATGCCCGACAAAGGCGTAACCAAAGAAGCATGCGGGCGATATGCAAAATGCCGCCAGCGACAGTTGGGACGAGAAACGACAGTGGGCGATGGCAGCGAGCCACGATGCAGTTGAGTTGCTTGCTGGGATGGGGGCAGCAAAGGGAAGATCACAGGTTGGCGTCGAGATGCTGCGTCGTAGGTCGTCCGTTCGCCGCTCAGGGGGGATCGTCGCTTGGCGTGGGAAGCTAGTCCACAACGGGAGGTCACATTCCTTCCAGACACGCGGACTGCAAAGCACCGACTGTCCAATCGTTTCCAGCCCAGCTGCCCCAGCCTCGGCCGCGGAAAAGCATCCACCCGACCACGGCAGTACGCTTAGGTAACTCCGGTTTGACAGCTCACCGCCTTCCTATCTTCAAATGCCCACTGCGCGGGCAATCTGTACTTTAGCGAAGTTGTTAGTTTCATGCTAACGCCCTTTTGGATTTGGATCTCCCGGTTAGCCGACTTACATACCCTTTAGCCGCCGGAATTGCTCTCTCTATTTGTCGCAGTGCCTTGGCATCGTCGGTGACTGCAGTGGCTTGACAACGTCATCATTAAGGTATTCGAACATTGTCACAGTCTTATTCCACATACAATGTCAGCGGCCTTGTTATGAACCTCTTTTTTTCTGAAGACTCTCCGAGCCACTTCGCGCAACGGCGCCATAAACCTCTCAGCTTCTGTATCTTCTCCTTGATGGGTTTCTTGCCCCACGCTCAAACCAGGTTGCCTTTAGCGGCATTGACAGCGTCGCGAACTAAAACAAGGGGCGCGGGGTTGGAAGTTGAGCCAATCTGCTCGTCAACGAGCCGATCTAGCTCTCGGATCGCAAAGCTTGACGGCAAGGAAGCAGGCTTCCACGTTTCTTTCCAGAACTCGTCGCGGCTGATTCCCGGTGCCTTGGTTGGCGGTCCATCTGGGACGCCCGGCCGTGATTGGCTATTGTGGGAATCTACCCAACACTTGTATACGAAAGCAAGCTTTGAACTAATTACAAGCTGTTAGCGTCGTGTGAATGTACCCGTGAATACTGAATATATTCTTTGCCTGCTGGCTTAGATTTGCTTACAGGGATGATGTGCTCGTCCTGGCCACCAGTCGGAGGGTTGCGCGAATCGAAGGTATCGGCTTGTCACAGGACCTTGCGGTTAAACTGATACCAGTCATTGGCGAGGCCGCCAAACTGTCCATGGAGCAGTGCCTTGTAATGCGTTGGCGACGAATAGGCTAACGATGTCTGGGTTATTTCGAAGCCAGTGGTTGTCCGCCACTGTATGTTCTGGGTGGACTGGTAAGTTTGCGAAGGTAATTCACACCGTCTGTTTTCTTTGGAGGAGGCATGATAGCTTTGCAACAGCACCTAAAACCCCTTCAATTTACTCGTAAAAGTTTCGCGTCCGAATAAAATTCAAGGATTTCTACGGACATTCACTCACGATTCCCACCGTCCGCGCAGTCAGGCCCTGTGCTTCTTTGGTACCTGTTCCAGCGACGAATTCCGAGGCAGCAGTACTTTCCCAAAGCGTGTCCATTTTACTCGCGCCACGCGCCCACTAATTCTGAAGAAGCAGGTACGAAGTCGTTGAAACAATACATAATGGACTCAACGCAGTTGCCGAATAAGTTACCCCATCAAAAGGGATGCAAAATCAATATATTTAGAGATCACCTATTAAGTACGCAAAGATATCTTGACACTCTTCGGGTTCAATAAAACATCCTTGAATTGAAACGGTATATGTATTCCCACACTGTCCGTAGGGCATTAGCACTCAAGAAAAGCCAGCGACTTGCATCACAACGACAGCGTGCAGGTTCGGGCCTCGCAAGGATAGAGAGATGGTCGTGTTTGGCCATTTGCCGGGCCCTTCAGGCCGTGCGATCTTTGCTGCACTCCGTGTGAAATGGAGTGTTGTTGAGGTCTGAATGGTATGGTAAAGCAGCTCGAGCCTGAAGGTGTGGCGAGGCAGCGCTGGTGAGGAGCAGGATAAGACTGACATTTTATGTTGTACCAAGGCGTGGTGTTCAGTAAAAATACACATCAGGCGGTTGTACATAAAGATCATACCAAGAATCATTAGCTACTCCGAGTACATAATAGCATTCCACCTCAAGCATGTCGCTCGGGATTCTCATCCAGCCCCTATCACAAATTTCTGGGTCATTGATCAGATCGTCGTCGTCAGCAAGCACGAGGTTTACCCAGCCTTCATCGTCATTGGGGTCTGCCTCGATTACACTGCGAAGTGACTGCTCGTCAACTTGGATAAACGAGGAGTACCGCGGGGTTAGTTTGCCATGAAACTTTTTTTCGTTTTCAGGGCTGGCCCGGGGCTGCTCTGTCCATTTAGCATCAGCCGCCCAGACCCGAAAGCGATGGCGGAGCTGTTCCCTTGTTGCGCCGTTGATTGTGGCCAGACCTGACACAAAAATCCACTCAAGACAGTCCATCAATCTAGGGTCCAGGAACTCGCGGGATTGTTTGTTTACGATTTGCTGGAATCGAGCCCAAGCCTCATCATCACCATAGGTGCAGCGGTAGATGACCCAGCCCCATTTGTCATGTTTGAAATCACGCAATTCATCGAGGACTTGATCCTCGATCGAGGGGAATTCTTGAGAAGAGCACATTAGCGGGCTGGAAAGAGGAGTTCGTGTTTGGTTGTTGTATGCAACTTTGAGAACTGGGCGAAATGAGATGTAGTTTGGGGCCATGCCGGAGCAGAGATGATGCATTCCCAGCCCGGAGTGAACGGGCCCAGATCGAGGAAACCATGGCCATTACTCGCGATATGCAGGAACAAGACAGTCTGGGAGTCTATCTGACGGAAGTGGGTATGTACTTCCTTCGGATCGCGTTCAGGTAACGAGCACGATCTGATTGGCAAACACACGGGGCTGTCAAAAGTCCGGCTGGTCTGGTCGAACGCAAATTGAGGGTTAGATTGTTGAGGCATAACGAGCTTAAAACATTGTTCTCCGTAGTAAGTTAATAATGGAGTGAATTAGTGAATCGCTGATCTTATGGGTCAAGTACTCAAGATCCCAAGAGATGCCAGGTCCCAAGCAGCAGCAGTACATACATACTAGGTCCCGCCACAAAGGAGAAATAGTGCATGATGTCATGTGTTTCGCTCATACACCTCGGGAATATCAGCTTCCAATTCGGGCAACTCGGGGACAAGACGTTTGTCCGATGCAACTGGTTGAATGGAAACCGCCACGTTGTCCAGACAGCCTTCAGCAAAACGGCGTGATCCAACCAGCCCTTGAGAGGCTGCCACCCTGTTAATGGACTCGAACGTTGCTCGTGTTTGGGCCAGCGTCCTTTTGTACGGGCGGCGTCACGGCGTGAAATGAGAGACCACCCAGGGTTGATATAAATCTTCCCATACTTCCTGCGTGTCGCGCTACACCTTTTCCGATTTAGACGTGGTGTCCTTAAGAAAACCTAGGTATGTACGCTGGACGTCAAGCAGCCCTGTCAATTGAGAAAGGCTGATATTCATCCCAACAGCCAGGGAATTTTCCATAGAAACGCGCTCATAAGTTACTTTGGGCCAATTCAAGGCGATGCCATTCTGAGCCACAAGCTTCCACTCTCCATTGACAAGCTGTCAGCAGTCCTGAGAAAGCAGCCACCACAGAATCTACATATGAGCTTGGTGACCAGTCCATAGAAGGCAATTTGACTATGAACCATCTCGAAATCTACATTCAATTCTCAAAGTTGTTGACAAGCTACAGTACAATGCTACACGGCCTGATACTACCCATGCGGCAAATCTCCCAATTGCCCCTGCCGACTCTGTAGCTTCATGAACCAGTGTCTCGCCGATGGACCGCTTTGTGTTTTCTGAAATTTGTGCAGAAGTCTGAGGAGTGTTTGAAATTGCAATTTGAACAGCTGGATAACATTTTCACACATGAGTTGTCTGGGATGATATCAACTCCTGACACAACGTCAACTTTTGTTGACCAGCCACTGCCAGTAGTAGTAGCGGACACCAACGGCGCATCATCTGTGGTTTTTTTGCCGGTGTTCAACTTCCACGATCAGGATGGCGTCACTCTGGCATACTCCTCTACCCCCGTATGCGTGCTGGAATTCGCATATGAAGCCCGTCACACTGGATTGGGTTGGTTTTTGGCAGCCACAGAGGATAAAGCTCCTGTAGGAAATAAAGAGCCATGCCAGCGAAGGAGATATCCATCCAGAAGTAGGACAAGCAGAACATTCTGTGATCAAAATACGCGTGGTGGGGTGTTTGGCGCGTTTGTTTAGTTCTTTCTACTTGGCGCTAGACTACAGGCTGCCTGGGCGCGGAGACATATTATTCCGCGCCTGAAGGCTGAAGGTGGTCTAGCGCGTTGCTCGCGGCGCGTCAACGCCAAAAGTAGAAATCCCAAATGAAAACATCAACATTTCACCTGACAACATGCCAACACGCCAACGACAACGACGACACCGCCACCTGGAGGACTGCCAGGCTCTTCTCTTTTAACACTCGCTAGCTCAAAATGAGAGCGGCGCTCCTCTAACTTGACCAGTATCTCTCTTTCTGCTATCCTTTCGTTTCTTTTTGTCCTTCGTTATCGCGCAAGCTCCCACGCGGAGTAAGGGGGCTAACGAGAGATGGACTCCTTCGAAGACTCCATCTTTGACGACGAAAGCGCCGGCTCCGACTTTATGCCTGAGCCTGCCCCGGTAAGCTTATACACCACTTCAGCAGACCTTTCAAACCCACCTCCCTGGAACTCCTGTCTCCTTTTTACTAACTACGAAACAGAAAGCAAAGGCCAAGGCGTCAACGGCGAAGAAGGCTGCTCCGACCTCAAAAGCAAAGGCGCCGGCGAAAAAATTGACACAAACGACGCTAAAGTCGAAACCTACCGCCAAAACCAATGGTGCGAAGAAACCACCCCAAAAAGAACCTGAAAATGATTCTTTGAGCGACGACGATGCCGGTATGCCGGATAACGAATCGGTTCTGTCGAGCACACCGCCAAAGCCTTCGAAAGGCAAGTCGACCACAGCCGCGAAGAAATCGACCAGCAAACCCCTCAAGGCGGTGGAAAACGAGTCGATTGCTGGCGAAGCCAACAAGGGTAGCGCTGCCGACCAATATGAAAGGGTACCGTACAAACCTCGAAGGATTTGAGTGGACGAGCTCACTGACAGTGATTTTGCTAGCTTACCCAACTAGAGCATATCGTCAAACGTCCAGATACATACATTGGCTCTGTGGAACGCACACAACAACAAATGTGGGTGTACAACACAGCACTGGACCAGATGGAATATCGGGAAGTGTCGTATGTTCCCGGTCTTTATAAGATTTTCGATGAGATCCTCGTCAACGCCGCCGACAACAAACAGAGAGATAAGACCATGAGTGAGATTAGGATTACATTGGATAAAGAAGTTGGGGAAATCAGTGTGTGGAATAACGGTCGTGGTATTCCCATTGAAATTCATTCTGTAAGTGACCTCTCCGCAGCAAGAAAGATGGAAACTGCTAATATAACACAGAAAGAGAAAATCTATGTTCCGGAGCTGATATTTGGCAACTTACTCACCTCCTCCAATTATAACGATTCGCAAGAGAAGGTTACTGGTGGACGAAACGGATACGGCGCTAAGCTTTGTAACATATTCAGTACGGAGTTCACCGTGGAAACTGCCGATTCGAAACAAAAGAAAAAGTACAAACAGACGTGGACGGATAACATGTCCAAGATGGGTAAAGCGAAGATTACCGATTGCAAAGGCGACGACTACACCAAGGTTACCTTTAAGCCGGATTTCCAGAAATTCGGAATGGACGGGATGGACGACGATTTCGAAGCCCTCCTCAAGCGACGAGTCTACGACTTGGCAGGGACTTGCGGTGTTAGCGTAAAGCTCAACGGCTCTAAAATCCCGGTGCGCAATTTTAAAAAGTACATGGAAATGTACACCAAAGCGATCAAAAAGGAGCGTGGGGAAGAAGCAACTAATGACAAGACGGAAATTGTCACGGAATCTCCAGATCCCCGCTGGGAGATTGGTTTCGCCGTATCAGATGGCTCGTTCCAACAGGTCTCTTTCGTTAACTCCATTGCTACCACTTCTGGAGGGACCCATGTCAACTATGTCAGCGATCAAATTTGCTCCAAGCTGGCCGAGGCCGTGAAGAAGAAGAATAAAAATGGAGCGACCCTGAAGACTGCTCAAATCCGAAACCACATCTTCCTCTTCGTCAACTGTCTGATCGTAAACCCGGCGTTTACATCCCAAACAAAAGAACAGTTGACTACAAAACAGTCACAGTTTGGAAGCAAACCTGTCCTTTCTGATGATTTTCTAAAGAAAATTCTAAAAACACAGGTCATGCAGAACATCATGCACTTTGCTGAGCAAAAGGCAGACCAGATCCTCAAAAAGAGCGATGGAAGTCGACGTGCCCGAATGAACAATCCGAAACTTACGGACGCAAACAAAGCCGGAACTAAAGAAGGGCACCACTGCACCCTCATTCTGACCGAAGGTGACTCTGCCAAGGGTCTTGCTATGGCCGGAAGAGCTGTGGTTGGTCCTGATCTTTTTGGCATCTTTCCCTTGCGAGGAAAACTACTCAACGTCCGCGACGCGTCTGTCGACCAAATCTCCAAGAACCAAGAAATTCAAAATATCAAAAACTTCTTGGGCTTACAACATAAAAAGGAATACACTGATACCCGTGGATTACGTTACGGCCACCTCATGATTATGACTGATCAAGATCACGATGGTAGTCATATCAAAGGTCTCCTGATCAATTATCTGCAAGTGGCTTTCCCCAGTCTGCTCAAAATCCCGGGATTCTTGATCGAGTTCATCACTCCCATTGTCAAGGTATGGAGAGGTGATCCAAAACATCCGACAGAAATGAAAGCATTCTTCACTATTCCGGAATATGAGTCATGGAAAGAGGTCCATGGTCATGACCGTAGATGGGAGAAGAAATACTACAAGGGTTTGGGTACCAGTTCAACCGAAGAGGCCGAAGTATATTTCCGTGACCTAGATAAGCATCTCAAGGAGTTCCATACTCTCCAGGATAACGAAGCGCAGCTGATCGACCTCGCATTCTCCAAGAAGAAAGCTGACGAACGAAAGGAGTGGCTCCGTCAATTCAAACCGGGCACTTTCCTTGACCACTCTGTCGACAAGATATCCTACACCGACTTCATAAACAAGGAATTGATTCTTTTCAGCATGGCTGATAACATCCGCTCTATTCCATCCGTCGTTGATGGGCTGAAACCTGGGCAACGCAAAGTTTTGTATACCATGTTCAAACGCAACGTCAGGAAAGATATGAAGGTGGTCGAGCTTGCGGGTTATGTCTCCGGTATGACGGCTTATCAACATGGCGACACCTCACTTCAGCAGACCATTGTCGGTTTGGCACAAACTTATGTTGGGTCGAATAATATCAACTGCTTGGAGCCTAGTGGTAATTTTGGTAGCCGTCTTCAAGGAGGCTCCGATTGCGCCAGTGCGCGTTACATCCACACTCGACTATCACCTTTTGCGCGACGGATCTTCCATTCAGCCGACGAGCCTCTCTTGACAAGCAACATCGATGACGGAAAGGCCATCGAGCCTGAAGTTTATGTCCCTGTTGTACCGCTGATTCTTATCAACGGTGCTGATGGTATTGGTACGGGTTGGAGCACCAACATTCCAAATTTCAACCCCGAAGAGGTAGTTGACAACCTGAAACGGTTGATGGATGGCGAAGTCCTCGTCCCTATGAAGCCGTGGTTCCGTGGATTTACGGGCGAGGTCGTAAATTCGGCGAATGATCGTTTCAAATTTAGCGGCGTCATCAAGCAGACCGGTGATTACGAGGTCGAGATCACCGAGCTTCCCATCCGAACTTGGACTCAGGATTTCAAAGACAAGTTAGAAGAGATTATCAAAGCGGAGAAGACACCCTCCTTTGTCAAGGACTATCGGGACTACAACACTCACAGTAAGGTGCATTTCATTATCCAGATGGATGAGAGGCACATGCAAAAGGTTGTTGAGGACGGCCTTGAAGAGAAATTCAAACTTTCGAAAATGATAACCACTTCGAATATGGTGGCTTTTGATGGAGACGGTCGAATCACAAAGTATGACACGCCAGAGGATATCTTGAGAGCATTCTATTCGATACGGATCAGGTTTTACGAGAAGCGAAAGGTATGTCGTATCATAAACCAGTGTCAACCTACCTAGGTGCTGACATGTCAATAGCAATATTTACTGTCGCAAATGCACAAGGACCTCGACAAGCTGTCCAATCAGGCGAGATTCGTCCAAATGATCATTGACGGCAAACTCATTATCTCAAAGAAGGCCAAAGCCAAGCTTATCCAAGAGCTCAAGGACAAGGGCTTCAAGCCGATTCCGAAAGGAACCGATGCCGCCAAACAAGGTGAGGACGAACCGTTTTTGGAAGAGGAAAGTGAAGAAGAGAAGGAATTGGGCTCAGATGTTTATGATTACCTCCTTGGCGTAAGTAATTGAATCTGGACTGTTGGTCGACAGGGCTAATGTGATTTTCTAGATGCCCATCTGGTCTTTGACTCAGGAACGCGTTGAGAAATTACGGCGCCAGATTGGAGACAAGGAACTCGAAGTTGATGCGCTCATCAAACTGTCGAAGGAAGATCTGTGGAAAAAAGATTTGGAGGATTTCATTGCCGAATGGAGGTTCCAACTCGAGGACGACGAGCGCCGAGCTAAAAAAGCGCGAAGCCATGGCAGACGTGTTTCGTCGAAGTTGAAGACGTCGGGCCCGAAGAAGCGGAAAGGACGAGCCGACGCTGAAGATAGTGACTATGCCCCCAAAGCGAAGAAGACAGCAGTGGTCAATCGGGTGAAACCGAAAGGCGGAATGCTTGACTATCTCAGCAAACCTGCCGCAAAGCCTAAGGTTAAGGGCATAGGCCTCGATGGTGCGAGTGATTTGGAAGATCTGGACACCGAAGTCCTCCCTCAGAAGAAGGCACGAGCTGTTTCTACTAAGAAACCAGAGCCGGCGCCGACCTTTACCTTTAGTGACTCGGATGACGCTGAAGACAACGTGGCTTTTAAGCAACCCGTGACAGAACCTAAGGTATCCAGTCAGCCCGCCTCGCTGGACATTCAAATGCTCTCGGATGACGATGATGTTAAGTCTCAGCCTCAAAAGAAATCAAGAGTCGCTCCTATCAAGGCTCCCAAGGACGATGATTCTGATTCTAAGGTGGCTCCCAAACCCCGACAGCGCGCTGCTCCAGCGAAGGCTACGAAGAATTCATTGGATGAAGATTCGGACATTGAGATGGTTCCAAAGCCACGCCGGCGTGCTGCTCCAGCCGAGGCTGCGAAAGACGACGACTCGGATATTGAAATGGTTTCAGAGCCGTCCAAACGGGCGGCTCCTGTAAAGCCTGCAACAGACGAAGACTCTGATGTTGAGATGATTCCAAACCCTCGTCAGCGCGCTGCTCGTACAAACCGCAAAGCTATCGTGTACGATGACTTCAGCTCGTCAGACGGCGACAGCGGCGATGATCTACTGGGCGACGTCAGCAAAATGGTCAAGGGTCTCGGTAGCAAGGGTCCTGATCCAGCAGTGGGATCTCCTACGCTTTTCTCCTCTGAGTATTCACGACCCGGTGCCAGCTTGGGTGCTAAACCAATGCCCAAAGCACTCAAAGTAGCCGCAGAGTTCAATCCTGACGAGACAGACTACTCAAAGCTGATTCCGGTGAACTCACCCCGTCGATCTCTTCTTGTTAAACCAAAAGACGGAAAGGTGGATACGGATGAGGCAGAAAAGTCAACAACTACGAAAGCGAAACCTGCTCCGAAAGCATCAGCGAAGTCAACAAAGGCAACATCGGCGAGCACCAAGACGCAAAAGGCACCCGTCAAGCGTGCAGTGGCGGCCGCGAAGAAAACATCACTTTCTCCGGCCGCCAAAGCATATGCATCCAAGAAAGCCAAAACCAGTAAAGCACTGGCGGATGAACTTTCCGACGATGACATCGACGCAATGGCCAATGACATTCTTGATTCGTCCGATTCCGAAGAGGCACCCGTCGCCAAAGCACCTGCTCCAGCAAGAGGACGGCCGGCCCGTCGTGCGGCGACGACTGCGAAGAAACCAACCTACGTGCTGGATGATGATAGTGAGGATGACCTTGTTAATAATCCTTCCAGTGACGACGACTTTTCTGATATTGACTGAGTATTGGTGTCTGGGCGCGGTAATGTATGGGTTGGGACTAGTATCGTTTGGCGAGGAGGAGGGTTCTCCCCGTTATATGGGTGATTTGCCATGTGTTTTGTTACAGTCTTTTACGGTTCTATTCTTCTTCCATCTGTACAGAGGTAGTTGTGTCTATCCGCGACATTTCATTTGTGGAATATGCGAGATTGTTCACTTAGCATGCAAATAATATTCTCTTTTTCCACTTTGTTCTTTTTCCTCCGTAAGACGATGGCGTAAGATTCTGCTTGAGCCCCTAGCTCAGCTTGCCCTGATTCCGTGGCAGCTTATGCAGAAGGCCGATCCCGCCGGTACGGGAAACGTGGGGAAGGGAAGATATACATGACACAAGAGAAGAATGACTTCCGTGGATTTTGCGGAGATCGGAAAGAAGTGAATAGAAGATGCTGATGGGGTCAATACGGGGTGTCCGTTAGCTACAGTACATGGATGTTCGGAGTTTTGGACAGGGTTGGGCGCAACAGATGATATGGTGTGAAGGGCCAGACCTTAGGCTGCCATGTTCGGCTGAGGGACTTTGGCGAGAAATTGGCGATTAGCAGCCATTATTGTGCCGTGGGAGGATCATTGGAAGGGCCTTGGATGCCCGGGAGTTGCTGGTTTCCGCTTTTGGGATGGCTTGAAGTTTTGGACGAGCCGCATCATCTGATTTGACACTTTATTTCAACCTCACCTGTTCCACTTCCTTCGCTCAATCTCACATTTCCTCTTAGATCTCTTTCTCTGCAGACAACGATCCATACCACATCACCGCAATCATGCTCCAAGCAATCTCCACGGAAATCTACCCGCAACCCGCCATAAGCAAATCCCTGTTCTCCGTACTCCGTACATAGCATCGCAATAGCAGTTCGATTCCTCTGTGCAACGCTGGACCCGCGTGGAGAGCTCCCATGTTTTAAGAGACCGTTATTCAACCGCCATCTGCTGCCAAACGGACATATTCTTAGACAAAGGGACAATCTCCCGTTATCTAAGACAATAGGATTTACTATCGACTCGCTGTGTGCTGAGTTCATGCTTTTAGCCGCCGTGATCGAACTGGGCGAAGAAGAGGATAGCAGTCGATGCACCTATTTACATGAAGCCAAGTGCTACTACAATGGACGATCTGTCAAGGTGCTTAAATTGCTAGGGCCATTCTTCCGGGGTCTAGAAAATTCCGTGCAGACAGATTGACCATGCCATGTGGTTTTGGCAACGGGAGCCTGGACATCCCGTTAATAGGACGTCAAGCCGAAGATGGTGCAAACTGGATAGTATGTTCCATGTTCATCTCATGCGGGTGCTTTTTGATCTCCTTGCTACACTGGCCACGGTAGTCTGGTTTGTACGATCTGAGCCCGTGGAGATGATGTTTTCCTCATACCCCGTACGCCGCGTGTGGAATTACGACTTATCTTGATTCTCCGCCGTTGACATTTCTGCGGACACCCGCATTCTACGAAGAATTCTGGATGCATGGAAGGTTACCTTTTACCTATGGGAGAGATTATTCTCCGAAAACATCGTGCTTCTAGAAACCTTGAAATCACATCCTTGAACGGACTAATCGGGTTTAACTGTGCCCGTCACCTTACCTTATAACGCAAACCAATGGAAGCAAAGACGACTCACGAGGTAGAGCGTGCTTTAATCGTGCGGTCACTGAGTTGATGGTTCCCGGATCGTGAATGGAAATAGCGGGTTTGACGCGTACAAATGGTGCACCAATTACTTTTGAATCTGGGGTAATTGGGTAGCACCAGTCAAGTTGTGTACATTTTTACATGACTACTCGTCTGTTTCAAATTAGTGGCTTCTGACTGAGCTGGAAGTTTTGGGACAAATGGGCCGAAGAACAGCGAATTAAGGTCGCAGGGTGCCAGCACCGTTGAGGCCCGTGTTTCTTTTGGGCGACAGTGAATTCTGCGATTGGACTACCAATCTCCCTAGTATCCCATTAGTTTTACAATCTGGAACTGTTGAGTTGGGCCTGTGGGTATGATGATGCAACCATCCGTGACACGAGCTGCCAGTCTGCACACTTCCGCATCTTTCCCAAGCTTGAGGCTTTGTTAGGCTGTCGGCGCCTTTTCTAAAACGTTCAGGACTGCCATGTTGCTGCCATGCCTTTTTTCTAGGCAATTTGGGTAACGATAGTCTAATCCAGCGTGATCACAGGAGCAAATACCGTTGGAATCTGTCAAAATAATTTCTCCTTCTGGCGTCGTTAACCAGAGGTGCCATTATTGGAAAATGGCTGATGAACCTTTGAGACCTTCACAGGTGTCTCTAGCAATATCCAGTTCGATCGTGCGTGAACATTGACCTGAGGTCAAAGTCCCTGGATTCCTTGAAGGGTGGTGGCCCAAATTACCCGCGATGTCTCACTCACCTCAGCCACGGGTATATGCAGATGGAACCTAGGGCGACAATCCCCTCGACGATTGTGTTCCCTTGTTGCGTGGAAACAAAAACGTGACTAGCAATCACAGAGTTTCTAGCATATCTCTCTTTTCTTTCCCTTTCCTTCATTGACTGCTTCATATTTGCAAGCTAAACAAAAGCTCTTGAGCCAGCCTATCAAACTATCGGGATGAAACCATGAAGTATTCAGGATCGGCATCTTGACATAAGGGCGACAAACTTGAGTCGGCTTACGACAATGGGATCCCGGGACTAGGATAGCTTCATGTCCATTGAACCCACATTAATATCCCCACGTTTTAGAGCAAGGATCGTCAATCTTCCGAACAACATCTCTGAGACCTACTCATGTCACTCTGTGGATTCGCAGTCGTTGTTCTAGCTCACCGCTTGAGCAACGGTCCGAGGAGCCTCGAAATCAGGGGGTGAAAGCTTAGTGGTCGCTTGCACTTGCAAACAAACATTCGCTCTACCCACAAGCCTTGCCGCCAGTTGAAGGCCCGGCACGCTAACATCAGGTTCCCGTTCCCACAAGTATCGGATAGCTCTTACAAAGGGATCGGAGGAGGAGAATGAACCAAAACGCACTCTCTCTGATGCTTTTGCAACCTTGGCCCCTTTCCTTCAAGCTGTCCAAAGCCGCAAGCTCCTTTTGACGCCAAATGCAAGGGCCGGCTTTTGGCCTTAGCTTTCATCTTAGATTTAGGATTCTAATCCTCCGGCCCTCTTTATTGGCCAGAGCTGGCTTGTTTCATATGTTCAGATCTCCTGTTACTGGTCAGGGCTTTAAGACCTTCCTCGTCCACGTTAATTTGCCAATCGATGCTGAGGGACACCGGGCGTCTGTCGTGTCCATTCCTCAACTCTCCAGTGCATATATTTCCACCTGGACTGGATCTTACTAAAGATACAACCTTGGATTGAATGTTAATAATCCCAATATACATACTACCATTTCCTTCACACAAACTGTGATGGCCTCCATAGCCTCCCTGCTGAATCCAGAGCCAGGCCCTTTTCAGGGCAACCAGCAACTGCCTACGCCGTGCTCTAATCGCTCGAGAGACTTTACCACCTCACCGCAAAGGCAGAAAAAGCAAAAGATATCGAAGGATGCTGCCATATTCACCAGGGGGAAGATTCGCGGCGAGCTCCGATATCCTCCATGTGAATACCAGGACAAAGAGTTGGCAGAGGCTCATAGAGCGCTAGATATCCATCCCATGGGGCATATAACAGAGTTTCCAAGGCATATACCATACAACAGTGAGAAGAAGACGTTCCTTGATAAAACTGGGCGAGAAAGCTTTGAAGGTAAGCAGAGACGGTTCCTTACTAGCCCGATATCTAAAACAGAAGAATATAGTGTTTCAATACACGTTCAAATTGCCGGATGAAGACAAGATCCACACTGTTATGTGGGACTATAATATCGGTCTTGTTAGAACGACGTCTCTCTTTAAATGCAATCATTACTCCAAGGCAAGTCCAAATTTCGGATGAATAGGGGTTATGAAACAGTCCTTCTGACCATGCTTAGACCGCTCCTGCGAAGATGCTAGATGCCAATCCGGGGCTTCGGGAAATCTGTCATAGTATTACTGGAGGCGCGCTCGCAGCACAAGGTTAGCTTGCTAATTTCAAAGTTAACGGAATTTTGCTGACAGGTGGGAAGGGTACTGGATGCCTTTTGAAGCAGCAAAAGCCGTGGCGGCGACATTTTGCTGGAAAATCCGATATGCCCTAACACCATTATTTGGAGTGGAGTTCCTTTCCCTATGTATCCCACCCGACGACAAAAGGTTCGGAAGGATGGTGATAGACCCGGAGATTGTACGAACAGCAGCCGCCACAGCGAACCACTTTCGAATGCTAGAAATGAAACGGAATTCGATATGCAGAATTTCTAATGCCGTTTCGTACCCCATGAACGATTTGGACTCCAGCCGTTCCAATATGAAAAGTCTGAGACCCAGGTTATCGAGCAAGAGCGAGAAGGAAAACGGGCAGGACCCGGATGATACGAATGGAGAACATTGCGTCTCCCCCCGTACAGGACACCCCAGCGGCTGGACCCCTGCGAATACCCCACGAACGCCGGCGGCCATGCCCTTTAGCATTCCATCACCACGAGACATCCTCGCCTCCTTGTCAGGTCTGCGCGCACATTCAAGAAGAAGAGCGTCCGCGAAGTACGACACCGATTCCATCGCTGATGAGGATACCAGTCCGCCGCCAAATTCGGTCATGTCCGACTCGGGTGACGATTCGTACACGGACGGAGGCTCGATGACGGATTCATCGGACTCGGAAACCGTAATTCCAGCGGATGGGATGCGTTCGCCATTACCGTTGACGAATGATGCGCGGGCAGCGTATATGTTGATGCGGTTACACATGCAGGAAGCTGGGGGATTGGAGGATGACTCGCAGCGCAAGAAACGCCGGGCTTCGACATGAAAAAAATTCACATCCGACCTTCCTCCTCGAATTGAAGTTTGAGCTCTTCTTTCCTTCGAGCATTCTTTTTCATACGTTTTGATATTGTTGAGCCTAAAGGAAATGAGGTGTGGAAGATGGTAATTGTGATACTGGTTTTACGATTCGCAGTCTACAGCCATTGCTGATATTCATGGTTGAAGATCGCATCTCTTCCATACAGCGGAGGAATGTCAAGGGTTGTATCTGTCTCTCATATTTGTCTTGGGTAAAAGCACTTCTTCCAAACCCGATGTTGGTTATCCCCTTTTATTCACTTTTTCTTTCTTTATTTTTTGCACGCATTCACATGGGGGAGAAATCTCTTACGGAGCATCATCTATCAGCATAGGGGGTTATGGGCTCAAAATGGCGAAGTCGGTCTGGAAACGGAACGGAGGCGGCGGTTAGATTGCTGAATTCATCTGCGAATAACTACACAAAGATGTAGTACTAATAGTTAATAGTTATCGTTTTCAATCTTGTCGCTACAGTATGCGTTTACTATTCCTCTCTCTTCTTCTCCTTTTTCTTTTGGTGAATTCTTGGATTTTCGCTTCTTGATGCTTGCATCCCAGTATGAAACGGATGGCAGCACACCACTTTGATCTAATAATCAGTGTGAAAGTATACACAGTAGTGTTTAATAGCTAATTAGCATGCACAGGTCTAGCTCAGTCAAAGACCTTGGGAGGAAGTTTGCACTTTGCCCAGAGTGCTGCATTTCAGGAATTTACTAAGACCACAAAACTACAAGTGCAAATGGCGGAACGACTTATATCCCCAGAAAGATATTTTGATAGAAGCGTACAGTGATGTAAAAGGGAAATTCATGAGATACGTACACAGAAAGAGAAAACAAGAGACAAAACTATAAATATTCAGACACAACAGCAGCAAGAATCGGATGAGGCATTAGTAGAGACATAGTCGAAAGAAGAAACATCCCTTGCGCGCCTTTTGTTGTATTCCATAAAAAAAGAAAAGGAATATCAAGTTGAAAAATGAATCATCCACTGTCAATCGTGCCAACCCCCCAACCATGCCGTCCCCAACCCCCAGAGCCGTCGAATTTCGCACAAGCATTGGCTTTTTGACCGCCCACTGTCACCTCTTTCGTATCATCCGGGCAACAAGCCGTGCTTTCCTGTCACACTTCTCTCCCTCACCCAGTCGCCGCCAAGTCGTTACACCCAAGCCACTTACATAGCGGGCATCGGTTCGAACGCACGCTCCTCTGTCTCGTTTGCATCCTCACGGAACTGTGAAAGGGGCTCAGTGTGTGGTGCAACTGGGAAATCTGGGTGTTCCAGAGCAACTGCCTCAGGCTGCTGTTCAACCTTGACTGGGGAAGAATCAATAAGAGAGGTCTGCTCTTGCTTCACTTCCTGGGGTGCCAACGAGGCAATGGGGGCGGCGACGTATTCGTGAGCCTTTGCGCGATATTCACCAACGTATTGTTTCACGATGCCAGCAGCTTGGGTCGTCTGGGCTTCGGCCATCTCTCTCGCCTCTCGTGCATGCGAGTTGATCATATCGTGGACATTGTTGATCTGCTCGTCGATGAACTGCTTGTTGCTAAGGTAAACCAACGGCCCGAGGTAGGCAACGGTCACTCCGATGAGGGCCAACCCCCAGAGTGGCAAAAAGCGCACAAGCCAATAGGATGTAAGGGCGGCGGTGAAGCTCTGGGCCATTGTCAGTATCAAGGAAATGACGTAATGCGGAAAGAACATACAGCAATGGTATACGGCAAGTTCTCGACAAACAAAATGCGCTGGAATTCGATAAGGAAAAAGTCCATCAGTTGCTCCAAATCCTCGAGCACGCTCTCGACGGTATCTTTGGGAATCGTGTAGTACTTGCGGGGCCGGGTGGTGCCCATGAGGCTACGACCAAGCACCGTGCGTCCAGAAACTTCAACGACAGCCGAAACTAGCGGAGATTGTCATTAGAATTGTTGTCCAGCCTGTGATATCCCACGATTAACTTACATCCAAGGCAAACGTAGAGGACTTTGAAGCCCCAGCGAAGGAGAGGAAGGTATCTGGCGGCAAGGATCATGCTAACGACGCTAACGTATGAGATGGCTGTGCTCTGGGGGTTCTCCCACTGGTCTTTATAAGCATTGGGCTTGTTTCAATTCTTGAGTTCGAGGTGTAGGGGTACTTACGCTGAGCAAGCTGTACACGATGGAGTGGTAATCTACCATGGACGGAGGGTGTTAGCGGAGCTCCGTAGAGTAGGCTGGTTGAATTCAGAGTATATACGTACGAGTCAATGGTTGTCCGGTTGCAGCCTTTTCGGCGTGGCCATTGGTGCGTTTGTGATCGATGTCCCCTGAAAATCTGGAGAGGTGCGTTTGTCAGTAAAGGGGAACTGGATCATGGGTCAACGAGAATCAAAACGCACCATTGTCAGAATTGAATTTATCAATTGAACTGTATTCCGTCTATCGAAGGTTAGGATATGATCCACGATACGTCAAACTGCTGAGGAGAACTAGACACGCGGCTGGTCAGTGTCTCAATCGAAGACCGATGGTTGGGCATCGACGAACTCACCTTACGCTCTTTCTTGAACCCAGCAAAAAGCTTTTGTCGTGAACAACACCTGAAACGCAGAGAACAAGCAGAGTCATGGATCGGGTGGATAGTTACCTGAATGAGGGATATCGCCCAGGAGAGCATTTTCAGCCATGATTAGAATCGTGTCAGTGTGGTGAAGCTTCGAAGCAAGGAGTGAGAGGAGCAGAGGATCAGTCGAGCAGAGTATTGGTCAAGGATGAGGACAAGCGATCGAGTCTACAGTCAATGATAAGTAGCAAAGCGAAATGGAGTCACAGGACAAAGAGATGTTGGATGTTGAAGAGTTTTGAATCTTGCTTTTTGAAAGTTGTTTGAGGCGGTGATGCAATTGTTACAAACACGGCAGTTTGTGGTGCAGCGTCATCGCCATCATCGCGTGCTCTCGCTATCAATCCGGCCACAACAACAACTCCAAAACTATGTCACTTTTGCCAGTTTACTGCACTCTAGCCGCAAGATGCCATCTGGCCTGTCCTCTCGCGTCTGCCTTGATTGCTGGTGCCTGGACTGCTCTCGTTGTTCACTCTCTCGTCTCGCTACTTTACATGTGACACTTCACAGGTTCTATTAATAGGACCACACCTGGCCACGCAAAATAACGAACGTTGCAGAACCTGAAGGAATCTTAGGACTCGAGGGCAACATGACAACGGCTGGCATTGAGATATCTCTACCGAGTACCAACTCCCTTACTTGCTTTGAGCTCTTTACTGCATTATCGAACGCTTCTTCCATCTAAGCAGTTAGATCACGCTTGCATGCTGCACAACCCTTACGGAACAAGGCCATGCTCCCCGCTGAAGACCAACAATCAGATCGGGAAGTCGGGAAAAATATATCAGTGACCCTAAACACGTTTGTAGATAAGAGGATAAAGAAGTCCGGCTTATCCGCCATCCCGTGAACCCTAACCTCAGCTGTATTGGTTCGCGAGGAGTTCATTCCACAAACGCACATCGGCTGCGCGCTATCGCGAACATGAGAGCAATAGACGCTGCTCTTCACTTTCTCTTCTGCTACTCTCCTCCCGTCATCGCACGCTGGATTGTCCGGTATGCTCCCCAGGTCTTCTTGTTTCGTCTCTGCAAGCGCGTAGCGAAGGAAAAACGAGAGCAGCATAACTTCGCAGGCGTGCTGCGCATTTCCCCCCAAATCGCGGTTAACTATGGACTGGGTATGCTGCCCAGCAAGGCAATCATGCAGGACTACGCTTATCACCGACTCGATCCGAACATTGTGCGTATCCCGCGGGTGTATCGTTTCTTCGTGGATGACTCTACCGGCCACTCGTTGCCAGATGGGTACTTGTTCATGGAGTACGTCCCCGGCCAGGCTCTCGAGCAACTTGATACTGCCGTTGGTGGGAATCGCGCCAGCACGTCTTTGGTTAATCGCCTGGCAAAGGTCGTCGCGCATCTCCAGGAAACCAAGGCTGAGGTCGATGCACCCCCTGGCCCTGTAGGCGGTGGAATGTCACAGGGCTACCTATGGGGCGATGCGGGAACGAAGACCGTTTTTAATTCTGTCACGGATATGAATTTGTGGCTCAACAAGTGGTTAAACATCATCGGCAAGTCTATTGACTTGGCTCCGTGTTACCCGCTCGTGCTGGTTCATGGAGATTTGTGCCGGAGGAACATAATTGTCATAGATGATGACAACGGATCTAGCAGCAAAGAGAAAACCGACTACGCAGAGAAGGAACTCTGTCTTGTGGACTGGGATCATGCAGCGCTTTTGCCACGGGTGTTTGAAACTACGGCCATGTTGTGCTATAATGACGACTGGGCTTACTCGCAGAGTCTGCTGCTGGCTACAAAGAAAGAAATAGGAGGCCTCACGAAAGTGGAAGAAGAGTGTAGTAAGTTGCTTATGAGAGCAAGAGTAGGGACTCTCAGATATACTTTCTAGGTATCAAACTTCCAGTGATTTTTCAATATGCTCATGGGTCTGAGGTACTGCTTTTCATTTACTCGTCCACCAGACATTTATTTGGTTGCCGGTTTCTATGATGCCTGAAGTGGGCGATTGGGGCGTCTGGGGCGCCTGAGGGTAGGAAAACTGGGCAATGTCTACGGGGTAGGGGCCCAACTACGGCAGTGGAGCGTCGTAATGTCGCTGCTTCTTGGAAGGTCTATATACCAGATCAGATGAGAGGCGCCACGCACTCATAGATGGGTGCTGCACGCTCATGACAAGTTCAGGGACAATCTTCTTTATGACATAGTCCCAAGACCCAATGGGTTCGCTATAGCGACTGATGCATCAAACCAGGTCACTCGAGCAAGCTGTACTACTCATCCTTTCTAATCACCTTGATCAGCGATCCTATCAGCCCTATGATAGGATGGCGTTCATGGCGTCGTATTGCCTCGTGTCTGTCAAAAAAGGTCGTTAGGCCCATGGATACCATAAGCAAGCATGCTGCACACATTAGTGCGCGGTTTTCTTCCTTGGAATCTCGGGTTTGCAGATCATCTCCGACACAGGTTCAGGCTTTGTGCTTGATCAAAAACCGTCGTCGTCGAATCTGTGTGTTAAAACCCATATAAGCGGCAGGGTTTGCTCTGCTTCACGTCGTTCGATTTCCTCGAATATGTCCATGCTCGTCGACCTTTCCCATTTCGCGAGCGTTGCTTGCACAAACTGCTGTGCTCTGGATGTTTTAACATTTGGTTCCAGTTATTTGGCGGGTTTGGCATGGTCTCTGTGTTTTCTCGCTGTGATTCGGGCTGCCTCGGCGCAGCATGATAGGGGGCTTGAGCCTGCAGATTATTAAGGTGAGTAAAGAAAGCTGCTCTTCGCTTTTTCGTGCTTTCTAATGGGGAGTCAGCGTCGTTCTGAATTCTTATTGCAAACGGACGCTTATACTCCATAGCTGTTGAGGCATAACGAGCTTGTGTTTGTGGTTCGCAGGTTGATTGCTGTGCTGACACTGGGAAGGTTGAGCAGCTGCATAATCAAAGAGGAACGATGTTTCGCCGGAGCCAAAGCCAAGCATTACTAACCGAGTTAGTTTACGCCAGGCGCTTGCCGAAGCCGGCGCAACCTTACTCCGCCCGGACTGTGTACTTCAGCCCTGCCACCGCAAGCCCCTTCACAAAAAACGGTCTTGATTGCAATCAGTGAACAACTGAAGAAATGTCATCACTTTGTCTCGAGCAGGGGAACAGAGACTGCTCCGCATAACGTCGCAAGCCTTTGAGGCACGCCGTGAGTATGGCCAGCGAGACATATATAACCAACGTCTGTCAGCCGTAACTACTCCTTCCGCTTACGGCACTCCCAAATTTCATGCTATATACTGAGAACTTCTGCTAAGATGATGAATCTATTGAAAAAATCCTTACCTCAATTGCGATCTCGAGTGTTAAAGTTGTTTGGGAAGCCCCTTCAACTAGCATCGCTCGAGCGTGTCAATTCTTACCCAGTCACAGAAGAGCCAGACTATTATAAGACTGGTGGTTTCCATCCAATTTGCTTGGGGGATACTTTACATGATGGCCAATATACTATCCTCAGGAAACTGGGATATGGACAATATTCCACAGTTTGGCTAGCTAGAGATTCCAAGTATGTTGCCTGTCGCCGTCGCGTACTGTGCTAACAGAGGGATAGGCATCAGAGATACATAGCACTTAAAATGCTGAGGGCTGATTGTTATGGCGGCCGCCATGACATCTTCGAGAGAGAAATTCTCTCAAGGATATCGGAAGTGTCTAGTCGAAGTTCTCATCAAGGTCGCAACTACGTGTCCCATCTTCTTGAGCAATTCACGCATACGGGACCCAATGGAGATCATGTTTGCCTGGCGTTCGACGTCCTAGGACATCACCTGGACTTTCAAGCCGCTAGATACGAGGATGGAAAATTACCTGTAAAGGCTGTGAAAGTGATCACGCGGCAGCTTCTTCTTGGACTTGACTTCCTTCATAGCGAGTGTGGTATCATTCATACCGGTATGGCAAATTCCAATGTCGGTCGTTTGTCGTATTTCTGACACCACGTACTCTGTTAATAGATTTAAAACCAACAAACATACTTCTAGAGCTGAAAAATTCAAACAACATTATTTCACACTATCTGTCGGAAGTCCCTGCGCGTACCGACTCCCAACGTGGTGCTGCCGTACCTCTTCGAGAGGTCATTCCTACGCCGCTTGTCTCAGAAACCAAAAATCTCCATGTCAGGCTGATCGATTTCGGTGTCGGTAGGCAGACCATTTCAATTTGTTTCGCACATAACTTACTATGATAATAGCATCCTGGAGGGAACGTCATTTGTCAGAGTTAATCCAGTCGCCAGCTCTGAGGGCTCCTGAAGTGACGATAGGTGCTCCCTGGGATACTGGTGTAGATATATGGAGTCTTGGATGCCTTGTAAGAATATTTTCCACGATGAATCTTTATATCATGGTGAAATGGTTTCTGACCTGTACATTGCAACAGGTTATGGAGCTTATTCAAGGAATAGTCCTTTTCTCCGGCCAAGCATCACCGGATGGGGCCTGGACGGCTGAAGATGACCATCTAGCAAGGATTACTGAGATCCTCGGCCAATTTCCACTTAGCTTTATAGAAAAAGGGAATCGCGCGGCACATTTTTTTGACAAGCAAGGTAAGCCAATTGACGTTTGTTAGTAATTTGTTATTGTATTAATCAAGGTTTGCCTCAGGGAATCTTCGCCGAATTCCTAACATGAAAGCCACCTGCCTTGAACGTCTGGTTGACGGCCAAACAAAACCTTTTCTAAAACCTATCGATATGGCCAAAGCTGAAGTCCCAATCTTTATTGATTTCATCAAGGGCATGCTCGAGATCGACCCGGTGTCTCGAAAGTCTGCGGCTGAGCTATTACAACACAAATGGATCCAAGTGCAGGATCTAGCATAACGAATTTAATTTGGCACACTGTTCTTATGCAGCGTTATCTGCAGTGTTGTTATTTGCTCATCCACAGGTACAGTTCTAGATCACATACAACACATCCAGCTAATAGCTGCGTGGAAGGTCGAGGACCTTTTCACTGATGAAATTCATTATCATTTCCTACCGTCAAAGTTTAAAGGTCAATATTGTCAAATAACAGACAGAATGGCCTATCACTTACCCGACTTATGGGTGCGATGCGAGGCACGAGGCATTCTCGAAAGTACCTCTCCACGTGGAACTCTTGCGCATACCCCATACCCCCGTGTGTGAGGACCTATCGACAGTGCGTCAGAAGCTACAACAAGCAAACCGGAGAAATGGAATACATACAGCCTTTTCGCACGCTGTGAATGCCGCTTCAGCTGCAAGGAACTTGGCTGAATTACACGCCACCCCGACTGTATGTGGTGAGATTGATTTGTCCGTTTTACTAGCATCATAGAGCTTCGCAGCGTGGTAGGTGGCCAGTTTGGCGGCTTCAAGGTTCATATATGCTGAAGCCAACGGATGGGAAATGCCTTGGTTCTGGCCAATCGGCCGTCCAAAGACTACGCGTTCTTTGGCATATTTGGTTGCTTTTTCCAGGGCTACGTAACCTAATCCGAGGGCTTCCCCGGCAAGCAGGCACCGCTCGGCATTCATGCCATGAAGGACCTACGGGTGTTTGTCAGAGCCAGGAAAGATACGGATTGCCCTCGGCGAGCTGAACATACAATTTTGAAGCCTTCGCCTTCCTGCCCGATGAGGGTATTTGCGGGAATACGGTAATTGTCGAAAAACACTTCATTGGCATCGATGCTGCGGCCACCCATCTTCCGGATCTTCTTAAGTTCAAGACCGGGTGCTGTCTTGTCAAAATCGATGAAAAAAAGCGAAAGGCCTTCGGATGGTTTCTTGACTTCATCGAGAGGGGTCGTTCGTGCCAGAAGAACCATCTTTTGAGCGACCTGCGCAGATGATATCCATCTAACAAACATCAGCTGCTAGGGCCCGATTCCAGAGGGCTACGGGTCCTCACATCTTCTGGCCGGATACTCTGTAAGAATCGCCGTCTCTGAGAGCCGTGGTACGAAGCTTGAGAGTTTGGAGTCCAGTGTTTGGTTCGGTCCTGAGAGCGATTAGCTGTCACCAGTCGGCAGATTGGGATTGAATCCGTACACGCCAAAGCAGGTTCGATATTCACCCGCAATCAATTTAGGTAACATTTGCTGCCGTTGTTCTTCTGTAGCAAACTTGGCGACCGGCTACAATGCTGTCAGGACATATTTCGTTATTTCAAAGGTCTCTGGGTGTGTATATACTTGGGTAGCATAGACGTTGGCGTGGATGGACTGAGCACCGGCGAGTCCAGCGCCGCTCCTAGCAGTATATTGTTAGAACTCACGGCGCCTCACGGTTTGGAATATGTACCCCTTACTGGGCGATTGTATGTAGCATCATTGTAGCCTCTGAGATCCCCAAGCTAGCACCGCCCAATTCTTCCGGCAAAGCAATGCCTATCCATCCGTCCTTTGCGAGAGCAGCATGAAGCTCATGTGGGTATTCTCCTGTCTCATCTCGTTCCGCCCAATATTCCTACTCGAATATGACAGTCAATTCTCCGACGGCGAGTGTTTTTACTTTTAACAAAAGGTAACTACTACCTACGTCGGGGAAATTCGAGCAGATTTTGGATATTGCGTCTCTGACCATCAATTGCTCGGGTGTAAAGCAGCTCAGATCCATTATCCTACGTGGCGATGAGGCTGAGAATGTCCTCGTTTGGGCCAGCTGATATATGGGCTTTGTTCGAACTGCATGTTGTGACGGGGTCAATTGCCGAGATGCAACTTTGGAGAGGAGCGATCGGGAGAAGTGACGCGATGCCATTATTTGAGCGTTTGAATTAGGGAATCTCAATGTATTTACAAACACTTATGTGAAGATATCTAAGAATATTGAATTGAACATCAACAGTGGATGTAGGATGCGTGGATACTAGCAGTGCTATAGGTAGGGATTCAGAAGGGATTCACGGCTCCTTGGGACTTTCGGCTCGGCAACTCGCGATAATCGAGGTTCAGTTCCGGGTCAGGGAAGTGGACACGGTCAGGAACAGTAGTAATGAGGCCATCTCACCACCGCAAACCCTATTGTGAGTCTAGGAACAGTCTATCATCGCAAGCTCATCGTGAAGTTCAACGCCGGCTTCATATGGATGGATTCATAGCAGAAATACTGTGTAAGTAAATTAGCAACCCGCATATTGACCAGTGCAGTCTCGTTTATGTCGGGATCCACGTTCTACCGGTTCAACCATAACAGCTACAGGTCTTGAAAACGTAATTTTTCTTTTGAGCAAAGGTAGTGATAGTTATGAAGCGGTACTGGTGGGGATAAACGAGCAAACCGCCTCAAGAAGCCTACAAAATTGGCCGATATTAGGGGAATGGAGCCTCATGAACAACCTCCGCCAGTAGCTACAGTGGGCTATGCAATAATTGTTCAGTCTGAGCTCCGTGGTAAAAATATGTTAGAGCGTACCCCTTACGTTGAGTATGCGGACCCAAAAGTAATGGCTTCTTGTCCCTGAGGAGTCCGTTGCGGGAAGTGAGTCTGTGAGAGTTGATGAGTAACCAGAGGTGAGTGCTGAGTCAGCAGACTGGTCCTTGGTCACGTGCGAGCGCGTTTGTGTGTTTTGATTCTCTCGATTCGTCTCAACGTCAACTCATCACGACCACGACCACCCGCCAGCGCGACAATTCGCATTTGTCCGTCCGTATGATGCTGGAGCACATTTTGGATACCGTCACTTAGCACTACATCGCACACAGGACTCGCCCCTGCCTTACCTGCCGCGCCGTTCGTTCCTGACCGTGTCGCGCGTTTGTTTACTTCGTCATGGCCGCCGCAGCTTCACGGCTGCAGAAGCCAGTGGGTTCCGCAGAATGGATCGCCGCCGAAAAGGAGAACATTATGAACTTGGTCGAGCAGGAGATGGAAGAAGTGGAGTTTCCTGTTCGCCATGAATTGGACTGGCTTAACGAGCATATGACCGAGGTCTTTCGCGGGAACCAGCTGTATGTTGGATGAAGAGTTCTCTTGTTTTTCAACTCCCACGGACTGCTGACTTGCAGATAGGAATGTTGCGGAAATGTTTAAAACTCCTGGAAAGCTCCGTGGAAAGACGCCCCGGACGATCAGGAAGCACAAGACCCCTGCTACACAGACTCGAATCGTAAGTCGTGGTACCGTTTTCGGTTCAATACAGACTTAGCTAACAATGCTCTAGCCTCTGAGCGACATCTTCTCTGCACAAAACACGAAAAATAGCCCTCTTCCACCAAGTCGATTTAACCAGGAGATCTCAAGACTTGTCGCTCCCAAAGGGTTGCAGTCAAACCGGCAATGGCCATTGTCGACCCAGAGCCAAAATTCCAATCCAAATTATAACACAGATTCAGGTTATCATGGCATGATGGAGGGTGATAATATGGATATGGACGTGTTTCCTTCCTCGCAGGCTACAGAACTTGAACCGGAAATTGAAGCGGAGCCTGAACCTGCGCCTGAGCTTGAGCCGGAATCTGAGGCCGAGTCTGAGCATGACCCCGAGCAGGATCAGGGATCAGATCAGCAGATGGAAGAAGAGCAGCACCAAGAGCCAGAACCAGACCATGAGGTGGAACCAGAGTCGGAACCGGCGCTGGAACCGGAACCAGAACATGAACAAGAGCCAGAATCGGAGCCACATCCGGAACCCGAGATTGCCATTCAACGCCTCGAAGAGTCCACTTTGTTAGCAGAGCCTCCCCTTGAGGAGAGCCCGTCCGTGGCCCGTCGAATCACGGAGGATTCGTTCCACTCTGCTAGAGAAATTGCCATGAGTAAGGAGAATACCGCTGAACCTATGGAGTTCGAGTACTCGCAGTCCCCTCAACCTCATAGATTGAAGCAGCCTGTTTATCCAACCATTCAACCAACAAGAGACGAAACTCCTCCCAGACCGCAGCCTCTTCAGTCTCAAACAGAAAATCAACCGCCCGAAGAACCCAAAGAGCACGATACAATGTTGGACCATTTCGATGATATAGGCTCTCCTTCTGAGAAATCGACTCCCGACCGTCCACTTATCCGCAAGAGCAGTCTCACCTTTGCATCCCTCCCCGCTAGAGAACCACTGACAAAGATGAGTATGGGTGGTGCGAGAATGTCAAGAATCAGTCAGATTGACCCTTCGAAGAGTGGCTATTTTGGTCGTCAAACTGGAGGAGCAAGAATGACACAGTTCCTTACAGAAGAAAAGAATAAACAGCCGAATAGCTCCGAGAACGTGGACGACGATGTCATGGCACCGAGCAACGAAGACTCGGATCCTGATACCAGGGCCACCAAGATGCACAACAAGTCATCGACTCAGTTACTGCATGAAAAAATAAACATGCTCGGGAAAGCTCAGTCCACCAGAGCCACCAAATCGATTGTGTCTCTCACTGCACAGCAAATAGCGTACCCGGAGTTGCCTACTGCTCAACAAGAACCTCCCAACGACGCCCCGAAAACGGCGACACGGGAGAAAATGACAAATGTCAACGACGTCTCAAAACCACCTAGCTCCCCTTTCATCGTTCGACAGACGCATTTTGCTCGCGAACGTAGTGTAGAGGTAGCAGAGAAGCCCAAGTCAGGAATAGCTTCTACCCAGGACGCGCATGCGAGATTCAAGACTTTGCGAATGGGCACCCCGGAGCGACGATCACCAGCACCAAGGTCTTTCATATCTCATGGAAAATCGGCCTCGGTATCTTCCCTAATTGGTTCCCCACGCCCTGGCACGGCTGGATCACTATACAAATCAGCAACTATTGATAGCACGCCCAAGAGCTCGACTACTCCGGTGAGCTCGCCTAAACGATACGAAGGACCCTTAAGTGCATCCAAATCCAAACTTCACTCCATCATGAAATCTGCCAAGGGATTGTTCAGCAGCAGTGGTGGCGCGTCGGCAGCTGCCAAAGAGGCCATGTCTCCCAACGCCGGACGTTCGAAAGACACTGGTTATCCAGCTCTATTCAGTCAGAGTGTATCAGCTGCTGGGAGCCCAGTGCTTCACGAAGGCCGTCGAACTCGCAGTTTTACCGAAAGAGAAGCAGAAAAGCGCAGAGAGCAGGAATTAAGAGATCGTCAGCGACTCGAGGAGCAATTGGAAAAAGCGCGAGAACCGGAAACTGCGAAGCCTTCACGCCTTAAGCCTGCTAAAAAGCCTATTACACAACGACTGGACGCCGTTGTGCCTCCGCCGGCGACATCAACCGCCAGATCCAGCCCTCAGAAAATTCAACCACCTTCAAGGCTAGCTCTGAGGGAACCAGAGACACGCCGTGATGAGGAGAGCAAGTTTGCTGTCCCCTCAATGCCTCAACCGCAACCGAAAAAGAACGAGCGCCGACCGATCAAGCCAACTCGCGAGACGCAAAAGACGAGGCCACAGCCAGTAGCAATCAAAATCGGAACATTATCCCAACGTATTCCATTAACATCGGCTCCGCCCAGCGCATCTACCATCCAGGAACCCGCTCCCACACCACTCACAAAACAGCCATCCGTCAAAAAAGCAAGCATTGCTTCATCGCACACAAGTACCACGAGCAGTTTCAAGAGTTCAACCACAGCTTCTAGTACCAAAACGAAAGCCGCTTTGGCTGCTGAGAGAAGGGAACAGGTAAACTTTTTGCCCCCATTTATAGAATATCCCGCTAATAATCATAAGCAACGCCGTGAAGCACAGCAAAGGCGTGAAGCCGAACGCAAACAGCAAGAGGAAGCCCGCCGCCAGGAACAGCTTCGCGCGGAGGCGGAACGGAAAGAACGAGAACGCTTCGTCGCGGAAGATCCAAAGAGTGCTGCCAAAAAGCAGGCAATCGAGAAGAGAAGGCTTGAGAATGCACGAAAGGCTCAGCAGCAGAGAAGCCAACAGCCAACTCCATTGAATGATACAGTACGTTGGACTCGGTATTTTTCATTATCATACTAACATGGTCATTCAGAATATTCCTTCCTATCAGGATAAGGGCGGGTTTCAGTCTGTTCACCGGAACGATGTAGGTCCAGCACGGCCTGCTTCTAGGTTGAACAGCGTGCAGCCCGCCAGCCGCCCTCACCCTATCATCAACCCAGCGAAACCCCCGAAACGGGCGAATGAGGAAGAGGCGGTACGATCTGTGTCTGGCAAACGAAGGAAGACCGACGATGAGGCTGTTGAGGCACCTATCCGACCAACAATGGCGCCTCCGATCCGTCAATCGAACGTTAAAAAGGTGAGCCTAGGAATTTATATCAGAAAACCAACCACTGACTCGATAATAGGATCTCAAGACACAAGCCTTCCCGCCCAGCTACACATCAGGCCCAACCTTGGCACATACCCAGGCTGGTACTTCAATGTTTAAACATGCACCCAACGCTGCTCGTCAAGTGCAGACCCCAGGTCATCCACAACCCGCACGACCGGCACATCCGCTGGAAATGGCCAAGTTTGCTAGCGGCAAGATCCCGTTCGCGGACTCCAACCCACCTCATCCAACAGCCCACCGGACACCTGGACACAAGTCGGCACAAAAGGTCCGCTCTTCACCAGCTTATCCCCATGGTGATAACATCAAACTGCCCGAGATTCCCACGGACAGTGAAGACGACGATTCTGAAGCGGAGCCCTACCATGTACCGGAGTGGGCCAAGGAAGAGAATTTGCGAAATATTTTGATTGATCAGGAAGGCAAAGACGGAGAAATGGTGTTTGGCCCTACCGCACCCTTGCAGATGGAGGAAATCTTCAAAGATAATAAAGACCGACTGAGAAAGTTCAGGGACCGCACGAGTAGTGCCAACTGGGGCGGAGCGGATGGATTGACGATGGAGGAGATTCGGTGGGATATGGAGCAGCGAGAGAGGCTTAAAAGAAATGGAGGGTGGAGTTTTAATGCCTAGTCGTCATTTGAATTGTGGTGCGTCCTGAGTGTCTGCGCAGTGGGTTTATTATTTGGCATGGGTATTGGGCGTATCATAGTGCCTCCCTCGGGGATTGGGAGAGATTGTCTATAATATTGGTAGCAATGTCTGAAGGGATGGGATATGCATGTGTATGAGGTATTATTTTTGACTATAGTTTATTTCTGAATGCTGAAGACGAAGGTCTGATGTATGTATTTAGCACAGTGAACGTTAACTCGTTGTATTCCATGGACGGAGTTAGGCCAATAGCGCAATCATTTTATTCGGTATATCCTGTCCTGTATTCTCTTCCAAAGACAGCAAAGACAAGCAAGTAGTAACGGTATCTTCTAGATGAGCAAATGACAAAAAAACCCTCAACACCAAAATCCCAGCCCACTGACTGCGTAACTAACTAACCAGTGAGTAACTGACATGTTCCCCCAAATCAACAAAAAAACTGACTAACTAAACCAGAACAAACCAAAATAGTAGTGGTATACACATAAATTACATGTCCATCCCAATCAAAAGAGCATACTACTTGACTACCTCACTCCACATCATCATCATCATTCCGGCTCGACATCACTCGCGCCGTCATCGCGGCCTTCATCCATGGCGTCCGCGTTCAGATTGGCCGCGTCGTCGGTGCCGCGGCGCTGCTTGCCGCGGTCGTGGTTGATGGTGCGCCAGCCCAGGGGGGCGGAGGGGTCTTTGGTGTATTCGGACATGGGGAACTATCATTATAGTCAGTATTTCATGTATGTACAGTACATACTTTTTCAGGTAATAAATAGGGTGTGATGTGGTGTGGATGGAACGACGTACGTAGTGATCGTTCTTCTTCATGGTGACGACCCAGGGGACGTTGTCGAAAGTGACGGCTCGCAGGCGGAAGTAGGTGTTGTTGGGGATGCTGCTGACTTGGCGGATGAAGGAGTCTAGATCGGGGGTTTTGACGCCGTTGACGGCGGTGATGAAGTTTGTGGGGGATAGGCCGTATTGGTAGGCTGGTGAGCCGCGGGACTAGTCATTTGTCAGTGTCATGTAACGTAGGGTTGAAGATGGATATTGAAGATGGATACGGGGATGCATACCCTTGCGCTGACATAGACCTCGCTGTGCAACTTGCTAATCTGCTGCCGCACACCATGATGCGGCTTCTGCAGCACTGCACCGCAAAAGATCAACGCGCGATCCGTCTCCAGATCCTCCGTCGGCACCGTCTTGATCTCAATACGCTTCTCCTCGCCGTTGCGCACAATCAGTGCGTCCAGCGTCTCCTGATCGTACATCACGTCAAACTCCGAGACGCGCGTGATCAGCTTGTCGTTTAGGGTGAGGATGATGTCTCCTTCTTCGAGGGGGCGCACGTCCGTTGACAAGGGGGACGCGCAGTCGACTTTGCGCACCATGAAGAGTTCGTGGCGGGCGTGGTTGGCTTTGGCAACTTTCTCGATCCATTCTTCCGAGACGCCCATGACGCGCGCCTGGCTCATTTGGATGACATATGTCTCCATGTCTAAGATGCGGAGGCGCGGCATGGTGCCGTTCTGAATCTGTGAAATGACGGGGATGAGAGACGGTGTGGCGAGGCCGAGGTGGTATTCGACATCTTTGTGTGAGGACTGCGTTCGTTCGCCGAGATAGTTCAGCCACAGGGCTTGGACGGCGCCGTTTTCGCCGAGCAAGACACCGCTCGTGCATTGACTGCTGAGGCCGGTGTCGACGGTGATGGCGTCGAGGTTGATAGCGCGATATCGCGGCGCAGACGCATTCGGCGGGATCGCAACGGTTGTGATGTCCGTCACCGTGGTCTTTGTCGCCACGATGCGGAAATTCGCATTGAACCCAACAAACAACGTCTCCGCGCCTTGCTTGATATACGTCGAACTCAGCTGTGCAGTTTTAACAGGCGCTTGCACTATGCTTGGATCGTATTGGATAATCGTGTAGTTCTGCAGCGGATGCAAAAAGACCACCTTGGCGCTCACGACGATGGACTCGGCGACGGTGACATCGATATCACATAGATCAAAAGGAACAATGGCCCGAGAGATCACCACCAGGCCCTTTTCCGCATCAACCACCAGCCCAAATCCAGTCTTTCTGGCCTGAGGGAATCCGTCCAACTTGACAGGCATCGTACATGAGACGCGCACGAAGCTGCGCACAATATCTGCCGCGGCAGGATGACTGACACCGTCTAGCTGGATGAAATCGCCCCTGCGAGGAACGGGGGGCTCAGCGGGGATCGCGTCGGCGAGATCGGTAAAGTCCCAGAGGCCGGTTTCGTCGTTGCGTTGGGCGAGCCTCATCTGCGGGTGCCAGTGGCGGTCGATATGGAGGATGCATGTTCCGCGAGTGTGTAGGTCGCGGATATGTTTGTAAGACAGCACAACTCTCGCACGATCTAGGTACCAAGGTTAGCGAGAGGCCAGAGCTGCGAGTGATTTGGGTCATACCTGGGATAGTCTTCATGACTTCAATAAACTCATCCAGATTCCGCGTCGGCCGCTTGTCAACTGAGTCAACAATCCAACCAGAAAACGTGTTTTCCAACTTAAACGACCCTGCAGCCTCGCAGACATACACTCCCTTGCACGCAATCGCATACAGTCTCGCCTGCTGATATGATAAACTGTGGAACGTAGCTCCAGCAACAGTCACATATCGCGCAGGAGTGATAGCATGCAGATCCTGCACCTTGCAGGTAACCTCTAGATCCTCACCACCTCGCTGCACCAGCAAATGCACATCGCCCCCAACACTCGAGTCGAGAATATCATCCAGACGCACAAACTGCGTCAACAGCTCCCTGTTGACCTTGATCAACACATCACCTTCTTGCAGCTTACCATCCCCAGGACCCTCCGGCAGCACAATCTCCGCGACCAGCATGCCCGTCTCCTTGGGCGCCGCCTTGCGCACTTCCGCCTCCCACTCCGGCGACAGACCGAGCCGTCGACACTCGTCAAACGGCTTGATGATCCACTGCGTCTGGATGGTGCCGCGGCTGACAAATTCACCCTTTTGGATACACTGTAGGGCGCGCAGCGGCCGATCGAGCGGGAGGAAGTAATCCGTCGCAGCACCGTCGGCGCGACCACCGGCCTGCAACGCGATGGCGTGACCGTCGATGTTGACGACGGGACTGCCGGAACTCCCACCGCTCGCGGCGGCGGCGGCTTGGATGTAGTTTGTGTTGAAATCGCTGTAGCCTTCGCCGTACTCGGGTGCGTTGCGGTCCAGACGGCTGATGACGCCGGAGAGAATGCTGAGTTTCTCGCCGGCGTCGTTGCCGACGACGCGGATCTCGACGCCTACGCGGGCGGATTCGGGTTGGAGTTTTAGTTCGGTGAGGGCCATGTATTTGATTGATTTTGGATCGAATTTGAGGATACCAAAGTCGTGCACTGGGTCTCGATAGATGGGAGTTACGTCGCACTACCAGAAGGTCAGTTTTTCCACTTTCAAATCAGAGGATGAACGGGAGTTGAACATACCTCCTCATGGTTATCGAAAATACAATATCCCCAAAACGGTCCCGCACACACTACATGTCGATTCGTCAAGATATACCCACGCTGCGCATCCACCACAAACCCCGTGGCCTGGCTGGACATGGACGAGTCGGTATCAAACGACGCCGTCTGACAGAAGTGAATCGACACCACGCTCTTCACGACTCGCTCGATGGTCTCCTGCCATTCTGCAGAATCTGTTTGACCGGTGGCGGCGAGGGGCAAGGAAACGGCACCTACGGCGTCGTTGTCGTTGTCGATGTCGGGGGTGAATTCGCTGTCGTGGAAACCGTACATGGCGAGGTGGTCGGGGGGCATTTGAATCTGCATTTGCCGTTGTATGGTGGTGGTGGTGGTATTTGCTGTAGAGGCGGGCTCGTCGGCGGCGGAGTGAGGGTCACGGAATCCGTTCATGGGTAGGTCTGTAGGGGACTGGTCGACCGACGAGGAAGGGGAGGAAGCACCTGTTGTCGTTGTCATAGTGTCTGGACGGAGATGTTTTGCAGAAGGTAGCGAGAGAGAGTTATCGCTGAGTTTGCGTTTTGATTTGGACGGAGCACCACCGTTCATGTCCATGGTGGGAGGGAGAGGGCGGCGGGGGGAGGCTGAAGAGGAACAAGAAGGGTATTTATAGGCGTGATGGTGGAGCTGGCGACGCTGCAGCGGTTGTTGTTGGTGGTGCTGGTGATGCCTGTCGCGGTGGAGCGCAAATGAATGGGCGCAGCGGGCGAGTGATGAGGACGCGATCGAGATATTAGGCGGCAAACAGGCTGCTGATCTTGTGTTGAGACGATAGTGCAGGGAAGAGAGATTGCAAGGCGCTGAGGTCCAACCAGAGGTGCGAGGAGAACGGTTTAATAGTGACGAAAGCGAGCGTTGAGGAATCAGGCTGGCAGGTGTTGCGTACGAGCGAACGGCTGACTGGAGGACGGTCAGCGGCGACGGCGGCGGCGGTGGTGATGCGAAGACGTGAGTCAGAGCTTGTAATGCCTCCGGGAGCTGCGGGCGAGCCAGTCTGAGCATTCACTTGGATCCAGCGAGACCTCCAGCGCGGTCTCAGTCTGAGTGAATGAAGCTTTTGATGCTGTTTTCGGTTGAAATCATAAACTTTTGGATTCACAGCCTGTTTGCTTGTTTGCACTCCCACGTGACGGTTACGATCATAGACAGAGATATAGATATAGATCAGATTCAGTCATACTACATACTAGATACGGCATGGCCCTAAGCTGCTATTCTGATTCACCTGTTCATGGCCACCCTCTTCCCAGCCCTCTGTTCCAGTCCAGGTTGCCTTGGAGCCTGACAAAACTCCCCGGCAATCCAGGCGTCATGTTTCACGTTGACATTTTGACGGCGCTCGATCGCGATTAGAGACTGTTTCAGGTATAGTTGATAGCCGCCAATCACCAGACCTCTGCTCGTTTGACAGCCCTCTGACAATCCATGCAATCCAGTTGGTCGTGAAAACTCGCGGTCTATGCTGTTGACTAGGCCGCGGAGAGAAGCGATGGCCGGACCGCAAAGGTTTGTATCAAACAAAGGAAACGAGATGGCCGGTGCTTTGCCGTAAACAGGCGTGCTGTTCAATCGCCATTGTTGCCTGGCAAAACAATGACATAACGACTGGGGATGACTGTGACAACCTCCTCTTTCTGCCATGGTTCGCAGCAAAACCATTATACCATCACCTTGACATGTGAGTCTGAGTACCATGGCTGTTCACAAACAAGACCATCTTGAAACACCTGTCATGTTCCAAAACAAGTTTTCTAGACTCTCTTCACCCCATGTTGACGGGCACCATTCCCTCTGGAATCTGCATTGGAGCTTGTGGCATGAACTGTGTCATATTCTGGGGCGCGATATGACGTGGTTGCTGCTGCTGCTGCTGCTGCGATGACCCTTTTGACGCTCCCGCAAACAGTTCACTCAACTGCGCGTACGCAGTATTCAGACTCGGCATACTGGACGGTGGAGTCATGATCGCTGGTGCCGACGGTGCAGCGACTCCTGTCTTTTTCGCTCGATCCGCCACGGTGGCCAGGTAGGCTAGGTTGGCCTGCAGGCGACGCATGCACTCGACGTACTCTTGCGGAGACTTGAGGGTGGGTTTGATCTGCGATGCGGGTGAGTTGTCACCAGAATCTTGACCGGCAGACTGATTGGTGGATTGATTCGAGGGCGTAGTCTTGCCGACGGACTGCATGTTGACGACCTCTTGGAGCAGGGCGGAATTGATCTCAAGCAGCACCGAGACCCGCGCCCGCTCTCGCACCGCGGCAGCAGACGCAGCAGCCGCAACAGCCGCGGCCTGTGCAGCCTGTGGCGGGTGTGGTGCATGAGGAGACGGAGAAGACTGGAGGTGTGACGGGGTCGAGGTGTGCGATTGAGGCTGGACGGGGAGATGGGCAGGACGGATGGGCGTGGTGAAGATGGGCCTCGACGTGCCGGTCGCGGCGATGGCCTGCGGTTGCATGAAGTTCACGGCGCCGTTGTTGTGGTGAGGAGTTTGTGGCAGAGAGGACTGACCCAATCCGGCTGGCACGCCTGGGTGAGAAAAGGGCTGTTGGGAGTAGCCTGGGTGGTGCACTGCGTGCGACGAAGAGAAATGCGACGCCATGTCAGTGACTGTCAGGAATACAGAGCAGATGATGGTGGAATGAGGAGATAGTTATATGCCCAAGACTAATACGAAGCCACAGGGAAACCATGCGCGCGCCATGACGACGACCGCCAACCGCGACCAGGGCAGGCTCATAAAGTAAAGCGATGCTTACGATTAGCAGAAGTGTTATGAGACATCATCCTGGCTCCACCAGGTTCGGGATGAGGTGGAACAGCGCCGACAACCTGACCATGCGCGAACTGCTGCTGCTGGTGTTGGTGTTGCTGATGCTGATGTTGTTGCTGCTGTTGGAGATGCGGATGTTGTTGGTGGAGCTGGGGCGGGACAGACTTCTGCGAGTACCAGCTGGGATTCGGGTAAAAGGACACTGGCTGGCCCGCCGCCTGCTGGAGATACTGTTGTTGCTGTTGATGTTGCTGATGCTGCTGCTGGTGGATGGCATAGGCTGCGGCGGGATTGGAGCCGGGAGCGAGCTGGTGCTGGAGCGGGAAGGGCTGGTGCTGCTGCTGATACGGGCCCGGTGGCTGATTCATGATGGAGATGTCCTTCAGCCGAGTGTATGTAGATGTCTTCTGTCTTCTGTCTCCTGTGTCTCTTCTGTCTGATCGAGATCAGTTCTGAAACGAGCAGGTGGTAATTACGGTGACCATTCTGAGGTAGTCTACGTATCATACAGCGATGATTGGGTAGACCGCGTATTCAATATCATATCGGTAATCTCGTCTCGAGTCAACGGTCTCATCACATCGATCAAGACGGACGATGAAGAGAATGCTCAATTGACTGCAATAGAATCTGACCAGTCGGATAAGTAATCGTCATCGGATCAGTAAGTGTCTGTGCATTATTAGCGGCACGCTGGATCTCATCTCGACTGCGATACGGAATCATCCTGAGCACGGAGTATGAGAATCGATTCTGTTCTCGTTCCTCATCTTCATCGCTTCATCGCTGTCTGTTTGTCTGTTTTGTCTGTTCTTCTGTTTGTTCTGTTTGCTTGAGTAGGGAGGAGAGTGACTAAGCAGTCATGTGGATGTCGGACAAAGGATAGTCCGGCAACCGGAGTCTGCACGGATTAATCTTCACGGCTAGCCCGATCGGGACTTGCGGGGAGTTGAGCCGCGATCAGACGACAAGACAAAGAACGAGACATCGCGACATCAGACATCGAGACAACAAGGTCAGACCGGCCGGAGAGACTGTGGGAATCCGTCAATCAATGTGACTGCGCTGTACACGACTAGCTTTCATGTTGGCTCAGGATCCCGAGGGCAATTGACTGACCTCAGCCGGTTCCATGGACCATCCGCCGCCCTTGGATTATGGGAAGCCCATCGCTTGGGTGAGCCGGCCCTTTTGACGCATACCACCGTCCACCATGCCGTTGCACGGCACCACCGCTGCCCGTGACGCTCCCGTCATGCTTACCTCCCACAGGCTCACTGCCCTGGCCTCCTTTCCGCCCACCGCTCCGCCCACCGCTCCGCCCGATCTCTCCGCCGCCGCAACTCCCTTTCCCCCGTCCGCAGCCACTGCACCACGACCACGACCACCACCATCGACCCAGCCACGGCCGAAGAAAGGGCCCAGCACGAGGAGGGCGTTGAGCTGTCTGCCATGCCGCCGCCACAAGCTCAAGTGCGACCGGCATGTGCCGTGTCATTCCTGCACCCGCTATCGCCGGGAGGACCTCTGTCGCAAACACCCGGCGCCGTCGTCCCTCCTCGACACTGCTTCCTGCCTCCCAAAACCCTCGGCCAGCATCCCCGCGGTCGTCTCCGAGACCTCTCCGCCCATCCGGATCTCGCCCTATGCCGAGTCCGCTCATAATCCGCTGCCAGCCTCGTTTGGACACGCCGACACCATCAACTTTGCCCACCCGGCCAGCGTGACGGATAGAGGGACAGCCTCACCGCATACTGCAACCACCCTGACCGCGACACCAGTCCCGCCCGCACCACCCCAGCCGACCACGGAACTAGCACAACACCTGGCCGGCACGTCGGTGCTTTCGGGCAGCCTGCCCTTTCTCACGTCGGCCGGCCAGAGCCCCGTGCGTCAGGCAGAGGTGGCCACGTTCTGGAAGGTCCAGTTGACCTCCTTTCTTCCCACCCAGCATCAGTGCGACTACCTCGTCACCTACTATCTCGAACACCTCAACTGGGTCCATCACGCCATCCACGCGCCCTCGTTTCAGACGACATATGCCGCTTTCTGGAACACCAATGTGGAAGACGTCAGCCTGATATGGTTGTCCCTGCTCTTCGCCATCATCTCCTGCAGTGCCATCTATATCCCCTTCCACACGGCTCAGTCTGCGGGCCTCGACCAGTCCACCATCCGACTCATGGCCCATCAGTGGCATTCCGCCTCGCGACAGGCACTCGATGCCGGGAACTACGAATCCAAGCCGTCCCTGGCTCAGCTGGAAACCTTTCTGGTGACCCAGCTCTACTGGTTGGCCACCAAGAATATTGAGGCCATGAACTCGTAAGTGGTTTCCACATGGTCGGTCGTTTCCTGCTGACACGCTCCAGGCGGCTTGGACAAGCTGTGAGGAATGCTCAAGCGCTGGGCCTTGATAGAGATTTGCCCGGTAAAAACTGTCTAGAAACGGAGCTCCGTCGCCGCCTTTGGTGGGAGCTTTTCAACTGTGATACGTATGTAACTTATACTGATGCGTGGATGTTTTACTGACTGTCGACTAGATTTCAGTCAATGTGCTTGGGTAGAACTCCCTTGATTCACACGCCTCCGTCCAAAGTTCCCTTGCCATCCCATTGTAACGATATCGGTCTCACCGAAACCTCAGTCGAAACCAAGCCATTGGACGAACCTACCGATATGAGCGCCTGCGTGCTCCGCGCGCAGCTGTTCATCCTATTTCGAAAACTCTTCAACAACGATGCAGAGCACCTTGGCTCCTATGACTACGTCAAATCCATCGATGACCAGATAGAGCAGTTAGTAAGCACCTTCCCATGGTACCTCCAGCTAGATGAGAACCGTGAATGCGCGACTCTTCCCCAACATCTTGATTTCATCTCCTGGCAGCATCATATGCTCCATAGCTGCATCTGTATGCAACGCATCCGCATGAACAGACCGTTCATCCACACGCGAACGGGACAGTCGTGGGTCGTGTGCGCCAAAGCCGCGAACGACGTGCTCGCGGTGTACCAGAGCCTGCGGAACCGCAACGTCGAAGAATTCCGCAAGTCGCAAAAGTTTCTGATCCAGTCGTACCAGATATTCTCTGCGGCCGTGGCCCTGGCCGCATTTCTGCTGGTCGAACGGTTTCCGGCCGATAACATCCGCGGGATGATTGAAACGGTGATTTCAGACCTCGCCCTGACGGACGCTGACATCTCCACGGCCTCGGACGGCAGGAAGATCCTCATGAAGATGCTCGAGATGCACGACCGGCGCGGCCTCCACGAACCGGTGGAGCCCGAGACGCTGGTGTCGGAGATCGCGTCCGTGTTTGGCGGCGAACACACGACGCGCAAGTACCTGAAGCGGTGCGACATTGGCTACGTCCTCAACGACGATCCGGCGACGATGCCGATGGCCGAGCAGCCGACGGTGAGCAGCCGTGGCCACGAGCAATCGGTGATGCCGTCGATTCTCCCGCAGGCGCAGCAGCCGGCGCGGACGTGTGTGGGCACGATGGCGTCGGCGATGACGATGATGCCGGACTTTGTGGACCCGACGATGTATGGATTGACGCCGCAGTTTGACTTTGGGATTGATAATATGTTGAACATGGAGTGGGATTTGTTGCTGCCCATTGGGTTTCATCAGTGAATGGTCCTGGATATATTTCATGCGGGTGCACTATACACCAGTGTTGGTTGAATGTAGAGTATATACATTCTTAATAGTATCTGGGCTAGAAGGTCAGCGCATAGCTTGACGTTAATACTAATGGCCTCTCTGGCCGTAACGAGAATGTCCATAATCACCCCTACCTCAATACATAGATCCGTACCCTCAATCCTCCATGACTACCCCCTCGCCCTCCGCGCCTTCATCTCCTCAATCCACGCCTTACTCCTCCCCACAGGCAGCACATTAATCCTCACCAACCCATCCACCACCTCCACCATCCCCTTCCCATCACCCTTCCCATCACCCTTCCCCTTACTCCCACTCAACACCTCCAACAAACTCATCTTCTTCCCAACCCTCACCAACCCCCCACTACCCGTCTCCATGAAACACTCCACCGTCTCCACCGCATACTCCCCCCGCTCATCCCACGGCAGCGGGAAAATATACTCCAAATGCTCGCGCACGGTCTGCGTCTCGGCGAAGTTTTTGATAAAGTCGCTCTGTGCGTGCGCCGGGTAGAGTAGGATGCAGGGGAAGACGAGTGTGCTGGTGGGTGAGAGAGGGTCGGGCGTGAGGTGGACGGGTGCGTCGTCGAGGTCGGGCGTGTTTGCGGTGGAAGGGGAGGAAGCGCGGATGGAGATGTTGCGGGCGCGGAGGGCGGTGGTGAGGGTGTGTTTGATGCGGAGGGTGCGGTTGTGGTTGGCGGCGCGGTTGGAGGCGAGGGTGTCGAGGGTGGATTTGCGGGTGGTGATTGCGGCGGCGGTGAGGAGGAGGGGTTTGTTGTGCGGGTCGAGGGAGAGGCCGCGGGCGGCGGCGTCTTGGGCTTGGGGGATCTTGTCGAGGGCGAGGAGGGCGCGGGCGGAGCGGTAGTAGGCTTTTATGTTGGAGGGATTGAGGGCGAGGGCGGCGGCGCAGTCGAGGGTGCAGGAGCGGTAGTTTTCTATCGTGGTCAGTGAGTATACTTATCATATCGAATTGTAGGGATACTACGTACTCATCTCCAGATTACACAACGCCCGATTCACCAACACTTTCTCCTTCGTCTCGACTAGTCTCCGCCTATCGCCCTCGACATCCGTACTCGCCTCCCACTTCCCCTCCTCCTCCCCGCGCTCGTCCCCCACCGTCGCAAGCGCCTTGTCATAAAACTCCCGCGCGTCCGCCCACTTGCGTTCGCGCGCCAGCTCGTTCCCCGTCTCGCGGAAATTCTCGGCGACTTGGGCGCGCGTGCCTTCATGCTGCAGGGCGCGGATCGCGTCGAGGAAGGTATTCACGTCCTCCGTGGACCCGTCGGCGTTACTATCGGCAGACCTTGCGGCGTCGCGTTGGGCGCGCTCGATGTCGGTCATGAAGAGCGGGGTTTGGTTCATCATGGAGAGGATTTCGTCAGCGGTGTGGGATTTTATAGACGCCATTGCGGGCGGGAGGGCGGGGGCGGTCGAGGTTGTTGGGTCGGTGGCATTGGTGCTGGCGGGCTTGATGCCGAAGGGGGTTTCGGGGGAGATGGTTGTAGAAGGAGTGGGGGCTTCAGGAGGTTTGTTGAGATTGAGGGACTCACTGAAGTCGTCGGGGAGCTCTTTGATGCTCGACATGATTGTATCTTCTTCCTGTCAGGGTTTGCGCTGGCAACTGCGGTTGTTCACAGTTCACAGTTGGTGTTGGTGATAATTCCCCGCGATGTTGAAAAAAGTCAGACAAACAGTGCAAATAAAGCAAACGGTGCAAAGTTACGTCATCGGAAAAGCTTCTTTCCGCCGAGCCGCACGCCCGTCAAAGAAATGAAGATGAGACGAAAGCACAAACACAGACGAAGGATAAGGGCAGAAGAATGGCCGATAATGTCTTGTGTAGGAGGACAATGCAAGAGCGGAAGCACTGACATGACAATGATGGCGTCCATTGAGCATGTAATCCAGAGGATTCTACTCAGCACTTCCACCCGTCAGGTCTAGATCCGAGCATCTCAACCCCATTGCAGATCAAAGCAGCCGTGGCAGAGACCATTCCCTCATTCCCGCAGGCTGAGGGTAAATCACAAGAAGTTGACCCCCTTTGTCACTATCAGCCATTAAAAGGCACCTAATACCGCCCTGCGATGGACAGTCTCAACTCACGCTGGAATAATCCCTCTCGCACATTGTCCTACAATTATCTACCTACACCATGCCCAACACCCCCATCGATGTCCCAGCCAGCGGCGCCCTCTCCCTCACCGGCCTCGAATTCCTCTCTCCCAAAGCCCAATCCGCACGCATCACCGCCGTTGTCAACGACATCTATGCCTCCATTATCTACATCTCCAAGCAGAGCAAGCTCGGCAACCTCACCGACGTGCAATGCACGCCCATCTACGACCTGATCGACAACATCATGGTCGTCGAGCGCAAGAAACAGCGCACGCTGCACCGTGAGTTGAAGCGGCAGGATGCGCGGATGGCGAGGATTGCCGCGCGGCATCAGAATGATATCAAGAAGTTGGTGCGGTTGGCGAGGAATGGCATGATGCAGTTGCGGCGGAAGGCGGCGAGGTTGCAGAGGGAGTTGGATGAGCTGAAGGGGCGCCGGAGGATGGAGTTGGGAGATATTGAGATGGCGTTGCCTAGAGAAGCGAGTGTTGAATGTGATGTGACAATGGCGGAAGTGCAGGGACGGGATGAGCCAGAGGCCCAAGAGCCGGAGGACGAGCTGGAGAGAAAGGAGCCAGAGAGCAAAGATCCGGAAGACGAGAAGTCCAGCATCGAAGAAGAAAACGGCGAGGCCTAGAAAATGTCCGTACCCTCCGATCAAACATCCAGTCACTTGTCTGATTTGACGCTACCCTTTAGTTTCAAGGTCAGCTCATACTTCGTGCAAATAGGGCAGATTATTGACTGATCTCAATCGACTCGTGCTTCCGCATACTCCCGAAAAGCGATGCACGGCACGATGTAAGAGGCTCATCCAGTACGGGAGAACACGAATTTATCTCAATCAAACTCCTGCAGGAGACCTATTCCGATCAAGTTTAGTACGGAATATTAAACGGGGTCCGACTATCACGATCACCAGCAACTTTGGAATCATGGTGTTGAGTCATCAACGTGTGAGACGTGGTTTAAACCGAGGCATTTGCTCAATAAATTTCCTTGTCAAGAATTTGGTTCTGGGCAATCGTCCATCTTCCAAACATGTTTTTGTATATCCTTTTGCTCTCTTACGATTGAGACGCCATTCCTAGCTATTTGAGTGACCTTTACTGGCCTTGCGAGTTGAATTTGATTCCAACTGCATCTTGTAAAAGCGTCGCTATTTTTAAGGCCTTACATAAGCACGCACGGGCGCAAAGGTCCTCGGCCGCGATCCGAGAGTTCGTTGGAAGGTGAAAGAGAATCACTTTTTACTTCTGAGGCCGTCAGTGATAACGGTCCAAAGCTTCTCTCGCACGGGTGAACCTCGGTTGAGACGAGGATCGGAGACGGTTGGCTGCCAACTATGACGGTGGCAGTGGATCTCAGTTTTCGTAGAGCTTCGCATGCAAGTCCAGACGCCGGAGACAAAATCCTTCATGTGAAATTTGCCATCAAGTTGAGAAAGAGTGGAATGGGAATCTTGCTGTATAATAACATCGCCTCTCTTTGTTCCTTGTCGTTACTATTCATTCTGAATCTCTAGACATCAGCTTGTTAGCTTCAATCAACTCACTGTTTCTCGAGTCAAGATTTCGATTGTTGATATCAGTCACTGAAACTTCACGATACGCAATCTGGTATAAATTCACCAAAATGAGTAAGCCCGGTGATTTCGACGCTGTCCGAAAGGACATCGCTGCTCAGATGGAGCAACCTGGCTACGACGATGGCAGCGCTGGGCCAGTTTTCGTCCGTCTCGCATGGTGCGTCTTTTTCTCCTCAAATCTCTCGTATGGCGGTCTAACTCAAGGTCTCTTTGCAGGCATTCCTCCGGCACATATGACAAAGACACCGACACAGGCGGCTCCAACGGCGCCGGCATGAGATACGAAAAAGAAGGCGGCGATCCAGCCAACGCAGGTCTCCAGTTCGGCCGTGCATTCCTCGAACCCGTCAAGAAGAAGCACCCATGGATCACATACTCGGATCTCTGGACGCTCGCGGGCGTTGTGGCCATCAAGGAGATGGACGGTCCGGATATCAAATGGCAACCTGGCCGCACGGACTTTGTCGACGACAGCAAACTGCCCCCACGCGGACGGCTCCCCGACGCGACGCAGGGCAGCGACCATTTGCGCCGCATCTTCTACCGCATGGGCTTCAACGATCAGGAGATCGTGGCTCTCTCAGGTGCACACAACCTCGGACGCACGCACGCCGATCGCAGCGGCTTCAACGGGCCATGGGTCAACAACCCGACTCGCTTCTCGAATCAGTACTTCCGACTGCTCAAGAACCTAGAATGGAAGCTTGTCACACTCCCCAACGGCGTGCAACAGTTCACCTATGTCGACCCGGACGTGCCCGAGGACGAAAAGGAGGAGCCGTTGATGATGTTGCCGACGGATATGTGTCTACTGTCGGATCCCAAGTTCAAGCAGTGGGTGGATCGGTATGCGGCCGACAAGGAGCTGTTCTTCAACCACTTTGCGCAGGCGTTTGCGAAGCTGTTGGAGCTGGGAATCAGGCGCGATGCCCGCGGACAGATTGTCAACACGGATAACGAGAAGGGCGGATATATTTCTGCGCCCAAGAAGAGCGATACGCCGACGGGACCACCGAGGCGCTCAAAGCAAGATGCGGTCAAGGAAGTGAGGGCTCATCTTTAAGTGTTGTTGGTCGGGTTTGCACTGCTTGTTCGTATTTTCCGTGTTTGGAGAGATATCCATGGTAGTATGTTTTGTGTATGAATAGGTAGAACTGGCCAAAATGGTAATAGACAAAATCCGGCGTTTCAATTCATCTGTGATGACAGCAAGAAGAAGATGAAAGAAGATGAAAGAAGATGAAGGTGAAGAGGAAGAGGAAGAGGAAGATGACGATGAAGAGGAGAAGCTGTCGGCTCACCGAGCAAGCGTGCGGGGTAAGGGTCAACACAGACTAACTCAGTATTGATGAACACTATTATATTGATGTACTGTTCTCCTAGATTCATCAAATTCCAGTATTAACTCTTAAAATGGAAGAGATGAAGGTAAATCGAATCAGAGCAAAACAATCCCACAATAGTAACGCAAAACAAAGGTCAGCCCTTCGATTCTGCTTCGCTCTCTTCTGCACTTCCTGGCCATCTCCTCCTGGCCTTTCTTCCGTTTCACCAACCAGCGTAGGCTTTCCACGATATCCAACCGGCACCTCTTCCATCCTCCCAGGATGCAACACTTGTTCCGGGTGCTAAGCATAGCTCTGAAACAAATCTCCAAACATGAGTAGAGCTGTGGTTGTTTTAGCCATATATGTATCGTATGCTGCAGTGGTGAATCCCTCAAGCCTCGGCCACGTATCTTCTCCAAAGCGTGGTGTGCGATGTAGGTAACTTGAGAGATCAGTGTCAAGATCGGAGTTGATGGTGCTCTGTCGTCAAATAGTTTCCGTCAGCGTGCTATCCATGTTTCTGCATGTTATGACGTGGAAAGCTTGATTCGCAGTGAAAGCGTGATCTGGTGGTGTAAACAGGGACGTGACCGATTCCAATGGTCTACACAAAACCCCATCATAAGAGTCGACCACAAAGTCACGATATAACCATCTCGGGGAAGAATCTCACTTCTTCGATATCAGATATCAGGGCTGTTGCCCAATCTGTGGATGAGCAGGCTCGGAGACGGAGTAACTAATTTACTCGGTTCGGCTAGAATAACCCCTAAATGCACACCGCTCATAGTTAATGGCCGTGAGCCGACATCCGACCACCGACCACACAAAAAAGATACTTCACAAGGTCATCTCTACGAAAGGTACAGCTTCATTAAGATGGGTTATTCACACTTTTACACGGCTATCATTACACAATAGCATGGCATATCCAATCCGCCAGCTCAATGCCTCCTCATTCTGCACCCTGGTGCCTGAACACACCTGAGGCCAGCAGACGGTCGGTACATACAGGACAGACACAAGCACTGGCAAAAATCATTGGTGCACAGGAAAAGAGAGGTATCATCAGTATTAAGTCAAATCCACTGCACTGAATGGACAAATTCATTAACAGCTCATTTTATCCAGGATCAGGACTCCAGCCCATCACGAAGCCAACATCGTTGGCTGATTTGTCGTCGCTCCCTGCTGGCCACTCATCGCTGGGCCTGCTGCCTGTCCAGTACCATTACTGCCTCCAGCTCCAGCCGTATCCGTAGGCTTCGATGACATTCTCCTTAGAATCCGGTTGAAAAACCCCTCGTTCTCAATCTTCGAGTCTCTCCGCTCTGCCTGGGTTTGCTGCTGCTGCTGCTGCTGCTGCTGCCCGTTGCTTACCTGCCGCTGTTGTTCTTGCTGGTGTTTGACCGTTTCTTTGTGCAGTCGCTGCTGCTCCTTTAGACGTTCTTTTTCTTCCCTCTGTCGCCGTTTATCCAGCGCTTTGGATTCTTTTTCGGCTCGTCTGCGCTCTGCACGGCTGAGCTTGTGCGGTGCTGCTTCGGCCTGAGAAGGTGCTTCTGCTGCTCCTTGCGCAGGTGCGGGTGCGACGGTCTCGCTTGGCTGTGCGACGTCGGCAATTGGTGCTTCATCAGCAAGGGTAGGCGCAGGTGCAGGTGCTGCTGCTGTCGCTGCCACTGGGGCCATTGTGGCGGCTGTGGGTGTGTGGGCAGGAGCTCGCGGTTGTTCAATGTACGGCTCCTCTTCAGCTACCGGTGATGGCACCATCGGTTGTTGTGCTTCCTGAGACACAGGTGCTGGCGTCTCCGGTTCTTCGGTGACGGGTATATGGCGGCGTTGTGGCATTTCCGACTCCTCAAGGGCTTGTCGTTGGGTGAGCATTGGTTCTTGCAGCTCCCAGGCATCTACGGGCTCGGAGGGAGACACAGTTGGTGGCTGTCGAGCCCCGGGGATCTGCTCAGAAATATCCACCTCTTCTGACCTAACTGGTGACCTCTCTATTCCAGCCACCACACCCGCTCCTCGCTCTTCGTCGCGAAACGGTTTGCCCGCCCCGGTGTGTTCTGGCAGCGGTTCACGCCTTGTCGCTTCCTCGCCCATGCCCTCGCTAATGGGTGCCCTCATTCCTGGTATTTCGTGGTGACCCGCTTCTGCTTCGGCTTCGGCTTCGGCCTGCAATTCCGCAGATTCGCAGGCAAGAATCACCCTTGGGCCCGTTTCTCTGGGCATCTCCTGCTCTTTGGCGACCAATTCTTCTCCATGCGGTCTGTGTTCCTCCTCGACAGCCTTGTCTGCTTCAGCTTGCCGCACCGCGAGTGAGTAGACCGGTGCCATTTCCGCTGGCTGCGCCTTTTCTTCCTTCTCCATCGGTCTCGCTGATAATTCTTCCGCAAACATAAACGGGATGTTTGTCGCATGGCCAATGACCACCTTTTCTAGACGCCGTGGCGAGGGAACTCGCTGCATCACTTGTTCCGTCCCTGGATTCTCCGTTTCAATGGTGGTGGCTACCGCTGGGGCTGACGCACTGTCCGCCACATCCCATCCACGCGAAGTGTCATCGTCATCAATGTCAACATTGGCCGGGATGGCAGATTTCAGGCCATTGGCGTGTTCAATGATCTCAACATCGTTCCATGAGGCTTGGTCGGACTCGGCACTGGGCGTTTCCTCCTCTTCAACGCCACCGACGTCTTCTTCGATCACGATTACACGCCCGGGGGCTTGCTGCGGCTCTAACTCCGTTGGTAGCAGTTCAGGTGATGGTTCCGTCTGTATAGGGATCTGTCGGGGGAATGGCTCTGATTGCACAGGAATCTGGCCCCGCCCTGCAGCATACGGCTCTGGCTGCACGGGAACCTGTTGGCGTTCTGAGTCCAGTACTTCTGCCTGCACAGGAATTTGGCGTCGTCCGGCAGCATACGGCTCTGGTTGCACGGGCGCATATCGACGCTCTGCAGCATACGGCTCTGAATGCACGGGAATCTGTTGGCGTTCTGAGTCCAGTACCTCTGACTGCACAGGAATCTGACGTCGCCCTGTAGCATATGGCTCTGTCTGCACGGGGGCATAGTTTCGCTCTGCGGCATACGGTTCTGACTGCACGGGAACATACTTTGGCCCTGAAACGGGACGCTCCGGCGCGTGTGACGGCTCTGTCTCCCACGCTCTTTTTGGTATGTTCTCTTGGGTGCAGTACGCCGATGCCGCAGCTGCCACTGCTGCCTCCTGTCCTTCAGAAAGTCCAAGCGACCTCTCTCGGGACGAATGCAAGGGAACCGGTGGTACTGCTTTTGGCTGCATGCTGGAAACGGGCCTTGGAGCCGGCTGTGGGTTGGACTTCCACCTGGCCGGCGTAGTCTCCGAAGTAGACTGGGTCACTAGATGTTGGTCAGCGCTTATTGCATCGACTCCCGGCATTAATTGAGGAAGCGAGGTGCGTGCCTTCAACGGACGTCCTGCCGTTGACCTGAGTCGTTCCCACGGTCATTGCCTCATAGTACATCTCTTCAGGCCCTTGGGGCCCATTCGCGGACGTGGCTTCGGGTGAGCGCTGCTCGAGCTTCGTGGGCCGCCGTTCACGGGCACTTAAACGGTTTTCGATATGCCGCACGGTCTGTCTTCCCGAGCGAACGTGAGAAAAGTGCGATCCGGGGCCCGTAATCATCTTGCTGCGGTGCTTCGAAGTTCGATCGTGGCCGTTTGTATCACTTTTGCTGCCGGGTCCGTCCATTGTCAATGGTCATTCACGCACAATTGGGACGGTAGCAGGACTGCACTCACCTTACAGACCGAAGTCTGCGCATTTTGACCTGGTTGGGCTGTTATGCAAAGGTTGCAATTCAGCGACGACGGAAGGTAGCTCTGAAACTGGAGCTTACAGGAATCACTGGGGGTTCTCCATTTTCTTATACACCGATGACGCAACTCCCGTTTATCACAGTAAACCTAGGAAATCGGTCAGTCGACAAGCAACCTTTATCGGTTCTGCCTTTTCTCGGATGGCGACTCGCTCCTATAGAGTCGGGAATTCTGGAAACAGTGAGGTCATGCATTTGCCATGTTTTTGACAGGCCCGTTAACTTGAACGTTGAGGCAAGCCACATGCCATGCCTAAAGTCAATCGAGCTCCATTTCCATGGGAGAGCCAAGAAGTCAATCCTTCTTGTGGCTTGGGCCGTACCAGCCATATTTCTACTTGTGCGATCAAAATGCGACAGCTCTAAAAAACAGTTAGCTGATGGATGAAATTTCTCGTCAATTTCGGAGAATTTTCAAAGTATCCTGGAAGATTAGGCCGCTGTCAATAGCTCCGCTAATATGGCTAGTCAGCGGGTCCCACACGACTACACATTAGCTACCGGCAGATCGGCTTTTCTCCACCAAGAATTTTCCGGCCCCGGTTATTAGACCTTGAAGCTTGAAGCTTATTATCGAGCCTCTTTGACGTCTCTCGTCAAATGTTTCACTTTCGACAACAGAACGGACTTCATGAGTCTTTCAAACAGCCTTGGCCATAAGACTATGTTCTCATATTGGGGTATGCCTTAACTTGCTATTAGGGATCGGTATTCAAAACCTTTGCTGCCAGGCCGACGCCGTGCAACCATCTTTCAGCGTCAAAAACATGCGGCGTGTGCACGCACTGTTAGAGAGCAACACAGTGACCGATAACTGAGAAAGAAAATGATAATGAAACCATACATATGAACATATGTACAAGTTACAAATGCCACTCAGTCAAAGAACGCCTGCGTGGAGTGAAAACTTCTTCGGAGATCCACCTATAAGGTGAAAGCGAATGAAAGATAGACGAGGGTCTGGCCCTTCTATCCCAGTCTTCCTCAGTCGATGCAAAGTCAGACACATACTTGTAACGGCTTCTGGTGTCGTTCGATGTCCCGTTTACTTGATGGCCAGGATGCACGTGTGCTTGAGAATGCTGGGATCCGCCACCAGCCCAATATGATCCGGTTCGCCGTTTTCAGAGAGACAGAGAGGGCAGTCTATGTCGTCTTGTTGTCTTTTGTTAGCCTCTGATCTGTGGATGGAAAGCGTTGATATCCTGCCAGCGATGTACCTTCGAACTGAGTTCCAGCCCCTCGGACCATAGCAGCAGGGTCCTCCTTTGGCGCTTCCTGGGCATTGCCGTCTTCACCTGTGGCAGAAGAGTCCATGCCTTGATGTGAGGATCGACTTTTATCTTGTTATCAGCCAGTGATTATTGAAACGAAAGCCCAGTCCGGACATACCTCACGCCACGTTTTCGAAACAGCGAGCAAGAGCGCCTTGGATTATTTCTGTTCCCTCCTCTTTGTTGTGGAATGTCCTTCGGAGAAGGTGGGCCGGCCATGGTGTGTGGAGAACGCTGGGTTGGATCGAAAGGAAGGTCGTGAGCGTCAGGTCAAAGTAAAGATAAAACGAGCGTGGAAGAAGGGTTTGAGCTGGATGAGGCTTTGAGCGCCTCGTCAAGGGCGGTTCAATACGTGCCAGCACGGAGGTCGGGTGGAAGGAGAGGTAGGTGGAAATAAAATGTCAGGCAATGACTGCGGAATTTCGAACCATTTATAAGCAGCGAGAAGGCCTGGGTCACACACGGTTGTGTCCGGCCTAGGAAATCAAGCTGGCGATAGTGATGAGTGACCTGGAACTGTTTTGTTCGATACCGTGAGCCTCAGCAGCCCGCTGAAAAGAAAGAGCCGAACGAGAGGAAGTCTCGGGCAGGGGAGAGTCTGGTTGATTTGCAACCATAGTGAGGCTACATATCAAGTGCTTTGGTTCCAACGATTCCTGCTCGAAAATCGGCAACTCACACAGATAGGCCGATTCCGGTATTAGATAGTTGCACCAAAAGCCCGATACCGTGTCATAACAAGTGAGTCACGCTCTCGAAAAGTTCCAGTCATGAAGACATTGGCAGGTTTCTGCGTGAGGCTTCATTCAGAACCCAGTCGAGCTGGGCCATGTGTCTTCTTGTTGACACCTCACATAGTCAGACGGCAAAGGGCGATAATCGATGTCCTCTGCGAAAGATTCGTAACACTCGCAGATGCCTGGTGATCCCTCGAATATGGTGCTATGGTGAAGAAAGATTCGTGCAAAGAGATAGCCTCAAATTTCAAACTGCTAGCTCGTCGGTTATCGCCGGCGGAGATAACTACGTGGTGTTGCTGGCCAGTGCGCTGTATCGTGCGCGATACAGAAGGCGTCCTCGAATAACAACGTCGGGAGTCGCCTTTTGCCCCAAAGGGTTAATGGTACCCCATGGTAACCTGCTACAGATGGCGGCAGTCGAAGTTGGAGCGGAGAAAGGCCGTCATGGACGCAAAACGAAGGGACGAGGATGAAAATGCATCTCACTCGACATTTATCTGCAGAATTACTGCGGAATTCGACTCGCGGGTGTAGGCCTCTCGAGAAAAGGCCTCCTGGAGCCAACCGAAAGATCACGTCGCGGCCACGTCGTGCAATTCACCCTCCGGGCCTTGGAGAATCGCTGAACAAAGTCTTGGGATGTCAACAGCAACAATCCAAACAGAGCCATTTCCAGCTACATAATCAACCACCTGTCGATTTCCAGCAACCAACCAGCCCACCCGACTCGATGTTTAGACTACTCAACAGGCGTGGATCAGGATCAGAACATGAGCACGGATATCGAGAACTCTCTCTTCGAGTTGGTCATGGAATCGCGTGCTGACTCACGATTGATTTGGTTGGCTCAATTGGGTAAAGTGCGGCTGAAAAGGCGGGAAAAGTCCCATCACATCACGGGCAAGAGAAGAAGCAATGCCTGCGCCACTTTGCTCCAACACGGATGTGTTACAGGGGCCGTGTGTTGAGCCACGCAATCGCTTGGAATCGGTGATTGCAGATTCCAAGACTCTATGCCTTCAGGGGCCGAAATTAGGGAAAAAGTAAAAGAAGGAGAGAAAAAAAACCCAAGAAGAAGGGGCTTGCATCTTTGGGAGTCCGTTTTAACGAGATTTTCAAGCATCTGTTAGCTAAGACGGCAATTTGATCAATTCATGCAACCACAACATTCGTTCTCCAGGCACGGACATATGTGTGTTCAAGATGCTCGGTTACCGATTCAGTTACTGATTCTCAGCAGGGTGGCTACATTATCACTTGCTCACGAGGATACGCTAAGTGTCGCCGGCCGCATCTTGGGCACTCGACGACGGACATCATAGGAGGCTGAAAGAAAGTGAAATCAAGAATTCTATGACACCCAAGTGACGGCCTGCATAGCATCGAGTATCACGAGTCTGTTCGCTTTTTTCTATTTTTGAACGGTGTCCGTTTTGACGTTCGTCGTCGGTTTGCTTCAATATGGGAACAGGTGTCGAACACTCCACTCTTGACATGGGACAGCATACCCATGCCCAGGTATACACTGGTCTTCTATCAGGGATTGGGGATCCGAAACCCTGGGTGCAGGTCAATGCTGTGCAACCATCTTTCAACGTCCAAGGTAAGTTGTATGTGCGTGCAATGTGTATATTTGTGACTAAAAATGAGAAAATAGATGACAATGAGACGACATTAAACATTATATATAAAGGATCATTGATTCACCACCAATATGGTGATATCTTCATGAAAACTTCTTTCAGGGGATTTACCTAGTAGGTGGGATTTAGTGCGAGAAGTGAGGAGCCAGGACCTTCTACTCCAATGCTTCCAAGCAAAGCGCTTAGAGTTAGATACACTTGAGGCGGCCCCTGTTGTCATTCAACGACCAGTTTCTTGCTGGTCAAGGTGTACGTGTGCACGTGTGCTCGATGTTGCTGGGATCATCCAGCCCGAAATCATCTGGCTCGCCGTTCTCCGCGTCACAACCAGGGCAGCCTGTGTTGTATGTCCTTGTGTTAGCCTCTTGCCTGTGGAAGGGGTTGATATATTGTTCGTGACCTACCATACTGTGCCCCAATACCTATGAGCAAGGTAGGATCAACCTTTGGCGCCTCCTGGGCATTGCCATCTTCACCTGTGGCAGAAGAGTCCATGTGCTCACGTGAGGATCCACTGTACAAACGGTGTCAGCAAGGAATTGTTGAGACGGAAGCTCAGTTGAGATATACCTCACGCTCGGGTTTGGCGCCAGCGAAGAAGACCGACTTGAGGTGGTTTTTTTTCCTTTTGTTTGTGGTGGAGTGTCCATCGCGTGAGGTTCGCCGGCCATGAGGTGTGGAGAACGCTGGCCTCGAAAGGAGAGACTTGAGGGTCAGAGCTGTGGGCTTCGAGGTTGTGACCGTCAGAATTGAAGCAAAAGGAGCGTCGGGAGCGTCACAACTGTCAAAGCTGTGAGCGTCGGAACCGAAGTAAAGAGAGAGTCGTGGGCGTCAGAGTCGTGAGGGCAAATGGTGACGGTCTGGTCGAAACAGAGTTATAAGCGATCGTTGTGAAAGGGAAAATTTGAGCCGAAAGAGGGTTCAACGCCTCAACAAAGGCATTTAATAGTGGTTGGAAATAAGGAACGAGACGGGGTTCCAGTCTGTGAAACAAATCTAACGATGGACGACTGACTGTTCGGACAGCGTGAGCAACAATAGTCAGCTTGAGAAAAGTAATCGAGGGAGAGAGAGGTTTAAGTAGACAGAGAATACCTCCCGTTATAAAGTTATTCCTGAGGACGTTGAAGACTAGTAATGAGGATCCCAACGACATGGCTCGGTACTGCGCTAACATTTGATTTCTATGCAGTTAAAATGGAAATTTCCGTTCTGATCGCGGATCATCAGAGGTAGCTCCCGGGTCAGAGACCGACCGCCTTGCGATGATAGGTGATGTTCTGCTGATGGTGGAAGTGTCATTAGATTCCTCAACAACTGCTCACATTGTCGGTAGCCCATCAGACTGGGCCGGGTATCATGCCCTATGGCCGGCCACACTCCATGGACGGCAGTGGGCGAGGATAAGCATTGGTGTGTGCCTGATGATTTAGTCGTCGTACGCACGGAAGATTATTGAGGAAGGTTTTTTTGAAGGGGGAAAAGGTTGGGAGAGGAGTGGAGATCGCATTTCAGAACTCGGGAAGCAAGAAGGGTGCCGGCCTCATGACATGAAGTGGCTAGTGCCAGCCCTGCAGGTGCGTGTGAGGGACAACGGGCTGAACCGGACCTGGTACATACAGAGACCAGAACAGGGTTGGCGGTCTCGATACACTGCGTTTTCAACTTAGGCAGGGGACACGATAGTCAGTGGGAGTCTGGAGGGTTTGGCCCTTGCATTCAATTGAGGAACAAGAGGGGAAGACAAGCTCCGTCTATTGAATGGCCGAACCTGCAGAAGACGCCACGCACTCATCCAATGCTCGTAGACAGTCGTGTCGCAAAACAATGATGCGCCAGTTCGCGAGGCTAGACTGAAAACGTTTCGACTCGCCAAACACTTTACTCGCGTGATAAACTGCTCCATCCATGATATTTCGATGCCATTTCTGTCGCAAAAAAACATTGCAACTCACCGCAAGATCCCACTGGCTTCAATGATCACGGGCGTCGGGCAAACAACCAGCTTTCTGCAAGACTCGATGGGCTTCCAAAGCCCGTACTCTTGATAATACTCGGTTTGTTGTCGAGCGAGCTCTGGCCCAAACACCACCGCTGCTGCCTCGTTGGATCCCAAAATAGCTACAAGGGGCTCCACCGCTCCAGGAAGCACGATGAGACACATACGCTCTCAACAGACATTGACCATTGTTGACCACGCTACTCCCGGTCCGTACTGGTTCGCCATTACTGATCGGAAGCAACTGGCCGAGCGCAGGACTCCGAAACCGCAGAGTGACACCGGCCCACAGATCCTCACCATTCAATCAGTACCTGGAGCGAGCAGAACCAGGAGATGAGATTATCAGATGTGGAGCTAAACATCTGTCTCTGTGTGAGAGTTCTTGCCTTTTGAAACATTGATCAAAGCGCGGTTAGGGCAGATCCGCAAACCGGATGTTGCAATTGGGCATACTCCGTAGAAGATGACGGAAAAGCAACTTGCGCGGGGTGGTTAACTAGGGTCGAGGCGTTAAATTAGGCTGGTGATCATTGGTCTACTCGCATAAAGCACTCTGAAGGACACGCTCCACGCTTTCTTCCGGCTAACTGCTTGCTATGCCCTAAAGCCACCGTGAAGATCTTTGGCTGTAAAGCGATCTAGAGCCTCGATGGGTGAATAATTTTCTGAGGGCTCCGTCATGAGAAACGGTCACCTCCCACCAAAGCAACCACGCAATATCTCAAAAGACCGTTGCTTTCGTCGTCTCGTCTCGAAGACGTTTCAAGGCGTCTACCAGAATGAAATTTTGACTAATCGATACCACTTCTTCCAATCGAACTCCACATGTCCTTCTCTTCTTTTTCTCGCAGACGCGCACTGGTGTAAGTTCCACGCCTGCTAGCGACGCGTGAATTTGCCAGCGGCTCCCCTATGGCATTTGACAGATCTAGCTAGCTTCATGATTGGCCTGGCGCGACATCTTCCTCGACCCTGTCGGTCCTGGGAACCAGCTTTTGGCCATCTAGGTCCGTTGAGCTTTGGCCAATAATTGCGTGCAGATGCCCTTCAGTCAACATTTCTCTGGACAGTGAAAAGAGATCTGCTTGGCACATGTCATACCCAGGGCAGCACGCGAGTGCCAAACGTGAGGCCAGGCGAATAGTCCAAAAAGGCATCCGACGGTGCGGTGCTGGAGACTACATGATGATTAGCAAGCGGAATTGATTCGCTTACCTGGGTCGACACATACGGAAACCTAAAGGGCAGAATAAGTTCAATCTATTCTTAATCTCTACAGAGAGAGATTCACCGCATGTTCCGTGTGTGCAAGGTTGATGTGGGTTCAGTACATCTCGGTGATAGCTTTGTGTAACAACCCAAAGATCTTCTGTCCTACTTTGTACATACGCTACAAACAGTAGTTACGACCAAACCCACTACTGATACCCACTCCCCTGTCATCGCTGGCAGAGCGAAGCTAATCAGATGTATCCTTCACCAGAGATATGAGATGCTTTGGCGCCCCGCCGAGAAATGGCATCGAAAGCTTCCGACGGAAGGCGTCGCGATCTGAGAAGCCGCAATGGAAATGAAAGCTAGTGGACCGTCGACCGAGTGCTGGGTTCAAGCCAACGCACTAACCTTTTCGGACTGAACCCACTTGACTAACTTAGCTGTGCCGACTCGCGGCGGTTTGCGTTGTCGTTGATTTTCAACGGTGCGTCTGCCCCCAACTCAGTGTAGTCATAATATGCTCAGTGAAAATGACACTTTTGTATGAGAGCACCATGCGGAGAGTACATACCTGACAACAAATGTTCATCCCTCATCATCAATTGTACTCTATTAAAAACTGACGTCTACTCTTATTATGCAGCTCATACTACTACTGGACCAACATTTTTAGTCTTAAACCTTCCACTTCTGAGGTTGTTTGAGCTATTGTTGGCCACCCGGATAGAGCCCGCATACAGGTATGTATGCGATACACCCTGGATAACCAGTTTTGAGTGTAAATTATGGAATCAGAATATGATATGAAGATCTACCTTTCTTCTTACCGATTCAATTGATTTGGTTGATGAGGGATGAAAATTTGTTGTCGGGTAACTACTCTCCTTGTGGTGTTCTCATACAGAAGTGACATTTTCACTGAGCGTCTGCGCTGGGGAACGAGCAAACAAAACGTAGAAAACGCAACTGTTAGACGCAGGACCGCCGCGATTGAGCTTAGCACAGCTAACGAAATTCCACAAAGCACTCACTTGCGTCCGGGTCAAATGATTTTGCCAGGAGAGAAGATCATCCAGAGGAGCAAACACTAGTTAACCTGTACCACCACTGGCGAAAAGCCGTGATCGAACTCACCCCAGCGACCCCAGCTGTGCGTTCTGGAATAGTACTGTCAGGTCAGGCCTGCCTCCCGGTATGCATGTTCTGGATGTACTGTACTGTATGTACGCAGAGTACCGTGGTCCTCGACGATGCCATCATTCAGCGTGGTGTGAGAGGACTTCACACCCGCTCCCGTCGCTAGATCGCTCTATCAGCGAAGCTCCCTGGGGGGGATCAGTTCGAGGTTGGTAGTAATCCAGGTGCTAGTTACCCGTTTGAACAGAGCTGTATGTAGACCAAAATACCAACCGAAAACCTAATGTGGCGAATGAGGCCCTCTCTTGCATATCGTACTGTATGTACATACATATACATACACACCGATCTTTTCCATTGCACCCAGAAAGGCAAATGTGAGGATCTTTCTTCCGCTGCATAGATATCGTTCTCCACAGTTTGGGATTTCGGTTAAGGCGAACCACCCCAAAGCTCTTTCAGAAACCTTCGCACTTTTATCGGGGGCGAGTTTTCATGCTGCTAAACAGATGATTTGCTAATTTTGGCCGGAAATTAGGTCGACGCCGCTGACCAGGGTATATAAGCGACGATGCTGAGCTGGCGACCGGTGAGCTGATACCGGAGTATGGGGGGGGAAGTTGATTGGAATTAGGCAAAATAGGCTTTCTCGAGGGACTGGTCAGGTGCAGATAGCTACCGGAGCGAAAACAAGCAAAGGGTTTCGAAGCCGCTGCAATAATTACTGTACATAGGTGGAACGTGGGAGGTAGTTAGGACACAAATCTCGAGTACGGAGTAACTTAGTGTTTGGTGCTAAGTTAGGACAACACGCTGCTCAGCGGCATCACACAAAAAGCAACCAACAGCATGTATGTATAACTACCGTTCGCCACACGCATGCATGTATATGCATGTAGATACTCCGTACTCTGGGATCAGAAATGAAGCCATCAGCGAGAGACGGGCTTTCCAGGCTTGGCGTGTGCCAGTGAGCAGCAAAAGAGGAGTAACTAACCGCCGCGTAGATTGGAATGTGGAAAGACGAATCACGACTTGATGACGGGCGCTCAGTGGCCCATGACAGAAAAAAAAAACAACAACATATGCACTTTTATGATATTCTGATGACCGGTGGGCGTTTCATTCGTGACCTGACGGTCGTCAAAGCAAGCATCACCATGACCCAACACTCTGTGATCCATCAGATCGGGCTGGCCTGTTCGGAGATCTCGATCCTGGATTCGATTGATTGCCCCCGCCCTTCGGACGTGCTAAAAGCAAGGTTATCGGTAACTAACTAAAGTGCGGGACCGTGACAGAAGCCAACTCTTGTCTGGGATCGAATGTTTTCCTCCGAGGACATTCTTTGAGGCTCTTGAATCGTTTTCTCTCTCTGGTGGGATCTACGTCCTTTTCCCGCACAATCTACGCTTTACGACATCTATCGTCTCTACAGACTCGTCGCAGACCCCTCAGCCCTCGTTAACAATGGTCTCTATGATCCCTGCTGCACTGCCCGCATGTCCTCTTCACGAGTACTACCATTCAAGTTTTCAGCACTCCAACTCTACCTTCTGCACCCTCCATCACGAGAGATTAATATAGCTTAGCAGTGTCAAATGTCTGAGAATCTGAACAATCTCGAAAGTAAACGCAAACGCAAACGCAACCCTTTCTGTTCTTTGAGAGAGCATGCCTGACAATCCTCTCTGAAGCAAATAGGCGTCGAGACTAGGATTCCTTACTACCGCAGTTCCTTCGGCCGGTGCTCACATCATCCCCAGCTCGAGGATCCGAGTTCTCGTCGAAATGAAAATGGTACGTACTACGAGTCAAGTCTGGACTGTAGGTAAGGAGAAAAGGGGCCTGTGCTGACACTCCCCCTAGCTACTACCTACGAGGTCATCCTTCCGTCACAACCGCCGGCTGGAATTCTATCCGTCGAACTCTCCACCACTGGTCCCCTGGCGGTACCCGAGCCATGCAAAGGACCGCGTTACGCACCCGTAGTAGCTGGGAATCAGGAAAACCCATGGCTGCCTTATGCGATCATGGAATACGAACAGTTCCAGATATCCGCTGAATCGGAATATTGCCACAAGAGCAACGTCTGGTGGTCCAAACCGAGAGCAGGGTGCTGGGGCTCGGATTCGAAGTACAAGTTTGACGCTTCTACTACCTCGTCCGAGTTGGCTGTGCGCATGTTTGCCAGACGCTCGGATGCTGACGCGGGACTCCAGATCGTTTCCCTGGGGTTCATCACGGTGAACCCGTTTACGGAAAACTGGATTCACGGTGGGAAGGATTACTACGAGCACATACCTGTGCAAGATGGCACGGGGAGAGTGGTGATCGGTGTCTCCTATCTGGAGAAGGAGGTGCCGCCGTTGCACGATACGGAGGGTTGGTGCGTTCGCGGCGAGATGGGTTCGAGTGATCTAGTCTATGTCCATAAGCGGGACACTGAGAGAAGCTATGGCATGAAGACCGTTCCCACCCCTGTCGACATTCCCACGGAGCTTGCACATCGTCTTGAACACCCGTGCATTGCTCCGCTCAAATTTGCTTTCAAGTCGCCCAAGGGACTAAGCCTCCTTTCACCGTTGGCTAGTGGAGGGCCACTCTCGCACCACATCCAACGGGCACGGCGGTTTGATGCTGGCCAGGCTAGATTTTATGCTGCAGAGCTCCTTTGTGCACTGGAATACCTGCATGACCAGCATATTATTCTCGCACATCTGAATATGGAGGACATCTTCTTGGATTCACCTGGACACCTCAGCCTATGCAATCCTAGTCTGTTCAGTCTGGCGGTCACAGACAGTGACCAAATTATGGCAGGAACATCAGCATACCCCGCCCCTGAGCTTGTCAGCAGCCAAGTTGCTTCCCGGGCAGCAGATTGGTGGGCTCTTGGCATCATTCTCCATGAAATGCTGACTGGATTACCTCCATTCTACGACCAGGACATCGAGAAGCGACGACTCAAGATATGTAAAGACCCGGTACATCTTGAGGGACTCCCACCGACAGCCAAGGACATTTTGATCAGGCTGCTTGAAAAGAATCCGTTGAACCGCTTGGGGGGGAAGAATGGGGCCTCTGAAATAAAAGGCCACACGTTCTTCCAGGACACCGATTGGCAGGATCTCCTCCAGCGGAAATATACCACTATCTTCAAGCCCCATGATGCGGCAACAGATTTCTGGCCCGGGGCGAACGAGTACGACTCAGACAGGTGGAGAAAAGTGGAAGAAAAGATAGAAAATGGAAGAATATACCGGAGAGTAGTTGACGCGCCTTGGCCACGATGTGAATGGGGACAAACCGGCTGGGTGAACGGCGACAGTGAAGAGGAAGACTCAGGGCCTTCATCTGCCACTAAGGAGGACGCCGACGATGGATGGGAGTTGTTGTGGGATCCAACGTCGTACCGATTCACCTATCAGAATCGCTTCACTGACGAAACCTCCCCAGGCCGTCTTTCGGAGGAATGCTTCCGGAAGTACCTTTTTTTTGTAGGACAGAAGCCTCCAACTATCCCACCTGCGGCATCCGATCCAGCCTGCAGGCCACCTCCTGTGAGAGAGAGAGAGGCGGCTCTCGCGGCTGCATTGGTAGCCGGATACGGGGTGCGCGTATTCTCACAGATCCTTGGACACAGTGACGACTTGAACTTGAACACATCGATTCTTCTCTACACGCATCTCTACAAACCCAGGGAAGGCATTCGCATCTCAATGTGTTCCTTCCATGATGTCCGCATGACACCACTGGAGTGGGCGGTAGAGCACAACAGGCTTGATCTTGTCAATTTGTTCCTGGCTCACGGCGCTGATGCAAACTATACTATTGAACCAATCGACGGACCGGCCCTAGTGAAAGCAGTGCGACGACGCAACCAGAAACTCGCTGAAGTGCTTGTGCAGAAAACCAACCGAGTCTCTGGAACAAGGGCGCTTCTTCTGGCAGTGAAGAAGCAGGACAGGGACATTGTCAACATGCTGCTTGCCAACGGAGTCCAGTGCGACTTTGAGGAGTCCGACCGGCCAGTTCCCAAGCGTTCACTGCTTTCTGATTACCAAGACTATCCTGGCGACCCAATCCCTCTGGAAGCAAAACATTTCATACCTCCGCTCCTCCAAGCAGTTAGATCTGGCCACGTCGATCTGGTCAAGGTGCTCCTTGCGCACGGCGCTGACCCCGATGCTCCGTACCATGACGTCCGTGGTCTCCGTCGTGACTCCGGGCCCGATGGCTCCGGTCTCAAGGTACAGGCTAGCTTTAGCTGCGGGCGGGTCATACAGTCGGCCATGGAGTACTATGGGCGTTCCGAGATCGTGCAGTTACTCCTCGATGCAGGTGCTAATATCAGTCTTGCACATCCGGTCTGGCCCGTGCCGGCCTGGCCGGTGGGGGGTCATGAGTGTGAGCCAGTAAGCAGAGCTGTATATCTTGAGGTTACTGCTGGCCTGGAGGCGGCGATGGCAGTGAAGAAAAGTGGCTAGGTGATTGCTTGGTGGGCAGGGTACTATATCTCTTGAGATGTTTTCTTTCGGCCCTTGCCATAATTGTTTTTAGTACAGTACGAGGGTGCCAATGCGGGAGGTTGTTCAGCGTGCTGCCCTCTGAAGTTATCGTATCTGCTGTCGGCCGTGAGTCCAAAGTAAGTGTACTGTAGATTGGGCTGGGAGCGACAGTCAGTTTAATGCAGTACAGCACATCTTCGGTGAGACTTTAACATCCGGCGGCTTTGTGCTCTGGCCTTATCCCCATATTCGCTTGATCTTTTAACGTTGGAGCGAGTTCTTGTTCAACCGCCAACTAGGCCGAAAGAAAGTAGCCAGCAATTACCAGTTGATAGAAATAGTGATATCTTTAGGCAATGCTTTGCATTCCTTCCCCAGGAAAGACATTTTTGGAAACTTCGCATATATTTAACATTAACATGGTGGTCATTCGACTAGCTAAGGAGTTCCAAAGCCAAAGCCGTGAGGGAATCAGTATCGCTCTTTAGCCTGGCGGCTAAAGAGCATGCTTTCTCGACTGGCAATGTCCACTCAATACTCGGCACCCCTCCTCCTTATCGATAACTATCCAAAGACCTCAAGGCGTTCCCGGTGATTACTTTGTTTTGGGGTATATGCCTGTGGACAAGCTCGCGTCTGGGACGGTTGTGCCTGGCAATACCACACTCTCCCCTGTCACTTTCAGACTGTCCAATCCATCGTTCATCTCAGCGTAAATGTGGACCTTCGGTTTCCCAGGCTTCAGCATCATGGTCATGTGAAGTGGATGCGAGCGCACTTCACCGGTCCCCGTTACAGTGGTTGTTGTATGGAAGGATCCACTGAAAAAAAAAAAAAATATTAATGTATCAGAGTGACGACCTTCTAGCGCTTATCCAAGCAAGGGTGTGTTGGGGTATCATGCAGAATCTTGATGCCGGTTTTAGCAAGTCTCGCAGCACAGTTATAAGCTAGGCGTTCAGTGGTGGCTTTGAGAGCGGTCTTGTCAACGTTAAGGGCTGCGGCATCTTTCTCCAGAGCACTCCGCGCACTTGGACCCCATATGATGTCGATGCCATTGACAACACCCTCGTAAGAATCGGCGGGGAGACAATCGTTGACGTCCATATTCAGCTTCGAGTATGATTGTTGTTATAGTCTGAGTACGAAAAAGGGCTCGATTAAGAGGGCAATTGGTAAGCGTGAATATCGATTCAAAAATGAGGCGAGGAACCGAGACTAGAAAATATTGCTCAACCTGTTTGAAAGTAAATGTCCAACCTCTAGGAAGGAAGCGAAGGAATGTCTAGTTTATATGTATGAACGAGGGTGGGCTTTCTGCTTCGAGGGGAAATAGGACTCTGGAGTCTAGATGTCTAATGCAGATAACAAGCTGAAAGCACCAAAGCACCAGAAGGAGCAGCACAACGATTCTTCAAAAGGTATAAGCACCTTGTGACCTTGAATATGCTGAAGAATGTGTCTTTACCCCAGAAGAGGAGCAGTTCTCAACAAGGGAGCCCCCCGCGCAGAAGCCTGAGTCCGGGCCTTCTCGGTTGAACAAGGAAGCTTCAAGTGATGTCTGCATCATTGCATTCATCACCCGCAAGGGGGGTCGAGGCATAGGTCCGTCAGCCCATTGAAGAACGCTGTGCTAAGCTCTATCTCGACCTAGTTAGCAAATATGGCACGCCTGATTACTGCGGGGTGTTCTTCTGTTTAGGAGCCCAAGGAGCGTCTAAAGCGCCGATTTAAAATTGGCCTGAAGCTTGGTTGACTCGCTCAGTTGCTCGTGATGAGTCCGTAAATATCCCCTCTTTGTGGCGTCTGAAAAGCCGATAGAAATTCGGAGTACTTCGTACTCATTAAATAGAGAGCCAGGCTTGAAAGACAGTAGTGACGGGGGATCAATTTTCTTGATTGACTTGATTAGGTGTAACAACACGACGTCGCGTCCAAGAACAAGGGTATCAAGCGGCAAGATTGACTACTACGAAGGTCTCGGTCATAGTCCGAGGGAGTAAACAGGACCTCCTGATGTATCGCCCTTTTGGCAGCCAGAAATGAAAAGAGCGATTTGAAATATTCTGTGATGGGACTGCATCGTTAGACGCAGTGACACCAGACCATGTTCCTTGGCAGTAGGGCAACGCGAACTCCCTTGTAGCTGAGAGCGCGGGGGGAGATAAAACACTGTACTCTGTTAAACGGCTGGCAGATAATTGCTACAAGTCAGCTTTCGTCTCATGAGCAGTGGATGCACACCACCTGTTGCTAGAAGAGGAACTCGAAGTCGTATGCGCAGACTGGTTACTTAGCCGAGTGCGCATGCCGAGTCGCTCGTGTTATGGAGTAAAAAGTACCCGTTAGCAGGACTGGATCAGGTCGGCCTGTTGAATCTTTCAGCTATTCCGTGTGTACTGAGCAAAGTGCCTAAAGTGCTGCGTTGATTCCAGCTGTCAAGGTGCGCGCAGAGATGTTGCACTTGACGCGTTCAAACGGGTGACGGGACTTGCTTATGTAACTAACTTATTATGTCGCTACGGAGCAGCTGGAGCTAATTCGGCCTAGACCTCGGCGGACCCCAGGCTTGGCATGTCGGGAAGCCGCATGCTAAACTGTCTTGGCGTTCTGGGGTGGGTTCAGGCTGTTCTGCAGTCGATGCTCATCCTCACGGCGATATCAGCACACATAAGCGAAGAGGCAACAACAATCAGGAATGAGTGTTTTTGTTACTTGCTCCAACCATCCTGTAATTCGCTTGAAACCAGCAAAACACTCACTCTACAGACTTGTCAATCTGTGCCTTGCGTTCGCCCTTTTCTGACTAATAGCCCGTATCTTTTACGGCCTGAATATCAACAAGAAAGCTTTTCTTCCCCCCCCAACGAACGACGGTCATCATTAAAGAGCCTAGGATGGTTCCCGCGGCCAATCCGTCAAATGCGGCAACCACCATGTTGATAGGCAGGCACCCTCGAGATGGTGACGACTTTGGTGACTTTGCTGAGACTTCTGATGACGAGGACGACATCTTTATGTGCGTTGAACCATGCGACTTTTATCACCGAGAAGAGGAATCTTCAAAGATCTTCTATCCCATCTGCATTGGGGATGTGGTCGATGAAAGATATCGCATAGAGCATAAACTCGGCCATGGCGGATTCTCAACCGTGTGGATGGCCCATGACCTTCGGGATAGAAAAGATGTGGCTCTTAAGATCCTGGCTGCGGGGAAGCTTTGGGAGCATGATTACCGAATGCAAGAAGAAATCATTCGAAATGTACAGGATACCTCCCGTCTTGTTCTGTTTCAGCGGACTTTCTTTCTGTCTGGAGGTGGATGTGAGCACCGCGTTCTGGTGTTCCCCTTGCGAGGTCCATGCCTCGATCGATGTGTACTGAAGGAGAAGACGATGGCCACTCGGATGTCCGCCGCTAGGCAGCTGCTGCAAGCATTGGAAAGCCTGCACGAGGCTGGCATCGTGCACCGCGGTGGGTTCACTTTTCACTCCTCTTCTTCCTTGCTAATACATTTGGCTTCACAGATATACAAGACAGGAACTGTATGTGGGGTATCAAATCACTCGACAACCTCAGCAGGAAAGAACTATATGAGAAGATTGGCCGGCCATTGAAGGAAAACATCCCTTTGAAGCTCCACAAGCGTGGAGAGCTTGTTAAACCTCTACACGTCCCCGAGGAATCCTGCACGGGAGAATTATATCTCGGCGATTTCGGCCTCGCAATGAAGGTTGGTGATCCGGCGCCTATTCATGGATATCCGCCTCTCGAATACTGTTCACCAGATCGAATACATAGGGAGGATCCAAGCTTTGCTTGTGACATGTGGAGTTACACGTGTATCTTTTCGGAGCTCTATCTGAGCCGTATTCCTTTTTACATACGAGGGAAGGGAGAAGTATTGACTTCGATGGTCCATCGTTTGGGCCCGTTACCCAAGCATTGGAAGGGCCGCTTCTCGATTACCGACCAGCCCCTTGATCACCTGTATGATTCAAGTAATACCGCAAAGCCAGGGGCTAGCCTTGCAGACTTCATCGCAGAGCATCGTCCGGACGCTGACCCAGTTGAACGGCAACACATACTGTCCATCATGTCCAGGGGATTCAGCTATTTTTCTGAGAAACGCCCGACCGCAACACAGCTCTTGCAAGACCCATCGTTCAAAGCCATCATGGACAAGTACTGTGCTTGACTTACCTTTTGACATATTACCACGACTCGAGAACATGATAATCGCGTTGCCATTGAAAAAGACTTTCATTATGACGTTCCTTGCTCATGAGCAATATAGTTTACCAGTAGAGACAGAATAATACTCACATCATGACAAAAAGACATTCGCACGATCTCATCATGACTCCTCATGTGTCACCGCCATCTCGAGAACCTCGACCCGCCCTCTTCCTTTGGTCTCACCACCAACAAAGTCACTGAGACTCTTAAATGCACCCGGCTCCGCGAAGCCAGTGACTTCCCACTCTTCCTCTCCGACTACTTGCTGAGACTCCACCTGCTCAAAATAGCTCAGGATGCGGTCCTTGACCGTGCCTGTTCCCGCCGAGGTATCATGACCACCACGCCCTTCCTCGTCGCTGTCGTCCCCCTTTTTGCCTTTCTTGCCTTTTCCTTTATGACCACCCTTTTGCGCGCCGGCATTATCACCACCGCCTGTATTGGTTGACCTAACGGCTTGCTTGAGTATTGACGTCGGACATGTGATGCGCAGCTGCATCCTCGCACGCATCACCGGAATGGGCTGCCACGCTATGAGCGCTTTCATGGCATCCAGCGCCTGACTCTTTGCCGACTTTGTGGCCACCACTCCAGTCCACAATGGTTTTCTCGGCTGAGACGCATCCTCCGACGACGCTGGCGGAACGGGCGTACCCGCCTCACTTTTCGAGGGCGTGGTATTATCCGACGCTGGCGCCTCACCACCAGCACCACCTTTCGCCTTGCCGCCCTGCTGCTGCCCACTCGCCGCACTCAACTGGTCCAGCGCCTTGCCAATCATCCCAGTCGTATACACCCGTTTCGTCGCTGGATCCACCAATCGCGCACTCACCATGTCCAACACCTCACGCTCCACCCGTTCCAGTAATTCCTTGCGCTCGCGCTCGCCGACCTGGACTTCGCCCTTTTTCAAGATCTCCTGGATGATATCCTCGCGTTTGGCGGCGGGGCCAAAGGCCTTGGAGAGGTCTGCAGCAGGTGCGGTTTGGGCCTTGGAAACTGAGAGGAAGACGGTGGGGATCTGGAGGACATTGTCGAGGTCGTTTTCGGCGCCGGAGCGGTATTCAAGGAGCTTGTTCTTGTAGCAGGCGAGCTCGAAACGTTTCTTGCCTGCGTCGGGGGTGGGGTTAGTTGGGGACTTGGGAATAGCTTTGAGTTTTTTGGGCTTGGGAATATAATAGAGGAAGAGGTTTGCAAGACCAACCTTTCTTCAGGCGTACGATAGAGACATTTGTGAACTTGATCTGGTTTGAGGGTTGATTGATACCGACGGGCATCTTGGTGGGATAGAGTGCTGGGAGCGGGGTAGGAGGGGTAAAGTATGTAGTTGATAAGGGGCGGGAAAGCAGAGTAGACTGATGATTAAAAAATTATTAGTATCCTGAAACTATTATTGTTGTCCTTGTAAATCTCATTCATCAATCGTTTCATTCATTAATTTGAAGTTTTGTTCGTCGTATGTTTTGATATCTCTTATCACAGCCAGAAAGGAAGCGGAGGAGCGATCAGGAGTAGACCGCTGACTAAACACGGGCCGACATTTGTGGAACAATAAACTCCGGTCTCCGGTTATTTTCAAGTCCACGCGTCTCAGTACTACGGTACAGTACATACAACATTGGGAACCAAACATCACCTTGCAGTGCATGTGCAGGATAATGTCGCTACCAGTGATCCGTACTACAGACTCCGTCTTTGATAGTAGCATCAACCAAAAAGCAGAAATATCGCTGCCATTTTGCTTCTTCAGCCTTAACCGCACGTTGCATCAATCCCAGCACCGAGGTACAGATAACGCCAAGCTTTCAATATAACAGGACGGTCCCCAGCATAATCCTTGTTGCCCCAGCTGGTTCCCGGTATCAGGGCGTACTGTCGCCGCCCTGTCTTGGCTTGTGCTTTGTCACCAAGTTCCCCAACCCCCAACCTCACTCCATCATCACCGCTCCTCGCTGCTCTTCTCTCTTCGTCCTCATCCTCACCTTTATCCTTCTTCACATTACTATCGCAGCCAGAGTGCGGGTTTTCAGATCATTGAACATCTCATCCCTCTGTCACCGGGCGATCCGACGTCGAGCACTCTTTAGCTCCACTCCGACCCAGCAGTGGAGAACCGCTGCCTTGGGCAACGTCATCCGGACCAGCCGCCTCTCTGACTCCTCATCACAACTCTCTCATACACACCCCTCTGATCACCCTGTGAATCGGAGTTTTCGAACACTGCAGTCACGATGAAAGCTTTGGCAGCGACCTTACTGGTCGGCACGGCTCTAGCCGGTGTCTCACCTCAGCAGCAGCAGCCGCTGCACATCCAGAGCGAAGACAGCGCTTGGGCTAAGCCTCTCGAAGCCCTCAAGGACAGCTTGAAGAACCTGGGCGACGATGCAAAGCATGCCTGGAGTGAGCTGGCGGCTGCATTTCCCGATGCCATCAACGACTACACTCTCTTCTCTGCTCCGAAGAAACACACCCGTCGGCCAGACTCTGAATGGAATCATATCGTGCGGGGTGGAGACGTCCAGAGCATCTGGGTGGAAGGTGCGGACGGCCAGAAGCATCGAGAGATCGATGGCAAGTTGGAGAAATACGACTTGAGAGTCAAGACCGTTGACCCGTCAAAACTTGGAGTTGATCCCGATGTGAAACAGTACAGTGGTTACCTAGACGACAACGAAAACGACAAGCATTTGTTCTACTGTAAGCTGCTTCTATGATCAAATTCTTCGGAACATAACTGACTGGTAGCGTTAGGGTTCTTCGAATCACGAAATGACCCTAAGAATGACCCCGTGGTCCTATGGTTGAACGGTGGCCCGGGTTGCTCGTCGCTTACTGGCTTGTTCTTGGAGCTTGGCCCCGCGAGCATCGATAAGAAGCTCAATGTTGTGCACAACCCCTACTCCTGGAACTCCAACGCATCCGTCATTTTCCTTGACCAACCCGTCAATGTCGGCTTCTCCTACAGCGGAGATTCTGTCAGTGACACCATTGCGGCTGGAAAGGATGTGTACGCTTTGCTTTCCCTCTTCTTTAAACAGTTCCCCGAATACGCCAAACAAGACTTCCATATTGCTGGCGAATCCTATGCAGGACACTACATTCCAGTCTTTGCTTCAGAGATCCTTTCCCACAAGAACCGAAACATCAACCTCAAGTCCGTTCTTATCGGGAACGGTTTGACCGACCCTCTCACCCAGTACCCTCACTACAGACCGATGGCTTGCGGAGAGGGTGGCTACCCTGCCGTTTTGGATGAGTCCAGCTGTCAATCAATGGACAATGCCCTTCCTCGTTGCTTGTCCATGATCGAGTCTTGCTATAGCAGCGAAAGCTCCTGGGTCTGCGTTCCAGCATCCATCTACTGCAACAACGCCATGATTGGTCCGTACCAACGCACTGGCCAGAACGTGTATGACGTTCGCTCCAAGTGCGAAGACAGCGGTTCTCTCTGCTATGTTCAGCTCGGCTGGATTTCCGAGTGGCTCAACCAGAAGTCGGTCATGGACGCCCTCGGCGTTGAGGTTAGCGGTTATGATTCTTGCAACATGGATATCAACCGCAACTTCCTTTTCCATGGTGACTGGATGAAACCCTTCCACCGTGTCGTGCCCGACCTCATTGACCAAATCAACGTCCTCATCTATGCCGGCGATGCCGACTTTATTTGCAACTGGCTTGGAAACCAGGCTTGGGCTGAAGCCCTCGAATGGAGCGGCCGCGAAACATTTGCCAAAGCGGAATTGCAGAACCTGACCATTGTGGATAACAAGCACAAGGGCAAGAATATTGGTCAAGTCAAGTCCCATGGCAACTTCACCTTTATGCGTCTCTATGGCGGTGGACACATGGTCCCACTTGACCAGCCCGAAGCCAGTCTTGAGTTTTTCAACCGCTGGTTGGGAGGTGAATGGGGAGCGTAAACTGGTATATACACCTCAGAGTCCCGGTAGTCTGAGTGCTTTTTGGTTTTCGGCTGTCATTGATATGTATAGATGCGTGCAATTTGTCTCTTTTGTCTCGTTTTGTAACTTAGACTGCGAGTCAGTCTCGGGTCTCTTCGTTGCATAGTTCTGGCGAGTATTTGTCTTTTGTCTCTCGTTGGGCTGATGGGAGATATGTTTTGTGGTATTAGATTTCGCCTTGTCTTTCGAGTAGTTACGGAGTAGTGTTAATGCAAATGAGAGCTGCAACTTTGAATCACACGTGTATATCCAGTCCATGGAGTGGTTTGTCGGTGTTTTTCTAAAGTGATACCGTATAAATACATACGGAGGTGTCCAAGTCATTGTCCCAAGTCTTTCCGTTTTTAGATTACCCTTTCGTACAACGCTGCTTAGGAGATGTTAAGGCTGTTTTGGTCAGTCGCTAAAGACCCCCTAATGCTCTGTACAGATTGTGTACTTGATGGATGTTAGTACATACTAATCCTGAGAGATTATTATGTATGGAGTACTTCTAGGGAACACATTCGTAATGCAGTCACGATTTTATCATAGCCCTGAAGAGAAACTCTCAATTCCTCTCGTGAGAGACGTCCGCTAAATTGTATATCATACGTCCTGGGGAGACCCAGCGCTTGTTAGCATTCCTGCTGTTTTTCTGAGCTGGTTTGACTGAACGGTGTTGAGAAAGGCGATACTTATCCTGATCAATGGATACTGTATGTACTGACTGTGAACGATGAGCTTGCCATTACTTGGTCATAACTAAACAGAATAAACCATAAGAGTCGTTGAATTTTGGTTTCATTTCGATTCTTTTATTTCTTACTACGCAGGGCGCCATCATCATATAACAAAGTCTCGTAAAATGGAATCGGGGAAAGAAAACGAGCCTCGCTGGCTCCCTTGTTTTTTCGCTTTGCCTGAAAAAACAACAGGACCACACCAGTTTCACAGGCCCGCATCTCCACACATCCCATCACCCTGTCGTAGCAGAAGATAAAAAGAAAAGCGAGTCACACGATTTAAATCATCCCATTCGCCCTATACGCACATCATCCCCACACGTACCCGGGGGAAAAGCACGCACACACACAAATAACCGGAAGGAAAAAAACCGCAGCGAGGCAATAAAAAGACGAAAAACCGACTTGAAAGGCCCCCAAGCCAGCCAGCGCTCCCGCGCGACGTCGCGTTTCGTTTATCCCTTCTTCTTGCTGACACCGACAGTGCGTCCTCTGCGGCCGGTCGTCTTGGTGTGCTGACCACGCACGCGGAGACCCCAGTAGTGACGGAGACCTCTGTGGGCGCGGATCTTCTTCAGGCGCTCGAGATCCTCACGGAGCTTGGAGTCCATGTTGTTGGCGAGGACTTGGGAGTCTTTGCCGTCGGTGATGTCGCGCTGACGATTGAGGAACCAGCTGGGGATCTTGTATTGGGTCGGGTTCTGGATGATGGTGACGATGCGTTCGAGTTCTTCGGTGGTGACCTCTCCGGCACTATTTTGTGATACGAATCAATAACAGGTTCCTTCTTCCTTTCATCGCATTTGCTTTCTTCTTTTTCTTTTCATGGTTTCGCGCAAAATAATTCGGTGGGTTGTCAGGAGGGCATACCGCTTGCTCAAGTCAACATCGGCCTTCTTGCAGACCAAGTTGGAGTATCGGCGACCGACACCCTTGATCTTGGTCAAGGCATACACGATCTTCTGCCTGCCGTCGACATTGGTGTTCAGAAGACGCAAAATGAACTGGAAGTTCGTCTTCTCGCCGGACACGAGCGCTATATTCCATATCCAAGGTCAGCCCAGCCATTACTCTCCTAACGTCCACCACGGATCCCGTGGCATCGCGCCACCTCGGTGATATCAAGGGAAAGAGGATACATACACATGATGGGCGATATGAGCAATGAATATCCACCCGGGGAGTTGTACAGGTCGTCGACGAGGGAATAAAAATTGACGAGGTTCGAAGGAGGTTCAGAAAGTTGCGCTGCTGGATTTGGCTGTGTGGGATCCAAAATGGGCGCGCTAGCCGCATCAGGAATGGTCCCTCAGGGCTTTTCGCTACGGGCATTAGGTAAGCATTTTTAACCTGCGCTAGTCTTGAAATGCGCTAGCGCGCATCTCAACCTCACTTCGTCAACTTCAGCTTCATTTCCATCACGGCCAATGCATCTACACAATCAATCGCTCTCAGTTGAGTGAGAATCAGTCTGTGATACTCAATAATCTATCTAAGAATAGGGGTCTCATCTTTTGGCAAAATACCTCATAGTATCTCCCTAGTCCAACCCTCCTAAGTAACAGTTACATGGACTTGCATTGACACATATTGAGCAGGTCGTGAACACTCTTCGAGCTCAACATGATCGACCATACTAATCGGGATGCGGTAGCTTTGGCATGCGCTGCGCTGTGTTAAATCCAGGTCTTGCATCTCATTATTCACGGTCAACCGAGTCAAAGCTTCTTTGTAGCGAATATGCACCTCCTCACCCCCGTGGCCAGAGACTGGCAGAGACCACTCATTCGCCTTTTGCAGTTCGTTATTCTTGATATTCAAATTTAGCACCTCTTTACCATCGGCGTCTAAATAGCGAAACTCTGCGTACGTATCGCCGAAGCGAATGTTTGGAAAGCCTGCCCTCTGGCTTACCGTCAACCTTTTCCGTACTATGTCGAAATCCGCCGTGAGGAAATTCCAATCGCTCAAGTCGTGGAACGCAATCGTAAACCTATTGCCCAAATTCTCACTTGGTGCGTCATTCTCGGATGTGATGCAATCAGCATATTGCTCTAGCAAGGCTTCGCGCTGCGGGCTGCCGAGCCCATAAATCGCAAGGAAGATGTCAACTTTGGTCTTGCATTCTGCGTGCAGCATGTCGTAATCATTGCGCAGTGCTGTTGCTGCCTGTTCAACATGTGTCAGCAATGTCGTCTGCGGCTCGTTTTGCAGACGCTCGTTCTTCAGACCGTTGCAGGTGATATCAAATACATTGGTATTCGCTTTGCGGTCGATGACTCCCTCGAACGCCGGGCTCAGAGACAGTCGGTGGGGCTCTTTGTGATAAATCCCAAGCTTGTACCCAGGCTGGAACTGTACCTTATCGACGCTGATCGCTGCGCTGTTTCCGGGAATCGTTTTGCGAAATTTTTCAGCGCCTTCCCGATTCTTGATCACCACCTTCGCGTAGGTGATATTCGCAAAATCCTTATGCGGCATGGTGTTACTCACGGCCACCTTTACAAAATTGTTGACCTGATCCACAGAACCAAGACAGACCAAACGATTCCGATGTCCCAGCAAGCTGATTTTCTGCGTGGCGAGTCGCGAGGCGGGTTGGTGGATAAAGCTCACCTTTAGCCTACCTTCTCCTGGCTTCACTATCAAGTACCTTTTTTGCGCTTGGTATTTGCGGTCTGTGCCGGTGGGGAGCCAGAGCGTGTAAACTCCAATGAGCATTTCAGGCAGTACCAGCTCTTGGTTGTCGATACTGACTCGGCACGCAGTGCGGACACCATTTATAAGGGTGACGGTCCCTCCGTAAATCTGGGCGAAGTCGTCAATTTCCACTTCCAGCGTAACTTGACCTTTCAAGCCGCTATTCTATAGCTACCCCGCGTCTACTAGACGGAACGCACTTGGAAGATTTAGTTCAGCTTGCAGCTTTTCCAGTATTTCTCCTTGCACCAAAAAGTTGAGAGGATAGATTACCTTCGCCCGACTGAAGGAGTTACGATCTCGTTGTGCTGGACTGATATGCCCTCTGGCCAAACGCACGAACGGGGTAATGTCCACCCGTCCACCACTTCTAGCAAAAATTTCCGACAACAAACCCAAAAGGCCCCTTTCCACAGACCTCGGCATGTTGATATTTAGGCGATATTGCTGGTTGAAATGGGTGAGGGTTTCCCAACCCGCTCTCTCAATCATCATCCCCAGAAAATACAGCATTGCGCGTGGAGTCCAAGCGCTTAGATGCTCGCCGGCAGCGATGTTGTCAACGATCACTTTTTCAATCTCAGTTTGATCGCGGTTGTTACCCGACCACCATTCTGGGAATTGGCCATCGCTCATAACTTCGCCATGGTAACTAGAGGCATAAAGATAGCCCCATACTTCTCCTATTGGGAAATGACCGTCCCATATAAAGTTCCCACAATAGCCTTGACCTATTCCATACAGGCTGCCCCAATTAGTAGCCACTGGTTTCAGCCAAAAGTTGCCGGCGGACGACGTGGATTCCGCTACCCAATGTTTGCCGTAATATATGCCCGTGGCCCTGGACTTGTCCGTTTTGAGGAAGTAGCGATTTCGGCAATTCAAATCCGAAGCGTGCTTTGGTTTGAACGACAAACCAGCCATGTTATTATAAAAGGTAAAGACTGATTCATAGTAATCGATCAACCCATCAATATTCTTCCCCTCCTCCAGGTTTTTTAAGTCATCCATATGGATCGACAACACCATAATGACTGCAGACTCGGATTCGACTAGTCCAAACTTGGAGTTTTGAAATTCCCAAATGTCAGAAATCCAGGCTCGCTGTCACCCTTGCAATAGACGGGCAGGACCTTGGTATATTTTGAACACTCGTACTCCAGCACAGGGACGGCCATCGATATCGGTTTGGAATCATCTGGGCCCTTGTGTTCCAACGCCGGGATGTCGACATGAGGAGTGTCAACAAATGGCACCGAGGTAGCATTCACCACGAGTTCAACCCACTCGCCGCCGACCCTCTTCGAGTATTCAGTTCTGATATCGTCATTAAGTAGACGCAGGGTGACTTCGCTCATGAAAGCGTCGTTAATTTGGCGAATTCTGATCTTTTGTCCAGCAGCCAGGATGATACCCAGATGTTGACGATCGTGATAAATTCCTTTGCACATACCGGCCTTGTCCAGCCATCTCGGCCGCTGAAGGATGGTGACCACTTTCTGTTTGGTGATAAAGGAATCCATGCTAAATGATTGGAGAAATCTCTTGCTTGAAGAGGGATGGTCTAATTCAGGGTAAAAATAGGTTTCTGCAGGGAAGCTAGATTTCAACGATATTGCTAAACAGTCTTGAATTGATAACGAGCGTCGAGGACTGAAGATAAGTCTGCAAATAGGTAGGGGGTTGGAGAAAAACAGCAGTTCGGGAGATTCTCGATGCACACCAAGGAAAAGCTGGGATGAAAAAGACTGCGCTCAAGCTGGCAGGTATGATAGAGGATATCGATTTCACCGCAGCAGGCGCGTGCGACAACTTCATGGTAGGAGCTCTTCAACGCATCGATCTGGTAGACAGCAAGTTCTACGGAGTATGCATGTGCAATTGGGCTGGCTTCGGTTACCCTGCCATCATCCATTTTAGCCCTGATTCTTTCGGAGCAGAAGTCATCCACTGACCATACTTTTAATTTTCGACCAACGGGTCAGCCCGTCCTATGCCAAAGTATTGGGCGACGGGGACAATTTCCCTGGTTTGGAATTGATGCCCAAGTGTTCCGGAGTCAGAAACTCGTTGAAACTTCCAATCCTCACACCCACCGGATATTGTGAACAAAAAGACAAAAAAAGAGTGAACATTGCAAATCAGTTGAATCATGAGACTGAAGCACATCCCGCATGAGGGAGCGAGTCATTCGGAGAAAACAAGAATAAAAAAGATTTGGACTGTCGGAGAATCGAACTCCGGACCACCCCCAGTCGCGTTCTCCAATGAGATGATGCTAAGGGGGTATTATACCACTAAACCAACAGCCCTTTTTGATTGGGTAAGCAAACCTTCCACCTGATCATTTGTTACGGGTAGATCCTGATGACCTTGAAACACCCGACAATATCTTTCGTCACAAGGACTTACAATATCATTGCACCGGGAATGGAAGCGAAATCCAGAGTCGGGTATCCCAATCGTTGATTGACATATCTTTAGCCTTATAACTCCGTGACTCGAATTGAACAAAGACAAAACCGATAGATATCGACAGATTCACCAAACAATCATAAATATCAACTTTCCGTATATACCAAATTAGATGCCCGGTTCATAAATGATCATCACGATAAATAGCAAAAGAATTCCTCAAGGTTCAGAACCCAGCCTATCTTTATACAAGGCCGTAAACGGGTGTCTTAACGATCACATTCGTCGTCCCCTTGCCACGAATTTCTACAGCCACAAACGCTGCAAACCGGATCCGCATCGGCTCATCTTTGTCCGATTCCTCGCGCTCTTTTGCCTCTCGCAGCATGGCCGAGCTGGGTCGGACAGGCTCAGGCGGGCTTGGATTCGGACTTGGATGCGGTTTCTTGGATATCAGCGATCCAAAGACAGATTTCTTCCGGCCTTCTTTAACAACAGGGTAACTGGTGTTCGCGGTTGCGGGAATAGAAGTATCCTTGACCCCGTCGCCATCGGCGGGGTTGCCGTCGAGAGAGGTTTCTTTCAACGACCCTTGGTCGCCGCGATCCGTCACTGCTGACGACGGTTCGGAGCTCAGACGATTCTCGGATGGAAGGTTCGTAAGTGGGGGCAACGTGGTTTCGAGTTTCATGTGCGATTCAACGATCGGTGCGCCGGGCAAAAAGTACTCCACTATCACCTCACGAGATTCGAGTGGTATGTTCGCAGCAATCACGACGGCCAGCTCGACAATCATAGAAACCCCATTTTCTAGGCCCGGCGGCGCTGGGTCTTTCAAGTTCATTTCCAAGCTTGCGGTTAGCTTCTCAACTAAAGTCCTGGTGAGGTGGGCGCGGTGGTCCTCCGCAAGCTTGCCGTTCAGAGCCTCGCCAACGCCGTCCAGAGTCGTCCGGCGCCATGATGAGAGCTTTGCCAGATGATTCTCCTTTTCTTCTTCAGTGACGGCTTTGCCCATCCGCCGTACATTGCGCTCAATCAATTTCAAGTGACGACTCAAATTTGGTTCCAAACTGGGATGGAAATACCGATCAAAAATTTCATCAACTAGCCACCTGGTGAGGCATGCGCGGCCAACGGCAGTCATTTCTTTCGTACCAACAATATGAGCGTCTTCGTTGACGTAGTTTTGTAGCCAAGGAGGCACACTTTTCCAGTCTTTACGAATATTGAATGCGAGATTGTTTATAGCACCATCCAATCGGGCGAAACGCGTCGCATATTCGTTGTCATCGAAAACTGTCCTTGAAGTAGACATTCGTTGATGAGCGACCGTATTCTGAAGATCCTGCACCTGTTTCTCCTTGTCAAAATAATATCTCTTTACTTTGATGTATTTGGCTTCTAGAAACTGGTCAGCACACACAGATACAATAATGAAGTAATGAGATAATAATACGTACGAAGTTCCTCGTATTTTTGATTCAACACTCGCACATCGATATCAGGAGTATCATCACGACCTTTCGCGGGAGGAGGTGGTGGGGTGTCACGGTCCGGGTCCCCAGAACCCGGCAGGCCCAAAGTTCCCTTAAAGCTGTTACCCGGAGTTAAATTGGGCAGTGGGATTGGTTGTGGCTGTGAGTTTTGGCCTGGCGGTACGGACTCCGACGGCTGCCTGAGTCCCGTCTGCCTTTCCATTCCACTTTGCGCAGCGGTCGGTCCGGTTGGGGGTTGGAGAGACTGTCCAAAATGAGATTTGTGGTGGTTAGACTCGAGACCTTGATAATGAGGGTTAAGAGGGGAAGGGGGTCCAAAGGACTGCTGGGACGGCGGCCTTGGAGTAAGATGAGGGTCCAACTGCGGGGATTGACTCCGAGCGTTTGACGGCTGGTCTGCAAAGGCCTGTGATCCACCAAATTGATAGTTTGCGCCAGGCTGCCACGGATCGACTTGGCCGATCTGTAACTGGGGATGTGGAGCAGCAGGATGCTGCAGTCCCTCTTGATATTGATGGGCCTGGGATTGCCGCTGTGGATAGAACTCTTGGGAAATTGGTTCGGTACTCACACGTTGGATTCGAAGGGGTTCAAATGACTGCGATTCAATGTTTGATGAGGAATGGTTTAACGTAGAGGCGTAAGGAGGGGCGGGGGGTTGAGGGGATTTTTTCGAGTGGAGAGGCATACGGTTCTCTGCGAGTTGTTCCTCTTTAAAATCTATTGCAGAGTCAAAATGCTGTCCGTTTGGTTTGCGCTGTTCTGGAAATGTCTGACCAGCCTTGCGTCTCACAGATATACTACGTCCGAGAACCTTGGAGCCCCGGAATGAAGAGTCCTTGTCCTTGTCCTTGTTTTTATTCTTCGAGGTCAACCCAAAGAGGCCCTTTCTGAGTTTGCGTGGCTGAGGAACTTCCACTAGAGGAGAGGGTTCCGGGCTTTGGGGAGTGTAAGAAGGCTCAGTTGAACTCAAGTCGGACGTGCTGCCTACAGCCAAGGTAGGAGAAGTGGGAACCAGGTTCAACGTAGGTCTACCCGCTTGTCGGTGGGATGATGTTGGAGGAGAGTCTGGCAGCTCGTGGCTAAAACGCGACACGGCGTGTGCAGGATGAGTGTAATTATCGTCGTAATGCTGGTGCTGCTGTTGTTGTTGCTGTTGCTGGTGCGCGGTCTGATCATTGGAGTAAGAATAAGGTTGCTGCGGGGATTGACCGCTGGGTATCACCAATGAGTAACGAACAGGTAGGTGGGCATTGACGCCCTGTTGTACGCCGTCGTCCTCACCACCTGCCTCGTAGATTTCCGGGAGTGATGGCTGCGATTTGTTCTTATGGTAGAAGTGCATGAGGGCTGGCTGAAGCGAGCAGGAGGACGACCTGTTCTTATTGCTACCGTCCCGCCTGGTCTGGGATGTCTGTGTATCTATTAAGTGGGCTTACACACGGCGATTTTTTTGAGAAGGGTAAACAGGGGGGCCGCCAAATCAACGTTGGGCGTTTCGGCGGGGTGTTTCTGCGTGCTTCGGGGTCGCGTCTTCTGGAAAGGAGAGGTGGTGAGTAACTAGAACACTCAAAGAGAGTAGGACAGCATGGTTTTGCGGGCACAGGAGCAGAGACTGCTCGGATCGGGAGCAAACTCCTCTCCCGTCCACAAGAGGGGGGCAACGGGCGACCAGGGATGCATTGGCTTGACTGACCTATGCGGAGGGGCGGCCCGACATTGTGAATATTCGATGAGGACAGGAACAGGGCAATAATTAATCAACACACGAAGACTACGACAAAGAATGCACGACGTCGGCCAGGCACAGCTGGCAGAAGGGAGATGGTGAGATGGTGATGGTCAAGGAAGCGAGGTGCGAGGTGGACGACGATCAGCCTGAGCGAACACGAGGGGCGTGGCTTGAGCCGCACTTCACTCCACAACTTCAACGACGGACGTCAGCCTTCTCGCTCGCTCTCCCTCTCTCTCTCACACACACATTCACTAATCACTCAACTGTCGTCTGTTGATCAGGCATCTCGAGATTTGTGCATCCCAGATATTAAATGATATTGACTGTGCGTCTACACTTCCCTGATCTTACATATCATCTGCATGATTTTTCCAGATTCCGCCCCCAAAAGTGAGCTGTCATCCCTCCCTCAACCACAGCCCTTCCCCTCTTCATGACGAGAGGAACGCAGTTTGATTTCAACTTTTGACACCCCCCAGATCTCCAGGAACCGTTGCAAGTAAACGGCCAGCGTCGATGCATAGCCTCTGCTACAACCATGGTTCCATCTCTTCCCAAAGTTCAGACGTGTCTGTTCCTCCGCCCGCTCTCTGATGATGATGGAGACTCGGTTGGCATTCAATAATTTCTGTCCCATGGATTCGACCTTGAGCTGAAAGTAAAACCGAAAGTTTCTCCACCAAAGCACCTCAGCCACCGCCCCCAAACATTTGGCTCCCGCCTAACAGAGCTTAATGAGGTGGTGGTGAGGTCCCCGCACAAAAGGCCAGCGAACTTCAAAACGCAGACCATTGCAAATCGCGATATTCATCCATGCTTCAATATTAACATGGTGCTGTCGAACAACCATGCAAACAAGGATAGTTAAACTGAGAAATATTTCACCGCCTTATCAGAGGGTGAAGGATAAGCGGGATTGAATGCTTAATTACTTCTTCAGCACGGAGGAGTGACCTTGATCTGAAATGAGACCCAGCACCTCCAGAGGAAAATGACGAGATTTGATCCAACGTGCTCGAGCCAAGGTAGTTCAGCACAGGAAATTTTGCAATGCCTTTTTATGTTATGCCTGATCCATACATTATTGAACCTCTTGGATTTTCGCCCCGAATCTGAAGTTGAAGTTGTTGAGGCATTCATCTCCTAATATTGCAACTGACGTTGATAAGCAGGAAAATAGCCCGGTCAGGAGCATAATATTCTCGTTTGGCACGGTTGAGCACCGTGACTACCCGCTAATTTTCATCTTTCAACAAATCAAAGGACTATAAACCTAGACTTCTCCGGCGCCATCCAGTTTCGAGTTAACTCAACAAGCAAAATGAGATACCCACCAACTGACCATCTATACTGCGCTCGGTAGAAGAAATCTGTGGTTCAGACTAGCATTGTTACTCTCCAAGGTCAAGAATAGCAGGGCCTTTTCAAACCGGGTACGGGGATCGGCTGACACTATTGTCACGATCAGAACATAGCCATTGGGGAGGTTGCGACGTTTGAAACACTGGCTAACAGTGTTGCCTGGTCTTCATCTCGACCAACACTTCAGCACGCAAAGTCCCGAGCCTACTCAGCATATCAATCAGTTTTCCGGTTAATCACGTCAGCCCATGTCTCAATTTCCTCTCCTAAACAACGACTCGATCTGCTCTGGTGTGGTTTTCCATTGATAATTCTCGTCCAGCAGGGAATCGCAATTCTTTTTCCAAATCTGGCGGATCAGCTCCGCTCTCTGGGGAGACCTTGGCTTGATTTCTACCGGGAACGAGTTCAACTTAACAATTACTCCGGGCCTCAAATCATCGATATTGATAGGAATTTTGTTGCCACATTTATCTCTGGCGTCGGCCGTGTTAAACGCCCACAGCCATCGCGACACAGCGAGAAATAGTAACTTTTCTGCCACGTTTTTTGCCGGACAAATTCGACGTCCTGCGCCAAACGTGAAGAGGAGTTGGTTACTTCCTGAGTGAGCCGCTTCGAGCCTTCCATTCCACCGCTCTGGGCGGAAAATATGAGGTTCAGGGTGCAACGTTGGGTCTGCGTGGATTGCATGTGTGTTAAGTATTAAACCCGTTCCTTTGGGAAATTCATATCGATCCCATTTGACAGGTCCGCTGGCGACTCTTGGAAGGCAGAGCGGAACTGCAGTGATCCAGCGCTGGGTTCTACCAGTGGTATTGTTTAGCTGGATTATATGCGAAGGAGATTAGTGCCTGGATACACTCACTCGAGGATAACTTGCTGGACGTAAGGCATATTTGCAGCATCGTCATCGTTAGGGAGCCTATCGGGGCCTACGATTTGTTCAATCTCTATAAACGATCAGTCAAGACGACTCGCAAAGTCAAAACAGAATCAAACCTTCTTGTGCTTTGCGCTGTGCTTCTGGATAGAGACACAAGGCGGCGATGCAGGTTAACAAAGTTGAAACGGTTGTGTCCGTCGCCCCGGATAACAGATGTTGACCAATCTCAGCTCCTTCGATCTCAGATACATCGTTCCAGCCTTCCTTGAGTCTATCCTGGATCGCCTGGTTGAAAGATGGTATACCCCTCCCTTGATCAACCTTTTGTTTCACTATCGAGTAATTTCTCCAAATGTAATCCTTATGCTTACTCGCAATTCGGCGAGCCTCCCTGCATATTGGAAGCAATCCAACGGGCAGCTTCCAGAGAAACGGCCAAAGGTCAAGTGATTTTCCACGGAATCCCACTCTCGACATATCATATAAATCCTCCAGCGTTTCCTTGACAATCGGGTCTTTTGACGTTGTGATTCTATATCCGTTCACCATGATCATTCCAACACTGTTGGTGAATCGTTCAAGGTGGTCGTTCCAGCCAAGCGGGTCATTAAGGACATCGTAAAGCAACTGTTCGGTCTCCAGCTCCTGGTAGGGGAGGTATTTCTTTGCGGCGTTTGGGCTTAGGATGACCTGCCACATTTTCCGGGCAGTCATCCATTTCGGTCCACTCATAGCACTGGGAAAGTACCCATCTCGCATTAGCAGTTGAAAGCGTGATGATGGCCGGTCTTGCGTTTGCGATCCTTGTTTCACGAAAATTTCCCGTGCATCCGCCGCTCTGTTTACGACAACTTGCGGTGTGTCGCCTCGAATCACACTATACACCGGGCCATATATCGAAGACCATTGGGTCAATTGATGATGCGGGAAAAACGGGTCTATCTAGAGAAACGTCAGCAATATGCCTAGGTCAAACCCGATCCCTTTGATTCCAGTGCAGTCATACTTGCTTGAAATTACCCCATATGGGCTGGGTACGCGGACCTGTGGGTAAGTAGGCAGGCCGCTGGCCAATTTTGAGCACGCGATAGACCACGTATATCACCAGGATTCCAAAGAATAAGGAAAACCCCAGCGTGGCTGCTGGGGTTGAGGATGTGCCTTGGCTGAGCGCCATCTATTAGGGTTGGGTTACTCCGTACTCCTCTGTCAACAGGAAACGAAATCTGTCTGTGTGGGAATAATAATTGGCGGTTCAGTCCGGACTCTCGTCGTCTTTATATACAGTACATGCGCACTGACTCTTTAGCAGCGGACTAACACCCTCCCCCTTGTTCGTGCATACGTCCAAGTCGAGTCTGGTGCTGTTCCAAGCCTGCGAGAGTAGGCCCAGTATTTCAGTGTCACCTGGAGTAACACCCTTAAGCAAATCATTGGTTAAGAGATGAAAAAGACCGGATGTGCAGAGTATTCGTCAGACATATGCATCCAACTTCAACCCCTATTTTCATGCCGCCATTTGAAATGAACTCAACTTGACTCGACGCGTCAAGTTCGTCTGTTCACCAGAGAATTTCGAATGCGACATTTGCAAGCGACCAGGAGGTTGCGTTCTTTGCTGCAAGTCATTGACCAATCCCGAGGCGACTCGCTGTTCCCAGTCGCAAAACGCGTTGGCTTTTACTGTCCTGGGTTTGTGATTGGTATGTTATCCAGATCGATATTATCGCGCGGTTGGTGGTGGCCAATAACTTAAAGAGATTTGTCCGGGATATCCGTCAAGTGGGCAACGCTTCGTTCTCCGGGCCGTCGAAGTTAACTAGTTAAGTTAATCCACAGGAAGGTGAACTACACGTCACGGCTTTTTGTCGCATAAAATGGACAGTCGAAGCATGGAGTACCATTTGCATTATTTTTGCTTTTGAGTCAAACGGCACTCTTGTCTCTTGCAACTGCTAACTGAGGATTTGCGGCACATTTCCTGATTCTAGAGCGCTCGGTGTGAAAAATTGATGCATCGATGCATGTAACTACTGCACTGTCCATAACATGCGGGGTACGGATTACTGAGCGCTTATTCCGTGTTCACAGTCACCTTGTCGTCCGACTCCCACGATGACGCTGGCGAAGTTTTCGATTGACACTGTCAACAAGTAACTAACATATCGGGGAATCAGCCGACCAACTCCATACAGACTGCTTGATTATAACCCCTCAGCCGTGTCTAACTTCGTGAACGGAGGAACTATTTCAACAGGTTTGCAAAATTCCGCAGGGATTCCGAATATGAACCTCCATAAAGCCACCGGGCCGCAAACACGTCGCGTATCGCGGCGTATGTGGTTCACACCCAGGTATCTGGGTCCTGTGAACGAGGTGCACTGAGCACGCAGAACACAACTGATGTAGGATTACGGAGTACGTCTTCCGTACTCTTGAGTCATTATTGCGGGATCAGACCGAACATCAGTTTCTGTCGCGATCAGTGCTGCATAAGAGCGGTCTGATGTTCTCGTTCAGCGCCAATAAGGAAGTGATTTGGGGTTAATTATCGCCAACTATCGCGGTTATTGAAAGCGCAAATTCAAGAATTTGGTCAATTTTCCGGGTCCTAATTTCTGGCACTTCTCTCTATCGTCACAACTTCATTCCCTCAGACCCAGGTGTTTACTGCGCAAGGTGGCACAATGTTCACTCTTCTCGCCCATGGACGAAATACTATCCAGTTCTCAAAGCTCATACTGCTTCTTACAGTACACTCGTACCCAAAGTCCCCAGTTTTCCCGGGTAAAAACTTTTACCTGGAGATTCCTTCTCTCGCAAAGTTGTGCTGTACAGAGTACCGCCGGCTTTGTTATGGGAGCACTCTTTGCGTTCGGTGTTGTGCCTAACTGATTGCGCTCTCGAGGCCGCCAGCCAGTTGGCCGCACGGCTGAAGACAAGAAGTTCAAGTGATCAAAGCGAATGTTGGTGACCGTTTCCAACTGAAAATTGGATTCAGAAGCCGGATTTGCCGTATGACGCGAAGCAGCCGCCAAAAGTTATTTGGGATTTTTGGGAACCTAAAAATGATGCATAGATACCCTGAATATGCCGGCACAAAATGGAGAAACAGCCTTCTCGCATGTCCGTTTGCGCCCGTGCAAGTCACCTATGTACGTACAGTATGTACATATAGTACATAGGTTACACCTCAGAATCGCACCGTGCTTTGATTTGCAAAGATGCAAAGAGCTGCCAAGTGACCTCCCTCCGACTTTGCAGCTTTTATTCCATGCAACAAACTACTAGTCAGACAAGATACGCCGCTGAAGTTTTAGTGGTTCATCATGCGTCGTCCTTCCCGACTCGATACAATACATCGCATTTTTATGGCAACCCCGCGCTGCCGCGGACCCATAAACCAGATTTCGATTATTCACTCTGTACAGCGGGAACTTTAGCGTTATTGAAGGCGTGCCCATTGTATAAGTGGCGTCCCATATATGTGGTCACGCAGTTACGGTCAAATTTCTAAAGCCGCTGCAATTGGCTTTCATCGGTGCTCTACTTGCGGCATTGAGCAGTAAGAAGAAAAGGCAAAAATAAAAACACGGGGTGATTACTTGCTTTGGCTGGGCGCAAAGATGATAAACCTAGTAGGGCACATCTTGTACGAAGCACACAAATCCATTTTACAACATTTCAAAGGAGAAAGGCTGCGCCCTGCAGACAGTCCGTTGATCCATAAACGGCAGGTTTGCTTCAAGTATTCGAACCACACGGGCAATTACTAATTTATGGTGACGCTGCTAACTGATATTGACCGTTCTATTTGTTTGATAAGTTCTGTTCTGGCCATCAACAATTTCTCCTGCGACAGAACAAATGAACGGATTGATAACCACTAGTAGTATATTGGTTTCTGTCTACCAGATATAATACTTTGGGTCAAGAGGGACGAAAAGCCGTACCAAGTAACGCAGGAATATATCCCCGTTCTGAGATTGACACGGAGGTTCCTTCGCGAAACGTTTACAACTTGCCATGCCATTTGACAGGGGTGGTGAGTGTGTTGAAAAAGGACCGGTCTGGTGTCGATATCCCTGTCTTCTCCTAGTACAGCCTTTTTTTTCCCAAGCCAGCGTCCGCCATTATCTCATACTAGAGTCTCGTTGTCATGCAGGTTGAAAAATGCGATATATTCACAGAGCGTGCCTCAATCAAAGGTTCGCTCTGAGCCTCCTTCTAACAGGACTTTGCACCTTTTATCCGAGATGTCAATCCCATTGTTTCCCTTTAGGCAAGGTGCATATTGAATGTTGCGATCAACGTCCCTCAACAGCTCTGCTCAGTTTCTGTTCTGTGTTTGCGAAGAAGTTTCATCGCCATCCACCAATTCGTATTCAATGGTGGCCGTCTCCCCTTTTTTCTCAAACAAACGAGTCACTATCTCAGGCCGCACGATCCCGATGACAATCCCGAGGAACAAATATGCTACCCACACGAGCCAGGCCCAAACAGAAGCGTGTGCAATGTACAATCCCCTTAGAGCCAGGTTGTCAGCCTTATAAATGATTTGAAGCCAAAAGTGATCCGTGGAAGGGAAGAAGAATACGGAAATGAGATGCAGAATGATTATAGACCCGCTTACAGTGCGATATTGAACCAGCCCAGCGCTAACATTGCCCGTCCAAAAAACATGTGGACATACGTGACAATGGTCCTTTGGCCAAGGCGGAGAAATGCACGATGATGCCAGTGCCCGATGCACGGTTGCACCAGTATGGAAGCGAGGAGGCATAAACCGACTAGCTTATGCGTCCCACGCGCGTCTCCGAGCTATGTTGGGTAATCAAATAGTCAGATTGAGTGCACTGGCATACGGTATGCATTTCGAAGGAAAGGGGAATAAAGGTGGGCTTGCGGGGTGAGAATCAGCCAGACCTGGATCAATTTCTTGGAGTGAACAATGCCTATTCCCATTCCGACGAGGGCGAGCGCAACAGCGACGAGCTGGATGATCCAGTGGCGGGAAAAGGCGGATTTACCCCCTTGTTGTCGAATGATTCCCACACCTAATGGCATGATTAGAGTGAAAGCGACGGCGATGATGAAGCCGTGCAGTTGGTATATGAAATGGAGGGGATTCTGGGAGGACGAATCTGATTCTGTTGACTTTGGGTGGCCTGTTGATTCCCTGTCAATAGCAAGTATTGATAGATCGGCCATGGGAGACGATTGCATGCGCCCATCGGCCATGTTCAAGTGAAATGAACCTATGAAAAATATCAGATACGGATGTTATCTATTTTCGATGCCCACAAGGCCTGAAGCTCACCATATCGATCTCCATGATATCTAAGCGGATGCTCCGTATCTGCCGTCTGCATAACCTGCAAAGTATGCATAGCCCATATCCACGGCTGTTGTGTGGCGCCCACGTTGATCGCCTTTCTAGCTCCGTTGCCATATTTATCGCACGCATAACACGCGATGTAAACGTGATGATATTCGCCATCCACCGCCGTCTGAAGTACCTGATAAGACGGAAGATCTTCACTTGGCTCGGGGGGCAGATGGCCGCTATTAACCCAAGACGTATTTTAAGCAAAATGAATCCATCCGATCTTCTTGCTTCTTTCATATTTGGGGGCACAGTATAATCATTGAGCAAGCTTACTTTGTCGTTCTCAAGCTAACCATAACATCTGCCCAAGTTTCCAAAATCAGCTCTATCATATCCATATCCATATATGGAGAGCATCCAGCACCGAAACCAGAACTAGAACAAGAACAAGAACAAGACAGAAAATAACATACCACCCTCATCCTCCCCCGGATACACCACAACCATCAACGACCCATGCATGACAGCCCCCGTCCCAAACGCCGCCCACCCTCGCCGATCCGCAAATCTCGACGAAACATGCAAGTACACATCGTGGCTGCTGCCGCCGCTGCTGTTGCTGGTGGTGGTAATCGACTGGTTACGGAACGACGCGAGTGCCAAGCACAGATCGATGGATTTGGAGTTGTCGGTGTGGCAGAATTGGACGCGTGCGGCGGTGGTTATGAGATGGGTGAGTGAGAGTGAGAGCAAGAGTAAGGGAGCTGGGATGAAGTGGTGGTGGTAGTAAACTCGCATTCTGGGACGGTTGCGGGTATAGTATGTAGTCAGGCGCTGTTGAGATAGTACATACATACATTAGGCTGGGAGAGTGCTTTTGGACAAGATGGATTAATAGTAGAATCGACAGAGTCCGAATAGTTAGTTAACTAGTTATCCCGTATTCAAGATCGTCTCAACAGCTCTCCCTGCATCATTTCGTCGATGTCGCATCTTTCCTCACGATCGCCAAGACATTGCGATTCATTGCCGTGTTGCTAGAAAGGCTGTCCTTTGTGCTGCCATTGAATCTGCAGCCGTTATGTCTTTGATATTTGAAGTTTCTATGGTCAACGAAGTCGTGATGGAATCCCGTTGCGTTTAAACGGCCGGACCGTTCGACGCCAAACCGAACCTTAACCTCGATAAACTCGATGAAGTGAACTACTTGGAACTTTTGCGTGCCACTGATACTTGAAACTACAAGCATTTGACTCTCATAGGCCAAGTTGATGAAGACATCTGTGTTGATACTTGATAATCAATACACAATCGGTCCTCGACCATCATTCCTGCCCCTACGACGCGCAGTACAGTGCTCTGAGATGAAGCTTGTAGTCAGAATCCCGCCTGGCACATAAAAACAGCCCCTATATAGCTGACGCCTGCTCCATACCTACCTCCTCATATCATGCCTTTGTAGCCAACAAGCGCAGGGTCTAAAATCACCAGACACTACTTAGAGGTTCAATGGCTCCGTTTGACTCAACATGCCAGGGCACAGTAAACAGCCACACAAACGAGCCTGCAAGAATCGAGGGGCGCCGCGCCAATGGATGCATCAGTGTTACACCAAACGGCCACCCGAAATCTGGTGCGACCCGCACCATAGAATCGATTTCAGGTTGTCAACACGGTCAGCGAGTCTCTGAAGCCAGGGAATCAAGTTTATCCAAAGCAGGAGGCGTGGTAGAAGAGTCCACTGGACTCTGTATCGTTGCGTATTAGATTTAGATGTAGGAGGGCATGCCACGATGTCACTGACACAGCTGGGAGCCGTTGCGTAGTTATATAGTAGTGAAGATTGACATGATCAACTCATGTCGCACGTCAGGCGTACCTTGGTAGAATGCTCAGGGGCGATTGATAAAGAAGATCAATATGCCCCTTTGCTTGTTCCTTGGGTCGCTTTTCACATGCTGTTAATAGAGAGACTATCTGGTAGAATCGCATATCCCAGTATATGCCAGCCAACAAACGGATTTGCGAGTGCCTGCTGATTGTAATTAGCTGTCTTTAGAAGCTTACTGACCTTCCATTGCATCAAGCACCCAAAATCAAACCGAACCAACTCGTTTGCTCCGCGTTTTCCATGAAACAGACTTACCCAGATCATTCAAAGCAAAAATCGCACGGTCTTCTGCAATAGTCAGTAATCCGGGTATGTGCTGTTTATAGGCTCGGAAATTCTGCAATCCAAGTTTGAAAGTTTAACAGCGTATCCCCGTTCTAGCGGAGAAAAGAATTTTATTCGAAAAGACCGAATCACCCATTATGCGCAGCTGCTTGGGGACGTGGTCATGGACATGGTCGTTATCCACACAAGGCCGCCTGCTCATCGTCATCGCGGTTTCATTCACTTTCGTCCTAGGAGAACTAGGTGTTGGATTTACCACGAATTCGCTCGCCCTGGTGGCCGACGCATTCCACTACGTGGGCGACATCTTGTCCTTTGTGGTAGCTTTGCTCGCGGAAAGGGTAATATATAGAGGATCCTGACCACGGAAGAGTGGACGTGGTATCAAGGAGTCTTTGCTAACGGGCTGCTTCTCGATCCAGTACTCGACGTGTGCGGATAAGAACGGCGAGGGAAGATATGATACGCTTCCGAATCTCGCCGCCTTTTTCAACAGCGTCTTCCTGGTCGCCCTCGGCCTGGGGATATTTTTGCAGGGCGTTGAGAGGTTTGTGCATCTGCAGGGTAACTATCCACCACCATCCGACGGAGAGTATATCAGCGGCTGACATGGCAACCAGATATAACAAATCCAAAACTCGTCCTGGTGATGGGCTGCATCGGCCTCTTCCTGAATATTGTCTGCGTCTTCGTCATGGGCGCACGCGGCCATAGCCATAGCCATAGCCATAACAATGGTCATCCTGAGCGTCACGACACTTCCCAGCCCACAAACGACATCGAAGCTACCAGTCCCCCTACAACCAACCTCTCCATCAAAGCCGTCCTCTTGCACATTGCCGCCGACGCACTAAACAACATCGCCGTCATCATCTCCGCGCTCGTCATGTGGAAAGTTCCAGCCAGACACCCGGAGCACGACGCGGGTGATGTGCGCGAGCCCAAGTTTTATGTTGATCCGGCGTGTACGGTGTTTATCGCGATTTTGATCATGGGTACGACGTGGCCGTTGGTTGTGCGGTCGGGGAGGGAGTTGTTGGGGATCGGGACTTTGTCTTCGGAGTCGATGATGGTGGAGGAGGGGTCGAAGTGAGGTATGGAGTGGAGGGTGGTGTAATGGTGCAGATGACGATGCATGCTGTGCGGATCGTGACACCGTGTTAGGTCAATAGGTGTAGCGTGTGCTCGGAGGTTAAAGAGGAGTGACATGTGTTGAGAACGTATTTATTCAGGGTTATCAATTAACACGCACCGGTCGACATGCATCGAGACTCGAGTGTGCATTGATAGAGAGAAGAGAAGAGAAGAAGGTATTCGGCGATAAGGGAAATAAACAAAGGCTTGGCATCGTACCCAACTTTACGCCAACACGCGACTCACAACACAGAATCAACACAACGCGACGATGTAGCCCGCCAGACACGTCACCACCAATTCCACTCCGCCTGCCATGCTCTCACTCTTCCGCTCAACCCCACTCACCCGCCGTCTCCTCCTCCGCCTCCGCCCCTTCCACCCTCCTCTCCGCCCCTCCCTCTCCCACCTAACCAAACCCCTCCCCCCGCTCCCCCACCGCCAAACATCCCCCTTCAGCCTCCTCTCCATCCCGCCCCCACTGCTCCCCCCCCTCGTCTTCACAGGCCTCTTCCTCACGCTCTGGCTCTACAAATGCCTCGTCATGATCCTCTTCCAGAACCGCATCATCTACATGCCCTCGATGCCGCCGGGTGCGCGGCGCGAGACGATTGCTGCGTATCGGGGGGGGTGTGCGGGTGTGCGGTGGGTGGAGAGGAAGGTGAGGGCGGGGGATGGGGTGGAGGTGGTGGTTTGTGTGGGGGAGTGTAGTAGCGATGGCAGCAGTGGTGGTGGTGGTGGTGGTGGTACGAAGGAGACGCGGATGGGGGAAGGGAAAGGGGAGGTGGAGAGACGGGTGGTTGTTTTGTATTTTCAGGGGTTCGTGAGAATGAATGGATTATATTCTATAAGATCTGTTACGGAGTACTTGGAAGCTAATTACGATCTGATTATGATGTAGAAACGCATCGTCTCTCCCGCCCCGCTTACCGATTCTATCGAATATCCTCCGCGATCTCGAACGAACATCCCAGCCATGCGTCAAATACACCCTCGTCGCCCTCTCCTACCGCGGCTACTGGACCTCCCACGGCCGAGCATCACAAAAGGGAATCGAACTCGACGCACTCGCCGCCCTCGATTGGATTCGCGATACCTACTTCTCCACACCTCTCCCGAATCCCACAACTACAACTACAAATACACCACAAGATCACCACCACCACCCCGACACCACCCTCGTCCTCTGGGGTCAGAGTATCGGTGCCGGCGTCGCAACCGGTCTCGCCGCACACCAAGCCGAACTCCAATCAGCACCCGCCATCCCCATTGCAGCCCTCATCCTCGAAACCCCCTTCCTCAGCATCCAAAGTATGCTCGTCACGCTCTACCCGCAGCGCTGGCTGCCATATCGGTATCTGTGGCCCTTTTTACGAAACTGGTGGGATTCAGAGTCGGCACTGAAACGGGTGGGTGTTGCGCTGGGGAAGAGGGAGAGGGAGAGTAAGATGTCGGTGTTGATTGTGTCGGCGGCGAACGATGAGCTTGTGCCGGTGCAGCAGGCGGATCGGTTGGAGGAGGTTTGTGTGGAGGCGGGGATGGATGTGCGGCGGCAGAGGGTTGCGGGAGCGCTGCATACGGATGCGACGGTGCGAGGGGCGGGGAGGAATGCGGTTGTGAGGTTTCTGCGGGGGATTGGGGAGGATAAGCAAAAGGGATGACAAGGCGCATTAGCCTGTTCCAGAGATTTATGATTGCGTTGACGCCCTTTGTCACTTGACAGCCACGAACAACTCGAATGTACGGAGTATGGTCAAAGGCCTTGGCAGGGCGTGGATAGACGCGCATCGATTCGAGGATGACACGCATTGCAAACACGGCTACCAAAAGCTCTCGAAAAGCCACCGACCGCGATCCTGAGAGTCAAAGTTCAATGCCGTGAAGCAGCCACCTCTTGCTCATGCTCGCTTCTTTGGTGGATTAATAATTCGACCGCTTCATAAGCCATAACCTACGAGCTTATCAGAGATAAGAGCTCCGAGGAGCTTCCCCGCATGCAAAACTAGAGCTTAATCCCCAATGCAGAACTGCTATTAGCTGGACGAAAACGAAGCGAACAGAATGCAGCATTGACTCCTGAAGTATCGCGTGCTTGCTCGTTTCGTCTCATCGTGTGTGAAGCTCAGACGAAACGACGACTAATCAGGCAATTACTCAGCTCTGATGTCACACCGCTTAAAAAGGCCTAGCGTGCTTACCATGTGTGCTGGCCCGTGCTTTCCCGCTGCAAAGTGACCAATCACGGCGCTTCCTGTGCTGAATAGAGTTTGCGAGCTTAATCTTATTCGGCAGTCACGAATCATTTCTTCGGGAAGGACCTCGGCCAGCACTCGCTTCCATCAACACGAAACATGACTCACGCCTGCAGAGACACCGGTTGTCGGCAACTCCATGGGCGAATCCACGCCTTTCATGTCATGTATGTAGTGATTAGTGGGTTATCACCTGCATCGGGTATCCAGTCTAATTCATGAAATCTGATGGAAAACGTGTCGGCGAAAGCCCCAATCGGCATCACTAACAAGAACTTGGACGGAGCTCTAGGACAGGGATTGGGTGGCGTTGGGATGGAAGAGTTTTCCCAGCAAATCAATAATCCTTTCAGGTTTATCCACACTTAGCCGCCAGGCTGCGTTGAGCTGAGCTCCCTGGCACACTCCTGGTCAACGGACCTCGCAGTGTTGTCTTGGTGCTGGGGAGCAGTCAGGTCACCTATGCACTCGGAATCCTGGTGCTTGGGAGAGTCAGCTCAAGTTCGAATATCCAGGAAAGAGCAGTAAGATTTCCTCGGCTAGACCAGGCAGTCAACATCTAGAACAGGCACCAAACAGAATTTTCAAGTATAAAGTCACTCCCGTCCCACTCCACTCTGACACACGCTCCACCGCGACTATTGTTGGAATGTAGCTTGAACTCCGAGATATCTTGACTCCGGACTCCGTCTCAGTCTACTAGAGTCAACTTCTTGGAGAGTATCGTAGTCTTGCTCCAATACTCTAGACAGAAAGCCACAGGCGTGTCATCATAGTCTTACCCGAGATTACATGCTCACCGCTGTGAATAGTAGTAGTGTGTGCCAGGGCGCGGCACGCTTGCGGTTGCCGACGACCCGCGACCCCGGTCAGTCTAGATCGAGCACAGTCCACAGACTCAACTAGAGCCACAGGGCGGAACATGCAGTGGATCGCAACCCATGACTCGATGATGGAGAATTGAAAGACTATAAGGTCTGGTTCTCTGCGCAGTTATCAGGAGGATAAAGCTGTGTTACTCAAGGTGTTCTGTCATTCATCTGCTGTCGATGTCACGGTCGCTATATCTATACTCTCAAACTGATACCCTGCCCGGCCCTGGTCAAGTGACATCTTTGTCGATATCAAGGCCGCATCCCCGCATCTATTTAATATATCACGGAGACCCAAGACCAGAGACCAAGACCAGAGACCAAGACCAGAGACCAAGACCAGAGACCGAGACCAGAGACCAAGACCAGAGACCAAGACCAGAGACCCAAGACCAGAGACCCAAGACTCTGAACTTGGCCTGTCGTGGAATTCGGCGTCGTCCGCATCGTCGGTTCTCAATCGCTGTATATAGTTCCATACCTCCTGCTAGACTCTACACGAGTCCATATCGACAATGCCTCCCTCTCTGGATTCCCGAGCCACGGCGACATTCAACGACTCCCTCTCCCGCAAGCACCGTCCCTCCATCGAGATCACCCTCAACGACGACCAGAACCGTCGGATGAATACTTACACCACCTTGGATTCCATCGACGGCCACGTCCACCTCACCGCCGTCACAGACACCCCCTTCGACCAGCTCTCCATCCTCTTTTTCGGCTCCTCCCGCACCCTCATCGACCGCCCCGGATACGCCAGTCCCGCCATCTCGCAGTCCTCCGCCTTTCAGACGTTCCTCAAACTCACCCAGCCCATCGAAGACACCGAGTATCCGCAGCCGCGAGTCCTCGCTGCAGGCCAAAAGTACTCGTTCCCATTTACCTTTGTCGTGCCTCCGCGCTTGCTTCCTAGTTCGTGCCGGCACCATGTCAATCATCGCCAGGTGCATCTGGCGCACACCTCGCTTCCGCCGTCATTGGGTGATCCCATGCTCACCGGTCGTGGCACGAAAATGCTGGATGACATGGCGCCGCAGATGTGCCAGATCCAGTATCAGATCCGTGCCAAACTGACCAAGCTGCATGCGACTGACGGTACACTCCGGACCGTGGCTGATGCGGGGAGAAAAGTGCGCATCGTGCCTGCAACTGATGAGGCGCCGCCGTTGGATGTGACGGCCGACAGTGAGGAGTTTTGCATGCATAGCGAGAAGACGGTGAAGAAGGGCGCATTACGCAAGAAGCTGGGTCGCATCGCCATTGCAGCCGCCCAGCCACGGGCGTTTCGATTGCCGTCACCGAAGAATTTTGAACACGATGATGTTGAAGACGAAGAGCCGCCCGCGACCATGGCGACGCTGCATCTCCGCTTCGATCCAGAGCACGAGCACGACCGGCCTCCGCGGCTCGGAACGCTCTGGACAAAGCTGAAAGTGAACACCTTCTACTCCACCAAGACCTGTCACGATTTCCCAACGCACTCGGCCAAACTCAACTGGAATCCTAGCCAGGGCGTCTACACCGACACCGTGTCTCTCGCAACGCGGTGCGTGGCATCCGCGCAATGGACCATGCACAGCACTAGCACTGCCTCCCCTTCATCCTCATGCACCAGCAGCCGTCGACCCTCGATCCAATCCACCCTCTCATCATCAACCTGCTCTTCTTCTTCGTCGTCCTCATACCATCCAACCCCAACCCCAACATCAACATCAACATCAACATCACCACACTACTACACATCCACCCTCCTCGTCCCCATCTCCCTACCCCCTCACAAATCCTACCCGCCCACCTTCCACTCCTGCCTCACATCACGCACCTACACCCTCGACATCGCCCTCTCCTACCACCCTGTCTCGGTACCCAATACAACAACGTTCTCCGCCTCCCGCCGCCAAATCATCCATCTGCGCTTACCCGTGCAGATCGTCACGCGCACCAGCTTGAATGCGTTGATGCAGAAAGTCCGTGTTGAGGCGGTGACCAGTGCGGACGAGTTTTTTACGCCGAGGATTATCGGGCCGTCGGCGTCGTCACGGGGATATGGGTATGGGGATGGGATTGTGGAACGGGAGAGGGAGGGGATGATGATGATGGCCGGGGTGGCGCCGCCGGAGTATGTGTATGCGAATGTGCCGCCGGCGGTTGGGATGGTTGTTTAAAAGTTGATATTGATTGATTTGTGGTTTGGTTACTTTTAACTACTTTTTATGTTGGACGGATACTGGGAGGAGAGTTTAATACCCCTTTTGTTGTTGAGGACAGTTTGATATTCGGCACAGGTACATACATTAGTTATGCGACAGATGTAGGAGAGTTATACCCATTTGTTACTAGTTAGTTTGTTGATTCGTAGGACTGCATACTACAGTTCGATTGATACTTCTAACTTGCAAACACTCTTCTATTCTAATGATATACTGTCGTCAAGGTCAGCACAGGAACTATTCAACAGTTCAGTCCCATCTCGGAACATTTGACATAGGGCTTCGTAGGAACTCGATCGTAGTTGAATAAATACCCGGGGGACGCCGAGAGCAAGAGGAGTTCAGATTTGTAAGTTGTTTGAAACACTGCCCACTCTTCAACTCATCTTTTAAATGCACGACAAAGGCACGCCGGTTTAGTAGCTAGGAATGAGGCTAATAATTTTTCCAATTAGACCCCGGCTCGTAGTGTCATTGCCGCGAGAAAGAGGCCAAGCCGGAATTCACAGGGCCAGAGATGCAGCAATTCTTAATCGGCATTTGATTCGGCAGAAGGAACAAGTAAGGACGTTGAGTAAAACTCGAACCATACTTTCGGGCGACATATTGGCAAGGGTTTCCATTCCGGCGTATGTACAGTACATACGTACCGTCTTCATGAGGCGGAGTATCACGAGAAGGAGAATGTCATCTCGCCTATCAGATCTCGCATGCGTGGTTTAGTAGTATGCTCTGTAGTACACACAGTACATACCAGACTCGATACTGAGGTTAACTTATAACCGGTTCGCCAGCAACAAACAGTCTTTCCGCTCACTGGATCCTTCCTCCACACTTGTATAGTACCGTGCCGTACAGGCACAGATGGATTTGCCGACCCATCGGATCCCAAATCTCCACGGAGAGGCCACACCTTTCCTCATGACGCTTGTCTGTTGTGCCAGTGAGGTGTTCAGTAATCTCCTCCAGAGTCTTTGGTCGAGAACCGAGGCGTGGTGGTACTGTAAGCTGCGATTCGACAGGTACTCGATGTACGAGTCTTCGGTGGTCATTGGGTGGCACCGGATTATGATAGGATGGTGGGTAAGACGGTTTCATAGTGTCAGGGATGTTGTTGGCAGCGATCTCAACAAACATCGAAGCAAGCTCCGACAAGGGATCATTGGCTTAGTTGACGTTAGCCGTCACGAGTTTCTTGTCACGGTTGATTGAATCGCTGAGCTTTTCGGTGTGTGTGCCCACATTACCAATATCACTGTACCAGTAATCGATTCCATGTTCTATCAATCCACGTTAGTCGGGTCGTCCATAGAGAGAGAGGGAGAGTGAGAGATTGCTATGCTTACCTGTTGGAGGCTTGTCGAAACCTCGTTGAGAGAGTTGCTGTTTGACGTCGTGGCCAAGGATGCGGAAGAGCTTGGTGTTTCGTCGCGCGCACGAGGTGAAGGACCGGAACGAGCTTCGGCTTGTTCGCGCTTTGCTTTGGGGCTGGTTCGATCTCCCTGGAGCGGATGTTCGCAACGACAAAAGACAACAACAATACACTTATTAGCCAGTACGTTTTGCCAGTTCCAGGAGGTCCCTGAGAAATTCCAGTACCACCAAATAGCTGTCGTGCCATTTGGGTAGCTTCTGTCTTCTGTCTGTTTATCGTTGAACATGGACCGAGTGCCAATCGCTGCAATACCGGTCTCGGGACAAGGTCAAGGAGATTGCGATACATGTCGACACATGGAATCGCTTTGTGATACTGACCCAGAATGAGGTTCAGACGTACATTGGGGGGACGCTGGATGTAGTTTCGTCTCTGAATTTGCCAGAGGCCAGCAAGCATCCCACGGAAAGGGTTGTCCGACGTGATAAAGAAGATCGCAACCTTGTGCGAGTGAGCCTGGTTGATGATATTAGGCCTGTCTCTAAATTTCGTGGAGGGAGTGATCCTGCCGGGACAAAAGGGAGATCCATCAGTTTTTGGATCAGGAGCCAACTGTCCCTTGTCGGTCAACCATGGTCTGTAGATGACAATAGTCACATGGTTGATTAACGAATGAGGTACGGTCTCAATGACAATGCCCTGCCAGTCATCCGCGTTGTCGTCAGTGACGGGATCAATGATGTTTTGAAAAGAGTATCGATCAAGTATTGTGACCTACCTGGTGTATCATCGTCGCCGTCAATGGACAAGTTTGACTTGGTGTCATCGATGTTGTCTGGAACCATGAAAGGGTGAGCATATATATGGGATATCAAATGGAGAGAACACATACCAGCGCCAGAGACATGAGCACGAGGCCCATTCTCATCAATGGTGGCCTTGGAGTGGTCTCCTCGGTAAGGTCAGTAAGATTCTCAGCCATGACAGCGTCGTCAATGGCTTTATCTGCAGAGCGAGTCAGCGTGTTCATCACCTTCAAATGCAGAGACTCAGAGAGTGAGTACATACCAGCGCCATTGACTGTAAAATTTTGGCTCGTTTAAATCGCATGACCACCAAGCTATCATCCTGAGGGAAACCCCCAAAATAGGCCCGATTGCCCATTTCAGGAATCTCCAACACCTTTAGGTCGACAGGATATCTTTTCTTGGGATCCATGGAAATGTCGATGATTTCCTGCTCCTGGATGAGGCCAAGACTGTCACATATTCCGCGAGACTAGTGAATACCTGGTTGCCGGAAGGACGTATCATGGACGTTCAGGGCGCGATGCCTGCATCCCAAGCTGGATGAGAGGTCGTCTGGTGTTTGGATACCATCGCATTATGGGATCGCTCTCGTACTCCTCCTGCCATCGTTTTTTCATGTTCTTCACACCGTGTGGGGCATCAGTAATCGCCTCGTTGCATGCAATTATCACCTTGACGCATTAGACAGCCCCTTTCTTGATTGCGGCGCGGACCACCTTGGCCTCTCTGGGCTTGAGCAGGATGTGACTTTTGAATGTCCACGGTTCCCACCCTTTTAAATCTGGTGTGTCTGCGCTTCTCCAAAATCTCTCTCATTGAGTCATGGAGGCTTTGGGTTGATTCAGTGAACCTCACTTCGACGGCAAGTATTGGCGCAATACATCCATCAGTTTCAGCCTGTTCACGTATGTATATCAAATGTACAGTAACTCGGCGCCGATACTTTGTATGGAAAGTACAATATTCTCGTTTTTGGATCCACCCACCTAATTGGAAACATTTAGTTAGAATGACATCTGGGAACTCGTATCAGAGGACGTTGTCCTTTGGCGGGCTGGCCGCTGCAAAAACAGGATCCTGATGAATTCGTATTCTTTGCGTCCATTCCATAGCCAGCACAGGCCTTGATTTCTTTGGATGACGGTTTAATGCCAATCCGCACCACGACCAGCGAATGTCGAAAGCGAATTTGAATGCGACTCCAATCAGAATCGGGTCGGCGGTTCTTCTGCCGTCTTACCGCGAGCGAAGCAACACGGAAATGGCTTCTATTATGGCAACGACGAGGCAAGCATGCCGCAAGAACACGGATTCTGAAGGTGAACATGCGGTTCAGAAACCTCAGCACATCTGCACTGCTAAAGGCACCGGCAACCGCGCATTCGCCGACCATGTAAAGTAGAAACCAGGCCCTGGTTCGCCGCCTAGTAAGATTGGGGAAGCTTCTGAATATTCCAACGCGTATAAAACCACTGACTCGATTTTCGACCAGGCGCCCGCTGGCGCGGTCGCTTATTGGTTTATTCCATGTCCCTGTCATCCGCCATCGCTAGACGTCAAAGGAAGAGCAGAGGAGGTTTCGATCGAGTCGTCAGGTTGTTTCATTTCGGGCTCATCTTCAGCTTGCGGAACATAAGCACGGCATTCACAGTCAACGGAGTTAGTTGCCAAACGCAGTTACTTCAAGAACCGTGCTCATCAGCTCTGCCGCTGCAACTCTCCCATTTGGTCGGAAAGATTATATCACCGTGTATGGTATCCCTGAATGATTGGAGCTTCTCCCATTCCTTTGCCATTTTCTACCTGTTCGCTATCGAGGCTGCTAGTATCCAATTGCGTCCCCTTGAACTTTGCGGCAAGTTTAGTCCTGATCAAATGTGACAAATTAGCATCCTATCAATTACAATTTGACGAAGAGCAAGAAAGAGTCCTCAGGGGTGGCAACTCACTCGAAGATGTTGCTGTCAGCCCTCAAGTGTGAACCAAAGTAATGCTGGATATATGCTGATGTGAACGTGGCCAATATTACCATCATCGACAAAGTGGGCACTCTCCTCGCCTTGACCGACCTTTGGAGTAGCAACCTCCAAGGGCTTCCATCCACTTTGGTATCGGCGTGAAATATATAAGCTGAGGCACCTGCTTCTATGGTAGAAGAGGCAGGTCGACCGTCTGCTTTTCAAGCTATTGTGTTGTATTTAAGACGGGACATGATTTGCTTCGCGCTTCATAAAATCTCTCATCCATCATCGGCCACACACATATACTCTCTCCTTTTTCTCTCCCTCCCTCCCACTTGTATCACGGGAATGAGACACTCTGGGCTTGAGTTTTACTGGAGTGTTTGATCCCAAACAGATTCAGCCACCTCCAGCAGTTCTTGTCTGCTGAACACAAAATCTCCTTCACCCTCTCTAGGTTGGCGGAATATCGGCTCTTTAAACGAGTCTATGATAATTGTTAAATAATTGAAAACTGTATCGTACGCACGGCAAGCGTTGAGGAGTGATCTGAGGAGAGGGGCCCCTGATAAACCCCAATCTTTCTCACTTATTCGTCGTCAGAAATATCAGTCGCTATTTTCCATCTCCGGGTAGCGTCCTCCCACGTAGCGAAGAATGTATACACATGACTCCGGAGTCAAACAATTTCGCGGCAACAAAGTTTTCCATCCACTTCAACGTCGGCGTGAAGCCACGTAGCCTGAGGCACCTGAACGTATTGGGCAATATGTGAACAGAGGCTTCATGAGCTAAAGGGCACCCATCTGCCCTGGCCGAGTTTCATTGTCGTCTTCGAACTCAAGCCATAAGGGAAATGCGACGCAATATGAGCCATTGTTTGCAGGCATTGCATCGCAATGGCATCGAATCTGAAACTCTGTCCACGGAAAGCCATTGTGTAAGAGTATAGGATATTGTAATATTTAAGAGAGAAAAGTAAGAGTATGATGGTCAATGGTTCGAAGGCTAAAAGTGATGACTGCGACCGTGGATGTAAGAATAGTGAGAGTTATCTGAGGAGAGATGGTAGAATACGAACTCTCGCATTTATTGGTCAGCTGGGGTATCAGTGGCCGCTCGGTTGTGCCTTCGAGGGTCAGTCACTAATCACAGGTGAGTAAATTGAGCTCTGAGCTTTCCTCTGCTGGCTTCGACGGTTAAGTATGTAGAAACACAGGTAATCAGATCTTAGTCAAGTCAGCTCGGGGTGCAAGTTGTGCTAGACAGCCAAAATCTTCGAGTAGCCATAGTAGGTGACTTTCCCGATTTTATCACGTTTCCTTCGGGTAACTAAAAATCATAACGACGTTAGTCCTTGGGCTGGCAGGGATATATTCACTTCGGCAAATTTGACGAAAAAAAGTCCCTGGCACCCTGAACTCACATTGTATGTGTGGCAGCCCAGTGTCAGAGCACTGCAGTAAAACTAGCCGTAGTTTCTGCACCCTCAACCGCGGTCCAGTTCCCTATCCAGACAAGATGGGTGAGTTCTCCAAGTATAGATTTCTGCTCTTCGTTGCACCCGACCTATTCAGTCATTTGCAAAAGGGTTGGCAATTCGGCGTATCATTTCGAGAAGATATCCAATTATATTCAGCAAGCCATCACACTGTTGCACTCGGTGGGTGTTCAGATGGCTCGTGCGGCACACGCTTCGAGCCTAGGACGACGGAGCAATATGATATCAGAGGTGGCGTTCTCGACCACGATTGCCAGTCTTGGGATGCAATCCATGAATGTGATGTTATGTATTTGCTTAATGCGGCGGCTGTGTGTTTCGTTTAGTTCTGAGATCCAAGAGACAGAATGGCAGTAGTTGTAAGTACCTACTGAATGGTCAAGATTTTCACTGCGGGTCATCTGGAACGGGTCCCTGAGCCCAAGCCCAGAGCCACTCCTGTGGGCTCTTGAGCGTCCTTTCCAAACTCTGGCTCGAATGAGCAAGCAGAAAGTGAGAAGGTAGTGAGAAAATCTCACCAAAAGCCCTGGAGTCAACCGGTCGAAAGCCGTAGGCCTCAAAACGAAGGCTCAGAAGAAGGAAGAGAGCCAGAGATTGATTCAAATATACGAAAACTTGCAGAAGAAATCCATAGAGCCAAGGCATGGGCTCTATGACTCACTCATAGCCACGTTGATTTAGTAAGAGGCATCTGGGAAGATGACAACAGGCAAACCTCTTAGGCTGCTCCGCATACCGGGCAGAATATGGGGTTGGTTATTTCATAGAGAAAAGGGCGATGAGAATCAGAGACTAGAGTTGAAATATATATTTAAAAAAGAAAGGGAAATAAATGAAAATAGAGGCGGAGGATGAGTTTATATAGGCACGAGGGATGCCCGAAAAAGAAGAAACCCGGCATTCACTTACAGCAGAACTTGGTGCTTGTTGAAAATTATTCACCTCTCAAATGTATTCACTCGAAACCTGCCGGATTCACTGCCAATGTTCAAATGAACTTTCCAGTAAAAGAGCCAGCCGATCGGCTGGTAAGATCAACCTCAAAACGGCATACCAACCCATATTCGTGATGGCAGGGTGCCGTATGTAGTTGGCGAGGAGAACGAGAGGTAAAACAGCCTGTCCGTATCCAAGAGCTACAAACACGGATCAGTCAATCAGTAAACTCCCTTTATTCATGGGTTGCATCGTTTCAGGTCGCTCTCCTCCCTTCACCAAACCTACTTCACTGACACAGCAGAGAGCACTTCACTTCATCTCCGCCACAATGTAATCATACCACCCTGACGGAAACCTGGTAATTTAATACATGCCGCGCTTTGACTCAACCACGTCCTTCACTCCCCTTCTTATCACCGTCCATCCGGCGCGCGTGCGCCAGCGAATATTCCACCAAGTCCGTGTAGTACTCCCTCTCTTTTGCCGCTTTCACCGCAAGCTCCGGAACGAAATCGCCTCAGACCATACCCTCTGGCGGTGATATAGCCGGGCCAAATCAACAAGGACACGGAACGTCGCCGTCTCACCAAATCGATCATGCACCGAGTTGGCATCGAGGAAGGCCTTGAAGATGAGCTTACCACGTTCAGCGTTGTATGAATCGATGTCCACCTTTCCTTGCTTATCAATGGGACTCCCTGGCAGATGCACGTAGTCATCCACAATCCGGTTCGACTTCTGGCCTTTGCCAATCATTCTTATGATGATACTCTTGTGATGCGCGAGACGAGCATTCAGGTATGGATCATCATCGAGCTCTAACAACTTCTTGGCATGCACGACGGCTTCTACTTTCCACCCACTGTGAGAACACATGGACGCTACAAGAGTAGCAGACAGAATGGCTTGTCGAAAGCGCGGCGGTAAAATTTGATTTTCAACCACCTTGTCATACTCAACAGGCGTTCGGGTGAAATGTGGAAGCATAACCCTCACCACAAACCCATTTCTGCGGAAATGTTAGCATTGGAATCATAGCTTGCTGAGTCTGACGTACGTAGAATTGATAAGCGGGTTTCTTGGGACCGCATGGGATACCGGTAGAAGGGCTTGGAGTCGCCACCTATCAGCCTTCGCCGGAGACAGTCGCTGCAAAGCGCAGTATTGAACTAAAGGGTGGATGGCGAAGGTTCTGAAACTTCCCCTGGGAACAGAATATCAACGAGAATGAAAGAAGCTGGGCTACCGCATTGTCGAACCTCAGCGCCGCTGATGAGATCAGCCAGGCGCCTGTCCACGCCTTTGTCTCCTGCGGAAACCAAAACTATCTCGACGTTCTTGCCATGTCGCTGCTGCGGAGACCATGCTCCTTGTCGTCAGCGTTAGGCTCTGCCGGCCTTTGCAAGCAAGACCTCTACTGCTTCATTATTACTCAAGGCCTGAAGAATGTGCCCATTTTGGGTTATCTCAGTCAATGCCGTTTCATCCCGGCTTGTGATAATCATGTGACCTTGAGATGCGGACGGACAATGTCTGCCAGCACATTGGAGCCCGCGTACGCTGGAAACCGTGACGAATAGCCGTATGTCATGACGCGGGCGTTGGGGAAGACTTGCGGGATTAGGTCGCGGAGCCATAGTACTCCTGATTTCGAATGCGTCCACGTATTGATCGCATGGTCTCTGAAACCATTGGCCACAATGCTAGATCGCAGGTGTAGGGAGTCAGCTGCCGCTCAATTATGAGGGGAGTTTGGTTCCTGAATTCGGTTTTGCTCAAATCTCACTCAAAAACAGTTTTCACTTGGGACTGTGTATCTTTCGTGGCAGCGCGGGCAGCATTACTCGCGGGGGAGGATTGCTCTGGGTCGTAGAGAACGGTGAGATGATAATCGGACGAATTGTCTTTGGTCATCGCGGAAACACAAGATGGCCGCTCAACAACCTCAAATCCTGTCCAGAGCTGCGTCAACTAATATATCCGCAGTGGGGGTTTTCTCTGCAATGTAGCACATTTCGAAGGTGGCCAATCCAATATTTGCATCGTCAGCTTGCATTTTGAGCACTCAGTGACGGTTAGGTTAGCAGGCCGGTTGCTTCAATGACTGAGCTTTGTTGTGAGACTTGTCGCTTTCCTGTGGTGACCCACGGCTAGAAACAGCAGAGAGCATTTTGGCCTCTACCAGTGTTTCTGTTGTTGTTAGGGGATACCGACGTGGCTAAATGCACAACTGCGTGTGCAAAATGAGGCCCAGCCTAACATGTCAAGGTTTATGACTTGGATTGGCAGCGAAAGCAGCTTTAATATCCGTGGCATTAAGCACAACAACTCGTCTAGTCCAGTGATTACGAGCTTTGCTTTTCGCTTGACGAATACCTCCCACATACTCTGCATGGAGCACAATTGTTGACATGCTCGAGAAGTACGGAGCACAGGGTACGGAGTACCATTACAGATCCCAAATCCCACGTCAACCAGCTCTCGCAATTTGCTCTCTGCTGGACCCCGACGATGACTCGAACGAACCGGCGAGCGATGCCGGCTGAGGCACAGCTTGTCGGGCTTGAAGCTTGAACCACGACCTATGGTGTTCAGACTATTACCAAAATATATGAGAATGATGACTATCACTATGACCACGGAGAACAATATAAAGAAACTGGAAAAGGCTGTGTTAAGCTAAATACCGGCCAACTCAATCTACGACGTCGCGGAGAGAACAATGACACCACAACAAACGACAACGACGACGACTAGAAGAAAGAAAGAAAGTCGGTAAAAAACCGTTAAATGTCCTGAAAAAGGGCAAGAAACCTGAAGAGGCCTAAAACTCCGACTCGCGAATGACCTTGATGCGCTTCTGAATGGTGTCGACTACGGCTATAGCCTCGTTCAGCGCCTTTTCAAGACCATCCAAGTCAGCAGTGATAATGCTTGCATCGAGGAACACGTATCGATTTGAGACAGTCTTGGGGGTATAAGAAGGACCACTGGATCTAGTGGGCGGACTTTCGCGGAGGGTGTCAGAAGAACAAAAAGAAGATTTCGATGTGATTTTGGCAGCAACAGCAGGAACAGGTGGTTTTGACAGAGAGCCGTCGACAACAGCCGGAACAGTTGCGGGAGCCGGAGTGCCAGTTGCGCGTAACGGAGCGAATAGCGGGGAGGTCTTGCGAGGTTGATATTTGGCCAGAAATGTCTGGGTCACGTCGCCTAAACAGGTCTATAAGTAAGAGAATGGATGATACATATTGATCAGGAATTACTCACGGATCGAACAGTCTGAACCTTTTCCTTCCCAGATGCAGTTTCCACAAGCCCCGTAACCTACAGCCCCATGCTCGGCGGAACTGAACACTACGCAAGAACTGAAACATCGAGTACCGCGCGAGCAGCGGGTACACGCAGAAGGCGCTTCAGCACCCCTGGTCTGAACAATGGCCGCGCTCTGTTGGTGCGGGTTATGTATTTCGCGAAAGCGAATCAGGCCTTCAACGCACTGCCAGTCGAGAAAGCGACGGATCGGCTGTCCGGCAACGGCTTTGATCTTGGAAGAAGTCAAGGAGATCTGATAGATGAGAGCTTTGCAGAGCACCGCTCCATTACTGGCGTCGCAGTAAAGATGTGTTTCGACCACGGGGAACCCGTTGGGGACATCACTGCCTATGTCTTGAGATCAGCCTAAGAGAAATTGTCGAGGTAGGGGGTGGCACGCCGTACGTATCATGACCGGGAATGAGAATTCCTCGCCATGTGCAGTGACAATGAACACGTCGCGAGTTTTCTTGTCCTGGACGAGATGGCCTTTGCTCTTGTTTGCAACAAAGTATTGTGTCACGATCTGCATGAGACGACGATTCTCTGCCAATACCTGTTCCGGATCGACTTTGACGGAAGTATTGGCCGCGAGGTGCTGTTCTTGAAATCCTGCAAGATTCTTCAGCGGGAGTCCTGATATATCTTATCTCAGCAACCAAACGGAGCTGATACATACTCTTTGTGCGAGGCGCGATGGGAGAGGACGACGGCTCCGAGGCAGCGCGACGCTTTCCTGTGACGAGATTAGCATAAGACAAGAGAGAGTAGGATTCGAACTCACGAGAAGGCATGCTTTCCTGCAGAGCTTCTGGCTCCGGGTTCAGTGACATTGCGAAGATGATGGAATCACGGAAGAGATTGCCACTCAAATTTGCAAAAGGAATGTGAACACGAGTAGTTGCCAGATGACAGAGGATGGATGGTAAAACGAATCAAAGACGCGAGTTGTTAGGAACTTTCCGAGAAGATACGTATAATATCGACGCGTGCACGACGACGCGGTTTCACTACCACATTGGACGTCTACTGTTTGTTTACTACATGCGAATCCTTTTTTACACTCCCTTTTTCTTTACTTTGTGTTGATGGTACATACTATCGGCCACATCGACGGTGTCTGGTCTTGAAGTTAAAGTGATTTGAGACCAATGTCCATACCTTTTAAGGACGTTTAACGGGTATACCTTCAAGGACGCTTGACAGAAACGATGCTCGGGCTGTCAGAAGGTGCTAAATCACGCGCCTGGGGACTTGAGAACAATCCCAAGTCCAACTCGATGACACACAGCGCGAAGTGTTCTGGATGAACACTTATCAACCATAAGCAGCCCATTGACGCTGAAAGGCATCGCGTCGCGCGCGAGATGCCACCCTGGGTACTCAAAAGTCCTCTAACATCAAGAATCTTTCCAAGTAGGGGTATCTCGCGGACTATTGTACGTACATACATAATGCCAAAGTTCGCATGCAATCGGCATGATGGGAGGAGGCATAAAGGAGTAGTAATGACATGCAGATTCAAAGGTGAAGTACTTTGACGATTTGATAGTGATATCACCCTGGTGGGATTAATCTGTTGTGGTTTGATAGACGTGCGCATTTGGTAGTCAACTGTCGAGGAACCTCTGACGTGTCGTCGTTCTTCTTTCAGGGGTGAGCAGCGGGCATTGTTCATTAATCAGGGCTGTTGCACGGCTTATATCAGTGGCCTACAGAGCACTCCGTACGCTAAAATACTGTTTGAGTAGAAATGTCTGGTACTGTCTGCCCTGCACAAAGGTCTCTTTCAAATCGATATTATCATATCATACAGAGAACAAGGCAATTGCTCAAGGCGTCTCCATTCATTAAGCCCTATTATCACTGACAGACTAATTCACACTCTAGACTAATCACAACATGGCCAATCCAGCAACGGCGATCGCACCAACCATCATCTCACGGCCATACTTCAAGCCTGCCGCCACATTATCAGTCTGCTGAGCAGGAGCACTCTCCGATGCAGTCCCCGTGCCGGATACCGTTGCGAGGGTGGTGGTCGCTGCGTCCGTCACAGCAGGGGATGTGGTGGCACCCGTCACAATAGAGGAAGATCCAGAACCGGAAACAGAGGCTGACGCGGAGGCAGAGCCAGAGACAGAGGTAGAAGTGCTCACTTCACCCGACGCAGTCTCAGAGTCCTCAGCCGGCGCAGAACTCGTCACCTCTGCCTCTGTCGCCGTCGCCGTAGTCGTACCAGTCTCAACAGGCGTCGGGGCGGCAGTAGAGAACGTAATGAATTTGGGCGAGTACGTCTCCGTGCCGGTGTAGGCACCGCACCCGGGCACGCTGTACTTGGGTGGAGCGCGACCGCCGCCGCAGTCGAGCAGCTCGCAGATCTCGCCGGTCTCAGGAACGTACCAGAGCATGCTGGCTTCGCCCCATTGGTTTGTGGTCGCGGTGGAGGTGCAGCCGCCGATGTCTGTCTTTGCGTGGGCGGCAGTGAGGATGGAGGCGACGGCGATGAGGCCGAGGAGGGAAGAGCGAGGCATGTTGGATTATGGATTGGGTATTGGGTTGTAAAAACGAAAGACGGGTTGGGACAGTGGACAAAAACGTGCAGTAACGAATGACACGAGTTGGTATTTAATTAGCAAATAACGAGTGACAGAAGTTGGGAATGAGGAGATCAAATATTGTTTCCAGGGGATTTGCGGCCTTTTATGTCTTTGTTCCTTAGCTTCTCGCAAGCAGCAGTCGTTTCGGATCGGTTCCTGTTGGATTTGATTGCGGCTCCGCAGCTGATTCGACGAATCGACGCTTGACTCAGTTAGCCGCCGGTGCATGATTCAGGGGTATCGGACTTTCGGCTGTTCAGGGGCCGAGTGCGCTAACCTTAATATGGCTAGTCGTTTAGGAGCAAAATTAGCTAAACCACTTCGGGCATGGGCGTTCCCTGCATGCATGACGCGAGTTTATTTTTAGCGCGGCTCTTGACCCCACAGAGTACTGTGCATGGAAGTCGTGACAGCTTGACCGACAACACAGACAACAGAATCACAGAACGACCCTTCAATCAACCCAGATACTGATGCTGAATGTTGAAATGCAAATGCCTGGATTGCCAAAGGTCTGTGCTACTTGTGGTTCATAAGAATAGTAGCTAACCCTCTTACTGTCGATGTTAGTGTCTGGACAGCATTGCACCATGCTGCAGAAGGCGGCTGCTTCGAGACCTTACAGATGCTCCTCAAAGCCACCGGTGAAGAATTTGGCTTGCCACTTAAGAACAGAAGGCGAATCACTTTGCATCGGGCTGTAAAGAGGCGCCGCTTAGATATGATCAAATTTCGCTGGATGCCGGCGTCGATATTTCTTCTGGGCATACATTGGAAGATGCGACCCCTCTTGCCGTCGCCATTGAGGAGGGGTTTGGGGACATCGTTGAGTTTCTAGTCGATTATGGAGTAGACCCCAATCAGCCATGCGGTCGGTTCTATAATCTTGGAAATATCCTACCCCTTTCTTACACGATTATTCAACAGAAGGGGTCTACAGCGGTTGCTCGAATGCTTCTTGAAAAGGGTGCTGACATACCAAACGGAGGCAGGTTAGACCCCCCTTTGTTTTTGGCAGTTCTGCACCGACGCATGGACATCTTCGATCTGCTCTTGAATGCCGGAGCAGAAATCAACCCTCCCTCGATTAGCCGACTAAGCATACCGCATGTCAATGGAGGTTCTGGGGAGGAATCACTTCTGCGACTACTTATTGAGAAAGGTGCAGTTGTCTCTACATTAGATAGGTTCATGAAGCCGCCTCTCTTTCAACATTGTTCCAGGAACACTCTAGATACGGTGGAAATACTTGTAGAGGCCGGCGCCGATGTTAAACATCGGGACAGTTTCGACAACACGGCCCTACACCAGATCTACAACCGCGGCGCTACCAGCGGTATGTGGCAGCCGGGCTTTTTCTGCGTTGCAAACTACAATTCTACTCAGCGATCGTCGGTTCCGCTGGACATTGCGAGGTATCTTGTTGAAAGAGGCGCAGACCCGTTGGGCGAAAAATTGCGCGTCTCATGACGCGCTTGCACTTCGCGTGCATGAGCTGGCCGGATCCATGATCTGGTAGAATTCTATCTCGCTGCGGGTGCTGACCCAGCACATCAAGACGCTCGAGGGCGGCCCGCACTCCATTACGCAGCCTGGGCCGGAAGCTACTCCCATTTTTTGCAGCTAATCAATGCATTAAAGAAGCGCTCTCCTCTCTCTCCTTCGTGGTCGTCCTCTTCTCTGTCTTCATACATAAAATCGATAGCCAGCCTTCGAGATTCACGCGGCTGGACACCCCTTCACTGGGCCATGTCCAAAAGCGACAAATGGCAACTACTAATAGTACTCACGGATCTACGTACAGTATGTATGTACAGATACATACACACCTTTGACCGGATTTCATTCTCTTGTAGTAATTATTTCATTATTATTATGTGTAGTATATCTCCCTCTTTTCTTTCGAATATACAGTATTTGTTCACGCCCACCACTGCACCAGCGACACGAGAAGGTATGTACATACGTACGTAGTATCACATCCCATCCATATCCCTGACATCAACAATCCGACGACCTGGTACCACCTCGGACAGTTCTCGATCTCATCCTTGTTCCTTTCAGATTTCTTCCAGGTTTCGCAGCTTCTCCACATCAATCAAAATCTCCACATTTTTCACCCATAGTACTGTACTGTACTGTACTGTAGCGTGCCGACTGCATCACCACAGGACCACAGTAAGAACTGGTAGGTAGTGTGGCGGAGCACAGACGAATTGGACCCAGACCAGACCAGTATTGGCACTCGACGAGGCAAATTGTGCCGCGCGTTCAAAGGTGCAGACGTACAGTAAAGTGCAGTACATCGGTTCCTGCATCCAACAAACATCCTAGAGAACATACAATACAATATACCACACCACAGAGCTCATCGGCCCGCTCAGAAAGGAAAAGAAAAAGGGGGGGGGACATACAGCAAGTGCAGAAACCGTCATAGAACATGCCCTGTATGTGCGCAATATAGCCAGAAAACACGCTTCGCTTCCGTGGGACGCAACAAGTTGCGGGAAATATATAATTAAAAACAACAGAAATATCGTGAAAGATAACTCCCCAGACAAGAGAAATGGAAAGAAGATAACTCCAACAGAGCGCCTCCTGCTTATCTAGCTCAAAGCTCGAATGTGTAGATCAAAGACGATAGATGTTCACACTCACACATATACACAACAGAAAACGCCGTGACATGCCATGATTCGCCGGACTGGACTTTTTTTTCCAAAGAACGTCGCTGGTCATGAGAGGTCAAAGATAAAAAAGGGACGAGAGGGCGACGTATATCTCACTCGGGTCGATTCACCAACTCGTACACACTCTCCGACAACCCATTCTCCTCATCCCGCTTCCGCGAGCTACTCCGCTGCAAAAACGACGGGAGCAGGCCTAATTTGCGCGACGGCGAGAACGTGCGCGGCGAGTTGAGGATGGCGCCGGACGAGCGGCGGCGGTTGGAATGGGAGTGAGAACGGGAGTGCGGGAGGGGTGAGTAGCGGTGCACGAATTTGGAGCCTAGGTGCAGGAAGCGGCGGTAGCCCCACCAGAGAAAGGCGCCGACGACGCCGGCGAGGAGGAAGCCGAGAACGGTGAGGAGCATCCAGTGGCCGCCCATCTAAAATACTGTGAGTAACCAGGCATATAATCGGATCTAGGAATACGCACCCAGAAGATCAGTCTGGCGTCTCGGCCGTGCCAACTGCTGCCGGGGTGATGGGTGAAGAAGCTCCAGGAGTGGCCATTGTATTCGTCGGCCATGATGACCCGTACGCGATCGTAGTCTGACGGTCCGCTGGCCATGTACTGCTTCCAGACGACGGACAGGAACAGCGGGCCGGTGGAGTACATGACCGTGATGTAGGGCAGGACCCAGTGTCGGTCGTACGACTGCAGCGAGTCAATGACGCGACGGAAGAAGGGGTGTTGAGGCACGGCGGCCATGATGTCGTTGGAGATGCCGGTGGGATTGGTCTTGCGGACCCAGGCGGGATATTTCAGGAGGGGGTCCAGACGACGGTTGCAGCCCTAGCTGGTCAGTATCGGAGATGATCGAAAAAGTAGCTCTGGGAGGCTTACATCGTCGAGATCAATATAGATTCCTCCATAATAGGCCAGGACAAAGTATCTGATGGCATCGGCTCGCTGGATCGGATATCGATAGTTCTGAAAGGTCTCGAGAAACCACGGGTACTGCGACGCAATGAATTCCTCCGACTTTAGATCGGTCCAGAGCTGTCTGATTGTTAGTCTCGCCCTGAAACGCAGAAACCCTCAAGACCCACCATATACTCATAATCCGGGTGCAAGTCAAGACAACTCTGCTGTGCCTCCTGCCAGATCACCGGTATTGACGCGTTCTTGTAGGTCTGATGAATGATCTTGGGCACGACGGGGGTCTTTTCGTCGATAAAGGTCGAGTTGGGGGCGGGCAGCTCGGTGCGACTGATGGCGTCGCCGGTGGCATCTTCGAAGAGGAGGCTGATGAGGGTCGAGACGCTGTGGACGAGGAAGCCGATGACGAGGAAGTTCGCGATGATGAAGATCAACGCGCCCCTCCGCATTCTGACGGCGCGAGGTTGGTTCGTCGGGGATATTAAGAATGAATAGGACGGCTGAGAGGTTCAGGGGCAGAACGGCGAGGGGTGCCGTGTAACGGTCGAGGGGTTGGACGACCGGACACACTGTCTGGAGAGCTAGGACGAGACGAGAGAGACGAAAGTGTGTGCGGGAGAGAGAAAGAAGAGAGGGAGGGAAAAACGACAGGGTAGTTAATGAAAAAGGTAGTGCGGTTGGGGTGCGGATTGGTGATGGCGGGCGGGCACGGAGCAACAAAAGCAACGACGCTAACTAGCTGGAGATCTTGAGACTGCTGAACACTAGATAATCAAAGGATACTAGAAGAGAGACGAAGGAAGAGAAGAAGAGGAGGACCGTATCACTGCCACGGCGTGCGTGGACCGGACGACTAGCAGAGATTTCGAGTGTTGGTTGAGTTGGGGGATTCATGGTTAAGGAACGGGCCCGCGTCAGAGTCTACATCTGGTTCTGCGGAGAGCATCAACCATGAACAGCCGTGGAGAGTTCGGGGGGGATGACTGAACAGGAGTGAGTCTACACGGTCCAGCTGGATAGAACAGAGACATGAGCTCAATCCTCGACTTCACTCGTTATATCACTTGTTCTGTATATGAACTGCTGTCGTCTGTCACTGTCGTTCACCAAGTCTGATGAAGCTGAATGCATGATCGCCAGGGGCTAGGCCGGATCGATACAGCTGCTAACTGCATCAGGCTAGATCAACAGCTGGCGCTAGTCCAATACAATTGCCGGATCAACTACTCTCCGATTATCACGTGCATCCTTATCTTATCAATCGCTCGTCACCATCAGCATCTTCCCTTCAAACACTCTCTTCGCAGACGACGCGGACCTTCTTAACAACAGACAGACCAGCTACTGACCCAGACAGATCAACCCCAATTAACCCCCAACCCCTCCATCCACCCCCTCACCGCCCGCACCGTCCCCTCCGGATCCTCCTCCGCCATAAAATGCCCAATCCCCTCCCCCATCTCCACCACCGTCAACCGCCCCTCCTGCCCAACCCACTCCCTCCACACCCTCTCCATCTCATACCTCCTCCCCATCCCCCGACTATGTACCACCAGCACCGCACCCCCCATCTTCCTCCCCCGCTCCTGATCCTCCCGCTGCATCACCACATCCACCGTCGCGCCCGCCTCATAATCCTCACACGAGCAGCGTACCACACTCTCCCACCGAAACGGCCTCGCATACACCTCCATCGCCTCATCCTCCATGAGCCGTGCACGCGCCACTTCACTGTCCCCCATCCAGCGCTCCATCAGTGTGCGGATGAACACGTCCCCGCCCACGGCGGTGATCATGCTCGTGGCGAGTGGCACGTTGGCGAGAAAGGGCCAGTGGAAGTAACCTGTGGCTTCGGCGGCGGATGACATGCCTTGCCATTGGACGGTGGTGGGGACGATGTCGAGGAGTGCGGTGCCGAGGATGGTGAATGTGGAGGCGTGCTGGGAGGCGTCGACGGTGAGACGGTGGCAGATGCGGGCGCCGCGGTCGTGGCCGATCAGGAGGATGGGTTGGGGTGGAGTGTTGGTAGTAGTACTGGGATTGGGATTGGAGGTGCGGAGGAGGCAGGCGAGGGAGTCGAGGATGGCGGTGCCGACGGTGGCTTTGTCGTGGCCGGTTGTGCAGGGGGAGCTGTAGCCGTAGCCCGGGATGTCGGGGACGAAGAGGCGGCTGGTTCGAGGGAGGAGTTTGATGAACTGGAACTGTCAGTGGAGGTCGGTAGTTATATTTCAGTGGATGGACTTACATGGCGCCACCTAGATCATGACGGTGAGTGTCAGTCAACCACCACAGTACAAGACCAAACCTAGGTAAGTAGTGAAGGCACTGACATGAAATACCTACACCATCTGTCAGCTCATCACCCAAGTTACAACTCAGAGTAGTATACACACGTCTGCGGATATCCATGAATCAAAACCAAAATCGGCCCATCTCCATACTTGTCACCACCACCACTTGTCTCCGTCTCTTCTATGAAAATACCCCTAGACACCCCACGGATATTGGCGCCGCCCTCTGTATCCGTTTCAAACGTGCTCAGGTCGTAGTCGGCCAACGTCTGGGGGACGGTGATTGCGACCATGCTGAAGTATTGTATGTACTGTACTCGTGATCAACGGATGAAATAATAATCGAGAAGAACAATCTTGATTGTCGAATGCTGGAATCTCGTGGATATACAAGGTCATTTATAAGAATAAACCGGCAAGACTCCGACCCTAGCAGCGATGATAACTAGCGATGACGAAATATCAGCCTAGGCTTCCCCGCATTGCCGATGGAACTGTTCCGTGTGGATGCTTTCCGTATATTCGCCCCTCGGCACGGTCACTACAACATATGTATATATAGTTCGCAAGACTGTGACAATAGAAAGAAACGAGATATCCTTTGAATTGCACATAGACAGGCTCGTTGATAAGTCAGTCACTGGTAGAGTAGACTGCTTGATACTATGGACAATCCGGTTTTATTCCCTGCCGTTCTTAGTTCTTGCTTCTAGACGATTAAGATGGACGAGAACAATTCGCGATCCATCTTCACAGGCTACTTTATTAGAGGTGAGTAAGCGACAAAATTCAGTCTTAGTAAATGCTGAGTGGCTGTCCTGGTAAGTACGTAAATAGTCATTGGTGAGACTTATCAATTACGTAGACCTTGAGCACCAGGAACTTCCGCCGTGATCCTATTAGGGCAATTCTGCTTTGTTCAACGCATTGCACAAAAGATTTCTTCCCCTGATTTTAATCTTCACTATCCTTCTTCACTGTCCCTCTTCTCGCTTCACCATCACTCTTCACTATCACATATCTTTGACTCTCCTCGTCATTCCAAACTCGGCAACTCAAACATTCACTACAATGTCAAATCCATTCGTAAACCTTTATAATAATTCTCCCACCGGGGTGATTCGTGGGATGACTGAGAACTCATCGATTGCAACTACTCGGTGGACGCATACGCTCTCAGGGGATGTAACCCCTCATCATATTGTGGATGCACCTCAGCTTGATCAAGAAATGGTCAAGTGGGCAAGGAATCATCTCCACCGGCATGTCCGACACAAACCAGGCCAATTTCTTCAAACAAGCCTAACATACTGCGCGGTATTAGCTTTTAACCGCGCACAGGTCGTGAATGAAGGGACCGTGGGAGAACTGTATGTGGAAGCCATCAAGGCCTGGTCTAGGGAGTTTGTTCGGGAAGCAGAGCAACTGTCCAGGGATGCAGTCAAACTTCGCGAAGGGCTGACGATTGATCGACTGCGGGCGGACCGGGAGTGGGTGAAGAACGGCGAAGTGCGCATGGTTGTGGAAGACAAAGGATGGCGTACCTTCGACAGCTATTGTGATGATATCCGAGACCTGGCGACAGCAAACAATGGGAATGGCTCCGACATCGTTCAAGATATAAGTGGACACGTGACAGCTGAAACGGAGATCATCCTTGAAGTGAGTCGCACACACATTATGCAAACGGAAGAGCTACTGACATAAAGCTTTGAAGCTGGGTGGAGTGATGATAGCGCACAGTTGTCAATTTGGCATGCTTTTCGGCGGCGTCCGGTTCATCGTATTTGCCCTTACTGACGTTGTCAGGGGCGACGGCCGAATTCAGCATGTCATGCAGTGTTCAAGGATCCTTGATACTGCTAGTACCTCGGGCGGCCCTGATGCCATAAAAATCACGGTTGCGGCCCTATTAGGGCCAAAAGGTGCCATTTGCGGACCGTTGAATCTCTCGTCGGGTGTCCGAGGCGCCGATGACAGTGTATGGAAAATGTTGCGTTCGAGGGTAATTGCCCCTAACGCACCAAGTGATCAAGGGTCAATCGGTAGAGGCAAAGCAAGAGGCAGAGGGAGGGCGGGAAGCAGATCGAAGCAAAGCACGAGAGGCAAGGCCGAGAGGAAAGGTGGTTCAGAAGCAGTGACGAGCGAAATATCGCGAATTCCTGCCATATCGGTAAGTATTGAGTGAACAAGGACGGAGTGGCTCCTTCGAATAGAAACTAATCGATTGCAGGAAATCACCATGTGGTATAATGCCGCTCCCAAAGGAAAATATTTCTTTAAACGGGTGGTACGCTAGTAATCAAACTGAATTCGAGGCGGACACTGAGACATGCTAATCAAAATCTCCAGAACTCCGTCAACGCAGACGACGAAGAGAATGCATCAACCTCAGATAATATTTCCGGCGAGCCCCAACGTACAGCAAATCTCATCTTATATAACCCGATAGGATCAGGTGCCTCGGGTGCAGTATTTGACGCCGAGATTGAAGTGGATGGAAAATACTTTGAGGTTGCCGCGAAGTTCTTTGATCCGTTAGTCAAGGACAGCAAAATTGACGGCGAGAGCATCTCGTACATCGACGACCAGGACGATCATGAATATCTCTTCACCGACGAAATAACCGTTTACCGACGATTGTCGGATTGTTCTATCTCGCTGCAATGCTATGGAGGATTCCGTGGAAACGGTTTCACTGGCTTCGATACGTGTCTGGTCTTGTTGGAGAAGCTGGAGGAGTCGTTTAACGAGTTTACCGAAATGACTGCGGCGGAAAGAGAAACCGCCTACAATCACATTTTGGAGCTTCACAAGCGTGGGATCCACCACGGAGACCTCCGGCCGCAGAACTTCGGGCGCAAAGTACGAGTCGATCTCCTCGGGTCAGAGACGGAATTCAAGGACAGTAGCAATGACTCGAAAATGACCGCCACGGATGATGAAGCCGGCCCCCTTGTTGTCTTTGACTTTTCGCATTCAGGAATCTATACCTCGTGTGATCCGGAAAACTGCAGGGAGCTAAAAGAGGCGAAGAGGTGCATTATTGACCTTGAATATTAATCTAATTGATATGTTAGGTTCATTTGGGCCATAACTTGACTTTGTATGGCCTGTTCGGAGGACGGAGCACCTTACCTTTGATACCCACAGCAAGGCGTTGCTTCGTCTTTTCATAGTGCCGATTTGTCGCTATCGGGTTTTTAGTTACCTAGAAACTTGCGCATAAATTTCTCGCTAGTCTAAAGCAGCAAGGATAGTTGGTTGAATGAGGCAGGCGAAATATTTTGAAGTCCAGTTTATAGAAGCCAGATAAAAAATGGCAGGGAATAAAACCGGATTCTGTAAATCAAGCAGCAGTTATACTCCATATCCAGTGTGGATATATTTCATAGTAGTAATCACCGCATTGGAAGCACTCTCCTGTAACAGCACTTGCATAGTAACTACGTGGAATCCACATCCTTTGAACTTGTGCGTACTACCGTGTTGATATCTGGTTTGTCCCATCATCAATCTTGCGTGGTGCAGTGACTCCATGCCGAGGAGCGAATAGGCGAAGTTCCACCGATCCATACTTATAAGTACGGACCGGATCGTGTAATGCGGGATAGCCTATTATTGTAGGTTGTCCTCTTTTGATAATAAAGGTTGTCCCTGAGCGGGAAGTTGACGTTGTGTTGTCGTCAAGAGAGTCCAAGCGTTAGTTAGTCTCTTTGAAGCTTAACATGGACCGGATGATCTATTGATCCGCCAGTCTCTTCTCCTGACTGTTTTTCTACCCCTGAGCCCGATAATAGCAAGTTAGGAGGTAGCACGCATCGATCTCAGTTCTCGCCGTTTTGCGGTTTTTAGAGCTTCCCCATCCGTGCTAAAGTGTGCGAGGTTGGTAGGTCTCTGAGATGTTGATATTTACAGCCCATGTCACGGACCACGATGATCCTTTTCCTTTCACTCCGGAAAGACCGTAGGCACGAAGAGGGTTGGGAGCAGTCTGGTCGTCTTGTGCAAGATAAATCATTTCTAATTCTGAATACTAGCACCTGTAACCCGTAGTTAGTTAAGGGCATGAATCGTAAGACCACCAGCTTCAGAGCAACATACCATCATCCAAACTACACTCAAGATCTCGCCCATCAATTTAAAAAACGCCAAAAGTGCGGAGCGATAGGTATATATACAGCACACATATTCCAATAAAAGAGAGGTGATATCCCAATAACCCCCCAATCTCCCCAATTTTCCCAATGCAATTCATCCACGTCACAAACGTACGTAGTATGTCAATCAATCAATCATCCATCCTCCTCTCCGCCCTCTTAATCTTCCGCATCACCTCCATATACTCTTGCACCCTCTTCTCCGCCCAGATACACCCACCAAAGGTCATCGCCACAATCTGCAAGAAGACTTTAAACTGCGGCGTCAGGCCGCGGTAGATTCTGGAGACGGGCGCGATGGATTCGGAAAGTGAGCTGAGAGGGCGGTAGATGGAGGCGAGGTTGATGTTGGGCCGGCGGCGGAAGGGGGAGGAGGATTGCCAAGAGGAAGAAGAAGACGATGATGATGAAGATGAAGATGTGGATGTGGATGGAGGAGTGGCGGTTTGGTCAGCGAAGTGTAGCGGGTGCGGGAGGATGAGGATCATGTGCGCGAGGATGGAGAGGGAGCCGTACTGGTCAGAGGTTAGTCGACGGCCGCAATGTTCAGTTTTTCTGTTTAAATGCGCAAGATATCGGGTGAAAGCGTACCCGTACTGCGCCGGTGAAGAAACCCTTGATCCCTTCTTCCGTGACTTGATCGGGCGGCTCGACGCTGGCTCTGAGATTAGACGGCGGAGGCATTGTGTGCAGGAAATGAGCCGGAGTTATCTCAAAACCCCAAATTGGCCGTTAAAACGCGTTATGATACTCCTCTGGGTTCGACACTGCTCCGACAGCGTGGTTGCTCGGGATTGAGATGACAGCGGAAAATGACGTTGGAGGGTCTCATTCGAAGCGGGGTGCAGGACAGGGATCGGGATCAATTGCTCTGCAGCAGGGGCGGCAGCAACCACGGAGCTCCAGGACGCAACAGGAAATCAATCAATTGAAGCCAGCAGAGACAGTATCAAGTCAGCAAAGTAGATGGAGCAAAGATGAGGAGACGCTGTGAGGTGATTTCCCCTTCCGGCCTTTCCGGAGGTTGGATGATTGTCGTTCCGGCCTCCGGGATAACGATAATCCGGATAACTCCGATCGAGTCATCGCGCCTTCCACTTCGAGTGATTTCAATCGCAATTCCCATCAAACAAGCAAAAGAATAAACAAAACCCACCCCTCAATCTACCCCTCGGGCATCAATCGCCCAATTCCCCCCCCCGAAACCACCACAATGGCAGCTCCCTCCGGGCTCCCCGCCTCGCAAGGCACCCCCGGACCCGGGCACCCCCGCCGCACCGCCTCCCTCACACGCATCACCAACGAGACCAAACTCCAAATCTCCCTCTCCCTCGACGGCGGCGTCCTGCTCCCCTACGAGCCCTGCCCGAAACACTTCCCCCCCACCTACCCCGAAGAAGCCACACACATCATCCCGCCCGCCGCCGCCGCCCACGCCACACAGTTCACGGCCACACAGCAAATCACCATCAACACAGGCATCGGCTTCCTCGACCACTTGCTGCACGCGCTAGCCAAACATGCTGGATGGAGTCTAGCCGTGCGCTGCAAGGGTGATCTCGTCAGTACGTATCACCTCACCCTCATCCCAATACCTCATCATGGAACGGAAATAAATACTAACCAACGGACAAACTACACAGTCGACGACCACCACACCACCGAAGACACCTTCCTCGCCCTCGGCACCGCCTTCACCACCGCCCTCGGCCCACGCACCTCCCTGATCCGCTTCGCACGCGGCGACGCACCCCTCGACGAAGCCCTATCCTGGTGCGTCATCGACATCTCCTCACGGCCCTACGCCGTTATCAATCTGGGACTGACGCGCGAGAGGTTGGGCACGTTGAGTACGGAGATGATACCGCATGCGCTGGAGAGTTTTGCGCAGGCGGCGGGGGTGACGATGCATGTGGGGTGTGTGTATGGGAGCAATGATCATCATCGGGCGGAGAGTGCGTTTAAGGCGGTTGCGGTGGCGATTAGGGGTGCAGCGACGAGGAGGGGGGTGGGCGAGGTCGGTGGGGGTGGGGAGGTGATGAGTACGAAGGGGGTGTTATAACAGTGTACAGATCCGGAGGATGGACTTGCATGGTTTTGGGTGTGGACTGCATTCGTGGCGTTGAAAACTAGAGGAATCGTCCATGTATGCGTGCGTGCGTTATTTTATATACAAAAGCTCTCACCCTATGTACTGAACTGAACTCGAACGTGCAGCATACATATGTGCAGGACAAAACGCTGAAAAAAGAGTAAAAAGACAAAAGATGAAAACGCACAGCCAACTGCAAAGCCCGATTATGCATCCAATGAATATCCCGCCCATCCCATTCCACCCAGTATTTTCAAGTCCAGATATGTATGTATGTAGAGTCCATCCACCCAAAGTCTGCATTAGTACAGCAATGAACAACAAAACGCCCTCGGAACTCCAATGCATCCCTACCGGAATCAGAAGAAAGGAAGAAAAGCGGACAAAAGTTTAAAAACGTAAATCAAAAAGAAAAAGAGAAAGAATTGAAAAGATGAGATTACGACAGATCCAAACTCGGCAAATCCAGCTCCAACCGCGGCGCCTGCGCAAACGTCACCGACATGCGCTGGTTCTCCTTATTCTTCTTCCGCTGCTTGTGCGCCGCCAGCTTCTCGCCCTGCATCCGCGGAATCAGAATGCTCCGCAGTGACGAGGACGCGCTGTTCATGCGCGAGTTTGCGCCGCTGCCACCGCTACCGCCGCCGTTGGCGGATCTGTGGATGCCGGTACCGGTGCCGGTGCCCGTGGTGGATGTGTTGCAAGTGTCGAAGCTAGCGGTGCTGGAGACGCCGCTGAGGTAGCTGGCGATGGTCTGGGTGCGCGTGGCCATGGATGGCCGTGGGTGTGCGGGGATGGGCGCGGCGAGGGCCGGGTTGGTGGATGTGCGGTCAAAGTCAAAGTCGAGGCCGAGACCGGTGGAGGTGGAGGGGAGGATGTATGAGGAGCGTTCGGGCGGGTTGGGTTCGGGGGAGGGGATGGAGAGGATGTCTGAGAGCTGGCGCCGGAGAGGTGGAGGTCGGGGTGGGAGGAGGAGTATCGGAGCTGGCTGTGCATATCGCTCTCCATTGTTATTAACGATATTTGCATCCGCGTCCACGATAGGTTGGTCCTGGTTCGCATCGTGCGCGAATTGATCGAGGAACGTAGCCAAACTCGCTGCTGTCCTGGGACGACCGTCGCTCGCTGTGTCCCAGTTATCAATCACATTCCCATTCTCATCGAGATGCTCATCAATTCCATGCGCAATGTTATAATTCCGGTAAAGATACCGCTGGAGTCGCTCAACCTCCAAATCCCACCTCTGCCCCAGCGACTGCAGGATCGCCTGGACCTCCGGGCTCGTAAATTCCGGCGCTGCCGCCGTGGGACTCGACGGTGACGTCGAAAGCATCAGATGCGCATTGCTCTGGCGATTCTTATTCGCCTTGGTCAGTTTCGATCCGCTCCCGCCCGCACTGCTGACAGCCGCCTGGAACGTGCGACGAATCGAGCCGCCCGTGGACACGCTCGAGTTTCGCCGTTTGGGCTCCTGATTGACGGATTCAATCTCACGACGTACTCTTTCCATCGACTGCTCTCGATCGCGCTCCATGCACGGGAGACGGAGAAGGGTCTTGTTCTTCTGCAGCCCATTGACCAGGACGGTAAACGACTGCAGATTGATCTCATTATTCTCACAATAAACTTCGAGCAGCGAAGTATTCTCCTCCAGCACGGACGCCAGCGTATTCGCGCCCTGCAGTCCCAATTTCTGATGCTCGATCCTCAGCACCTTCAGTGTCTTGTTCCTCTTCAATCCCGTCAAGGCGAGATTCAACCCAATACCAAACCTCGCCACGTCGAGATGCGCATATTCCCCGCTGATATCCAACTCCTCAATCGTCGTGTTCTTCTCAAACATCTTCTGCAACGCCTTACACGTCTCCGGGCCCGCATCATACGGAAGAGACGCCTTGGAGATGTCAAGATACTTCAGCGACTTGTTCTTGCTCATCGCGTCAATCAGCTGCCGGAAATGATCCTCTTTCTGGAAATCCATCATCCGCATCGTCAGGTGAGTAGGCGTTTTGTTCTCCGCAATCGATCGAAACAACAGTGAATAATCGACATGCAATCGATTCTCGCTGACATGCAGGTGAATATTTCGCGGCTTGCCGTCATCATCAACCATAAAATACAAAAACGTTGCCACGTCCCGTCCCGTGAGGCCGCACTGGTCGAGTCGGAGGTCGCGCAGCTTGCTCGACTTTTCACTGGCGAGATATGCCGCAATGGAATCAACTGTCTTTTCATTGACGACCGTGTGGCTCAGCGATAACTCCTCCAATTCCCAATTCAGCAATGTCTCTGGCGCTATCAGCGGCTCCGGAACAGTATTCCTCGATATATGCGACAAATTAATCTTGCGGATATGCGCAAAATATCCAATCTGTTGCTGGAACAGTTCCGCGCTCAATCGACCTTGGACTCCGGAGATGTTGATCGCCTCAAGCGTCGATTCTTGCGCGGTCATGGTAGACAAGATCAGGTCCAGGTCATGGATGGATATCCCGCAGTGGCTGATCTCGAGAGCGCGAAGCTGCGACTTTTGCTGCGACGCAGCATCGATCAGGTAATCCAAATCCGAGTCTCCCAGTTTGATGCCATTCAGCACGACCCAGTCCACGTTGGTAAGTCTGCGTCGGCAGAGCGGGAATATGGCTTCAGGAATCCCGCATCCGGGGTCAACCTCACCCTTCCCAGTAGTGGGTACCCGTGTAAGACAAAATGCAAAGTTCAGACGCCTCAATTCCTTGCTCTTCAAAGCCAGGGCACGAATCTCCTGTGTCAGTACGGACATTTTCTCCTGTCCGGGAATCTCAAGAAGCATATTAGACCTGGTGTGCGTCGCATCATAGTCAAGCCCATATGGGTCGTATAAATTCTGAAGCACGTCCAAATTAACCCCACCGAATGATATCGTCCTAAATGATTCATTATATCGTAAAGCCTTCATCACCGCCAACAGCTCAAACACCGAATAACCCTTCCCATTTCTCGACCCGGCTGGCGGAAGCAACTGTAAACAAGGGGCATCTTCGCATACGTAATCCATCGAATATCTGATGTTGGAGGCATCGACGTCGTATGCCGCGCAGTACGCGGTCAACGTGCGCTCGAAGCAACCGTCGTTTTCCTCCGTTTTCGTGGGGGGGGGTGGAAATTGGTCCTCCAGCCATCGTGGAACATTGAAGGTATATGGCTGCTGCACCCACTGCGGACGGAGATACTCTGCGCGTTGACGAATGTGAAGGGCAATCTCGGCGGCGGACGCGGAAGAGAGATTGATCTGTGCTGGCGGTCTGAAAGGCAGGCTGGAACATACAGGATTAGTCTTCAGCTTGGGGAGCCGTGGAAGAACAATAGGGAACCTACCGAAAGATCAATTGCATCCCGTCGTCGCCGCGCTGCATGTACAGCGCCGCCAACGACAGAATACCATAGGATTGGCCAATATCGAGTTCGTTCAACGAAGCCATCGATGCGCGATTGCTCACTTTGGTCAGGGGCAAGATGTGAATTTTATGTACTCCGACGACCACATAGCATGGGGTCGAGGCAAGTTTAATGTTTTCATCGACGGACGAACGTCCGTTTGGTTTGACGGGGACACGGCGTACGGCGCGATTCATGGACATCGAGTACGGGTCGTAATCGCGTTCTTGGTCGAGGACACGAGAGATGTATTCCACGGTCTCTCCGTCGAATGGGACCGGATCTGCAAGTCTCGCCTCGGTCGCGGCGTCCCGAATTCCGGAGCGCCATAGCTCCGCGTCAAGCGGATCTGTAAGCTGAATCTGCAACGAGGAGGTCTTTGAGGATCGTTCTTCCATATAGCACACCTCCACCGAAAAGAACGGCCGGCCATCATCTAGTTTGTGGACCGCAAGTATCCTGTTCAACGCAATGCTATTCCCGCTCTCCCCACTCCCCGACACCGGACTATTATCCTGCAAGGAGGCCAGCGACACCACAGAGAGTCGGTTCGACGTCAGAGCGGCGGTAGTACTCCGGTTCCATTGCGACGGGATGGCGGGGAATGTCTCTGCAGCCTTGGACCGGTTCTTGAAGCGCACGAGGTGGGTGTCGGTCAGGACGAGATATTGGCTCTTTTTCCTCCACATGGGCGCCGAGGTCTGGACTTCACCGTGGTGCAGCACCACGGCTCCAATGGACAATCGATTGCTGTGGCCGTTTCCAAACCCCATAAACATGGCCAGGTCATCCTCCTCGCCCGAGGACTCCTTCGAACGGGTTCTGGCCGAATCTCGATCGTCGTCGGCAGATGTGGTCAGGGACCGGAACGAGCCAAACATGGAGTTTCGCTTCGACTTTTGAAAGGACTTGGATCTGGTGCGCGACACCAACAGGTCGTGATTGTTGTTATTGTTGTTGTGACTATGAATTGGCGCATGATGCCAGCTGGCATCTGGACGTCGGCCATCGTTCACGGCCACAGGGATCGACGAGAGACGGTTCCGATTGGTATTATGATTCTCTCGCGTCGTGTTCGTTCTTCGCATGGTGAGGAGACCGCCGCCACCACCGTCCGAGTGCTGCAGGTCACCAAAGCTTCCGGAACGGGTCTTGACACCCATGATGCCCAACCAGGAACCACTGCTTATAGGGCGACTTCCTCGGCGACGCCTGATAAGCTTGGGGCCGTGCAGGGCTTCATCGTGCAGAGTGGTATTACAACGATAGAGAAGATGATCTGGCGAGGAATGCGTGTGGCCGTGCGACCTGGGTCGTGGAGAAGTCGGAGAGGGCGAAATGAAGGGAGCAGCAGCATGAGGAACATTGGCGCTGGCAAGGCCAGACGAAGAGCCAAAGAGCAGGCTAAAACTCTTTCTCCGTTTGACCTTTTTAGTGGCCTCCTCCGCCATGATCTCGGAAGGACGGGGGGGCCCAGCGAGGAGGCTAGTGGGTGGCTGCCAAAAAGCAAAACCGGCAATATTGGCACAGTTTGCTAAAAAAAGGACCGACCGTAAGAATGACAAGTAGCAATACAACGAGGAATGGAAGCGAGATTGACGGCGAGATCACCGTGGACGAGGTGAAGGGAGAGGAGTGAAGTGGAAGCTCTCAGATGTCGTTGAGTTCAGATCGGACGGTTTGAGATCAGCGTGCACGCAAGCATGGCCGTGGCCTCCACGCTTCAAAACGTCATCGTTGCTGCGTTAGGGCCGGAACCATCTGGGTGAGCGGAGTCCGGAGAGCAATTGGAACAGCACAACAAGAGTGCGAATACTGACGGCGCCTCAGGCAGAGGGCGACTCCATTAGTTGTTTCAACACAGAAAGAAAAGAAGAATGAAAGAAGAATGAGGATGAAGCAGTGCAAGTTGCCCAGGCGGCATGTCTCAGTCTCAGAGCTCCAGCAGAGTAATTGATACGGATGACGTGCTTGGCGGTTATGCACTCTCCATCTGATACTACAAGCAATGCACAGCACAGAGTAGATGGTCGTCTGAATACTGTAGATGAAGACACTCAGTGATGGTTAACTACGATATGACAGTCAAGAATGATTTTTTCTCACTCAACACCGACGGATCAGAGCAGGATCAGGGCTGTATCCTGAATACCGCCAACAATACCGGAACTATCCTCTTGCCACAGCCGAATCGGCCCAAAATAACCTTGCAGCACAGTACCGTACAGCACCGGTACCGCATGTTTCAGGGTTGACGCTGCCAATTCCTTCCACTGCAGGATCGAGCATGAAACAAAGGAAATTGTTGAGTCTCTTCTCTCCCTTGACGACTGCTCTCTCTACAAGATAACTAACTATCATCTTAAGCATGCTGTCCAGACAAGACTTTCTTCGCTTAGCAGGTCAAACTCCCGGTCCACCGTGGCTGGCTGAGATCTCAAACTCCCCACAGCGAACCCTTGACTTGGGAACCGCCTCTCGCTTCTCTGCTGCTGGGGATTTGAGTATCATTTGTGTTCAATATCATTCCATAGTCTGGAGTATTTCTTTTCTCCTGTGCATCGAATTACACCAATCACGCTCTCTATTCAAACTCAACTGTTCACTTCCATCCTCGACTATTATGAGCTCCTCGGAGAATTAATAACATCTTCATGCACTACTGCAAACTCAATCGCGAAAACAAGAACACGACACTGTCATGATATGCACAGCATCAAGTCCGGCGGTGACTGGCGTTCTTTTTTGGCGTCGTTACCCCTGGGGGCCCTTGAGCTTACCGCCTCCGCTAGTTAGTGAACTCCCAGCAGGTTTCCAATTATCGCGCTTGAACGTGGCGCGTTCCTGGCAAGCCCTCGCAGATAGGCTCAACCAAATCCTTCCCTCCCATGCAGAGTTTTGACCGTCGGATCGGCACGAGCAGAAAAAGGAACGGTCATTTAACTGTTTGTTGTTGTTGTTTGCATGCTCCTAGCTCTCCATCCGAATCTGTCCCGATTCCAAGTTTCCAATCCTGCTCCCAACTCCCTGCCTTGTCGGCGGCACAGCGTGAGTAGAACCTGAATTTGTCAGTCGGACACGTGTCCATGGAGACGGGTGAACCGTGATATCACACCGCAGATCGTCTCTGGGGAAGAAGCTGTTGGCGCTGCGAAACGGTGATCATCTCCACGTCCTCCTCATCATCAGCAACAACGGTCAACCGGTGGAAACTTGCCTAGGGACTAGGACGGAGGACAGTAGTAGTTTCGGCTGGTCGCAATTTCAATAGAATTCCAAATTTCGAACCAAAAAACTTGATCATGATCGTTGTCGCTAACAACGCTTGTCAATCGCATATCCTCGGACTTGCTGGAATCGGGACAGCAGTAACTCCAGTCCATGAATCGTAATATGATGATCCTTGCTGTAATCTTCGAGATCAAAAACGAAATCCTCCGAGTCAGACAAAATAGTAAAGGAACAAAAAAAGAAATTGCTTGTTGTAGTGCACCAACCGTGAATCGAACACGGGCAGCTTGCTTGGAAGGCAAGCGTCATACCACTAGACCATTGGAGCTTCTTGTTATTAAGTTGTTAAGCCTCGGCCATATCCCAACCAGGCAATGCTAGGCACACACGAAAAACAATGTATCTTTTAAAAGTGACCGTGCAATGAATTCGTCCGGTCAGCGAGCGAATCTTTGAATATTTTCAAGTTTAGAAACTATCCAGATGCTAACATCAACCCCCTATAAATTACTAACAGTTAGATGGAGCTAATATCGTTTCCAAACCAAACCCAGTGCCCAACGCCAGTCCCTTTCCGTCGCAGATTATAGTACTGTACACATGTCTTCAATATAAGACGCAAGTAGATATACACAGAATCGCCATGCTCAAGATTTCAAGAAAAAAAAGAAGCATCTCACACAGTCCTCGAGACCAACATCCCAAAAATCCGCGCCGCAGCACCAAACAAAAAGTCCCAAGAACCAAAACCCATCACAGCCCAGTTCTCCCAGCAACTAATTACCCTACTTCGTACTCTCAAACGTCACCACCCCTCGCTCCCTATCCAACTCATCCTCCGCCTGCCGCCACTGACTCCCGCGCTCACTCAGATCATACAGCCGCTGCCGATACGCATCCCTCCACGTATCATCATCCGCCTCCAGGCTCTTGGCCCGCCGTGCCTGGCACGCCTTGAGCAGCGCGTGTGCGCGGCTCGGCGCCAGGTTGACGAGTTTGTAGTCAACTTCCCATGCGTCCGAGGCGCTGAGGTTGGTGGGGCGCGTCACTTGGTGGCCGTTGACTTTGTGGACGGTGTACAGCGTCATGCCGAAGACGGGGCGGTCGGGGTCGGTTGCTTCGTCGTCGTCGTCGTTGGTTTGTTCCGAGGCGGATTCTGAGGGGTCTTCTGAAGATGACTGGGCTTTTGTTTCTACTTCTGCTTCTGCTTCTGGTGCTTTCGCCTCCGCGTCGTCAGACTCCTGGCAGAGCTCCGGGTACAACAATCGTTTTTCAATCGCGGCTATCTTCTCATGATTCTTCGTCTGGATCTCATGGATCTCCTCGTCCGTCACCGGCTCCGCAAAGATGTACATGAATGGAATCACGCCCGGCCGCGTCTCGAAATGGAATCGCAGAGACTGCTCCGGAAACTGCGCCGTCGCCTTGTCCAGCACCCGATTCCACAGCGTGATGCTATGCACAAACTCCGCATCGCCAAGACTCGTGTCCTCCTGGCCATGCAGCACTTTATCCATTTCCGACAGCGGCAGGTACTGAAACCCAAAGATGCGCTGCGTGTTATGGTACGCGACAAAGATCCCATCCATGCGACCAACGCGCACCTGCAGCGAATACTTCAAAAACGCAGAGCGCGCCATGTCGAAATACTCGCGCTCAAACGACTCAAAGTTTCCGAACCGGTCGCGGATCTCATACCCGACCCCGCGAGCAGGGTTCTCGGCGTCCATGCGGATCGACACGACAGCACGCGTTTTCAAATCAAACATGCCCGTTCCGGGGAGGCGAGGGTCGTAAGCGTCGAGCTGGGCTCGCATCAAAAAGTCACCGCACGTCGAGTAGTGATACGTTTCCGGGTCCGCCTCGCCGGGGGGGATCCTGTCACCGTTCGTCCTCCGGTACCGTTCATACTCTTCCGTGGGCATCGTGAGTAATTTTTCCATTGATTTGCCCAAGTTCATCAGGACGTTGGAGCTGTCGAATTCCTTGTCCGCGTCAATGGCGTAAACGCCATCCTGATATCGCAAAAATACCGCCGCAGGCGATTTGGACAACCGCGTCATGGTGCGTGATTTTTCTGGAAATCCCTGTGACAGAGACTCCATGTTGAGCGGTCGCCACGCCGAAAGGAGATAATGAAAATGTGAAAGCACGTGCGTCATGCTGGATGACGATCCAATGTATTTCTTGCCATGCTTGCGCGCTTTTTCCCGAAGAACCACGTCTTTTGAGCTTGTAATATAGTCGCCCAGCGCATTAAAGTCGAATTCGGACACCGGCATTATCGAACTTAGGTAGGGGTCAAAATTATATACGCGAGACCTTGGGTCTCGAAGGTGGTACACTCCGGGACTGCAGAGTTTCAGCGTTAGAATGCTTCCTTTGCTAGAGCATGACAATGACTTACTTGAAAAGTACTCGGTCGAGACCGTAGGAAAGGGTCGGTACCGCTGACGTTTCCTGTTCTATAGCTGCTCATTGTTAGATATAAACCCAGACAAATCTTATCAAGGGATTAGAGTATACACACCCACTATTTTCTCGCCCGAGGGTTCTAAAACTCCAGACTGGCCAAGTAAATTGGCGTATAGCTTCGCGCGTGCCTCATTCAGCTCCGCAGTCGTTTTGGTATTCGGTTCACCAGCGGCGTTGTTGCGAGGTTCGGTCACCTGCATATCAGAGTTAGAAGATTGATTATCACGCGTGCGGATGCTGCCACCTCACCCTTAATGAATTCGGCGAATCCGGGACGGAAACCGTTCGAATGAGAGGCCGTAACCTTCTACCAGGCAGCATCGCTTGCCGGTGTGCGGCCCCTTTTGCCTTTTCATTTTTCAAATGTGGTCTGGGTTTGGTTTTTCTGACGAGCGATTTGCGGTTTTTCGATGATTGTTTCTGCAGACGGTCGACAACCGTGTTAGCTTGCGAGCAAAAGGTAAAATTTCAATCCGCAGCAAAGAATCAATGCTTATCGTGGGAATTGGAAAAGGCACTCCAATTGAGACAGCTGCGCAGAACGGTACTCACAGGTGCGCTCTCGCCATCAGGAGCCGACGAAACCGATTCTGTCTTGGAAGACGTCTTGTCCTTTTTCCCCTTTGGCCCTCCTCGCTTCTGCGGAGCCGCAGGCAGTATAAAGGGGTGCTTTTCAGCGGAATCTGGGTGAGTCTCTGTCCCTGTAGCGTGTGCCGCACTCGACGTGGAAAGGAAACGGGCAGAGCTCCGGGCCACACACGAAAAGCAGACGTATGCGCGTGGCGGTCTCACAACGCTTCGGAGGGATCTGTTTAGCATATTGGCGGGAACGAATGGTCGTGACGAAGGATTCTAATAGTTGGGTCGGGGACAGGCAGCGCGTGTCTGGCAATGTCACGTACGGAGTAGAGACGGGAGTATCAACTGGGCACGGTCAATAGAGAAAAAGGAGTGTGGAAAAAAACCAGATGGCAGGCTTGGAGATGCAAAACAGTACAAAAAGGACAATGGTGAAAAGAAATCTATATCAGCAACACTCCGTTTGCAAAGGTCTTCTATTCTATTCTTTCTACGAGGATTCCCCGAAGAAATGTTTGGATGAAACTTTTTTGCTGCGACGGGCGGATCGGTGGAGCTAGCTGAACTGGGTTTGGCGCCACTCGCGGAAAGCTTCTTTTTCGATAAGCTGATAAGCGGTCCGTCGTTAATCCGGCGAGATAAGATACCTACGGGGATTATGGATGGAGAAGAGGCCATTGATGGGAACATCAGGACTAAGTTGTCGTGTTTTCTGTAGTTATTGTAAAGCTCAAGTTTGTCAAACAATTGTTTGCTGCTGAAGCAAGCAGCAGCAGATCAAGCAAATAGTATGTCGAAGGATCGGTGAGAGATAAGCTGTCGATAAGGTATGAGAAGATAGCTAGATACCAGCTGATACGCCGGGTTTGCACTATGACAGACCCTGAGTACAGCCACAATACCGTATTGTAAGATCACCACGAAAAGTCTAAAAAATATCAGAATCGCAATCATCCCACCTTCACCAAAGACATCTCAAATAGCATCTAAACGACCTGCGCCTTTGTTGATTCTCGAGTCGAACTTCGCGGCAGTGATATGTGAGTCTACCTTCTCTTACGTTTCTTTTTGAATATTATCCTTCGATATCACGCCTCCTTTCCCCTCAATTCTTGCCATTGCCCCGCAGCCCCTCCATTGACTCATGTTTCTTCGAGCATAGTAGATTGCACAGTTCATGGGCTGCCTACACATCTCTTACGATACCCTTTCGTGGTGTGATTTTTTCTAAGCATTTTCTGTATTTCTTGCACCATTGCGGGATCGAATTGGCCCCTGATACCCGAGACACCCATAGTCGGGGCTGCGTTGCAATTTCCATTCAAATACTTCAAAGGGCCATGATGCTGTGTGGTCCAGCTAGAGAATCTCCATCCGTTTTCTTTGAATGTTGAACATAGTCCGTTTCGCTGGTGTTGAGTGAAAATTCGCTTTCTAACAAGTGTTAGTATCCTCCTGAGGAGCATACCCGATATGCTCCAGGAAAGGCTTCGTGTTCTCGTTGTCGGGAGTGGTGGTCGAGAGCACGCTCTAGCATGGAGACTCAGCAAATCTCCGCTGGTTGACGCCGTCTACTGCGCGCCGGGGAATGGCGGCACCGTGGCAAAAGACTCGTCAAAGGTATCAAACGTCGACATCAAGTCCGATGATTACCCCGGTTTGGTCACGTTTGCGCAAAAGGAAAATGTCAACCTTGTCGTTCCTGGCCCCGAGGCACCTCTTGTCGATGGGATTCAGGGGTATTTCCAGGCAGGTGCGATCTCGCATGATTTACAAAAGCGCACCGATCGATTATTGTTTCTTGGCCGAAACTAACTGTTACTTTAGTCGGGATAAGATGCTTTGGACCCTCGAAAGCTGCGGCGCGGATGGAAGGCTCCAAGACCTTTTCCAAGGATTTCATGAGACGTCACAACATTCCAACTGCAAAGTATGAAAACTTCAGCGAATATAAAGCAGCATGTGAATACTTGGACTCAATTGATCATGATGTTGTTATCAAAGCCAGCGGACTTGCGGCCGGAAAGGGGGTGATTATTCCCCAAAACAAGGAGGAAGCCCGACAAGCACTGAAGGAAATTATGCTGGACCGTCAATTTGGTGAAGCAGGAGATGAAGTTGTGATTGAGGAGTTCTTAGAGGGGGACGAATTAAGCATACTGACCTTCTCGGACGGCTACACAATCCGGTCCCTCCCACCTGCCCAGGATCACAAAAGAATCTTTGACGGTGATCAGGGCCCGAACACTGGAGGGATGGGATGCTATGCTCCCACTCGTATTGCTTCGAAGGAGGTCATCGCTGAAATTGACAGGACGATTGTGAAGCCTAGTGTTGATGGAATGCGCAAAGAAGGTAGGTAGTACCCCTTATGCAGAATACGTGTGTTGAAAGCGGACAACTAAGATCTTAATAGGCTTTCCCTTTGTTGGTATTCTGTTCACGGGGCTCATGATGACGAAGAATGGGCCAAAAGTCCTTGAATACAACGTCCGTGGTGGTGACCCTGAAACACAGACACTACTATCCCTTCTTAGCGACGATACCGACCTTGCTGAGGTCATGGTTGCCTGTACAGAGCATTGGCTTGACGGGGTGACTATCAATATCGAGTCGAAGTTTGCTGCAACAGTCGTTGCGGTGGCCGAAGGCTACCCCGGCTCGTATGCCAAAGGCCGCGAAATCGCCCTTGATAACCCGGCACCAGGTACTCTGATTTTCCATGCCGGCACGAGCATGGCTGATAACCAACTGAGAACCTCGGGCGGCCGAGTAATTGCCGCCACAGCAACAGCTTCCACACTGGAGGAGGCTGTGAAAAATGCCTATTCGGGAGTATCCACCATTCACTTCCAGGGCATGCATTATCGTAAAGATATCGCTCATCGTGCCTTTAGAACTTCCACGACTGATGAAGAAGGTCTCACATACGCCGCGGCTGGTGTCTCTATCGATGCCGGAAACGAACTGGTGAATCGTATCAAGGCCAACGTTGCAAGAACCAAACGACCTGGCTCCGATGCGATTATCGGCGGGTTCGGAGGAGCGTTTTCTCTCGGAGCTTGCAATTCCGGATTCCACGCATCCTCGCCTACCTTGATCGGTGCTATCGACGGTGTCGGCACGAAACTCAAGATTGCACACGAAATGGGAATCCACAGTACCGTTGGCATTGACCTCGTTGCAATGAATGTGAACGATCTTGTGGTGCAAGGCGCCGAGCCCCTCATGTTCCTAGACTGTTACAGCTGTGGAAAGCTCGACGTCGAAACGGCAGCGTCCTTCGTTACCGGTGTGGCCGACGGCTGCGTTGAAGCCGGTTGTGCCCTTGTCGGTGGAGAAACCGCCGAAATGCCTGGACTCTTTGTTGATGGCGCCTATGACGCGGCGGGTGCGGCTATTGGAGCGATTGATGCCAATAAACACTCGATCTTGCCCATTACTGAGAAAATGAAGGCGGGCGATGTGCTTCTTGGTTTAACCAGCAGTGGCGTGCATTCCAACGGTTACTCGCTGGTCCGCAAGATTGTGGAAAGATCAGGCCTATCCTACCATGATCCCGCGCCCTTTGAGACCTCTAAGGATTCCTTGGGTGCTGCTCTCCTGACACCGACCAGGATCTACGTCAAGCCTTTGCTATCTGTTCTTTCAACTTTCACGTCGGGGACGATCAAGGGCCTAGCACACATCACGGGAGGTGGGTTGGTTGAGAACGTCCCCCGCGCGCTGCCAAAGAACTTGTGCGCCGAGATTGATGTTGCCACTTGGCCCTTGCCTGCTGTTTTCAAATGGCTCAAGAAGACAGGCAAGGTCAGTGCGACGGAAATGGGCAGAGCGCTCAACAATGGTATCGGCATGGTCATGGTGGTCTCTGCGGAAGAGGCGGACAAGGTCAAGAGCTATATGGAAAAGCAGGGAGAAACGGTGTACGTTATCGGCGCTCTTACCGATAAAGCTAATGGATCTGAGGAGGGATGCGTGTTGAAGAACTTGGATAGATGGGACGAGTGAGAGCACTTTTGCGACGATGGTTTGGTTAGACCATTATGAAAATGACGGCCAAAACGGCTGACGAATGTTGTTTTATGTATGTATATGCCAATCTTTGAGATAAAGGGGGATGTGCTGCTGGATAGATGAGATAGAGGTATTGAACTCTCCAGTATTAACTCGTCATGATTGGGTGAATGGTTATTTGTCTATGAGCTGCATCTCAACAGAGGCAACAGAGGCGTGTTAATAAATGGTTCGAGTCAATTGCTGTCGCCAGTGTTCTCTCTGAACAATGAGGATTGTCGTAAAGTACACAGTACATTCAACTGCTCTAACGGTTGCGGCTGCCATGACGTGCTTTCTGCTGATTTGATTCGTCAAGTTCACATATTTTTATTCATGGTCGTGCTCCACGTCTTCAATCTTCAGATTATCGGTGAATTGAAGCAGTGCTCTTCCTAGACTTGTGCATATTCGCCCGCTATTCCGTGGATAGCAGTTATTTCCCGTTGAACATGTATGCACCCAACCGGCCCGAGGGAAAGGGAACTGCATTGCGGAACCTATAACTGGGTGATAATATTCGACCCATGGGCAGGCAGGGCCAGGCCAGCCGTCAATGAAGTTTGGGTAGTACGGAGTACAGCAGATCGGACAAGGTCTTGGGATTTGTTGAAGTCGAACAGGGGGTTGAGGCCAGAGACGAGAACGACATCGCCAATTATTCAGCAGAAAACTAGGGCTTAAAAGGAATTCCTGGCTGAGATATCATTAGCAGTCGTCGGCTTAATTGACTAGAAATATTAATAGGTGGGCATAAACATCGGCGTAATATCTGAGGCAGGTAAGTTTGTCGTTTCATTCTTTGACTCGCTGAGATCTGTTTCCACCCCCTTCATCCTCGGGGCGATAGAACGGAGACGACTTCGAAGCTTAACTCCATGCGAGCTTTTGCTGACCGCAAAACTAGTTATCAAAGGGACAAGAGAATCGTTGAAGGCACATAACAAGCAGTTCAGCCCATCGGAGAAGCTGAACGAGTCTTATGTCCGATATCAACCAAGATGATGCCCACATCCATCGGTCCGAGCTGGGAACACAAGCTATGAATGGCATCTGAGTGCTGCAAGGGGACAGCCAACTGAGGTGTCGGATCGCTCGTCGTCGGAGCTCTTGGCACCGACATTGCTCGTGACGCCCACGTCCCGGCGACATCACGACTTCAACTTACTTTCTTCAAACACCACGCGAAGGCCTCACCGATCGACTCTTTACGCGACAATATTCCCTTGTGCGACGTGCAAATCTAAAAGAAGCTTTTACAATTACTCACGTCCCATGCGCAAATCATCCTGACTCGCAATCAGGGCGCGATGCGATCACGGTGCAACCGTCCTTGGATGATGGGGAGAGAAACTCTCCAATGGTTTTCGATCTTTCTTAATTTATGCTACTGGACGGATTAAGATGACCCTTGGGCAATCCCTTAGTCTTTCCGGGGGGGAAATAGTACAAGCCCAGGCGCGGGTACTCCGAAGATCTGGCCCACGTTGCCTTCGAGGATCGAAAACACAACTCCCCAGATGGACTGTTGCCGAACCTAAACGTGGATGATGATGGCTGGCCATGCTTATGGGTTTTATCCATTCGAGTGCAGAGAACGGTCCTTAACCAGAGGATGACACTCGACTTGCGTCAGCCAAAGCATTGGTGACCATGAAACTGTTGGTCGTGACACTGTGGCTGTTCATCCGGTTTCTACTCTATCTGTACGTTTTTTGATAATAAAAAACCTTTTTTGAGACGAGAGATCATTAAGGCTGCTCAGCCGATCGGCCGATGACGAATTTAGGGACCCTTTCTCAACTAAGGCAATATCAGCCCCGTTCCCATGAATACCTTTCTGTCGTGCTTTCTATGCTAGGATCCGCACTTTGGCTCTTTTTTCAATATTGGTCGTATTCCCTTGATGATTGAATAGGACGCGGCGTGATGCCGTTCAGAGTCAGGTGTATGCCTACATGACCTGGGAGTCTCCAAACAGCTGTCTTTTATTGACGTTTACATGCGCATACACCGTCCAATCTGAAATACAAATAGCCCGGACGTATCGTCCTTTTAGTGCACTATTTATTATCAGATCTACTCTCCAACACTGCCTTGACCTGACAGCTTAAACTATGCGGTTTTTTAGCACAGGTCTCTTGCTTACTCTTAACACACTTGCCCACGCAGCAGCCGTTCCCAACCAAGCTACTCTCGCTACAGACATGGAGCCCAAGCCTGCCAGCGGTCTCCGATCAGTGGTCTACTTTGTCAACTGGGTATTTACGCCCCAGCTCTCCTGACGCTGTGCATTTGTTACTAATTGCTTTGCCTAGGCCATCTATGGACGCAGTCATAACCCGCAGGACTTGAAGACGGACCAGTTCACCCACATCCTGTATGCCTTTGCGAACATTCGCGACACGGGAGAAGTGTATCTGTCTGATCAGTATGCCGATATCGAGAAGCACTACCCCGACGACAAGTGGGATGAACCGGGCAAGAATGTCTACGGCTGTCTAAAGCAGATGTTCTTGCTGAAGAAGAAGAACCGGAACCTGAAAACGTTGCTTTCCATTGGAGGCTGGACATATTCTAAGAATTTCAAGGTCCCAGCTAGCACAGAGGAGGGGAGGAAGCGGTTTGCTGAATCTTCAGTGAAGCTGTTGAAGGACTTTGCCTTTGATGGGCTGGATATTGACTGGGAGGTGAGAACTTGATAGCATTCCAAGCTACAATAATATTACAGCAAAGGTACGATTGCTAACACACCACAGTATCCCGAAAATGAGCAACAGGCAAACGACCTGGTCGCATTGCTCAAAGCTTGCAGAGAGGTAGGACCGAGTATCTGGCTGTTAATCGTGAGATGCTGACGTTACCATAGGCTTTGGACGCTTACTCTACAAAGAACGCCGAGGGCAAGAAATTTTTGCTTACTGTTGCCTCGCCTGCAGGTAAGTTATTTATAATTCATTGCCTGTGTGAAGGAGGAATTCCAGCTCATTCGCCGTAGGTCCCCAAAACTACAACAAAATGAAACTTGCAGACATGGACAAGTATCTTGACTTCTGGAACCTCATGGCGTATGATTTCAGCGGCAGCTGGGACAAAGTCTCAGGCCACATGTCCAACATCCTTCCTTCAACCTCAAAGCCCGAAAGCACTCCATTCAGCGCCGACAAGGCTGTCAAAGATTACATCAAGGCCGGTGTCGCCGCCGACAAGATCGTCTTGGGCATGCCCCTCTACGGACGCGCCTTTGCCCAGACCGACGGACCTGGCGCAAGCTTTTCCGGAATCGGTGAAGGCACCTGGGAAAATGGCGTTTGGGATTACAAAGCCATGCCACAGGAGGGCTCGAGCGTTACCGAACTTGACGACATCATGGCTTCGTACAGTTATGACAAGGACAAGCGTTACATGATCAGCTACGATACGCCCAAGGTGGCGGGTATGAAGGCGGACTATGTCACGAAGAACGGACTTGGCGGTGGTATGTGGTGGGAGAGCAGCAGCGACAAGACGGGCTCCGATAGCCTGGTTGGGACCGTAAGTGGCATATTCTGCTATGCTTTGGAGCTCGAAAACTGATGCGCGTTTAACATAGGTTGTCAATAAATGGGGTGGAGCCGAACGCTTGGAGAAGCGCGAGAACGAGATCAACTACCCTGAATCGAGTTATGACAACATCAAGAAGGGAATGGGATCGACCGGCACCAAAGCTCACTGAACAATACTATACTTTCAATTTCAAGTGGCTACGAATTTTCTTTCAACTTACGACCTACTACGCTTTTGTTAGATACTAGGAGGGACATTGTTTTGCAACCAAACTTGTTAATCCGCTCTTTTGATACCCTTGACCAGTGTATATACTACTATATTCTCAACAATGAATGAACATACTACATATATGATTGCAAAGTGTCGCGCCTATCCACTCGGGAAACTTGGGCCAAATGATACAGCTCATCAAATTGTTTGACAAGCTCATTCACGGTTCTACTTTACAGCCATGATGATGCGCGTGATAGACAGCTCTTCAGACCCTCCTAGCCAACGCTTGGAAAATAAAAGGCCGAGCAACATGGTCGGGCTCTTAAGAGTCCAAAAATCATCCCTTCTAGGGAATAGAATCACTTTCCCTATCCAAAATAAGAACAAGGGTAACTAATCATCAAAGGGCCATTCTTCCTCCCACACTTTTCTTTCATCGTCATTTTTTGCGAACTGTTCGATGATGTACTCCTTGGCCTGGCCCAAGGCATTTTTGGCTTCATCATACTGTTCAGCCCTCACAATACCTTGCTCAGGAAACAAATCTCCCAAAGTTTCCTGAATGCTTTGCATTGCTTGCATACCAAGTAACGATCCACTCATATTTCGTTCAATCTCTCCCTTTTCCATGTCAGAAAAGCAGAACGGGTACCGATTATCACTGCTGTTGGATGCTGAGACCCCTGGAAGGTCCGCCCATGTGCTTTCCAGCTCGGCGACCCGAGCCAAGTAGGTTGCTTCACCGTCGATCAGAAGATTGCGCGCGAGAAGAAGCAAATCATAACTGGGAGTTTCTTGATATTCCAGCGCTTTGTACAGACGTGGATTATGTTTATAAACGAACGTTCTGTATAGCGCTGACAAGGACTGTTTGAGGTAAAGAGATTTTGCCTCTTTTTTGGCGTCTATAGCGAGCGCCGCAAAGTTTTCTGGCAGACGAGGGCGTTCGAGACCGCAGACCTGTACTCCCTCGTAATCGAGGAAATGTGGTTGGCGTGCCTGATAGAATAGGGGAGCCGCCTCCGTAGATTGCCAGTCTATAATACCCACTACTTCTGTTGGTGCTTTGGGGTTTACGAAGATATTCTCGGCGTGAAGGTCGCCGTGCCACAGGCATGGTAACGCGATGGATCGGTCGACGGGGGCAAGGTAATTTACCATGGCAAGATAACTCTCTATAGCCTTCAGTTTCCTTTCTCTTGTGGGTTGGTAGGTCCCTGGGCCGTATAGAGCAAGAGGTGACTTTGGCAGCTGTGCAATATTCTTGACACAAGAAATCTCCCGGCGGCCTATAGCAGCTAGATACTCCTCTAATGTAGTCCCTATGCGTGCTCTTAGCAAATAATACGTGAGTCAGCAAGGGCAAGTAACTTACATGGGCCACGATCGAACTGAATAGAGCATCTTCCAGCATCGAAATACTCTCGCCCTACTGAAGGTCCAATAGCAAATCTTTTGTTTGAAACTGTGGTATCACCCTGTTTATAAGTCAAAGGTGCTGGCTGTATGCCATCCAAGTCTTGAACAAAGTAGAGGCTGCCATATTGATCAAAAGAAGCTGACATCCAAGCTTCCTGATATCGGGCGATAGTTTTGGCTACCGCAAATTGGTCATTGATTTCCATGCTTGACCACACAGTATCAAGCGGCACACCAGAAACCTTCTCCATGATGATATACTCGGCACCCACTGCATTATGCCTTGAATTCGATGTATATACTTTGGGCACAGGAGTGTTGCAAACAGTTCGCATCTATCAACAATTATCGACCAAAATCAGCATCAAGACGCAGGCGCGAGTGTGTAAGGGGCATGTACAAACTCCATCGTTGCCACTTCACTAGCAGTTAACAGATGTGGAGGACCAGCGTTTGGATTGGGAATCTTCGCGACAGCTTGCATGCCATCATCCATCGTGAGAAGGAAAGCTTTGCTATGCATTCCATCTGGATACTTTTCTATATTCATGCATGATTTGGAGCCGACGGCCGCAGCCGCAACGCGGATCAACTCTTCAACATCAAAGTGTATATGTCGTTGTGACATCTCATAAGGTTCGTCTCGAATGAAGCGGCCACGCGTGAAATTATAGAATTCGTGGTCATGATGGATCTCTTCTTGGGGTAAGTACGTGTTTGGCGTCCTTTAGGTGACCGAAGCTTACCTGGTGTTAAGGAGGAGACTTGTCGCCGCCTTCCTAGCATTTCTCGAAACGGGCCCAGCTTCGTTGATGTAAAGGGTGTGCAATACTGGGGCACAGTAAGGAGCTGTCTGAAGACCTTGAGACGAGGAGCGACTTTCATTGCACAGCAGCTGGCCAAGGGAGCTTTTAGCGGTTAATGGATTGAAAAAACACTTAGGTTCGATTGTTCCAGTCTGCAATGGAGAGACAACACAGTAGTAGATAAAAAAGGGCAACCTCATAGTTGGTTGAAAGTTCACAGGCGGTTATAACTGTGGGTGATCTTGCTTTTGTTGATGGTACGCTCGAAATGGCATCACATGACTTGGGCACTGCGCTAGTCCGACGGGCCTCCAGCCCTCAGCGGGAGCTAACTTACCCAGCTAACTTTAAGTAGTTAGCAGTTAACTGGCTACTCCGTAAGTAGGTTTAGGTAGCCTGATATCTCAAGATCACTAATGCATGGACCTCACGATTGCCCATTTCCTCCTCTGGGTACCCCGCTGTGCCGTACCCCCCAAGTTTTCAACAGGACGGCCTGAGCATGGTTAACAATAATATTATGTATGTACGTACTCCGTACATAGTTTTAACTATGTGAATGTAAAGTTCTGGGTCCCGGTTTCTAAGAATAAACAATCTGAAAATGTATTTGCAAAAGACTCCCAAGCGGCACCGCTGCTACGTTGGCCTGCCACAAGCGCCGTTGATATGAGATGACACTGCATGCAATAACACCTCCTTGCTGCAACGGGAAGACGTTGCCCATTCTAGGCAAGGAAGCTGTGCTTTTCGTCGGCGCGTAAATCCCTGCGGTTTGTCCGCTGAAACTGTTTCCGGCAACATAACAGGATGAATCACAAGTTGATCAGCATTGGGGACGGATATGCTAGAGAAAACCTATTAATGGAAGAACCACAACTTGTAGCTCTTTGGGCGCTTAATAGAAGTGCTTAAAAAGGCTGCCTCTAGAACAGCCCCCCGTCTTGATTTCTTTCTGACAATATGCTCATCTTGCTACACTGCTGAATTACAGTAAGTCAACTGATAATTAAGGCTGAAGAGTTCACCAAACTAACTTATTGCATAGCTGCTTCAAAAGATATCACGCATACCAGAAACAGCACAAAACCACCAACGAGTACCCTACGACCTTGTCAACATGAGTCGTCAAGTTGTCGAGTCTCTTAAACGACTCAGGACCTGGGTTTTCAGCAACCCTTCACGCGTGACAAAGATAGCGAGAGGCCAAGGGGTCGCAGGCACCCGGGCGGCCCCTACGAATAGCGGCAATAACGATAAGACTATCGGATCTCGCCTCGACAACGGCGAAACATTCACAAAGGACGGGAAGGAATACAAGCGCTACAAATTTCAAATCAACAAAGGCGCCGAGAATGCAACCCTGAAGCAGTTGGCAAACCAAAACAGTCATCAAGTCTGGGCTCAAGCTGATGTTGAGATTGGAACCGGATCCGAAGACGAAGTCGTCGATAAGTTATTTGATGATTTGGAATCAAATGTAAAGAGTCAGTAGGATACTATATGAGGCCGAATTGGTGGCCAGGTTTACTTGCACCTATAAGTAATATTGCTCGATCAATCATTAATACTGAACCGTTTTGAACTACATACATGTCCGTCATCTACGCCGTAGCGAATACTCTTTATCTGCGCAACACCTCAGAGGCGCTCCATGCATCTACTCTCATTCCATTGATCTCACATTGATTTATGGGTAGTGTGCAGTACGGTATGTGGCATAATCGCTTCTATGTATTTCTAGCATACATGATTTGATGGACGTCAAAACTTGGAGTTGTAGACTAGTAGCTACTAACATGACGAAGGCCCTGTTCGGTTCGCTCTCGGGAAGGTAATAACAAGTTAAACACCTAACCGTTAAATGGTCATTGATTTCCATGTACGAAATCATTTGTCATGACGGTCAGATCTCGATTGATCGATCCCACGTCCTATAGTCAATAAAGGAAATGATAGTTATGTATGTATGTACATACATCCACTCCGCTCGCTCCACGGAAAAAACCCAACCACGACGTCTCGAGAAGCCTACTTGTCAAGTTCCAGCTTTTTCAGCCAAATCCTCATAGCCTCGTATGGCGAGATTGGAACAGATGGTTTCTTGGCCATCTTGTCCAGACAACAGAGCCTATCCTCTACATTTAGTTTTGCTGCCACTTCCCTCAATATAGATTCCAGTTCTTCAGGGAACCTCAGAAGTCTCATTGGACTTGAATAATCAGCCTCCAGGCCCCAGCTGACTATTGACAGGGCAAACACAATCCAATGCATGCATTCATTCTCGTCCATCGACTGGGGTGGTCTGCGAAACTCTATGGTCTTGCACGGTAGGCGGAGATGTTGGAAATTCCAACTAGAGCATCTCTCTGGAGCCACTCGGGCAATCAAGTCGTCGGTGTCTTCTGCCTGATCGACGAACTTGAAGATTTCTTGAAAATCTTCTTCCCGCACTGCTTCCTTATAAAGTCGAACCAGTTTTATGCCCTTTACCATTTCCTCGCTATATTCCTGGTCGGCGTTTGGCGCCGCCCACAAACAACATCTCCGGTTTTCAGGCACAGAGAATCGGATGGCTTCTTCAAGCAGCAACATTGCTTTCGCGACTCTCTTCAACTCATCGAGCGACCAGCTTTCCAATCCCACATGGACATGGGTACTGCAACTCTCATGTCGTTGGATCACAAAGTGGGTGCGGATGATTTTCCACACGGCATCGATCTCTTCAAAAGCCAACTCAATGGAGGTGCCCCTCGCAAGAACTCTTGACTTTATTTCACAGCCAACTATCATACGCTGTCTGTTAATTCAAGGATATTGATATACGGAGTGCCAAATCGACTTACAAAACTCTTTGAAATTGTCGGAGCTGCGTGGCTCGCAGATGCTCCCATCTCGACCTACTACCCATTTGGTATAATCTCTTTGCTTTGTATGGGCTGGTATATCCACCTCCTCCATTTTTTTTATTAATAATCCATTAACAATTTCCCTATTTCGTCTGATCGCAGGTGTTTCAAGTTGTCGTCTGAAGTCCCATCCCTCCTGGACTAAGTATTCTCGTGTCTCTTGTTTTTCAAACTTGGGACGGAAAAGGATTTCGATTTCCACGCCGAAGGTAAGTCTCTCCATAGCATTACGGCTCAATCTGGATCGGGAAGAAAAAGGTTCAGAATGCACAAATAGAATCATGTTAACCGCTTTGTTCTTGACATTTCTAACAGTACATCTATCCTCAGCTCGCGTACAAGCCCAACCAAACCGTTGATCGCACCTTCCGTACATGTTTCATTTTCAGTTATCGCCATTGCTCAGTTGAGGTTCTTCTGCATCCGCCCCCAATTTTCTGGATAGAGAAAAGAAGTTGCATTCGCCCTCTCCCCATTCACAAGGATCTCGGTTTTGATCTCGCGGCAAGTCATCATCTTCATTTTGCATCGCAACACTGTCCAAGAGTACCTATCAACCTGGCACACGGACACGATTCGAGGAGTTTCGACGTTCGGCGAAGGTTTAGGCACTCGGGTCTCTTCCAAGCAAATATTCAGCCCCTCTATATTCATTGCCCTTTGAAGCAAGTCCAGGGTGTCAAGTATGCCTTCCAACAAAAAGTATTCCTTAGTTGGGTCATCCTTTATAGGCACTTCGGGACAGTCCCAACGCTCTCCAGGCGGTGCATATGCTAGAGGTTTTCGCATTTTGCGGTCCAGGATGTCCACTTGCTCTTTAGCCGAGAGGGAGGACATCGTTTGCGAGAGGAGGATATTGAAGTCGCTGGATTTGTGGAGCTGTCCTGAAGAAACTGATATTAACGAGATCAGTTTTAAATGTATGGAGGCCTTTAGAAGATGGGAAAACGTGTTTGATGGGAGGTGATCAGAGACGAAAAATTGAAAAGCAGCGCTCTGGAGAGTTGGGCTTGATGTAAGGAAGGTACGGAGTACGATGACTCACTTAACTTCGTTAGCTACGACGCACGCTGTTTGTCGTCATAGATTTTGATGCACCAGGCCAGAATGTCAACCTTGGTAAAGCAGTACTCGGTAGGAGCTCATGATTCTAATGATGATTACGGAATAGATGATTCAAGTTAGCTTATTGCTAAAATAGGAACCCGCTAGACGAATACACAAAATATCTAGGCGTACATGTTCACACACCGGAGATGTTGTGAGAGTTTAGCGCGAACTCAGTAGTGCTATCAAAGGTTAGTAAGTTAGTTCACACCGTTTTCTGTTAGGTGATACGGCTCTCCCCATACACGTGATATCCATGTATTTATGTAGGGATTCGCCTAGCTAGATAGTCGAACACACACACATCATCTTCTCTATCATTTTCTGTCCAAAGAAGGGCTAGAGCGATATGAGCCCTCGCCGGAATTTACCAAGCGACTGAGCTAGCTCATTTTCATAAGATCTCGCGATTTCTACAGAGCATGTCCAATTGTCTATACTCCGTATTCCGTATACGGGAAGCGGCCAGATATCGCAAGAAGTGAAGCTTCCAGATCCTGGTGTAGTTATAGACGAGCGACTTTTGAAAACGGCAAAAAACCGACCTCGTCCTGCTTTTCCATCTCTAGCTATTCAACAACGCATTTTGACGTCTAGGTCACCAGTTATATCAAATTGCCATTATGCCATATACATGATGACTACCTTCCAAATTTTATCGAGCCAAATCCCGCAGCCTGAGGACTTATCAGACATTTCGTCCGTTCAAAGCGTTTCTTTACCTCTTTCCTCACCACCGCACACACCCACCGCACGGCCATCACCTGTTCGCTCGCAACAGAGTCGCCGTATACCATCACCGGTCCTTGGCCTTTCCACAAATACTTCTCGTCGTCGTTCACGCCGCCGCAGATACGTGACCTCTCGTCGGAAACTGCAGGCAACGTTGGATTTGCGGGCGGATAACAACTGGACGTTCACGAAGTTTCTTCGGGAGTTTGTCAGTGCGGATAACCATGGCTTGGTCTAGGTCAAAGGGAAGCCTCCTGTTTCGCCAGTGCTTGATGCTCCGAAGGATCCCAAAATATGCGATCGACTGCGTCTGGATAGTGCTCCAAGTTTCTCTGACCAGTTTCGGGAGAGCGGGAAAGTCGTGAGCAAAGGAGCTGGCAAAAGGACAGCTAGTCTTGGGTGTTTAAATGTGTTGATGCCGGAAGCAACGAAACATAGCGTTGAGGTGCGTGGATGTGCTGGTAGGAGCGCTGTAGAGATTTGACCGTAACTGGACCAATCGGGATTTGGCCGTCATGGTAATTGATTCAGTCCTGTAAGTTATTAGTCACAGTGCCGAGAAACTTGCCGAACAGAATCGACGCCGCCCACAAGCTTTGATGTGAGCCCACGGATCTGCGGATCCTCACCCAATAACCCGCGGGTGGTGCGCTTACATAAAAAGACGACATCCCATCGCAATGTGCCCACCGGCTTCACAGAAGTAACTACTGAGGCACGCATTTCCTCGGACCATGCAGAAAACCTTGATTCTTCCCACGTTAAGTGTAGCTGGCAGTGATATCTGAGAAGTTGGGACTCGGAGAAACGGAAGCAGTGGGAATCTGAAGCAGATCGCGGAACTGGGCGCGGGCTTGCAAATAATCAATTTGATCTAATCGTTCAGAGTTCATATTTCACTGTACTGAGCATCCCCGTGCGTGAAAATTGCCCTTGTGCAGTGTCTTGTGCCAGTCCTTAGGTGTAGCGTTCAGGATTTTCCCAGATGACGTTGCATGCCACCTAAGGTAGCGCTGGGATGGCAGACGTTTTTGGTGATAGCAGCAGGTCTTTGACGCCCAGGTTGCCAGAGAGTACAGTACCTACTAGTAAAACTGCCAAAGGATCCAATCGCCAGTCGCATGATTCGTCCTCACATGCAAAGTTCACGCCCGGGTTGGCATGTTCTCTCGCGAAGAAAAGTCCTTCCCATCTCCAAGGAAGACCACGCGGGTCAAAAAGATCACCAGTACCATGGTTCAGCGCACTCACTCTGGAGTCCGGAGCAGCTCACGGTGGGCATCCTCTCGGGGGATCCTACGCCTCGTCAGGATGGAGACCTCAGTATCGTCCGATTATACTCTGTACGGTACGTCCGCAACAGCAGATAACTCTGTTGGGATCCAGCCGATTGTGGTCCATACTGTGTACACAGCTTCGAAGAGTGGCATTCCCGAGGATGTTGAGAGGCTCCAGGCTCTCCAGGCGCTGCTGGGAGAACAAATGGTACCCCCAACATACTTCCACTGAGAAGGGTATTGCCTCCACATGGGTTGCCATTGGATATTCCTAGATTTGCAAACCAGATCCCCGACTCGACGTCGGGCTTTCTGGATTTTTGCCATCATCTCAACCCCAGCAATCATCAGCAAGAAATACTCTCTTTGCTCCATTTCTCCACCTTATCATAACCAGGGTTAAAGGAGACAGTGAAAGCTGGAGAAATTCTGTTTAAGAATTAACTTTTCTTTCCCACGGGGTTGAGAATATATACAATGGGGAATTCTTCTTTTCCTCTTGCTCTTTCCATCTTTTTTTTCGTCCAGAGAATTGTTTGAGTGAGCCTTAACCGGTGCGAATACGGGCTTGCCACTATGTCGTTCGAGAGTCAGCGAGAGAATATGGTCACTGGCATTCCGGTGTCAGGGATGCAGTTTCACGGATCACAATCCCCCAACGGAACGGCGAGTTCCAACACAAATCACGCTCCTGCCTACATGATGAAGGAAGGTGACCAGTCGCGAATCTTCACGGTTTCGCAAGTGCCTCATCCTCCCTTTGAGAAACTTGCCAACCCGGGTCCGTTGGGTTTGCTCTCTTTCGCCATCACAACTTTTGTCTTGGGCCTTTATCAGTGCGGTGCTGGGTAAGTCAATTTGAATTTGAATGTGTGGTAAAAATTCCTAGCAACCTCTCTACTGACTCAATACTTTTTCCAGTCTCCCCCATAGCAATCCCCGTGGTAGTGTTGGGCCAGACGCTGCAATTTTTGGTCTTGCAATCTTCATGGGCGGCCTCGCACAGCTCATTGCCGGCATGATGGAGTTCCGCGTCGGTAACACCTTCGGTACCACCGTGCACATCTCCTACGGAGCCTTTTGGCTCAGCTACGCCATGTTCCACGTTCCCTCTCTCGGTCTGCATGCCGCCTATCAAGACGACGAGCGCGCCATCACCTTCGCCATCGGCATATATCTTATTCTCTGGGGTTTCTTGACCTTCCTATTCCTCCTGGCCGCACTACGTACAAACATTGCCATTGTCGCCGTTTTCGCAACCCTCGTTCTCGCCTTTGTTTTCCTTTCCATTGCAAACTTCATCGCTACGACCCATCCCGACGCTGCCATCGCCGTCAACAAAACCGGTGGTGCAATTTCCGTTGTTTGCGCGTTCCTAGCGTTTTATGCCGGTTCGTCTGGCCTCATGTTACCGGAGACGACGTTTCTTAGATTCCCTCTGGGGAAGTTTAGAAGTCCCCATGAATATTCTCAGGGCGCCAAAGTATAACAGCCCATCTGTGCGTCTGTTGGTTATATCGTTCTTTGGAGTAAAGATTATGCGGTATACATTTTGATACACTGGATTTTATACCCCAATGAGAAGCTGCTATTATTCATGTTAAATTTGCGATTTGAGCACGGCGTTAGACCGCCTTTGTTTGACAATGCTGTATTTTACAGGGTCGCCTTGATATGATAAAATCTCCAAACCCGTTTCTTGTGACTCTACCTTTTCTAAACCGATGTCATCGTTTATTTGAAGCATTTTTGGGCACATACAAATTCCTAGCATTATATGCAAGGACTTGTCTGCAATTAAGATTTCGGAACTGCACCAAACCAAAGCTCTCCATGCAAGGTGCTCATCCTTTCCGCCTGTTTATGTCAAATCCCATGTCAGAAAAGAACATCTGCTTAAGAACTGCATTTCGCAAGGAACAATGAATCCTGAATCCAGCGACTGTCACGTATTAGTACATCCAACTCCCGATGGGAATGTGCTCAACTGTGGTCTGGTACTAATCAAATGGATGCCGGATATATTTTCAAATGGCGCTCAAAATGTCATAGCGTCAAGCTCCCTGTTTAAACTCTATATCAAGACGATAATTACTGTGTAACTAGTTAATTGTGGAGACCTTTGGCTAAGTGGAGTAATTAGCGCTTTGGAGCCCCGTAGTTCTCTAGGGGTTTCGGAGCTACCATCGGTGACGTAGTAACCGTTAAGGTCGTTCGTTCCACAGATGTAATTCATCAAGCCTGGCAAAGGCTAGAGAAAGGAAAAGGTTGACGAGATAGGAGGGGACAGCAAAGGCGCTGGCAATGCGAGAAATTATGAGTTTTAAGGTTGACGGGGGACTTTTAAGCTATTGGGGATGGCCTCTCATATTTTCGGGCGACACAGACTCAGATTCAACCGTGTACGATAATTGGAGGAATGGGAGACATTGGCCTTGCATTTTGCTGGGCAATGCGAGGGTTTTGCTTCATCGCTGGGCTCTGGAACTGGATTGAAGAACGGAGAGTCCCCCAGTATCCCAAAGAAATATTGAGAGAGAAAGTAGAATAGGGAGTGAGAAACGACCGAATGAATCACTTTTGAAACTCATGTCAGCTCCATGGAATGGAATAAAGAAACTAACCTGGCAGCAGATAGCTTCTGGACAGCAACGTGTGGGACTGCGGAGGGTGAAATGGCGGGGGATTTTTGGCTTTATTGAGATACTCGCGCCATGCTACAAAGGGCAGCGTGACGCGAGTAGGTATCTTTTGCTCAGGAGATCAAGATATCAACAATCCTTAATCTGCGCTGGGTTGTTCCAAAAAGCTTCGAGATTGTTCCATAAATTGCAGCAGGATGTCTTGAGAAGCTCCAAACTTTCGTTCTAGTATTTCCGCAGAGTTCAAAGTTTTAGGAACCTCGTTGGACTGATTGGAAGACCAGAGATCCAAATCAGCCAATGACTGCGGGTTGAAGTGGACTGTGCCTCAAACCGAGAAACTTCATTCAGCAAAGGTAGCCAATAACGAAAAGCAAAGAGGTTCGTTTCTTCACTCGTTTCGTTACGCGTTAAGGGGAGCTTCTTTACAATGACATCAACCAAGGGGTTCTTTTAGACTTTTGTTCCTGATCTGTGGCCATTGGCCGGTTTTGGCGACGGGAGATTCACAAAGGTGGATGATAGATGCCACTTTCGTCAACTCCAACCGATCAGACAGACGGTTCTTGGCTCGATGGGACAACAGGAACCGCAACGAATAGACCCGCTGTTCCTTATCTCGTTCTCCAAGAAACCGAGATTAAGCGTAGTTATCCCCTCTTGACTATCTTATCTCACTGATAAGGGAATCCGTCAGGTGGTTGTCAACATTTCCGAGAATGCTGAGTTGCCCGTGTGATGGGCCCAGGTACTTGGAGGACGTTGGGCTGGCTAATTCGCTCTGGGCATTGCCTTTCGCTCGCACGTCGGTTCGCAGACTGCATTGCTTTCTGAAAGGCTCTATAAAACCTGCCCTCGCCAGGGGAGTCAAGAAATTCCGAACTTCTTCCAAAAACAGAAAAACTCGTCAATCACCATGGACTTTCACGACGTATCTTCAATCACTTCCGTGGCTTATAACCCAGCAGACATGTCTCCGCCTTCCACGTCCAGCAGCGTTGATAGCAGTTCAGCTGCTGTCGGCCAGAGTGACCCACAGCAACCCCACAGTGTTATCATGGACGGTCCAGGCACTGACCCAACGCAAGGTGAACGGCAGCCAAATCCACAACCCTCAGGCGATGGCAGCCCAGCGGCCCCGGCACCATCTCCCGTCAATTCGCAACCGTCATCGGACGGACAGCCATGGTGGGACATCATAAGATCCTACATCAATGTGCCACGAGCGGGCCTTTGCCTTTCCCAGGCCAATTTTGCGATGATGATCTACCTACAGTAGCGATCATTCATGGAGGCAGCAAGGATGAATAAAATAACACGTTGGAAGGACTGCCATGACCGTCCTGTGAGTATTCCAGGTAAATGATGAGAATATCTTCATCTGCTGACGGCATAGGAAATGCGCAATATGGCAATTTGCTCGCCATTCCTCAAGGCGAACAGCAGCTCAATCATGAGGCGAGGTCTAAATTTGTCCGAACGGTCTCTTCGTGGAATCACGTCGGAAATTGCAAAATCTCAAATGGTCCAAGTACGGCTGGGTTCACGGCATATCGGCCTGCGACCAATGTCAAATGTCAGCGACAACTCGACCACTCTGGGCCTAATGTGCGAAGTCCTCGCCCTCGAGGTTGCCGCTAATCTTGCACATCGAGTCTTGAGTGCAAGATTGGGAATTCCGGGACGCCAGGAGGGGCCATATTGGTTGGCGAACGTAGCGGGGTTCCTTGGACTCGAAATTCTGCTGCTTCGATGCCTCCCAGATAATCTCGCTAGCGCTATGCTGGAGATTGCATCGTGCTCTCTCCTCATGTACATTTTTATTGGCCTAACGAGCGCCGCCATATGGAAGATTCGCCCTCCTTCTTCACCTGCGGAGCGACTTCGTGCCGACCTCAGAGGCAGGGTTTTGGTCCTAAGTAGCTGTGCTGCTGGATTGGCTCTCTCTTTACAGATGGCCTCCTGGCATGAGTCTCCTGGATGGTATGAACCCAGCGCCTTGAACTGGGTAATGTTTATTTTCATTTTGATTTGCGTTGTCTTTTGCTTTGCTCTCCTCAAGCTCTTGGGTCCGGGCGCCATGAAGAACGAAGTTGAACGCCTTGACGTTGACTTGGAACGGTTTGACAAAGCATCCCGTTAACATGGACTTCAAACGAATCCAACCTTTTGTGCACAGCGGTCGATGTTAGTCGAAGTGCATTGTCGGAATTCCGGAGAGTATGCGAGGTGCTGGCTAGTCTTAGCAAGAAAGTATGCTCAACGAAATGCTGGCCTCATAATTTCTGACTTTTTTTCCCACAGCTGCTTCTTGTAGTTATGTTCGGTAATCCTTGATAAGTACGACACTTTGTCGAAGTATGCTTTGTCCATCTCTCTTCTGAATCTGCAGAGGTCATCCGTTTGCTATGGCCGGATGCAAGTAAAAAGCGAGCAAAGCCTGCAAGCTCCAAGGTCTGTTTTCCGTTGAGTGAGTTGCATTATGATGATGTGTTGATGTCGCGTTTCTGCAACGTGTGGAAAACTCTGCGTCGGACAAAGGATGATCCGCTCTAAACCTTCCGACCTTCCTTTTTGGGATCTTTCAACGACACGTCAGTCTATCACAGAGCAACAGTGCTCCCTTCACTTCTTATCATCATTATTTCATGCCGAATTCTATTGAATCCACTTCTCGAACAGGCTGCTAGGGGAGTCGCTTTTCTTTGGCTGCTCTCTCACGGAAGACGGATCACACCGCTCCCGTCGAGAGCGAATGCATTACATTACGTACAGAGTTTTATCATGCAACGGAGTCCTGTTCAGGGCCGTTTTGACGCAAGGATATCATACCGCTGAGGCGACAAGGCAGTAAGCTGCCGGTGAGGACATCCTTGGCAGACAGTGTGGCATCATACGAAGGAGCCTGGAGAGCTCACAGTTTCGAATCCGCCGTCTGTGATCAAAACCGCCTTCTAGAAGCCCCTCCCCTGCTGCTCGGAAACCAACGCAAGACTGACTGCTTCCATTATTATTTGGGCTTGCGGCTTTAACAACAAAAAGGTGACTCTGGATCCCTGTTTTTAAAACGGTTTCGCCGACCAAAGGCAAATTCCGAACATGTGAAAGCTCCGACCTTGTTCTTGACAGGGTTCAGGAAGGATTTTCTGTCGGTATCTATGTAAGTGGCGGTGCCGGTGGTGAGGATGGCCCTTGTGCGCCATGGGAGATCAATGCATCCGGCCACTTGCAACTACCACAGTATACACGCTACTGTCAATCGCCCTATTCCAATTTCTGAGGTGCTTGGTGCGTGCATAGCCAAGGTCGATCATTCGAGAGTAAATAGCTCCGGCCCATATTATTTACCACGCAACTACATACATGCGTATATGGGATGCTCAGGAGTGCCCAGGAGCAGCTTAGCTCCCACCGTCTCCACACCTCGGGAGTTAGGCGATCATTCCGATAAGGCCTGGTATCTCGTTGAGCACTGGGATTGCGGATCCTCGACTCCTCCTAAGCTTCCCCAGGGACCCCTGGCCAACAAAGAACACGCTCTATCCACTAACGGTTTCAGCGAGTTCCTTTTACGTTCGACAGAGCTCTTGAAACCAGGAACAAACTTGGCGCCATCATAACTCGGAGAATTAATTGTCGGGAGGTTGAAATCCTTCTTGTTGTGAAACAGCTTCCTCTCTGAGAACACATCGGACCTCACAATTTGGCTATTGGTTGTTTCGAGGTTACCCATGCGCGGTTTCCAGACTGTGGCCGCTACGGCGTTTCACTCAGATGATCTCTGCCTGCTTCCAGGACCCATCCATACAAGTTACTTTCAAAGACGCCCCATCCGTACAGCAGTTCAAAGACGTTGGGATTCTGGCGCTGGCATTTTTATTCACCATAAGCAACAGAAAGAACAACAGCCCAATCTTATTTTGCCACAGGAAGCCGTTACAACCAGTTTTTGGGTGGTGAGAGAACCTCCAGAGGACTCTGGCCACAACGCAAGTTGTCCATGCGCTACTAAAGGGATCTTCTTGTTGTTTTCAACATCGACAAAATGCTACAGGGAATGCCCCCGTTGTTGATTTGTGGAAACAAAACTCTTTAGACAACATTGTGTCGAACTTTGACGTTTGATCCTTATCGTCCTGAATCCACCGCAATAAACTTCAGTCTTCAAGGGATCCATAGACATTTTACAATGGCATCAGGAGAAACGCGCACTCCGTCGCCATGGGAAGCAGAATATAAACCCTCTGGTCGCCCTGAAGCTCTTCTCTTTTTCTTTCTCCAGCCCAGCAACCAGTCCTTCTGTCATTCTTTTGTCCCTGTTACTCATTCTTCATTCATTTTAAAAGCCTGTATTTGGCTTGTCCGTTCATTTATTGATCATGTTGTTCCCAGTTGTGGCTGCCCTGGTGGCTTTGGCCGCGCCTGTTGTTCCCTGTGCCCTTCCTCATTTGCCCAAGGAAGCAGCGGCCCTCGATGTCAAGCTGACGAACATCGGCAATACTCGCATCAAGGCGACCATCACCAACAAAATCGATCGCCCTTTGAACCTGTTGAAGTACAACACCTTTTTCGATGATGGCCCAACCGAGAAAGTTGGAATCTTCAAAGACGGTGCGGATGCCCCTGTGAAATTGTTAATTATCGAGAGTGATTCTGACATTGCAATGACTTAAAAGGCAGCGAGATTCAATTTGATGGAATCCTACGACGTATTCAGACGTTCGACCTTCCTTCGGATGTTTTTGTTCCTATTGGTCCTGGTGAGACCATCGAGAAGGAATTTGATATTGCTTCGACCTCCGACTTGACTAATGGCGGTGACTTCCATGTCATGTCCGAGGGTGTCATCCCATATGCGGAGGCCAACCAGACCGAACTGACTGGTGCCTTGGGCTTCAAGACCAACAAACTTCAACTCAGTGTCGACGGAGCGATGGCTGCTACTATTCAAAGGGCGATCAAGCCAGTTGATCGTCGCGCTGACATGGCCGAGTGCTCTTCCAGCAGCAAGCGCAGAGATCTTTTGAATGCCCTTCAGAACTCTGCCAGCCTTGCTCGTGTTGCTGCCAGAGTTGCACGCCAAAACCCACGCAAGCTTCAAGAGTATTTCCACACCACCGACCCCAAGGCTATTAAACAAATTGTCGAACGTTTGGAGGCCATTGCTTCCGAATCTGGTTCCGCTCGCAGGGGAATGACGCGTTACGCCTGTTATGACCCCTATGGAAAGTGCCAGCCTGGTGTCCTTGCATACACACTTCCATCTCAGAATCTCGTTGTCAACTGCCCAAGCTTCTACAATCTCCCACCAATCACCAATCGATGCCACGGTCAGGACCAAGCCACCACTGTTCTCCACGAATTTGCTCACGCTCCCGGTGTTTATTCGCCTTTCTGCCGTGACCACGCTTACGGATATCACTCCATTCGCCAGCTCTCTGTGAACGCAGCTCTCAACAACGCTGATTCCTTCTCTCTCTATGCCAATGGTAAGTTGATATGCTACCTTTGAAGTGTTCTTTTCCTAGAGTATAGACTAACACATCCCACAGCTATTTATGCCAAATGCTAGAGCATGCCCTGGTTGGTTCTTCCTTCTTGTCGACTGGGCTCGAGAAGAACGCTATTTCCTGCGCTGAATGCGCTTCACACCTGTACTATAGAGACATTACAATCCTTAGACATATTTTCATAATAGAACCACATTTTCTTTCTGAGCATCATCCTGTACTATGGATACATTGCAATCCTTAGACGTATTTCATAATAGAACCGTATTTTATTACGGGTCCCTTGTGCTGCTTGGCGCCGCTTAGGGCTCCTTAGGGAGGTTGCTTCGGGCGTCACTATGGGCTTGCAGGGAACGTGGATACCTATAGTATAGCACAATACAGCAATTAATGCCCCCGAAAAAAAGTTCTATGGTTTTAAGAACTTTTTCAATGGATGCCAGGGCCAGGTCCGCTCCTAGGTGTCTGACGCCCAGAGCATCCCTAGTGACGTCTTATGGACACCCTAAATTCCCCCCGTAATCATCCCTAAGTAACTCCAACAACAATCTTAGGCGAAGCCCTATAGTTGCCCCTCCAAGCCCCCTGACAACCTACCCCGACTGACCCTCTGTAGCGACTGCCCTTAGGTCGTTGGTCTCTCATGCTTGACTTTGTTAAGGTGGGGATGTTGGAATGAATTTCTGGTGTGGCATTTTGCATTACGGGTTAATTACGAATTTTGGCCGATTGGCCTCTAGTTAACTATAACTAACCTGCCGTACTTACGGAGGAGTAACTACGCACGAAGCAAGTTCACCAAAATCGTCCTTGGAATTTCACCGAAAATTGAGTCTTAGGATCGTGTAGGTCTTTGCTTGGAGGTTTGACGGTCTCGTCCCGAAACCCAAACCCAAATTTCGAACTAGTTAAGTTACTCATTTATGAGAGCTTTCTACCTCTGTTCTTCCTCTCGATAACAGCAATCCGACGATACAATTCACGCACCCCTTCACAGTATCTCACTTTCGCGCAATGGAGATTGAGGTTGAACGAGAGACCTTCGAGCCGCTCGACCATCCTCCTCGTATCATCATGCCGGATTCTGAGTGGATTGTGTCATGCTGGAACGACTGCGGTGCCTCGGTAAGACCTGTGAAATCTCAGAAGCCAGGACCAGATGTCTCTAACTGACGATACTATCCCCTGTTGTTCAATCAAGCAACACAGGGCATTGATTGCATCTGCACTATTCAGCTGATTACCATATGCTGCCGCATGTTGCTTTTTGTCTGACGACGACTCGAAGCTGCCTGCCCTTGCTGGCTCGACATCGATGATAACTAAATGCTGTCGAGATTTTCCTGTTTCACACTTGTCAAGCTGGCGCCCACCTGGATTTTATTGTACGCTGGAGTCGGAACTCTTTGCGCCTGGCTTGGCTCGAAAGCTCCGTGACACACTGGAAACTCAGATCTTTCCCGGACATCGTCTAGCGAAGAATGCTTTTGTCTAAGCTGTTTGTATTCCAGAAGGAAGACAACAGTGGTGTCTGGGCAGGTGAGGACCCTAATCCACGTGATGTAGCTTGGGATGAGGCTGTGACCTTTGGATTTACCCCGCATGGCCTGAAATCCGCTTTACAACTACATTATATTATCCTTCAAGGAGCATCATAGTACTTTATCGTGCTCAGTTGCAGACTTCTTGCTGTGCTACATACCCGTCCACCATGGCGGCAGACCTCAATGGACAAAGACCTACTCGAACCGAAGACCTCGTTCAGCGCTTGACAGACCTCGAATGTACCGCCAACGAAAAGGGAGCACTGCAGGCTCTGGCGAAAAGCATGGTACGCATCTTTCATGATGACCCCAAGTCCAATTACGTGCCAGAGGCTGTCGAGCTTTCTCGCCTCCGAGCCGCCGATATTCAGACGGAACTGTTGACAGCTTTCGCCAATGGTATTATTCGCGGCACCGCAGACAACAACCTGGTAAGCCTGGAGATGCTAACAGGATATGTCTCCGTTCTTCGGCAAGCTCAAGGCACCTTGTCGATTGCAACCACTCCGCTTGGACCCGTTTTAGACAGTTTGCAACAACGATTACACGCGGCCATTCGACAAGCAGGAAATGGCACCCAGTATCAATTGCAATTGGTTTGCACGCTATCCATGGTGCTAGACACAATGGTGGATCTCAAGGTGCATGGACTTGGCCGGATCGCTCTGCACGAGCCGTTGCTCGATCAGCTGAAGATCCTGACCGATCACCAGGAGCTCCGCTTAGCTCAAGCGGCCGAATACGCTCACGAAGCATTACTCGCGCTTCCGAATGACGAGGGTCCCTATCAAGCCTTTTTGCGTAATGTTTGGGCCGTGGCAGAAAGCGCTGCCGAGATCGCTGGCGCGGTTCCGACCATGGATCCTGGACGATTGCTCAAGGCTACCCCGAATTTGTTGAAGGTTCCGGCCCTCATTGAATCTGCAATTGCGATGGTCAAAGAAACCTATGAAATGTATGGCGAAGGGGAAAATGCAAAGCGAAACAAACTGTCTGACTGTTATGTTGCTCTTCGATATACGGATATGGTAATCGGGTCTGGTGCATTCGACATGCTCGCGGACTTTGTGCGGCGGAATCCTTGTTGTGAGAAACAAGTTTTTTTATGTGGCTTATACGCTCAGCTTGAACGAGCCTGGGTGTCTGGACCGCCATCCCTCAAAGATCGAATTATAAAACTGATTGAAGATACCTTACCTCAAACACGCTCAAAGGACCAACGAGTACAAGTATGGTTATCACTGCTTGCTGATATATCTGGGCAGCCTCGCTGGAAGGAAAATTTTCATCATCGACGACACTTGGTTAGAAAGTGGAAAAATGAGAAGTATAAATGCGATCTAACCATGCCAGCTTTAACGGAAACAAGAATTCAGGTTCCTCGTGGTGATTTGTTGTACAAAGCATGGATCAAGTGTGAGGAAGTCCGAGGATTTTACGTTGATGCCCATTTACGCAAATATTATGCCGACAGCGGGCGTCTTGATATCAAACGCCTGTCAGGAGATTTGCTAAATATGGAACAATGCTATATCAATCTTTCCATTATAGAGTACAAAACGGATAGAGACGATACGAAACAACCGTCTTCTGCCTTTATGACTTTTAGCCGCCTAAAGGTTGCAGCTGCTGATCCGGAACTAGAGGCCACTCTGCCTATATTGTTCAATGAACGAGAACTCCCAAACGGCACTAAGGCTAGACCTCAACGGATTTTGATTCGAGGACGAGCGGGTGTAGGAAAATCCACCCTGTGCAAGAAGATTGTTAATGATTTTGTGCGTCATCAAATGTGGGAAGATCATTTTGATCGCATTCTTTGGATACCTTTGCGAAGACTTAAGGGGATGGCAAGCTTGGACGAGTTTTTCCAGCGAGAGTACTTCCACATGGAGGGGGAATGCGACAATCTGGTCTCCACCCTCCGAGGAATAGTGTTCAGGCAGACGGACAACAGGACACTATTCTTACTTGATGGTCTTGATGAGATGTCCGGAGAACGGAACCCTTCCGGAACGGATTTGACCGACATATTCCGGGGCTTATTGAACCAAAAGAATGTTATTATTACTTCTAGACCATATGCAGTAGATTTACCTGGCCTCACCCCCTTTGATCTGGAGTTGGAAACCGTTGGATTTCTCCCCGACCAAGTACAAACTTACTTATCCAAGGCAGTGGACGACAAATGCACGGCCGATGTGATTAGTGCATTTATCAACAGCCATTGTCTCATCCAAGGATTGGTTCGAATCCCGATTCAACTTGATGCACTGTGCTACAGCTGGGACAGCGACTTTCATTCAGGTGACATGCGGCAGACCATGACCGCACTTTACCAAGCTATTGAGGTGAAATTGTGGAAGAAAGACATCTTGCAGCTGGGAAAGAGAAGTGGGATAGGACTGCTCAGTGAAAACCAGGCCCACAAGCTACGGAAGCGCTCGCAAATTCAATCCTACGTCGGGACTGAAATGCGAATGTTGGAGTACCTTGCATTTACCGGCCTACACAATGACATGATTGAATTTAACACCAGTCATCGCGACGTAATTTACGAACAGCCACCGTTCTGCGAACTATCGGACGATGTCCTTGACAGACTCTCATTCCTACGCACGTCGGACGCTTCATCGAAAGATAAAAGCTACCATTTCTTGCATTTAACCTTTCAAGAATTTTTTGCCGCTCAGTACTTCGTATCATCCTGGGCGTCTGGAGAAGATATATATTACCTTAAGCTGAACTCGATGGAGCGTAAACGCCCAACGTCAGTCTCACCTATTTCGTTCGTACAACGGGAAAAATACAGCGGACGGCATGACATCTTTTGGCGATTCGTGACCGGGCTACTTTATGACCTTGACGAAAGGGAGTTGTGCAGGTTCCTTGAAGCCCTGGCTGAGGAGCCGCGTGATTTGTTAGGCCCAACGCATCAACGTCTTTTAATGCGCTGCTTCAGTGAAATACCCCCATCAGAGGTGAACTCTCGTTTAGAGTCTCTCCGAGAAGAAATGGAGCTCAGTTGTTTGAAATGGACCTGTTTTGAAGTTAGCCTCTCCGAACAGGCGTACCTTTGCCGGGAAGCAGAGTTCCCCGATCATCTAGTGATGAAAATGCTTGCAGAAAAGTCGGGTGTCAAGCTGGTTAAAATCATCCGGGCTTTGGGTGCGCGATCGCAGTTACCAATCAGGCTCGTGGAACAAATTGCTATCTTTTTAAGGGATGATTCCAAGGATACCAGAAAGTCCGCTTTGCACACATTAGGCTCCCAATCTTTCTTACCAGAGAGGGTCTTAGATGCCATGATCCTGTTATTGAAGGACGATGATCAGGAAGTCCGAGATTCTACGTGTGATGCCTTAACCGGGCATACTTTACCAGAAAGAATACTGGATGCTTTTGTTACCGCATTAGCAGATCCATCAACTCAATCAATCTATCAGATGTCCATTGGAAATAACTTATCGGGCAGGCCCTTGCCAGAAAGGCTTCTAGCTGTTTTAATCTCCCAGCTAGCAGATGCTAGTGGGCATCAACATGAAGCTATCATGCAAGTGCTAACCAACCGACCGGAGTTAAAGAAAAATAAACTCTCACATGCTCTTGCCCTTCAGCTGAATAACAACAATCCAGGTGTCCGGAGGGCTGCTCTCGATGTTCTGCGCGCGCAAACCTCATTACCAGGTATCACTATAGATGCCTTGGTCTCTCGATTTAACAACACCAATCCGGTTATCCGTGCTTCTGCTATCAACGCTTTGCTTAAAATACAGGTCTTGCCTGAAAGGGCTTTGGATGCCCTCGTCAGTAAATTGGAAGATGCCAATCCGGAAGTCCAACATGCTGCAATGGACGCCTTACAGTTTCAAGGCTCTGTGCCGGAAAGGATTCTATACACTCTACTCTCTTGGATTGGTCATTCCAATCCATATTTCCAGTGTTGGCGGGTTTTCCAGAACCACCCCTCTTTGCCGAAAGGAGTTCTGGATGCCCTCGTATGTAAATTAGAGGATACCAATTTGGGGGTGCAGCGGGATGCCATGCTTGCCTTAAGCTGCCAATCCTTCCTGTCAGAGAAGGTCCTAGATACCATAATGTCTCGTTTCGACAATCCGGATCATCAGAGGTGTGTTCTGTTGGTTTTGAGTCATAAAAGCCACTTACCAGAACGAATTCTGAATATCCTGGCGGCCAAATTAGAAGATTCGCCTGACGCCGATTATATCGTTTATATTTTGATGGCGCAATCCTCTCGGTTGCCGGAGAGAGTCCTGGACAGTCTCATTCCATTTATAGGACGTACTAATCTGGTATATTTACGCGGTGTCCCAGATATTCTACGCAAGCAATCCCCCTTGCCGGAGAGAATCATCGATGCTCTAATCGCTTTATTCGAGAGCCCTCATACAGATGTTCGGCAGGCTGCTTTGTACTCCTTTTCCTGGAAGTCTCCATTACCAGAAAGAGTCCTCGGTGCCATTGTCGATATCTTCAGTAATTCAGATGTCAAAACCCGGCAGACCGGTCTGGATGTCTTGTGGTCGCAATCGCTTTTGCCAGAGAAGATTGTGGATGCCGTGGTCTCACAACTAGAAAATTCCAGCGCTGTGAACGACTTCAGTAAAGAGCTCTATTGTGAAGAGACAGCACTGAGAAACACCGCAATTGAGATTTTGGGCAATCTGTCTTCTCTGACGGATAGAACTATAAAAACTCTGGCATCTCTGTTAGGAAGCTCGGGCCCAGTTAAGGAACCAAAGCTGAAGACAATATTACTGAGACAAGACCGTTTTCTCACTTATCTTCCTGACATGGGCGATGATATTATCTCAGACCTATACAACTTTTTGGTTCGGGAAAGTAATGAGTACCCTTTTTCCTGCTATGTATGGAATGGAAATTTCTATGTTGATGCACCAGATGGGCGAAGAGAAATTCGTCTATCACCGGGAAAGGGTGATTATTTGAAGAAGGTATTTCTTACTAAAGCATTGGCCATGGGAGTCCCTGGGATAGGATCAGGGTTGTACTAACTGTGAAATTCAAAAAAAGACACATCCTTGCTTTCCGGGAAAACACTGCTAAAAGCTGCTTTTGGGTAGCCAGTTTTGTAACCTGTGTATGATTTAGATTCCTAGACACAAAAGTTTTTACCCCTTAGATGGAATACTATGAATGAAACTAGATGTGATTCTTGTCCCAGTGGCTGCTACCTTGCAACAATCAATTTCCGATTTGAATACCTCTTTCAGTCTCATAATTATCTCATTATCAAGAGACCACCGCCCAACATTCATCGATACATATGGGAAGCTAGTTCCCAGGAGACACATCCATTAGGCCCTTTGTCTGCAAGCAGGCCTCCATACTTCTCGGTCACGGTGTCCAAGTCGCCTTAGAAAGTAGTAGTTAGCATGTCTATAACATCCTTCTAACAAGGCCTTTAGCTTAAGTGAGTACTACTCACAAGAATCAAGTATATTTATTAGTTTCCTCTTGCATTCCGGACCAGATGTCTTGAACTTTTGCTTGGGCCTGCAATCCGTTTGATCATTTGTGAATGCCGCCCTTATCCTGATAACTTTGTCGTCACCATCAGGAGTGTTGCCGTAAGACTCACCTTCCGGCTGAAACTGATGAAATTCGTTATCTGGCACATAGTCGGGATCAAGCACCAGCTTCTCGTTGTTGCAGAACTCATCGATTGCTTTGAGTGCCATTTCACGAGTCATGCTGCCTCGTGGTTCATATCTATGCGCACCACAGAACAATTCCTCAACGTTTTTAGTTCTGAAGGTATAAACACCGCAATGATCTGTGACTTTGCCGCCGTATTTAGCTGATATTGTATCTGTATTGCAGTCGTCGAGCACTCTTTTGAAAAGAGTGACACAGGCATCTTCCTCGACGTCATAGTCGGGGGAGCCGCACGAGTCTGACTCTGCATAAGTCATACCAAGTTCCAAATGAGAATTGCCGATATCTGGGAGATACTCTTTTAAAAATGAGGTTTCCGAATCAACGCTCTTGCCTGCATATGTTTTGCAGAAGTCTCTTATGTGTTCCTGTAAATCCAAGCCTTGTCAGTATTGCCATGATTAGGGAGTTAGTGATGGGGTTAACACAAATCATCAATGTGATTCCTCCTAGTAAGATCGGGTCCTAAGAGGTACAGTCTCCAACGGTAAAAAGGGGTGGGCATTTTACAAGACAATGATGATACAAGAAAAAAGCACAACGCGCAGCATAACATACTAGAGCGGTATCTCTTTGTAGCCCCGTGTCATCCCTATATTCACCCTTGCCCTTGCATTCGAGCTCTCCTTTGTAACTCTGAGGACCAGCACTCCAAACGAAGCACAAATCCTTAATGGTCCCGCCGTGCTTTTGGGAGCTCTTGGTGTCACAATCATCCAAGCATTTCTTTAGAAAAGTGGTACAGTCACCCTCAGGTGGTTGGCTCATGTAATCCTTAGAGCACACTTCGTTCAAAGACATGGAGAGGGAAATGAGTACACCTGGGCTAAAGAAAGTCGATTCATCGACCCCCTTCGTCGTGACAGTGGTGTTGGAGTTCTCGCTGCAAAACCTTTCAATTCTTTTAACAGCTTCATCTCGCTCAATGACAGGGCCCTTTCCATTGGTACATGTCAGCTCAAGGTCGGGAACTAACGGAATTTGCTCCCACTCATCAAAGACGCCATCTGCTAAAACATTGTTCCAGGCGATTGTCCCAGTTGGAACTTGCATTTCACTTGTGGTGGGTGGTTCTTTGGTCTTGGTGATGGTGGGCTCGGGGATGTCTGTTGGCTGGAGGTTGTCCAACGGCGGCGGTGTCTCTGGTGGAGGAATGGGCGCCTCGCCTGGAACTGGGACGGGCTTCCAAGCGAGACCTCCGGCAAACAAGACTAATACTAGTACGACACCAGTATTATCCGTAGTAGTGATCGTCGCCGGAGCTGTAAGAGTCTTGTATTCGGAGTATATTGTGGGAACAAAAGTCTGACTCCATACTGATTCTCCACTGGTCGTTGTTTTCACAACTGCGCCAGACGGAATGCTGGAGGTTTGTGGTTTAACGGGGCTGGAGCAACATAAATTTATATTGGCAGTAAGGATTATAAGCAAAAATTGTAAATAGTGCATTGCGAACTGAACAAGAGGTTCTCTGTTGGCAGGAAAATGAACACGGCCCATACCCAGGTGGAAAGGAGGCCAGATTAAATAAAAAGGATCATCCAGCGAAATAAAGTACACAATATGCAGATAGCAGAAGTCTCATTTTGCCTTCTCCAAGTTGGGCATGTTCACCGGTCTTCGACCCATTTACCCGCTGTGTGGTTCTCCCCCGCCGGCGAGGAGGGTAGGCGTTTCATGATATCCATGGTGTTGTAAAGTCAACTGCTTCCTGAACGTCACCTTGAGTGCTCGTTCAATCTTGTTAACTTCCCAGGTGTAGCCAGAAACATGTTTTCTCCGTGGGCGCTTGTCATTGTGAAAATGGGAGGTTGTTAGGTTTTGTGATGATGGAGGTTAGATGCGTTTGATGCTAGGGGGAGCCGCCAAACTGAACCCGGCTAGACTGTAGCGGAGACTAACCAATTACGGCGGCCGGCCCGAAGTTGCCGAGCCCCCCGACAAGGTTCAATATATTGGCATTTCGCATTGGCCGACCTCGTCAGTACTCTGTACAGCGACCGGTTCGGGCTCCATGCTATTCATGATTCCCTTTACTTTTTCGTGGCTACAATTGTCAGAAAAACTGTCCGAAAAGGTCAACTCCTTTCTCTTCCCATTAGAACAAGCGTGCTTTCGCTTTTAAGCGACAACGAGCCCCCCAGAAACAGCCTTGCCGTGGTATGGTGCCTAAATTGAAATTTCTGCGCTTTCGGAACAGCTGGCTCAAGTACCGATTCGTTTACTGCAGGCTGCATTTCCCCTGAGCACCCCCATATGCAGGGTATGTATGTACAGTACTGTACGTTTACATATACATATATCACTACCGAACATGATATGGGGCTGGATTCTTCTTGTCCAATTTTGGCAATAAAAAGCACATCTGAACTGTTATTTAGTTGTGGTTGCCGTCACTCTTCTAATTACAACCGAGCGTTAACGGTGATATACCCTATTTTGCATCCTAGAACATACGGACATGAAATTATCAATATAAGCAGTTGTCACCAAATGCATCAATGTCCATTGCACTTATGGTATGCTACTTGGGGCCAAAAATATCAACGTTTCAAGTTAATGGGAGATAGCAACAGAGCGCCCGTTAAGGTTGGATTTAAAAGCCCCCGCGGTGTGCTGCAGTGCGTTCGAGAAGCCTTTGATGGATATTTTTCGCGCTGAGCCCATTCTGATTATATGCTGAGAGTGCTTTCAAATAGAAAGAATTTTCAAAAACGATGAAGGCTATCAGCTTTCTGTCTTGCTGTTCGTTTCTGGTTCTCTTTATACATTTCCCACCGCAAGCAACCACTTACACAGTCCATGAGACCTGCAGTGAAACGGACCGTGCTTCCATAATAAAGGCAGCAAACGAAGCACTTGCTATTGCCCGCTATGCAGCTACTCGGATGGCTGAAAATGACCCGCCAATAGGCGCTATTGTGCAGGAGCTGCTTGGAAGCGCTCCTGATACAACTGAACACTTCATAGGTATGATTTCTGAAACCTTTGATAATCTGCGCTCATCCCATTTTTGTTGTATTTGTGACTAATGCTTTACTACTTACAGGAATTATGAACAGGATTGGCCCTAAAATAGGCCGTCACATGGAAGGCCACAACACGCCAATATTCAAATGTGGAGATAGTCACTTTAGAACAAATGCCGAGGGTACTTCAATACGCGATCGTGAATATCCCAAAGGGCCGTCATATAGACCTTTGGCTCCAGGGACAGGTATATGCACAGGCAGCCTGCAAGCTCTGACATATCACACTACTCCAAACCTTGTGAGATCGGTCATAATGCTCTGCTCTCATGTACATGGCCCCCTTACTCGCAGGCGCCCGGTGGTCATTGGAGACCATCGAACTCGCAAGCACTGGACAAATCAGCGTCTGGATTTTTCCACAGTATATTTGAGTACCGTCATTCTCCATGAATTTTTACATGCATTGAGCGTGAGGGAATGTAAGCATCATGGCTCGTGAAACTCACCCTCATCACACCGACTCCGGCTTCCTATTGTATTTTTATTCCCGCTTTTCCTCCTCCTTTCATGTTCGTTTATGGGCCTTTTGCGCACTTTCAAATACTCCCTTCTTTTTTTTCTTTATTTGTGTTACCTGCTAATCACAAGTTTAACCCCTAAAGTCCCGGCCTTTTTTAGCACCACCGGCAATCGTGAAATGCCGAATTGGAGGACGATCATACATCTCAGTGACGCGGAGAAAAGGGAAAATGCAGAGAGTTTTTCAAAACTCGCTTTCGGTACATCTTTCTGGCCATTTGACCTCAACGTAGTGCTAATCTTTTTCAGCGTTATATATCTCACGATACACCATCTTAGATAACAGGGGAGTTTTTGGCCCCCCGTTTCCGTATGTCAATCAACCATCGGGGTGACATTATTTTGGTCGCCCGTGGTGACCGAGACTGAAACCGGCAAACCGGCAGTTTACGACACGGTGGTGAGAGAAGCTAGGGAAATTCTGGGAACATCTGGTACATGGGGACATGTTTATGGCCAGTATTGAGCAGCGTGGCATCAATATCTTGCACGCTTAGGCTAAATGATCAGGTTTGTTTTACATTTCAATTCAACCAAAAATTGGAAACATCTTTACTATTACGTAGGAAGAAGTAGTTACTAGAATGACGTTGAATATTTGCGAACCCTTACGAAGCTTTTCACCCCATTTTGTCTCTACATCTCTCCGAAATGCTGCTGGGCGGCACATAAATCTTCCATGTGAAGTACATTTTATGTGATATCAGATAAGATACTATTCTTAAAAAGTTGAAGTAAAAAGTGACTCTGTTTGGCTTTGCATTGTTGAACTTGCTTTTCGTTTCTTCGATGCAGTCTTTCAGAATACGACCTTCAGACACACGCCAAAAAAAACCCATGCTCGATTTTCGGTGACTAGATATAAACACAAAAGGGTCCACTCACTCATCAGCCTCTTCATTGGGGGAGTCGTCCGCTGAAATCCTGTGAATATTCTCAAACATCCAGGATGGTGCAAGGTCCAAGCCCCTTTGCGCGGTCCCTTCCCATAACCTCAGCTCCCTGTCCCATTCTCCGCTACAGGTTCCTAAATCTTCCTTTGATCGCCTCCTCGCCTCTTCCAGCTCTAGGCAAGTCACAGATACTAGAACCTGCCCCGGTCGCTCCATCTTTAGTTCTTCATGATAATCGACACAATCTAAAGGCCGTATTTGGTAGGTCCTTTCATTGTCATACATATCCTGCTCAAAAGATGAATGGGTCACGTATTGCATATCCTTCCGTTTAAAAGGGCCAATAGAAATGTCAAGTGTTTGCAGTCCATAATTCTGTCTTTGTGGATGCGGCGCAAATGGGGGCGCTGGGTGCCATCGAGCCCAAAGATAATCCCATATAACGCGGGAGGTGTCGAGAGTGATTTGAGGTGCTCGGTTCTGAATGTCCCAACACGTACCAATGACGGAATTGAGCTCAAGATGACGAACAAACCAGAGATTCTCGGCGAGTGCGTCAAATATGTCGTATGGCTGGTATTTAATTAGCTGATGATACGTGGCGGAGTAAGGAGTATGAAGGGAAGAGGAAGAGGAAGAGGAAGACAAGTTTCTTCATCACGACTGACCCAGCCATAAATGTCGCAAATGTCGATAACGAGCGTGCGAATCAGCGGACAATGCTTCCCAATTTGTTCTAATTGGGTGGTGCTCAAAACAGGTCGCTCACGCTCCAATTGTTCGTACTCATGCAGTTTCAAGTACGTTAAGGTGCGACCCAAATGAATAAGTAGCCCCTCATCAACCGTTACGGTGCAGTTTGTCAATTCCAATTGCGATAATTGGTCACATGTCATAAGAAACTGTTTGACAAGCGACCTATCAAGATCTCTACCGCAGCCCGGTCCATACCCAATTGACGATTCGACAGAAAGGCTCAGATATTGAAGGTGTGTCAAGCGTTCCCCGATGGCCGAAGAGACGAGAAAGGATCCGCAGGTGAGAGAAACGTGAGTAAACTGTGACCAAGGGAAGGTGTTAAACCATTCGTTTTCTGTTTCAAGGTTCTTGCATAAACAAAAATTCACGAGTTCGAGTCGCCTTAGAGACAAACAACCCACGAGCTTTTGTTTTTGAGCCCAAGGACATTGCGTTAAGGGGCGTGGGTCAGTCCCAGTTCTTTCTTGTCCAAGAGCGTGAATGGTCAGAGATGTTAGAGGGAGATCAGATACAGCTTTTAGAAGCTCAGCAAAATGATCTTTCCTCTCTTGTAGAATGGTGATAGCTAGTCGTCGTAGCCGTTCGAAGCCATGAAGCTGCCGTATGTTCTTCACAGAAGTGTCGGCCGGAGGGCAGATGGTGGAGTAGCAATAGTCAAGATCCTTTCGAAAATAAATATCGATGCTGCACTGTGGCTGGTAGGTTTGCAAAGTAGACATTAAATTCATCGGTAGTCGAGGTTTGGCACTCCATCTACCCTAAATCAGCTTAAGTCAGATGCCATTGTTGAGAGCAGAAACCCACTTGAAGTTTCTCAGTGAGCACTTGGATATAAGGTCACACAAACGATCCAATTGATCCAAAGTGTTCCCCCGAACCCCAGTGAGATCTTTCCGAGAGCATAGTTCCGCCCAGTCTAATTTTGGAAAGCGGTCTTCGCTACGCCGGACCAGTTCAGACACATACCAGTCGTGGACGTGGATTTCGCGTAGCATCTTCCTCAGATCTATGTTGTTATCAAGACGCTCGAACAACGCCTGGTTCCGCTCGTGGGAGCCGGGGCTAATCGTCAAATTCAAAGTACGGTGAATCAGAGGTTGGGATATATGGTGCCATCGTTTGCACACATAAGTTGCTTGGAATATTCCCGGGCGCCAGGTGTTCTCCACCTTTCCAGCAAATCTAATCATTAGCAAAATGACCGCACGGTACTAACTGAGAGAAGGCATAACTTTACATTTGACAGGATGAGGCAGAGGATTTCAGTGCTTAGATGATTGATATTGACCTTTGTCCTTGTTGAAGGCTCGGATCGGGTATCCATCAGAGCGACCGGAATCCGCGTTCCCAGCACTAAAAAAATTGCAAGCTCAGAAAAAGGTTCACGGTTAGATTTCATCTGATGTTCGGGGCAGAGAAGGGTATATCTAATAGTTACCGTGACATGCATTAAAGTCTAGGACCGGAGGTGTTAAAAGGCGCAGTCCGTCAACCCTTGTCGCTGTTAGACTAGCCGCCCTGTCGTTCTTTGCAGACACCGGAGGTCCTCCCATCTGGGGTATGGCCAATTAATTAAAACGATGCCTGTGTAACTAGGTACTTACTCCGTACTACCGTCTACTTAATCCATGTGTGTGTGCATACAATGATCGTGCACAGGTCAGTTGTCAGCCGGCCGGGCGAAATTATGTATGTACATACAAGAGGCAGGATAGGCTCGAGGGGATGTATCAACTGAGTAACGAGCCTGACGAGCTGGGCCAAATGAGATATTTGGCTCATGTTCCCTGGGCCAAAAACTTCATGTCGTTCCAAAGGATATTTGATGGCTGTCGCTCTCGGTTCGACGATCCAACTGAGGCGTGGCAATGAAGTACCTGGCGTCTAAACACAAATGCAAGCATGGCTAGAAATTGTATCAAGCCAAGCATAAAAGCTCACAATGGTTGGATGTTTAGTGCAGAGTCCCAAAAGCCCACGGATTCTGTTAAAACGTGCGTGAGTGTTTGATTGATCTCTATGTCGTCACATCGGGCTTCCCATCCTCGTTAAGGCTCATGCGAAATACAAACAGTGCAAACATCGAGCCATAACTACAGAATGCCAAGGATTTCACCCCTTATCAAACAGGTGCTAATACTCCGTAATACACCAAAAAACGCGTGCAGCCGTGTATCGCAAAGCTGCTCACCCAGACCTCGATTGAGCCGTATCTCCATGACACATACGGAGTAAGCTTCGACGACCGCGACTCAGCTCTTTTCGTGGACTCAGAGCCTATTATCACCAAAAGGCTCACCGACTTCATGCCTACCAGCAGACGGCATGGCTCCAAAATTAATCAGAGAGGGCAAAATCCAGATCCTTGGTCAAACCGCAAACAGTGTCGTGTATGCTGTAGCATCCGACAGTAGTACCGGGCTTGCAAGAGACAGCCCAACGGCTCTCAAGGGCGGGACGGTCTGGTACGAGGGCCGAGAGGCTCTTGGGCCTGGCAAGGATGCAGACGAGACAGACGAGAGGACACGCAAGGAGGCAAGCATCTATAAGATTCTGGGACAGCATGAGCGCATCCTCGAGTTTCATGGCCTTGAGATCAGTCTTCTGGATGGTCCGGACTCGGTGCCAAAAGCATGGGCTGTCCGCCTGGAGCGGGCTCTTCATGGCAGTTTACGGGATAAAATTGTGAGCAGCTCCATGGAACCCCCCACCTTGCCGACTCGGCTTCAGCTCGCAGTCCAGTTTGCCGAGGGCGTATCGTACTTGCATCAACATGGAGTTATCTGGGGAGACCTCTCGACTAGGAACGTTTTCCTGTTTGATGACTGGCGTATCAAATTGGGCGATTTCGCCGACTCTGACCTCAAAGGGAATTATCCTCACGATTGGTACGGGTGCGAAGCCCGTTACTGCCCTCCTGGTTCCTCCCGACCTCAGTTACATGATATCGGCACTATGAATCGCGAGATGTTCGCTCTTGGAAGCGCAATTTACGAAATTGTGGAGTGGAAAGTGCCGTACGGCTCACTTATCGAAGTGCCAGAGGAGGACGTCATGAATGCGCTAGCAGCCGGCGAATGGCCTCAATTGTCGAGTGAGAATCCCGTCAAGGGAATAGTTCGCAGTCTTTGGAGCTATTCCTACGAATCGTCCGGGCAGGTCGTTGCCGATTTACAGAGCCTCATGCTTCATTGTGACAAACCACTTTTCCTGCCAAATTAAGTTCGGCCGTTCTTGATCCCCTAGTATCTTTTCAATCTCTATTCGGCTTCTTGGTGGTCATCCTGATATCAACAGCATGTAGTCATCTAGGAGATGTAAGGGTCAACATTGGATAGCGTTCATGTGCGATCCGACAGAAGAACTGACACCCTCCTACTCCGTGTTGGGGTAGAGCTTTGATACAGTAAGAGCCATCAGGTGAATCAGACTGACCCTTAAGACACATCTCCTACATTTGCGTACTAATCTATAGTTATATATCCTGATAACTGACGAATCGTACTCAATAATCTTGTAAACCGACCACCGTGCGGAAGGGAGCCCCGGGACGGTGTATTTATTCACGGAGAGAGACTTAGCGAAACTGACGGGCTAGAGAAGGCTAAAGGGAAAATGATGGGTCAGAACAGATTCACACATCGCCGCTTGGGGGCTCTGCACGAATTATTAGTTAATGTTCCTTCGTAGCAATTTTGTTCCCTTCGGCAACATCTCCCAAGGTGCCACCAAACAGGAATCATGTGTGACTTGCCAGTCTAAGACTCTTCAATGAAGTCCGCAATTACAGTGGTTTTACACAAGGCAACTACCTCGAAGAAAGCGAGCCTATCTCGCAACTTCTATTATGAAGAGCTCAAAATACAACGAAGAGCTAAGAGATGAATTTTGAAAGGGAAATAAAGAATTTTGCAGATAGAAGGTGTTGCATAACAAGAGCTAGCTAAACTCGGTACCACGTAGAGAAAACAAGCAAGGGGTTCGAGAATGGAGTTATGGCGCCTCTATCTCACAATTCATGTACGTAAGGCCACCGCAGACCCCTCGCCACGAAAAGATATTGGCTCTAAGTCTCCTGTAAATTTTAATTCCAAGCTTGCGCAACGCCTTAGAAGCACTTGCGGTGGACGATAGAAGGACCAGACTCGTCGTATTCTTGCTTCGAGATCCACATCTGTTGGAAGGTGGAAAGAGATGCCAGAATGGAACCACCGATCCAGACGGAATATTTACGCTCAGGAGGCGCGATGATCTTGACCTTCATGGACGATGGGGCAAGGGCAGTGATTTCCTTCTGCATGCGGTCGGCGATACCAGGGTACATGGTTGTGCCACCAGACTATGGTTCCGCATTAGCGACTGAAATCAGGATGGAAGGAACGATGATGACGAGAGTCTTACCATAACAATGTTTCCATAAAGATCCTTTCGGACGTCGACGTCGCACTTCATGATGGCGTTGTAAGTAGTGGCGTGAATACCACCACTTTCGAGGCCCAAAACGCTTGGCTGGAAGAGAGCCTCAGGAGCACGGAATCGCTCATTACCAATAGTGATAACCTGACCGTCGGGAAGCTCGTAGGATCTCTCCAAGCTGGAGCTCTGGGAAGCAGTCTGGATTTCTTGCTGGAAGTCCAAAGCGACATAGCAAAGTTTCTCCTTGATGTCACGGACGATTTCACGCTCGGCAGTGGTGGAGAAGCTGTATCCACGCTCTGCCAAGATCTTCATGAGGTAATCAGTAAGATCACGGCCAGCCATGTCGATACGGGAGATGGCGTGTGGAAGAGCGAAACCCTCGTAGATGGGCACAACGTGAGTAACACCGTCACCAGAGTCGAGCACAATACCAGTGGTACGACCGGAGGCATAGAGCGAAAGGACGGCCTGGATGGAGACATAGAAAGCGGGGGCGTTGAAGGTTTCGAACACGATTTGTGTCATCTTTTCACGGTTGGATTTGGGGTTGATAGGTGCCTCTGTCAACAGGACAGGGTGCTCCTCGGGGGCGACACGCAATTCGTTGTAGAAAGTGTGATGCCAGATCTTCTCCATGTCATCCCAGTTTGTGACAACGCCGTGTTCGATTGGGTATCTCAGGGTTAAGATACCTCGCTTCGACTGTGCCTCATCACCAACGTAGGAATCTTTCTGGCCCATACCAATCATGATACTAAGAATGGCGTCAGTGTACAGGTCACGGACTCGTTGCAATTTTGATTGCTGTCTTACCCATGATGGCGAGGACGACCGACGATTGATGCTATTATTCGCGTCAGTGTAAGAGTTTACCCAATACCAATTTGAAGAAACTGCAATGGTCGTAAAACGACGGGCATCTTTGGAAATGTTTGGGCGACCAAGTAACACTTACGGAAAACAGCTCGTGGAGCATCGTCACCGGCAAAACCGGCCTTGCACATGCCGGAGCTACAGGCAGAGCATTAGTATACTTGCAATGAGCCCTGCAGCCTCATTTCTATCGCTGGTGGTGTTGTAGGGATGGAATTGTCGATATTTCAGAGGGTGGGGCAGATGTCGATGTTGCGAGAAGGGGGAGCTGAGCGTGGCACAACAGCCGTAGATACATCATCAAGCAAAGCGAAAACATACCCATTGTCAATAACGAGAGCAGCAACTTCTTCTGTAAAAAGGAAAAGATAATGTTAGCAATCGGTTCCCGTCTTCTCAACACGAAAAGGATGGACGCAGGCGAGGTGAGGTTGGGGGGCCAGGATGGCTTACCTTCCATGGTGGGAGATTGGGGAAAGGAAACTAAAGATTAATGAAGATGTACGTTTGAATTGAAGGGGAAAAAGAGAGCCTGAGAAGTAATAAATTACTATACAGGCGAAGAAAGAAAGATTGCGTAGGGGAAAGACAGGTGTTGAGAAGGTGGAATACGGGGGATGGAATGTTGTTGATTGCTGGGTTGTTGTCAGGAAGACAAAGTGGAGCGAGAGAGGAAGAGAGAAAGACACAGAATTTTGAAGGTTGGCAGGTTGAGTTGAGGTTGAAGGGGGGAAGAGAGAGGGGGGCAAATGGGAGTTCGAGCTAAGTTACGAGTAGCTCGGAATCTTGCGTGGCTTTGTATCAGTGACCTGGCCTGTGGGGGGCATTTGCAGTCTGGGCGGCGTACTCTGTACTTTTGTCAAATAATGACAGCCCACGCACTCTCTTTTCCCATCAAGATACACCTTGCTATATATTGCTGGCGTTTCCCCCTAGGCTACGGTATTTCAATCCTTTGAATCTCCTCGTTTGATCACTCGGCCCTGTGGTGAACGCGAATGTTGCCGCCTCGGTGAGAGCAATGGCGGCTTGACGTCTCCCTGTCCCGAAAACCATAGGAATCATTACAGCCTCAATACGGAATACGCAACACCACTTTTCCAATGTGAATTCTGTTGCCTCAAGCACCAACCACCGGAGGAAAAAGGCTTTGGAAACAAATAAAGCGTTGAGTGAGACCGGCAAAGAGCAACTTGATGATGATTCCTTGCTTGAAATGAGGTGTGTAGTGTTGATTTCACAGCCTTTCCCTGCTGCTGGTTTGGCTTGCATCCTTAGGCATCGATTTTATCGTCCAACCAGCTGAAACCCAACCCAAGAAGCTGACTCTTTTTTTTCACAGTCTTCCCCGCCAACGAGACTCATGTGGGCTATGTGGCTGATGTACTCACGTACTCGTTATCCAGGCAAACTTATTAAACCTGTCTGCCTCGTCCAGTCGTGATTTCGATTTCTTTCGGCAGGAGAGAATGGTCTCGCAGCATACCATATCATCAACGAGAATGAGTTTGCTTCCTCCGCAACTCAAAGGCGAGCGGTTTGGGTGGCACGGACGACGCGCGTTGCTCTGAAATAGAAACAGCTGTGCTTGGCACAATTGTGTGGTAGCTCTGCTATCTAAAGTTTGTAGGAGCAACCATGCCGAGATACCCCAAGAATCGCGCAGCGTTGACTTCAAGATCGGTCTATTATCCTATCGTGCTCACAGCAGATACAAATTTTGTTTTCTGAGATTCGGTACGGAGTTATAACCGGCAAGAATGCTCAGCAGTCAGACGCAATGACAAGTGACAATACGTTATCGCTTTCGTTCGTTCACCATTTATGGAAATCGGCAAACTCGGGATCTCTAATCTATGGACGGGCAATACTCTCTATTTTCCGAGCCGTAAAGCTTTATGGGTAGAAAACCCCGATCAATTGCCTGATACCTAGAAAAATGAATCCCGAGCGTCGCGTTACGTCCATATAGCATTGAAAATCCCAAGGTGAACTTTCACGTTGGCGGTTTAAGGTATGGCCCTGGACGTACATTTTCTATTTCTTATATCTGCATGGCAACTACCTTGCAGCTATGAAGAGCTTTCTGAATTAGCCTCTTCCGTCTGGCAAGACAAACAACTCACTTCCGCGGTGCTTTCCTTCAAGCGCGAGCTACCATCGCATGGCCTCCATAAATTGAACCAGGTCTATCATTCATTCTGATATGGTCACGACTCTAATGTTTTATGGGGAGATTTATCGTTGGTGTGCATAATGCTAACCTGTGGAGGTGTTTTGCTTGTCTTCCCATCTCTTTTGATATCTTCAGTTCAAGACTGACCAGTCATGGCATAATCAAGAGAGAGAAATTTTATAACAATGGATATCTTGGTGTGAACAATATTGTCAACAGGTCTCGTTAGTCGCTGTACTGTACTCTTCGGAGCGCTGCCAGAGCAAGAACCGTATCACCATCCGCAGAAACTCCCCTTTTCGTATAAAGACGAAGACAAGTGAACTAAACATGTTTCAGCCCTGTCGCTTGTGGCACGGCTGTCTCTTTTTCTGAATTGCAGTCTTGTTCCTGTGAGACCTCAGTGAGGGGCAATAGCGGGGTCAAAGTAGCAGCTTCAGAACCATAAAACGACAGTGTCGAAGTTGATATCAGTATCAAAACCAGCATAGAATATCTGAAGCAATGGTTTCATACACATAGCATTCAGTAAAATCACGTTGATTGATGCTGTTGACAACGCCTAGCCTCGTTGAGGATGGCTCGTTCTAGACGCCGCCATCACCTTCGATAAGCTTCCACATCTGCGAGCCAAGCCATAACATCATCGGTGCACCGTGCGACAGTTATCAGAAATCGCAAGAGCATCAAAACGCAAATAAAATCGCAACCTACGGATTCAAATCTATAGAGTGACCACACCACACAAAACAGAAGACAAAAAAGGAAAAAAAAGAAGAAGAAAAATATCAACAAGCCCACCATGGACTCCCACCTCACGAACCTCCTCAAATGGAGCATTGAAAACGCCGTCCCCGCACAACCCGACGACCCCGAACAAGTCAAAGAAGAACGCTCCCCAAACCACCTCGACGCCCAAGCCCTCCAGCGCCTACTGGGCAACGCTCCCTCCGACGCCGATCTCATGAAAGCCGCGATGGAAGTGATCCACGACGAGTCCGCCACCATGGAAAATAAGCTCATCGCCTTTGACAACTTTGAGCAATTGATCGAGAATCTAGATAATGCGAATAACATGGGCGTGCTGGGGCTATGGACACCGCTGGTCGAGGTGCTTGCGGACAGCGACGCGGATATGAGAAGGATGGCGGCGTGGTGTATTGGGACGGCGGTGCAAAACAATGAAAAAGCGCAGGAGAAGGTATGTTGTTGCCCCTCCCCCTCCCCCTCCCCCGCTTCCTTCTTTCTTGAAAATGAGCACTCTGAGTCTAACGGGTGATTTGAATGATGTAGTTCCTCGACCACAACGCCATCCCCAAGCTTCTCGAATTGGCACAGACTGATCCAGACACAGCCGTCCGCCGCAAGGCGGTCTATGCGCTATCGTCGGCGGTGCGGAATCACCAACCCTCAGTTGACGAGCTGCAGAGACATTTACCAAGTGAATACCTCTCCGAGGGCGAGAAGATTGAGGCCGGCGACATGAATCGCATAGACACGATTATGAATAAATTGAAAGCCATTCCTACATAATTCGTTTTCTGACTGGTTCAACGGCAAAATTGCATTCCACTTCATGAACAACCGGGCTCATTGGGGGCGGGGTAAAATGCTGCATTTCTTTTAGGGGGTAATAGGTGTAGCGAGTTTTGGCGTTTGGAGTTTTTGACTTGCTTTGGGCACGAAGGCGGTGGTTTGATTCAATTTCTCCGAGGCCTTCCACGGCTTCATTCCCACGGTGGTTTGATTCAACGACCCTGATGGTCGTTAGAAATGAGTGCACGATATCGAGTAAAGCCGGGCGTTTATGAAAAGGTACATATTCAACCACCTGATAATGCATATAAAATATAGATACGCCTTCACACGCCTAATGCTCCAAAAAATACCCTCAAAACCATAACTTGACGTCTGGGATAAGCCATGTATGCATGTAGTATTAAAACGACAAGGAAGCCCACACACAGCAAAAGGAATTACCTCTAGCTCAGCCTACAAAACAGCAGCGAACGAGAGGTCAGAGGGCAAGGTTGTATGTGTAGTCATCTTCCATATTCTGCGAAATCCAAAGGACCGCGGTGCTACGTAGTCAAGAGTTAGTATCCCATTAACCCGTGTACACGAACTGGGGTAAAGCAGTAGAAATAAAAATACCTGATCATAATCAAGCCGTTCGCGATTACATTCGCAATCCCGAAATAAAGCGTTTGCAACGGATATCCTTTGACCACATATTTGAGGACCATCACAGTCTAGCACGTGCTATCAGCCGAACTACCTCTTGTGCATCACGAAGTCACGAAGCAAACCGCGAGAATCGAAAACATACCACACTCCCAGCCAGCCCACCCGCAAGCAGCGCAAATCCCAAGAATAATACAAACCGCACCTTCCACGCTACCCCGCTGCCAAAGTAGCTGAGGCTGTCGGCCGTCAGGCGAGACTTTTCGATCGAATTGATGACCAGCATCCCGAGCGAAGAGCAAATACCGGGGATCCAGTCGACGAATTTGATGTGCACGAGAGAGCCATTTTTGGAGCTATGCGAGAAAGCGGCTGCGTCGATGAAGAAGAAGAACCCGAGGGAGAACTGCAGAGGGTCGGAGGAGCGGGTTAGCGGCCTAGGGTTGCGACGGAATTGCGATAATGCAACGAAAAATACTAGATAAGGAGAGAGTGAGTGTACATACCAGGGCACCAGACGAGTAGACTCCGGCGGTGCGAGCGTTGGCGGTGTTCAGCCAGTTCGGCTTGGAGAAGCGGAACAGGCGATTGTCTGTCTCGTCCATGCTGGGAATGTTGGAGCTTGCGATGCTTGATGACGAGGTCTCTCAGAATATTACCGGAGTGTAATGGAGAAGCAGAAGTACTAGAGATGGCTACTCTAGGAAATAGAGGTGCTCAGTTGTATGATCGCAGCTCCGTCTGCAGCTCGTTGTTGCTCCGGGCTTGTCGCGGCGCCAGTCGTAGGACTGATGTCAGGCAATCGCAATGAGGCTTAGTCAGATGCTCCTTCACGTGATAGATTTCTGAGGCTCCAGCTCCAATTGACCATCGAGAATCATCCTGTGAATATCTCCCTACTACTCTGTACTCCAGCTCTATCATGATCCAAAATCATTCTCTCACATTGGTGAGGGCGGTTTCATTTTGTGCATACGGGCAAGCTGGAGAATTATCCAGCATAGCATATCACCGGCAAACAGTCACTGCACTGTTTCTCTCAGTTTGATGACGGAGATTGTTATTGGATCGTGGACTAAATTGCTCAGAAATGCGAGGATTTTAACTCCAATTTAAGTGCTACTATCTACAGAGTATAGTTACTTGATCCCCACGAGGACAAGCTTTGGCCCTGATGAGCGTGCATCTCGAATGAGCAGCTTTACTTACCATGGAAATGGTTGAGCCTCAAATCGCATCAAGTGATTGGGTTTTGCTGTCCATGAATATTGTCAACGTGACAAAATACACTTGAGGTTGAGAAAGAAACACTATGCATGATGGTGTTGGAGATGTTTTCTTTGTGGAAGTATGTTGGCCCTTAAAATGGCCGACTGTCTAATTGTCTAAAAATAGAGGGTTCATGATCCTGTCATGATGTTCTATATATACACCTGAAAAGAATGGAAAACGTGAACGTTCACAGCAAAAAGAGCGAAAAAGACGGTGCAGGTCATTCAACCGTCATAAGCAATGACAACGGAGAGGCGCACAGGGCCAGATTGCAGATTTCCACCAATGCCACCAATGTCTGTTTGGGCCTGGCTATAAGCATTGTCGAACGATTTTCCGCCCTTGCCGATGGTCGAGCAAACACTGCCTCGGGCGTCGCAAATCTTCATGCCCTGGACATCATGTCCCGAACGCTGTGCTTGGATCGCAGACGCATCGAATCCGGACCACTGATTGTTGTCAAGGTTTCCGAAGTCAAATTCACCCCATGTGCAAGAATATGCACCATGGGTGCCGGTTGGCAAGGAACCGGCACCAGTTGCTCCAAAACCACCCTGGGTGTTTTCGTCAAAGGCGACGTATTTCGTCTCGCCGGGGTTCAGCGTAAATGTGAGGGCAGAACGGCCGTAGTGGCCGTCAAGCTTGCCATCAGGACCAAATTTGTTCCAGAACACGACGGTCCAGGGTTCTGAGTTTTGGCCTTTGATCTGTGCGACGTATTTGTACTGGGAGGCGTCGCTGCCTGAAATCTGAATGATGTTGCTGCCCCACGGCTTGCCAACGTTGCCGTGATAAGTGTCGATGCTGCCGCCCGCCGAGTTAGTGCGACCACCAAAGCCTTTGGTGGAAAAACCGCCGGACGGGGTCGAGGTCCAGTCTGCACGTTTTGCAAGGGTCTCGCCCTGGCGACGCTCGTGGATAGAAGGGCGTGCCATAGTGAAGGGAGCAAGAGCCGCGAGAATAAGGAACGAAATTTTGAGCTGCATGTTTGCGAAAGATTGTTCTGTGCGGTATGGGTCTCTCGAGTATTCGAACGAACGAATCAGTGTGCTAATGAAGGATTGTCTTGGACTTGATAAGATACCAAAGGATTGTCTGGAGTGTGAAAGAGTGAAGTAACCCAACAGGACTCAAAGACCACAAAAAGAATGTATGTAGATTGAGAATGGAGAGAGAGGAAGATGAAAACCAGAAGCAACAAGGCTGGAGGGAAGCTCGAATTTATAGGGCTTCGTAGGTGAGGACTTGCTTCGGACGCCAGTTGTCCCTCAAGGTGGCCCCTCACCGCGCTTCCAGAAGCTTTGCAACATACTGTTGATGTGGAGGATCTGCACCCTTGGATCGATCGATCGCAGCTTTCGCCCATAGTGGGACTGGCGATGCGCCCCTGCACATGGAGATCCAACAACGCTCAGCGAGTGCGGTTCCTACACGCCATTCTTAGCGCAAGGTGCAGAGCATGGCTCCGCCCTCGCGGTGGTTTTTCGTTTTCAGCACGCCTTTTTCTGGCTATTTTGGAGGAGAACCAGTAGCAGATGGGCAACGCGAGATGGCGCTCTTGTGTCCACTACCAAGTCTTCTGATGGAGCATGTCTTCTCCGGAAGCGCTAAATCTGCAGGAAACAGTCTTATCCACTACTAACGGATCAACTGCGGCAGATAGGCACATGTCAAGGATTTGCTAAAGACCCAGGCGTAAGTCCTCTTGATGTGCCCCTTGATCGTTAACTGTAGGCTGCTCACTCCCTTTCAACCCTTTTACTCGAGTAGTAGGAGACACTCGTGTATGCGCCAGGATGAAAACAGCGAAGATTGTGTGCATGGCCAGATTTGGAGTAGAAAGAAACAGAGGAGGAAAACCATGGTATGCAGCAAAAGCTAAACGAAAAGCGCGAATGAGAAGGCCTGCCCTGGAATTTTTCGCGTGGTCCCGATGGGAACTGCCAGTACCGTCCATGGATTTGGGTGGGAAGTATCGAGTTATCCAGAAAGATGAAGCCAAGAAAGGCCTGATGAAATGTCCCCTGGTTATGGTGGTTGCGCGGAAGTTTACGGCGGTTGAAAAAAACCTCGGAAAAAATCCCAGCTATGGGTCAGGAACCCTGCCTGATCCATGGAACAATTGACTTTGCATGATGCTCGAGGCATGTAATATCGAAGTAACCGAACCCTGGCAGAGGACGGAAAATACTTCTTGCATTCTTGCATAGAGGTATGTACCTGGGCTCACAGCGCACACGATGCACCACTCACGGTAGGTATACATATTGATATCCCGCAAACATCCAAGTTTTCATGCCATCAAGACTCAACCATAAAGAATCGATTTCCCCTGAAGCGCAGAGTACTGCGTCGCACCAATTTAGCACGACCGATTACATAATGGTCCAGATGCGTCACGTGCAGTCATGCATTGTTGGCTCTGTGCATTGCCGGAGTTTGTCTCTCGGCAAGTCAGCGACGGGCGCAAATAGCAGCCGGTACCAAAAAAGTCCTTTGAACCATTCACCTGCAATGGTTCGTCGATTTTTGCACTTATTCAAGTCCGTTTTTCACAAAGGGGATTGGCCGTGGAAAATAGCTCATCCTCCACACTATCGCTGCCGCGTAAACACCCCTCTCCCCCCTTTCCGCAGTCTTCCATCTCTCCACTTCCTGAAACGGTAGGCAAAATTTTGAATTTTGCAATGCCCACTCCACAGCCAGACAAAAGTCTAGACAATCGTAAGGCAGATTCGGGTGTGTCGAGAACACATCTGGGCAGAAATAATCACCCTTCGCTTGCTGTTCGCTGCTCTTGGCGCAAAACTGCAACGGGAATGGCAGTCAAACCAAGTTTCAAGATCCACATCGATCAAATTCTGCAGACGTGAAAGGCATCCTCGACAGTGGACGCAACCGTCGGTCCCATCGATTTTGAGGACCACATGGAGCTGAGCGCGCACCTGTGCCGGGAGGGGGGCAGTTGGCTGTCTGCCGGCAGTCCCGCTGAGTCGAACGGTTTCCTGTCGAAAGCAGCATTCCACATGTCGGGCTGTCAGATCGTATATCCAAGTGAGCTTCAGTGGGGGACCTGGATACAAAAAGGCGAACAGGCAAGGTCGGGGCTCGTGGGACAATTGCTCCAAGTCATACAATGCATGTCTATTCACGCTGTAAACTGTAAACCAGGGTTCGTTGAGTACCCGTTTGCTGGGAGGTCGAAGACTGAAGTAGGGCGATGTCTGATGCGCGACTATCCGGGTTCTTCGCAAAATAGTTTCAAGACGGAATCAACAACGTCGGTAGCCCTCTGTCTGTCGAGCACAGGCACTCTTTGCATGGCTTCTCTTGCCTTTGTGGGAGTATCAAGGCCAGGGGCAGCCACCGGACCTCTGAGACTAAGAAACCTCCGTAACGCAAAGGTTGAAGCACGATATGTAGCATGGTACATTGCCTTGAACTCATCTTCCTCTTCAGAATCTGCACTAGGCGGTGGTGGTTCGGTGGCTAGATCACCCGTAGTCGCTAAAACGGTGGCACTCCCTTCTGTTTTCGTGCGGGCCGTATTTGCATTACGATGGTATCCATAGAAACGCATGCACGTTAAGATCGTTCGTGTGAGGAGCGCTTTGTTGGAGGCTATTATGTCCTCTCCCGGCGAATCACCTGCATGTGTCTCTGAGCGTTCATTTGGAGAAACCTGCGTAAAAGGAGTAGGTTTTTGGCTTGAAATACTCTTTGAGCGTGCGTGAGATACCAGGGAAGCCTGCCTGGATAAACTAGGAAATTTGCCTGCGACCGAACCAGTCCGTTGTTTTCCCCCGCTTGATGGAACACTGAAGGGAGAAGGGGCATCCTTCTGCTGTTCCTTTTTCACCTTCAAATAAGGAAACTGCGGCATGGGTGACGCCTCTCTGTTTTTCTCTATAAACTCAGAGACAGCAATCACTCCCTTTCTGCGTACCTTTTTGTGGAATTGATCTGCGGCCTCGAACAGGGTATCCACGCGTTTCCGTTTGGGACTGGGCGCAAGTGGATCAAAGGGAAACTCGACATATTCTGAGCCTCCTGCGCTGTAGGGGTCATTCAAATTGGAGGACGGAGTGGGTGGCGGGGTGGGTAACGATTGTGCCTTAGTGACAAGAGAGGCACATATCGGTGCGCCATATATACGCAATTCCATTGCAGGGGAAGAGCAGAGTCCGCCCTCTTGCTGTGCCATGGAGCCCACTGGTGATAGCACGCCGTATATAAGAACATCACTTATTTTTCGAGAGGTGCCCACGGTTCCATGCGATTCAGCCGCCAGTAAAATTCCAACAGGACATTGTGTTGCGGTTGGTGCCTCTTCATCCAAGTCATCCGTGTGAACTGGGCCCAGAGGCCTCAGTAACTTATTTTTTACCCATTCTCCAGTAGTACAGTCTGATATATGTACCTCCAGCACGGGGCCGACTAGAGCAAGGAGTGGTATAAGACTCGGATCGACAAGAGACCGAAAGGATAGCTTTGCGTTAGAAATATCGCATTGGCTGGCCGATGACGGGTCTATTAAGCGCACGCCTAGTAGTTAAGTTAGCGAACGCCGATACAACGCGTAGTAATCGTTTGTATTCGTACCTTCAAGCGATAAAGAGCCGGCCGTGATGGCCCCCGACCAGACCTCCATTGGTTCGTCCAAATGCCTTGTCGAAGGAGATGGGGAAGATGATCGTAGGTTCCCGAGAGGGTCTAAACAAACCATGCTAGCCACTTGTATGATTTCATATCAGTTTGTTGTGATTTTGCTCTTCTTTTAATGCACAAAGGAAGTCTGGATGCGCGTCCACCGCGATGTTGTTCTGCACGATGACGCGGGGTCACGTGCTGAAGTCCGTCGCCCATGTCCTATGATGAAGCTACAAATGAACGTACACGCCATCCACCTGTTAAGAATCCATGTCACTCCTTGCAAAAATACTAGTATACATCCGTAACCCAGGAATACACATCTTAGCAAGTTAAAAATGCAATCCGTTTTCTACATACATACTCGCCTCGAGTTGAGGCGTACAAGTTGCAGCTTTGCATATTAGTTAGAACCATGACGGACGAGTCAGCCAGCGAACGGGCCGAGGAGGGCGTGAGAAATATTGAACAATGCAACCGCTCAATGGAAGCTATAAAAATACTCCGTATGCGCCGACATAGTGAGAACAACCAGCTGGAAATAAACATAACCCTGACATCCGGAAACGATGCATGCCTGATGGAGAATATCATTCTGAACCTAAAATTCCTCTTGCTCTTGGAAGAACATCGAGAAGCTAATTATAGTGCCGTATATCAGGAGGCCACCCAGGACGGACATCACCATCGCAGGGACTTGGATCGCACCGCTATGCGCCAGGACGGCGGGCAAAGCTACAAATGAGGAAGTCAGCGGTTAAACACGAGAGTACGGCGGTGAACTGGTTTAAAAAAATTCAAAATAGGTTCCCATAGGACCACTGCGAACGTACCAATCCCCATGACCACCAGGAAACCTGTCAACCATCGTCCGAAATCAACAATGCCGCTACCAGGCGACTCCATAAAATCGTCGGGGTTCGCGCATCTTGAACAGATCCAGTTTGGCAGCGGAGCAATCACATACGTTGCTACGACTAGGAGGGGGAGGTAGTTATGCCATAACGCGGCGGAGAGGATGACGAGGAGGAAGCCGATCGCAAGGACCTGGAGCCAAGAGTCGGGTTAGTGACATGCGCTCTCATCAGCTGGGCTGGGAACCGTCCACACATACAAACGAGAGCGAGATTATGGTCTTGAGGCCGGCAGTCATGATGCCGGTGTTAAATCGCGGAACCGAGTGAGTGCTTGGAGGTGTTGGTCGCCTGGAGTTTCGGTTGCTCTCATTCTCTCGCAAGGCGGCTGGCGGAGCTGCGTCGTCAAACTGAATGACGGATTATCCTGACTTAGTCATCATGCTTGCTTAGTCAAGCGCTCGGCGCACGGGGTGTTACTATGATTGTCTTTGTATACGAAGGATTTGCCGGAGCTCTCTTGGGCAGATCACAAAATATAGCGCTTTCAATCGATTGAACTAGCTATCAAATGATACATCGTCTTGCTGCTCTTCTCAGTGAGTGCTCCCAACGCTGTCGGTCTGAAGCTTGGACCATCAATTGGAAGCTTACATAATTAGTTTACCACGCTAAGCAGCGTCACGCTAAACCCAAAGTTGGCGGAAGCTCTGTTTGGCACGTCGTCGTCTCTCTGCCTGACATCAACAGCTTCACCTCCGCGATTCTGTAGCTTCAATCTTCAATTCCAGAGCAACTACACAGCTTTTGTCTACTTCGGATCCATACTTGCTCAGTGGCTAATACAATATGTTCCGCAACAATTATGACAACGACTCAGTGACATTGTAAGTTCAATTCGTCTATGATCACCGCTCTGCTTAGATGGGCTAACTCAAGCTCCATGCTTTTAGCTCGCCGCAAGGGAGAATATTCCAAGTCGAGTATGCCCAAGAAGCCGTGAAGCAAGGCTCAGTGGTGGTGGGGGTTGTCAGCAAAACACATGCAGTACTAGCTGCCCTCAAGGCACGTTCGACCACTCCCCAGTCAGGAGCTGAATCGCGCATAGCTTCAATCCTGGCGTCGATGGTTCCATGCTAATCGAATGGCCGATACAGAGAAACGCCGAGGAACTCTCCTCCTATCAGAAGAAAGTCATTGCTATCGACTCACACATGGGCATTGCCATCGCCGGTCTAGCCTCCGACGCCCGAGTCCTCTCCAACTTCATGAAGCAGCAGTCTCTCTCCTCCAAAATGACATACGGCCGCCCAATCCCCGTAGAACGAATCGTCACCCGGATCGGCGACCGTGCCCAGACCAACACACAGCACTATGGAAAGAGACCGTATGGCGTGGGATTATTAATAGCAGGAGTTGACGACGCCGGACCACATCTGTTCGAGTTCCAGCCTTCCGGTATGACACAGGAGATGGTTGCGTGTGCCATCGGAGCACGAAGCCAGATGGCGAGGACGTACTTGGAGAAGCATCTGGATGAGTTTGCGGACTGTGGGCGTGAGGAATTGATCAACCATGCCCTAAAGGCATTGAAAGAGAGTCTGTCACAAGACAAAGAGTTGACGATCGACAATACTACGGTGGGCGTTACGGGCCTCAACACAGACCCAACCAAGCCAAAGCTGGACACGTTCAAGTTGTATGACGGTCATGAGGTGACGGCATTTTTGGAATCCAGCTCAGGTGAAGCCCCAGCTGCCGGGGGAGAGTCTATGGAAGTTGATTCTTGATGTATCTTTTTGATAACGACGTTTATTACTCTTGCTTGATTCTCGGTCCTCGGTGTTTAGCCAGGGATGAGTAGACGGTTTTTCTTAGTCAATAAACCCTTGCTTAATCACGCTCGATTTTATCTATCACGCCGAACCTTTTGATACTCGCCAAAGAATAACCTCTATTTATGTACGGTGCATTATCATCATGGATCCATAACTCGTCAAGAAACTCTATCATTCCGGTCTATGCGGCTCCTTGGGCCCTTCCCACTCGAGCTGGTATCGTCCTTCACTCAATTTATACTGCCTCAAAGCCTGCATGACCGACGACACCTCCTTGCACTCCACCACAATCTTGCTGTTCGCATCACTTACAAACGAATCGGCCACCGCCTGGTCCACCCAGCTCATGATTCCATCCCAGTACCCAGCAATATTCAACAGCACAATGCCCCGATGGTGAATACCCAACTGGTTCCACGTAATCATCTCCATCGCCTCCTCCAACGTACCAAACCCACCAGGCAGCGCGACAAACCCCGACCCCGGCCCACCAGCCATGACCTTCTCCGCCATGACGCGTTTGCGCGTATGCATATCCTTGACGATGGTGGTAATGCCATATTCGGAATTAACCTGGTCAGCCGTCGACGAGAGCGGGACGATGCGCTCGGGCGCCTTGCATGAGCCGTCGACGACTGGTTGTGTGTTGCCGTCACTGCCAACGCGTGCGCTGGCCTTGTATCCGTTTTCGACCTTGACTAGGGCAGAGGGAATGACGCCGTGGACGGACTCGGGACCGGAGAGGGAGACGAGGGTGCGGGCGAGTTCGCCCATCATGCCGGCCGTGCCGCCGCCGTAGACGAGGGTGACGTTATCTTCATGGAAACGTTGGGCGAGATCGCGGGCAGCTTTGAGGTAGGCGGGGTTGTTGCCCGCTTTGGAGCCGCAGCTGTGGTTTGTTAGCTTCGTGAGTTATAGTTGTGTTGGTGGGTGATAAGGAGTAGGCGGCTGGAAAGACGGATGCGGGGGAGTAGAAGCAGAAGAGCTTACAAGACGCAGACGACAGGTCTCTTTTGTTCGTTAGGAGTAGCCATTATGAGTCAAATTTCTTTGAGATTATTTTGATATTTACGCTGGTAGGATGCTCGCGAAGCGAATGACTGATATCTTCGGTGCCTTGTTCGTCACAGGCTGCTACCCCTCGTTTCGGGAGAAAATGATCGGAGGTTGAAATAGAGGCAAATGAAAAAAAAATCGCTATGTCAAAACCGCTTGATGTTGCTCTTAATAGAATCTAGGTACTGGTCACAAAATCTATATTCCCGTAAATGAAGTGTCTACTTCGGAGCATTCCTAGCAAGAGATCAAGAACATCGGCGGATCAGGGGCAATGACGCATCTCCAAATTTATATCGAGTCCCCACCACTCAACTGTCACGACTCGAAGCCCCCGTGTCTGTATGCGAAGTCACACCGGTAATTACTGACATTCATTAATGCATGGAGTTTCTGAACTGCACTATGGCTTAACTATGTAGGTTCTATCCAATCCTGTGCGAGCGTAACATTGGGACAATCTTCAGATGCAAGGTCAACAAAAGGAGATCCCAGCCTGGGATGATTTCAGCGGACAATCTGTTCACTCGACTAGCTTCTCATCAGACTTATGATCGCAGTTCCTGGGCCTAGTGACATCAATGCTTTGCAAATGAACCCTTCACTGCCAACATGCGATTGACAATCCGCGATTCTCCGCTAAGTATATCAATTCGACTCTGACGTAAGAAAGGTCTCAGGGTTTCTCTTTGGAGGTGGACCGACAGTGGTTGTGAGAATCCCCTTATATTGCGTCAATCACCAAAGCCAGTTGAAGGATGCCACAACCCCATAGATGCTTTTTCTCAACAGGAAGAATTTGACCTTTCTGATTGAACCAATGCTCTTCGAGCGTCAACGATCGTCGTACAACGGAATGGCGAAGAACATTGCTGTCTTTGCTCCTTGATTCAAAACCCCTAATCCAAAACATATCCAGCAAAACACAGATTGCCGGTCAGCATACGGCATATAAGCGATTTTTGTTGAGGGTGTTCTGGGTATATCCCTCTGAGATCTTTAACTCTTTAACTTCTGCATATCGCTCAGGCTAGTCGCGTATCGGATCAAGAACAAGATGTGACCCAGATACGAGAATCGTGAAATTCACTGGTAAAGCTTGGTAACATCCACCTAGCTTAAATCTTTGCTCGAGTCAGCAGATTTTATTACGTCGGATGATGTTCCTTTGAGTGGCATATCAAATGTATGGTGTCTTTGAGGGCCTTGCCAGTTTCTGTCCGTGTTCAAAAACAACAACAAACCCCCTAGGTTCATCGCCGCCCGAGTTCACGATCGGTGTTAACTCATCGTTATCGATCCCACTTTGGATTTCCTTTTCTTTCCCTTGTCTTTTGCTGCTGCAAAGGCTTTATCGGTTCCTTTTTCCGGTTTCCCTTTTACGCCATCTGGCTGCGTGCTGGCCGGGCCAGCAGCGGGAGTGCCAGGCCTTCCCAATCCAGACGGCACTGGGGTGCCTGCGGCTGACCTTTGCCTTGCTGCTTGGGCACCTGCCGCGCCACCAGCGACAGTTAACTGCTCCTGAGCGGGTGCCGCAGCCTTTGTAAAAATGAAAGAGCCCGGCTCACCGACTAGCGGTGTCTCGTTTATGTATTCGTCTCCATATTTCGCGAGAAGATTGAGGGTTTCTGCAAATAATCGGGCGTCTTGCAAGGCGGATGAGCTCAGGCCGGAGGTTCCCGTTCCTGGGAGTGGAGATTTGGACCTCGTTCCATCCCCAGAGGTGGATTGTGTATCTGGCATGGGTGTTGTTTCTTTGCTTTGTTGAGACGACTGCTGGCCGAGCTGTGACGGTTCGAGGGATTTCGGGACATGTGGAAAGTAACTATGTCCGTAGGAGGGTGAAAATGTGAGAAGCGGAGAGGCCGTAGACAGCACTTTGGTCAAAGACGTAACTGTTGAAAGCTTCAAAAAGACACCATGTTAGCACCTTAGTAAACCGCACATTACCTCAAAAACAGCAGTAGACATACCATCCTCCTCCCCACCACACTCCAGACCGAAGGTGCCATAAACACCGAATCTCCCACTATAAAGTACGTCGCTAAAATCTGCACGTCGTCCTGCCCGGCCATTCCCGTTCTCCGCCTCATCTGTTTTCTAATCACCCACACATTGGATGGTTCCTTGGGCTGCTCACCACGAGCAACAGCCGCCGCATTCGCCGCTGTCGCTTCGAGCAATGGATCGCGTACCACCATAAATTCCAGCCCTTGCATAGTTTTCAGTCTCCCCTCGAACGCTTCACGCGTCTCGATAAACGGTCGGAGGTTCTCGTTGTGCATCGCTTGGAGGACGAGAGAGGCATTGTTGGACGTGGGATCGAAAAATGGCGACTCGGCAAAGTAGTATAGGACTAAACATCAAGCATTATCAGAGTACTGGGTCATTTTTGTCGCGCACGATTGTCGATGTGCATGTCGTGATCGCTCACCGTTATTGGAGTGAATGAAACCACCCATCATTTGAATGTGCTGGGGGGAGTGCCATGTTATCTCTTCTAGAGGAACATCTGGCGAGGACTCCATTTGGAATAGGCAGAAGCAGTTGACAGATGCGGGCGCATATAAACATTCCCCGTTGGGAGATTCGGATGCTGTGGTCCGCAAAGTGAAAAGGACCAGATGTGGTTGAAGCTCTGTTTGTTCCGTTTGCAGTCGTGATGTCATTTTTGAGGTTAAAGAAAAAGGGGTTCGATGACGGGAACTCAGTTTTCAACTACTCCGTACCTGCAATGGACTGTGCATAATTACAAATACTATTCAGCGATGGTGCTGTCAATTTCCATTCCTAACACACCCCCACAGTTGTAATAGCAGACATTATGCATATTTAACTATTCCCGGCTGAAATGCTCAAACAGACAGGCCACCCAACCGACTGATGGATATACCCCAATAAGCCCATCCCCCCATGCACCTCCATTTAGGACTTTCAGAACATTCTTGTTTTCTGGAATTTATCAACCTCCTGCAAGCATACCATGACAGCAATCCACTGGAAACTCAACAGCTTTTCACCCTGTCTGCCATGTGGCCGAGTGTTATCATTCAAGGCATTCCAGAAACAAGCAATGGAGCGTTCGAGGGACTCCTCGCGTCCAGATTCCCGGTCCAGAATCATAGAGATCGTAAAGTTGACAAGTTCTTGGTACTCTAGAGAACAATTACTGATTAGCGTTAATGACATAAAAGGGGGTAAGTGAAGCACGTAGTACCGTCTTTCATTCTCTTGCTTGCTTCCTTGTCACGTCTTGTCTGTTTGCTATTCTGGCCAAGTATAGACCCGACGAAGACTTCGACCTCGGTAAGGGAGTTCTTCCATGGTGTCTTGGAGTACTGTTGCATGAGATCACGAAGGCAATCCTCGTAGCTAATTGAGTCAACGGATCTTATTAGCCGCATATTGAAAGAGTGAAAGGATAAACGAAACAGGTCCACATACATATCCTTTGCCTTCTTGCCGTCTTCTATAAGATGATCCCATTGAAATCCCTCGGTCTCCTTCGCAACGTATTCCCAGATGGCACGAAGTACAGTCGTATCGTTCCTATGTAGCTTGCTTGCGTGGCGGAGGCCATCGAGAAACTCTTGCTCATTGATGTTACGGTATAACCGACCAAGCACATTGTGACTAGGATAGTAACGCCTTTCTGGTCTCTCGTCCTCATCATCATTCGCGTCATCAACAATGTATTCGTCCTCTTCGACAACATTAATGCTCTCTGCGATGCGAATTCTAGGGTTGGGGGCCATAAAATCCGGGTAGTAGCGCGGCCGTTTTGGAATTTTAGCCAGGTCAACCTACAGACAGTAGAGAAGATTCGTTAGTGCTTCACTTTACAAAGTTTAGGAATGTCGCCGAGATGTTTATACCGGAATGCCACTTTTGGAGAAATCCACCGCATCTGAATGTAATTGGGCAAGCAACAAACAATCTTTATCCATGGTACCAAGGGGTCTCTGATCAGCAATAGCCTGGTGCATAGTGGCTATACGGCCTAGCTGGTCTTGTTGCATGAAAGTAACGAAGAAGTCGATGATATCGTCTCGCGCAACTGGCCGGTCAAGTAATTTCTCCTCGATTCTTGGGTAGTCCGCAGGTGTAGAGATTCTGGGTGGTAACAAGCTTGTGTCATATATCACGTTGTAGAGATCACCATCTAAATCTCCACCACTCAGCATGCTGGGTAGATCACGACTCCCGTGTTGGCTAAATACGACGCAGTTGTGGAGCTTTCGTAGTGGCGAGCCATTGGGAACATCAATGGCGTTCACATACTGAACGTCGCCGGGATGCAAGGCCGGTGCCCGTGTGATGATAATACGGTCGCGAACCAGAATCTCACGAATGCCCTCGTCAGTTAAAAAGGTACAGAATATCTCTCCTTCATTGAGATACCCCGTTTCGTCCATAATTCCGTACAGCGTGACGGCTTGAGGTACTCTGATTCGAGCACGGTATTTCAAATCGCGCATTTTCAGAAAGACAGCCAGCTGGATGACTGAACGCAAGAAAGGGTCTTGATCGTGGTGCAAACCTAAACCCTTGACAATTTGAATCAGCCATGGCAGCCGCACACCCTTTGCAACGTTGGTTTCCTCCAGAAACTGCCCGGCCTTGGTGGTCGACTCTTGGACCGCGCGCAGGCGGCTTAATTCCTCAACTTGAAGGTTCTCGAAAGCTGCAGGTTGCACCCCTAGATCTTCTAATATTTTAATGATTTGGGCGTTCAGATAGAATGGCAGCGATCTGATTCCGGAGCCGCAGATTTCGATATTTGACGCTCTTTTCGCCGTAAATTTGACCATCGATTCCCGCAGTATCAGCTGGTCTCCTTTTAGCCGAGTGTCCAGCGACACCATTCCCTTGGCCCCTTGAATATGCATATCAGTCAGAGCTACGAATTTGGATTCCGCGTCGTATGTTACAGTTAAGTGTATGTAAGTGGGTTCAACAAAGTGATGACATACCAGCAAAGCGTATCTGAAACACTGTGGGCTTGACCATTTCGCGAAGCGCGTATTCGCTCCAGATTTTGTACATTAGGGACAAAGACAAGGTCCCCACGCCGTCACTGAACACCCGTCCATTTCGCTTTACGTCAGGCTCGTTGAGAAAAACAGCCTCTTCCGGGATTGCGATAGACGATTGAGTTTCCGAGAATGTCTGTCCGATTCTTGCAGCTTGCTTTGCTGGCGAGCGGATATGACCAAAGGAACCTAGCCCCTGGATGATGCTCTGTGCATCGAATGGTTCACCATTTTTCGTTGTAAACGGTGCCACAAACCAGCAAGTTTGGTTTCGCAAGGACGAATGCGAAAAGCCAAGAAAACTGAAATGACGTCCTCCGATTTTAATCCCTTGCTTCAGGACACCCTTGAAGCGCCCATGATAAATCTCTTCTTGGGAGGCTCGTGGATCAAAATAAATGGGGTCGCCGGTCTCATCGACAAACTCAACACGGAGGAAATGGTTGATGTGGTCGCTATATTGACGAAGAACACGATTCTTTGTTTCCGTGTTCGGCCCATAAAGGTATATTCCACTGGGAGTCACTTGAGCTCGATGTACCTTCACATTGTTTGGATGCGTGAGACTCAGGCGTGCACTGCGCTGAGTGATAGCCCGATCGATCATTTCTTCTAGAAGTTTTTCCAATGCTGTTATTTGGACGTCTCGCGGGTGTGTATCAGGGCTCGGGTATTGCAATTTCAATGCAGCCATTGTCAGACCGTTGATGGTATCTTCAACCCCATAGAGCTTTGCTAAACGCACAATACGAGGATATAGTCCGGTCATTGTAGTTATACTGATGTCCCCATTCCATACCAGCTTTGTGACCTGGAATTTGAGGCTAAATGGAATGTCCTGGGTCTCCAGGAAACTCTCAAATTGCGCTTTGAAATAGCTAAAAGGATTTGCATAGGTGAAGCGTTTATCAACCCATCTGCCAATGGGAGGAATGGTGCCTTCCCCCTTGAGATTGCGGAGCGCATAGGTATCTCGACTGTCCTGTAGCTCGAAACGATACGTAAAGCAGATACCCGAAGTAACCTCATGGTTCCCAGAGAAATGCCCAACCCTCCGTTTCGAGGATACTTGTGCGTATTTGTTAACGAGCTTTGCCGTCTGGGCCTTCAGCTTTTCCATTATATCGGACACGAAAAACCTCGGAGCGTATTGGGTTGTGACTGTCACAGTGGCCTGCTGCGATGTGCCAATGTGAATACACTCAATGTTTGAGTACGCCATCTCCATGTAATACTCGGTTGACGGGGCGACATTATGCATAGCGATTCGTAGCAATATTTTGCCAAAGACAATTTTTCCAAATCCCGGGCAGCGAAAAAGCTCAATAAACACCGGACGGTCCCCATGATAGTCCCATTGACCGCAGGACATCGTTGTAACAAGGAAACTTTTGACCCGATGACCAGGACCACGTGTAACAGAGCCAGCTGCAACACTCCCTGCATCGGACATTGAGGCTCTCGGCACATTGTTAGCTGCCCTAGCGGTAGTCTGAGCAGTTAGACGTTTCTCCTCCTTGGATCGCAAATGTCTTAATAAGTACTCGTCCGGCTCGCTTCTGCTTTTCGACAGATATATCGGCTGATTGAACATCCTTAACAGCCTGACTGGTCTTCTCGTCTTTTGCTCATCTTGTCCATGTTCATCCAGAAGTCTCTGGGCCTTTTGACCATCGAGAATTGTGAGAACGGCATTTTTCTTCCCTGCCTTTCGACACTCAAAGACGATAATATTGAATCGCGCCAGCACATGTGTAAATTCTTTCTTTAAATGATTTTCCCCAACCTGCTCCGGCACGTTCCGGCAAAAGATTTCCATCGTAATGTCCTCTTCACTTCGTCGGATGTCATCAAACGAAGGGAATAGGGACGAGGCACGGCTCTTTCAGCTCGATATCAGGATTCACTGGTCGAGATGATGTGGTGTTTGGAATCAAGTAAAAATGGTTGTCCAGAGAGTAAGAAAAAGCAATGGCTATAAAGGAAAGAAGTTTCTTAGCGTGATCAAGAGACGGGGAGTCCCGCGGGGTCGGGGCAAAGCGAGAGGAACGACACTGATCGCGCACAGCACATTTCTACCCTTCTGTCTGCGAAGTGGGCTGAACAAGTGTGAATGCAAGACAGGTGCACCTATGTATGCGCATGTGCAGTGTTGCTTTGTCGGAGAAAGATTCAGAAAGTCGAAAAGAGGGGAACGACCAGTACTTTGGTAAAGTTACCGTATCATGGGGAATTGCCTTCCACGGTTTAGCTCCCACCTGATCGGGTTTAGCGCAACATCGCCGCTTCCTGGACTAAGTTACAGTACTCCGTATATACACAGTAAACCCACTCCTCCTGCCGCTCGAACATCTTCTCTCCATCGTCCCTTTTTCCCTTTCTTTCCTCGTTATTCTCTTGTGTGCCATGCCCATCCCTTCATCCCCCTGGCCCCCACTACTAGTGTCACCTAGCCCGACTGTGCTGCAGCTGAGACAGGGTGACCATGTCCCCTTCCCAGGTTCTTCCCCAATGTTCCGGCTAGCTTGACCTAAGTCACGGACTAGTCGCCTCCGGCGGCTAACGTAGAGCTACGAGAGTATAGACGGCTGACAGTTAACTAGCGGCTAGGTAAAGGCTATATAGACGATGGATATTAAAGACTAAATACGCGGATAGATAAATTCCAATATATCGAGATGTTAGTAAACGAATCGCTTGCCCCCCCTATATAACTATGCGGTTGCGGAGCATCGTCATGATATCATCGCTAGGTCGCCACGAGGTCGCCATTAGATGGCGGCGTGTTTCTGATAATTATCCCCCTTTCTAGAGGAACACGTCCTCGGGTCCCTTAGTTATGTGGGTTGTTGTGGAGCGCGCGCGCGCGTAGAAGCGCGGAAGATCCCGCCGCTAGGGCACGTGGATCAAGAGCACATCGCGTAGGCGTATAGTAGCCAATCAGAGGCTTCCAAGCAGATCGAGCCTATGTGTTGTTGGAGGTCTAAATAAACATTTTGTACTCTGTACTAGGGAGCTCGTCTCACTAGCTAAGATGTCAATAATAAGCAACTTACTACGATAATAGACATTCGCCACTGGGCAAGATTGTGACTAAGCATTGCACCGCGCGCGCGAGCTTCGCGAAGCGAACGCCCTTGTAATTGTGTAAACCATGATGATGGTGGAATGGTGGGATATGAGACATATGCGAAAGAGTTTGTAGCTAGGTAGAGGAAAAGATACTATCGGAGTATATTAGCTGGTTTTGATTAAGCAGCTTCAACCGTGCGTCGGGCACATATATACCCAGTGGGGATGGCCTTTTTCGTTATTCACGCGTGGCACGAGAGGATTCGACCAAGTGCAGTAGAAAAGGTGCGCTTCATCAAGTTTCCCTCTTGTACAATCAGCTTGCTGCAGTAGATAATGAGATTTAGAATGGGTCGCGAATCCCCTTGGACAAGCTGCATTGGTGCCGAGCACTTACTAAACAGTCCCAGAAGCCAAGAACAATCTCCCCCTCCTCGTCCAAAAGCCTTTTTTGTTCATCGGTGACTGGAAGGTTGTAATTCTCTGCTCGATCAAAATCTATCCAAACAACTCTTTCCGAATCGTCCGTGACGATCATCATGTTTCTAGGTTTCGGATCCCTGTGCCGTACTCCTGCTCTGTGTATCTCCTGTATGCCTTTGAGAAAGTCGTCCTTTCGTCTCTGTGTATAGTTGTGCAGATGAATCATCCCAAGATTCGGTATGTACTCCAGAAAAATAGCGCTAGGAGGGTATTTATCATCAAGGAACATTTTCAGGTAAGGTTGGCATGGTTTCGGATCAAAATTCTCCATCGTCCCAAGGAAACCAGGGATAATTCCACGTTCACACGACCCTCGATCCCTTAGTCGCCAATAAGCGGCAGACTCAAGCACATGGATATCCAACTCACGATCTTTTGGTTCGTAGTACCGTCGTGGCCCTCGACCGTGATGCTGTTACCATCAGTATCAGAACATAGCAATTCTCGGAGGATCTTACTTACCACCTTCATAATACATATCTGGCTATAAACAATAACAAGATATATCACCGAATAATCGGAGGCAAAAAGTTTCGCCTTGAAAACTATCGCGGAAGGTTTGATATTGTTAAGCTCTATCGTTACCTACCTGGATTCTTTCGAAAGTGGGTTTGGGTCGCTGGGCGAAAGACGACTGTGACTTTGGACGTCGAGAAAAGAAAGTAGAGCACATGATATAAATGATACCTTGGTACACAGGTGATAGAAGTCGGACGATTTACCCAGGCCCTCTGCCTTTGTAATAGGTCTGATATTATTCGCCCGCTTCCTTGGTAGGGTTTTACTACATCATTAAGCATCAAGTCAGTAAGCGAGACCCCGGGTCGATAGGGAGGCGAGTAAGGCTTGGGTCGGGAGGATGCGAACCTAACAGATCCTAAGACGAGAGCGGAACCACGAAACGGGAATTGAGATCAAGTCCAAGGGGGAAGAACAAAAGCGATGACCTCACTATGGGAGCGCCCGCGACCATACCCATTCGGCTTTCAGAAAGGTCCAGTAAAGCTAATCAACCAAGGAAACGATTTATTATTGATTTGCCTCGAAGCAGGCGGGCAAAGTCTAGTGACTATTAATAAGGTAAAGATACTTCTTCCTTAGCAAAGAATGACAATATATTCAGAACAGACGAGCATGCAATTTTGCAAAATGGTATATTCAAAAAGAGCCCAAGACCCCGCCAATCTCACTGGCTTGCTTTCTTTCGTCAAAACTTATCTTGGCAAAAGCGGTACTTCCTCCCCGTCTGCCGCCTTGACGTCAGGTTCTGGAAGTTGTTTAAAAATCGGCAGCACTGCGTCAAGATTTTCAATCATCTCTTTCATCGCTTCCTGAGGGGTCGTCCAAGTCGTTACACTAGCCCCAGCACCGACCGTCCAGGTTTCTGCCTCTTGGCCGTTGGACCAGGTGAAAGCGGTGCGAGAGAGCATGGAGAAACTCCCACAGCCCCCAACGTCCAAATAGCCAATTACCCCAGAGTAGATGCTGCGTGCTCGTTTTTCAATAGTTTGATCTAGAGCTTCAGCAGACGCTCTTTGAGGAACACCAGTCATCGACGCTGGAGGGAGGCAGCAGCTTATTGGAATGCAAGCATCCTGAGCGGGTCTTTTGTCACGACCAGATCCTTTACTCTTTTCGATTTTCCTATTCTTCCGTCGTTTCCTGGAACGGCTGGTGGTGAACCGCGGAGGGTGATCTGAAACATCCAGGCTTGCTTGCAACTCAAGATGGGAATTGAACGATTTGTGGAGCTGATGGACCTCACTGGATGCCAGGTCTGTAGCTCTTATAATCAAGGCCATCTCTCCAGGTAAAATCTGCATGTTCTTCCCTTGTTGAACGGGCTTTCCATCAGGCTTTTTCCGTTTCGGTCTCTTTTTGTAAACCTTCAAGTCCCTGTCCCAGCGAATAACGTTTTCCGTGCCACAACTGACAATTCTAGCGCTTCCAATCTTTGCAAATGCACTCTCGGCGGTCGAATTTAATTTGCGCAGTCGTTTGTATAAAATCCAATGCCGCAGGTTCCTCTCCGACCTTAATTTGCACGGCGGAAGCATAACTGTTGCTTCGTGGGTTGGGTACAATACGTAGCATGTACCTCCATGAATAAGCTGCTTGCATACGGAGAGCTGGCGCTTATAGTGCTTGTTGCTGGGAACCGTGATCTTTGAGCCCTCCAGCGTCAAGTTTGCCAACTGGTTCTCAGTGTGTTGGAGTCGGCGAATGTAGATGCTTTGCGAAAGATCCTGTGGACAAGTAACAGCAAGGTTGAGCAAGACGTGGGAAAGCGACGAACTTTGGTAGAACTGCATCAGTCGAAACATCATAAGATCGAGCCATTCGCCGCGAACGTTGTCAGATTTGCGAAGCGATTGAACGTGGATATATTTCATTTCGTGGTCAATGACAATACTTCTCTCTACCCATAGAAAGCACGCATCATGCGTATCGCGAAGGCCATCCCGACTCTCCCGAGTCCATTTGTGAACGCCCATTTCATGCGAAAGGAACCCCATAAATCCCCCCCAGAAAGGTATGTCAGGATGGCCACCTGTAGCTTGCCTTTTATGCCTGATAAAGTGCAAAGCGGCAAAGATATCAAGCTCCGGGGCTAACCAGAATGTTTTTGACTTGTTCAGAAGACGAGAAGCGTAAACTTGAGGGGTAGCCGTCGAATACTCAAGCCTCCATGCTCCGGGGCTGGCAACTGACATGATGGTGAATCTCGAATTTGGAACGAGCACAACACTCTCAGTGTTTGGGACATCGATCAATTCGCCAATCAAGTCGGACGTTAACTCGCACAGTGGAAGGGCTCGGTGAGAAACCTTGGATGACGAGGTACAAAATTTGAGTAGCCAGCGTGCGACCTTAGTTGTCTCTGCATCCATAGGTTCTGCTTGGTGATTAATTGGCGGCACTAACATGTCATGTTTCAAACAAGGGATACGGCCCCGAACCGCGGCTAACCAGTTTCTGAAAATCCGCAAACAGGGAGGATCCGATGCCACAGATTCCGGTCGGAATTCAAGTGCCCAAAATGGCTTGGATTTGTGACAAACCGCCATTGGTGCTGCCTCGCCCGAGTCTGGCGCTCTGTACCAAGCGAGAGGAATAAGATCTGGGCATTGTTTAGTTGGTTCCCAGCGGTCGGCTTCGGAGATTTTAGCCGAATGGCCTAGATCAATACGAAAGGTCTGGTACAAAGCCACACCTAAAGCCGGCAGGTCTTCAAATATATCTTTTCCAGAGTGTTCGACGTCGGCGATTATTCCATGTAGTGGCTGAGATAGCGGATGAGGTTGGCCCCCATATAGCTGACAAAGAATGCGAAATGCCAAGCCAATTCCGAGCACAGGAACTGTATAAGTCCACAACTTGGACAGGATATATTGTGCTCTACCACTGGTTATATCCATTCCGCTTGGCCCGACGACGACGGCATCGTATCTTTGGTAGGCGCCAAAAAAGGTTGCCAAGTCTGGTATCTGATCTACATAACAGACGTCGACAGTAACACCGGGGTCGTCTTCGAGGGCGGAGACAATATTGTAGGCAAAGCTGTCGTACAAGTGAATGAAGAGAATTCTTAGAGGCGCAAATTCTTTTTGGGGGGGAGGGTCCGGTTCCTCCATCGAAGCGGCACCTCGAGTTGAAACGGCGAGTCCCATCAGAACCGAATTGTTGACGATATATCTCAGTATCAGGTTTGTGACGGTTACGCGGGGCCCCTTTGTCTAGGATGTCATTGGCGCTCAGGTATACATCGCCTTCGATATAAAGCTATCCTTCGTATGACTATCCGCAGCGATATAATGGCAAACACTACCCAGATGCAGAAAAATATGGCCATCCAGTGATTTGGGGGAGAGCTGGGGATCATGTAAAAAACGAGCGAAATATAAGGTATCAATATACAAATTCAGATGTCAACGAAGCACGAAAGAGCTGTGCAGGTGAAGCGTCTTCATCCCTTCGAGATGAACGCCCGTCTCCGAAAGGCGGGAACCGTGCTTGATCCGACAACGAAGGAAAGAATAAGGCTGGTAAGTGGAAAGCACGGACATGGCTTGGGCTTCCCTTATTCCAGCGGCAAGCGCCATCGTGCCTATGCGGTTCAGCCTGACCTCAGTGTCGAACGATAGTTCCAACGCATACGAGCATGGCGTAGGAACATTGACGAAGGAACAAGTTGAGGTTGTCAATTTTAACCTGCACACGCTTGACGCGTCCAATCTTGCACGTGTCCAGGGCACGCTATTAATTTAGGTCGTTTTAAGCATGGGTCTAAGCCCTTTACAGTTTGCCCCACGATCCACTTAGCTACTGTGTAGTTATCTCGGTGTTGTAATCTGGGGATTCTTGGCATCAACCTGCTACACAGTACAGTACACAGTACGCTTGCTGGGGAAATTGTCGATGAGAATATATCAAATATACAACTTAGAAGAAGGCGTTTCAGAACCAGCTTCCATCTCGCTTAGCAGATCTAAAATGACTGTAATCTAGCGGGCCATACAAATGCAATCAAGAGAAGTCCGAATGTAAATACAGAGAATCTTTGATACACTCTTGGACTCCACGCTCTAAATATCCAGCAAACAAATCTATGTACAGTACTCAGCCGTGTACAAAACGGTATAGTGCTTTGAGATCTTGCAAGAAACTCCAGTAGCTAAATCATCACTCGAACGTGCACATGATCAACGGGAACAAATACCAGACCCGGACCTCCAGATCCAAAAGAACAAAGAAACTGACCGGCTATGAGCTCCTGTAAGATTCCAGTTTCGCCGAGATTGCCGTAAAATATTCCATCACGAAACTCTCACTAAAGGGAAGCAGCACTCTAGTTAGCAACCACCATCATCGGAGAGCTCAAAGACAGGCAACGGTAGGGGTCTAACATACGTATAATAACTGTGCTCAGAATTATGCGCCTCTACAAGATTATGAGCCAGCTCGTGACAAAAGATCGTCCACCAATACACCAGTGCACCAGCTCGACTACCCTCAAGTACCTGCGCCAAATGCATCTGCTGAAAGTAGTGGTAATTGCAAAATATGCTCCCCCCGTAATTGAAAGCAATCGTCTTGCCGTTTAACTCGTAAAATATACAAACGCTATCGTTTCGAACGCCAAAGATACTCGCACATTCCATAAGCAACCTGGCAAAGCGTTGGAGGGCAATTTCATGCGTCCGATAGAACGCGGTATGCTGTGGATCCGAACGAGGTAGGAATAATCGAATAGAAGTGTCAGGGACATTGGTCACGTGAACTAAGTCATGCCCGGGCCGCTCGTCGCAGTATGACTTCGCGTCAGAAATTTGGTTCATTTGAAGTCCTGTTTGAATGGGCGTATTGCTGTGCGGACGACAGCGAGCAATAGCTGTCGTAAGATTTTGTCGTAATGTGCTGGGCGAGATCTGGGTTGAATTTGGTTTAGAGCCGTCGCCTTGTGGAGTGTACGGAGGCGGGGGAGAGTCAGGGGACATGGCACGGTCGTCCACACCAGGGCTGTTGCCTCGAAGTAATTCATCGAGACCGAAACGACGTCCCAGGTCCGAGATAAACCTAGAGACGCCACGGTCATTTCCAGTCGATGATGTCAAGTCATCGCCCCGAGTAGGTTCTCTATTGGAGAGTTGAGTTGAATCGGGAAAGAAACCGGGCATGGAGGGTTGGTTTTCAGCAGAGCCCGGTCGCGACCCCTGTCCCCGTCCCTCTATCTTTGCTCGCTCTTGTTCAACTTCTTGAAGATATTTCTGGTCCTCTTCCATTTGTCGCTGTCGTTCTGTTTCTGCCATTCGCGCTGCTGCAGCCTGTCGCCGTAGAATTCTGTCCACGTTGTATCCTCTCATGCGGAGTTCAAGAAGATCAGTTTTGAGTAACATCTCCAGTGTCAGAGTGGAATGTAGTTTTGGTCTGAGCAGTATTATGTGCACAAGCGCCTGGCTGACCTGGTAAAAATTGATCTCGCCCGGAGAAATACACAGGATGGGATTAGGACTATTCTGTTTTTGCAAAATCACGGCATTTCGCTTTTCAATATGGCCAGTGTTGCGTCCTCGTAGAGACCGGCGCAACGATATGGATTGCACGGCTTGCACTCCTAAATGACTCTCGAGCCACTTCGCGTCATGCTTTATCGCCTCCTTTGGAAGGTCGTGTAAAAAGATACGTGCTCGCTCTTGAATCTGCTTTTTGAGCTTCATCGCTTTATGTTGGTCCGGTGCGAGATGCCCGCAGCGAGCCTCGTCAACAACAATGCTGCTCAGATTAGGCGTACCTAGCTGCGCATACATATTTTCGAGACTCTCCTCTTGTGGCGCAGCGAGTAAACTTTCTTTGAACAAACTGAAACTAGCATAGTCGTCGACAAGAACAGCATCGGTTGCCTTGACCAACTGCCACTCTTTGACCGGAGTTTCCTCTGCGTCGTTTGGGTTGTCGGCAATCTCGATGGTTTCGTCCCGTACTGGGCTAGGTAACTCTCTACTCGCAAGTAAAAAATTGATTTTCTTCATGCTGCTGAATAGGTTTCTGTCTCTTTTGATCTGGTCAATGTTGTCTGCAATGCTGCGTAATAATCTCAGGTACTTCTCAGGGTTGTTCAGTTTTGCCATGACTCTCGCGGATTCTTTGACGAGCATACCAGCAAGTTCAACTGTTGTAGGCTCCCGCTTCGAACCACAGGCAAGGAGGAATATATTAGCATCAGAACCGAAGTCAACAAAGTCAAAAATATCGGCGTAATCTTGATTTTTACCAAGGTAACAGTCCCGTGGAGCAACATAGCTCAGAGCAGGCTGCCCCCCTTTTGTAGCATGCTGGTCCGGGGAAAGAGGTGTGCGACTAAGTGGAACAATCGGAGACCGGCCGACACGATCTAGAAATGACGAGTGAATTTCGGCGACACGTCTAGCAAAGTATTCGAAAATGTCTTTGGCTTGTTTTGTCGTATTAGGAGGCCCTGTGACCAAGAGGCTCAAGCATTCATTGATTGGGGGGTGTTGCTTCACGCCAAATTTCGCGGCATGAAGTTCAAGATCCCCTCGGAGCAATTTGAAGCCAAATAAAGACGCTCCTTTGTCGGTGAAGCACTTATTTGGGGTACTCTGGATCCCGTCATCGGTCGGAAGGAAAGGTACATTCACTTTCGTGTAATCAAAATTCGCATACCCATTCACGACGTGTGCACTGATAAAATATGCCAGGGCCCTTTCCCTCAATTGGATATTCTTTTCAGATGACGCTTGGGCGATGAGCTGAATCAACTCTGGAGCAGAAGGGAAACTCCTGAGGCCCAACTCGCCCAGAAACTTCGCTTCTGCACTCCCAGCCGGATACTGTCCAGGCCAATGTAACAGGGGGAAACCAAGGTCCCTAAGTGAATCTTTAGGCTCGAAGAGCTCGCACACTTTATATCGTCTCTCCTGTGTTACCAATGCCTTGGTTGCTTCGGCAGTGCAGATATTTGCCTGCTTCAACTTCGCGATGTCCGTACTGGGAATGTCATTGCGAACAGAAGTGAGATACTTGATAAGTTCAACATGGCTCCACTGTGGGCGGTTTACCATTTCACCTTTCGCAGTGACAGGGGTAGTCAAAAGCCTCTCAAAGATGACGTTCAGATCGACTGTTTTCCGGACACCAAGTGCTACCAAAAACTTTTCCTTGACATTGTTAAGTCCGTTGACCACTGGTAAATCCTCAAACAGGCGAACAGATGGAAAGTATGCCTCAGTAGGTTTCTTCATTCCTGACTTGGTCGGGATGACAGTGTGCTGTTGAAATAAGCTGATGATGTTAGCTTTCGACTCGGGAAATAGGCCGTCCCATTGCTTTGAAAGAACTGGAAGAATTCGAGCTGCAAAGGCAGCGGTACGGGTGATGCATTGATCTGAGGGTAACGAGCCGTTGACATCACTTGCAATGAGCCAGCGAACCCAAGCGTCTGTCCGCAGCTCGGACCAGCCCAGTGTGTTTAATTGATTATTCTGCAAACCTTTTGTATATTTGAAGGGCATCACGGTTGGAGGAAGGGGTAAATCCGCAGGAATTCTAGATGGGTTAAGAAAGCTCACGATATCTCTCAATACAAGAAGGCCACTCATCACCCCGTTGACTTCGTCGTTCGCCACTACGACACCTAACAAAGTGTTGATCGTAGCTTGGTCAAATTCTGAACTTGTTGCCTTCTTGACAAGCCAAGAAAGAAATTCCCCAAGTTGTTTGGCTGTTAGAGGTTTTGATTCTAGTTCCTTTTTTATGTCAGAGACTGTAATGTCAGTGATGAGGCCAAAATCGACCAGTCGGGACATAAACTCCTTGGACTGATCCATGAGAGCGTCTGGGACGACGGGTATCGAATCCATAAAGCTTAAATCCTTCGGCGCAAGCCGGATTTTGTGACTCGGAAGAACACCGCATGTTGACAATACTTCCAAGTACGCATTTTGGCTGCAGGTCCAAAACGAATTCTCAAGAGATTGCCCAACCTGAGAAGAGGGCGTCGACTCGCGAAATACAAACTGATTAGATATATGAATAGCCTCTTGAATGACTGGTTTGACATCATCCATTTGAGGGATTGAGTGTCCTGATCGGGAAGAAATCGACGAAATACGGTCTTTTATCGTGGCCATTTCAGCAGCCCAGGCAATTCTGCACACAATACCGGCGGCTCTTAATAACTCCATGTTCCACGTGCGAACCCAACGCGCATTTAGATCGATGCTTTCTCTCTCTACAGTCGGAATTATGGATGGCGCCGATAGATGTGCATTTAGACCAGTGGTCTGATGAGTCGGGAACCCAATATAAACCCTGCCAGATTTGGATGGCAGAACACTCGCAAATATGGATTTTGTGTCTGACCTCTTTGACTTGTCGGACGGATCGATGGACGCATATGATGACGTTAAGACCGCCAGAGAAGTAACCTTTGGTGCTGGTTTTTTTGTTGCACGCAACAGTTCCTGCCCGAAAGTACGGCCCACCGATGTCTGTAGGTGTGCGGTGTTAATATGGAAAAAAACAGACGACGACGTAGATGAAACGAGATCGTCGGTGGAGCTTGTCGAATGCTGTTTATGTTCAGCGCTGTCCATGGGTTTGCTTCCAACAGGACGAGCCAGACGAGAGAAAAAACTTCGAAGAGAACTCATATTATCCTCTCCACGAGTTCCTTGGAAAAGAGAAGAATTCCCCGGCGACTTCCACTCCACAGCCGGCATCCAAGTTGCATCAATCTGGGCAACTTCACGACTGACATCCGTCACCTTCATTAACCCTTCGGATGTTTTGGTCTGGACATCCCTAGGTATCGTAACTGGAACTCCGGGCGCAATCTTTTTGATCAGCTTCAGCACGTTCCAGCCATCCAACCAAAGGTCTATAGACTGGAGACCAATGAAGGACAAACTGCTTGCTAGAAACTGGCTCAATGGTAATAGAGCAGGAACTGGCGATGTGGTATTTCTATATTCCAGAACAAAAGTTGTGTCTGGGCTGCAATCTTGTTCCTGGAGTTGCAGACGGCGGGTAAAGAGGGCATTTTCTTTCCAGTAAAATGCTATAGCCTCTTTCCCCGAAGACACAAAGGGCTCTTCGCAGTCGGAAAACACACTGTAAAACCCCACACCAAATGCTCCGATCTTCGTTTCATCAGGGTTTCCTTCAGCAATTCTCTTCAACCGAGACCAATCGTTGGAATTAAAAGGGGTCCCGTTATTCTTGAGGATCAGGCTTTTAACGGTATGGTGAGATATAACATGCTTTATGGACGCAATTTCATCGTCTGTGGGCGGGACCGGTACAGTGGTAGAAGGGATAGTTTCTAGCTTGATTGTAACTCTCGTGGCGGAGGCATCGGCGGCGTTTTGTAGGAGCTCTCGGAGCACAGTCCTGTCGTCCTCCGTCAGCACGCCAAATTTCTACTAAATATCAGAGAAAACTCCAGTGAGATCACATACCATTCTCCCGAGTATCTGGCTAATACTTTGTCAATCAGCGCACGCGTATTCACAGTGACCGCCTCCTCGTCGACTCCAGAATCGATAGCACGGGCCTTGAGGGCGTTGAAGTCGATGTTGCCCGCCATCCTGCAGCATGCTTTGATTTCGTGTTTGACGACTCCGTGCGCTTGAAGATCACAGAAGTTGAAACTTATACAAATCTCAGAATTGGATCCAGAAGGCTCGGAACTTCAACGCATATGACGTACGAAGAGACGAACGCAAGCAGAAAATTGGAGAGGATACGGCACTGAATACAAAAAAGGAGGGGAAAAGTGTCAAGTGTTCAATCTGCCGCACCTCTCCGGTAGTATAATGATGCAAAGAGTTTCAACCAGCACGCCTCTTACAACACGACGCGGGTTTTGCAGTTGAGGTCAACGGTGATGAGACACCATGTAGGTGAAATAGGGCGTGTATTACCTGCCCGTAAAAATGGGGGGCAAAACGGTGTCGATACCAAATACCGTATAATTCAGTCACGTGAACTTTTTCTTTTAGGGTAGCACAGAGATACCAAGAGCGCAGCTAGCAGGTTTCCGCCGCCGTAGAAAATCAAAGTTTCAGGAGTCTTGGCATGATGCTCGTCAGTCATTCCCCTTGAGCACCGTGAATGACAGACTCGACCGGGGGATTTTTGTCGATGCCAGGCTGGTGAAGTTACAATTACTTTATTCATAGTGATATGGACCTTTTTCTTTCTTCGCCGCTTTACTACACTTAGTCTGGCTCACATGTTAGCGACCGCCTTCGAGAGATCTCGTGGAGCTGGAGCACCCCTGCACCCATATCCCAACTCCAAACTTCGCCCATCCAGATGTTACGATGGCAGTTGACCCTATTTCACCGATCGCGCCGGCGCGCTTACGCACCTTACTGCTTCCTATAGGCAGAATCAAGCGGTCGCGGTTTTTAGAGCTGGTAAACCGGCTCCAAGCCCAGAACGTTGTTCGGTTGGGAGACGTGAGTCCCGTCGGGGGCCCCAGAAGTACGCCCCTAAATTGCAGCCATTGTGTCAGATGAGATGTCGTGAATTGGGCTGACGATGAATGAGTCAATAGATGCTTTCTCTCCGCTTGCCTTCCCATCTGGCATGATCATCTACGATCTCTCCATTTCAATACCCCCGACCTCTCACCTTGACCTCTTCCCTTTTGAGGTATTTCGGGAACCCCTCGCGATCCTAGCGATTGCCGATGGAGAGGAACTTACGGGGTCTATTACTTTCCACGAGTCGATACCAGAATCCCAGGCCAGTGGAATGAAGTGTGCACAATATCCAAATCCGACGGGGCTGGACGATCTCGTGGTGCAACTAAATGAGCTGAAACAAAGCTACCCGAAATCGCTAATACGACAGTTACTAATATTCGACTACGAGAGCATCAATAACCTGATAAGCGGTCCCGACAATGTGACGTGGATACCTTCCCCTGCTGCTTCTCGAACCACGACGTTGAAAACTATGATGTGCGATATCTCGGCGCTGATGCTCAAGGAACTCGGCAACTTTGCGGACTCGATTCAAGAGTGGCCAAGCATTGACTCTCCCAGAGCATCCTCTTGGGGCCCACGACGAACGCCTGACACGCGACCCGCCGAGAAACTCAAGCATCGAATGACCATGCCCGCACACTTACCGTCGCAGCCCAATGCACCCAACAGCCATCATTCAGATACTGAATTGACCGTACACAAGAATGAGTCACCGACAACCTTCGACGAAATCACTCGGTCAATTCAGCTTGCAAACCGAACGACGGCTGCTTTGAGATCTAGCTCCAAACCCGGTTCAAAAGAGCATAGCCGTGAGCGTATGTCAATCCATGGTCTTTCAAGCATCAACGAACGATCAAAGGCTCGATTCCAAGCCCGGCTCAAGGTGGTCACTGGTTTGTTGCACCTTCAAGCAGGGATTTGGCCCGAAGCTTTGAAAGAACTTGTCGAAGGTGCGACAGGCGCGCGGACTGGAAGCGATTATATTTGGCATGCCAAGGCGTTGGAGGGCATCCTAATATGTTTATTGTTATATGCTTGGATTGGAATGGAGTTTCAGGTTTGAACTCCGACTTACGCTCCGTTGTTCACTGTGGCTAATCACCCTTTTTCAGATACCCCCAGTTTGTTTCCCATCTACTGAGAAGTCTACATCAAAATTTCTCCCGATAACCAGTCACTCGGAATCAACCTCAAACCCAGAATCGAAAATATGTCTCCAGCACTTAGCTGATATTCTCCCCGACATTTCAAACTATATCCTGAATTTGTACAGCCGAGCAACGAATATTACCGACGAACCCTTACCCCAACTTGTTTTTTCTGAAACGACGATACGACTCTCGAGGCTGTTAACGACTGTTTATGTTCGAGATGGAATGCTTGATGATAATGGCTTGAAAAATATAGTAATGAGTCGCTCCTTAGAGCCTATCCGCCTATCTGGTCGTTTGCGGAGCCACCCTGTTCTTCGCAAAACGGAGATTTCATCGTTTTTATTTCGGGCTTTGCCATTATCTCCCAACGTCGAAATACCCATAACAGACTCTGTTCAGATCTTTGTCGGTATGGCAGCGGTCTTGTCTGCCCTGGGTTTGGAAAGGAAAAAGGGTTTCATTCTGAAGGAGCTTTTAGGCACTTCAATTGCGGGATTGGTTCAAGCGCGGAAAATCGGCGCCGCTGAGATGGGAATTCATCCGGCTGCCGGCCTGTCCGCGCTCAACAATGAAGCCTTTGACTTGAATGCCCTGGATGTTGGGTCAGGCGATACCGAAAATAGCATGAGAGGTATACTAGCTTTGATTGCTTCAATTTATGGTGCGCCAAGCACCATGAATCATGATCGTACGCCTGATTCGAATGCCGCCGAAGGACAAGCGGAATATGATTCTATTGACGCGATAATCGAAAGGGCCGGCAACGATAGTACCTTGGCCTCATACGGAGATATTTCTCTCAAGATCGATATCTTTAAGGCTTGTATTGATTTCTGCGAAGCGCTCCCAGATTTTCAAGGGGTACTCCAGTTCACAGTCGGGCTCCTTCGGACAATCAGGGGAACTATCATGCTTTCACCTGACAGCAACAACGTTCCGCCAGTTCTGGCACCTGAAGAGCAAGTTCGTTTCTACAACAACGTGAAGCGAACTGTTGGCGCCGCCTCCCGACTCGGATATCCAGACTTGGAAGCCGAATATTGGGACGATTTCTTAGTTCGTGGCATTGGAATTCTCGGTGCCGCCGATGTCAAACAACCGGTACAACGCTCTAAAAGAGATTTTGGAATGTCGACCGTCAGTGAAGACCGCAGAAGCAAAGGGCCTTTCATATATAGCGCGTTCTCAAAGGCCGCAATAGGGCGCATCGAGTCATTGGTTATTGCCGGAGAGCCAAACACGGTCAAGGTGGTTCTTCAGAATCCGTACGAGTTCGATCTTGAAATCGAAAGTCTGCGGCTGGAAGGCGACGGGGTTTCTTTCGAGGCGGAGACGCATGGTCTCTGTATTAAGCCGTTTTCGTTGCAACAGAAAGTTGTTCCTCTTCTAGTCTCGACCGAAGGGACGTTAAAAATCACCGGTTGTATTGCAAAAGTAAGATTTTGCAAACAGCGTCGCTTTCCGATATTCCGAAAATCTTGGAAACCAGAATTCAAACCAAAACTTAAACGGACCGGTTTGGCAGCCAGAGACTTATCATCTGAGCGGCCATTGTCATGGGGCTCAAATCACTCAGAGAGCGTAGGCGCACCTGTCAAAACTAGCCCTGAAACGGAGTCTCTGGTCGTCAATGTGATAAAAAGGCAGCCGGTTTTGGAGATTTCGTCTTCTTCACTTTCTCAAAATGCTATTATGGTCCTAGAAGGGCAAACTAGCACCTTCGACATTACACTCCGCAATCTAACATCCTGTCCTGTGGATCTGATTTTCTTCACGTTCCAGGACTCTACGGCTAGGAGACTTCAAACTGCTATTAGCAACAAGGATAAACTTCCAGCCGAGGTCCATGAATTGGAATATCAGCTTTCTGAAAACCCGGCTTTAAGATGGAAACGATCTACCAACAACGATGGGAAAACCGCAATTGCTCCCCACGCCTCCTCGACATTTACGATTGAAGTATTCGGGAAGCCAGGGCTAAACGACGCTGAGGTGCAAATTGACTACGGATACACCGGTACAACATCGTCAGAGATTCCCGAGTCGTTTTATACCAGGCAGCTATCTTTTCCACTCACGGTCACTGTCAATTCAAGTGTGGAACTTGTCCGCTGCGATATTCTGCCATTCAACCCTGATTTTGCATGGCTAAACAAGCAACGGTGTAGAAGTACTGAATCTAATGTCGAAGGGGAAATTCCGGCTCCGGATCAAAACAAAGGGGTAATGAAAGATAAAGAGCAATTTTCGATTATGCTCTCCCACCTAGGTATAAAACCATATGGCTCGCAGCACTGCCTGCTCCTTCTGGATTTACGAAACTCCTGGCACAATCCGCTGTCAGCTACAATCTCTGTTACGGAACATCCTGGCGAAAGCAGCGATGTTCCAAATTCCGAGTCAGCTGTGCACGAAGTCACGGATGTCCTTCAACCGGGCCATATAACTCGTATGGTCATCATTGTCCCACGGGTCTTTCTGGACGACTCCCGAAAGGCTATCCCGAGTTTAGGTCACGCTAACAAACGACAATTTGTGGTGAGTGCTCGTAAAGTGACTTATGAAAGCGAACTCGCTGGAAGAGAAGCATTCTGGTTCAGAGAAGAGCTGCTCAAACGACTCCGCGGAACATGGAGAGACGAAGCTACTGGCTATGAGGGTGCCATTGGTTTGCGTGAAATTACACTTGCTAGCGGGATGGTCGACGCTCTTCGAATCGACGATGTCGAAATCACTTTTACGATGAAATCGCTGAATCACATGCGAACCGATTCGCATGACACAGACGGTAGCAATCCCGATTCAGTCATCGTGCAAACAGGCTACTCCAAATTCAGCGTACCCACAAACACCTTTCTCACGCTATGTGTCACCATTTACAACCGTTCCTCACGACCGGTACACCCTCTCCTTCGCCTCCTCCCCACTCTCCGCCATCAACCACACGCCATCGCTCTTGAACTCTCTAAACGCCTCTGCTGGACCGGCATACTCCAACGCGCTCTACCCATCCTGGGTCCCGGTGAAAGCACCGAAGCGCTGTTGGGCATCACCGTTCTGTGCCGCGGTGAGTACGAGATTGGCGCCTTTGTGGAAGAAGTGCGGCGACTCAAGTCTCAGCCGGCTTCAGCGACATCTTCTAATGTGAACGCTGGAGATAGAAAAAGTAATGATGTTAACGGTGTAGGGGATGCAGATGTAGCCAAGCAACCTGCCCCACGCGATGACGATGTTCTGCTAGAAGAGTTTGTTGCTGCGGCGCAAAAGCAAAGGCGTGTCTGGCATGCCAGGATGCCGTGCTTACTGTCTGCGCGGGACTGAGGGGGCACGATTGCTGCGAGTTCTCTCTGTTGATTGGCAGGCAGGGCTGGCGTTGTACAGTACATACATTGATACCATGTGTTAGCATTATACACCTTGATATGTACTTTTGATTTTGTCAAGCACAACTATCAGATATACATCGTATGTCGTTGGATTCCGATCATTAGGGTCATATTTTTACAACAAGACCATCACCACGCCCCTACCGCCTCTGCCACGCATGCAGCGACCACATTATGTACATAGCTGATGTACTTGTTGGCAAATGGCCGAAAATATGTTATTCCAATCATTTCACTGGGGAAGTTGAGAAACGGAACCTCAACAGAGTCGCCATATCGCACGCCCAGCAGCAAATGAAAGCAAAGACCAAAGTAGCCACCGGGGGTGTCATGACTGCTGGGCTCAGCGAGTGCAACTTTCAAAAGGTCGTGAGCTGGGCTTCGTATAGTACTCCGTTCTCCTGAAACGACCGCAGCCCTGGCGCTGGACGGGCAGCCTGCCCAGGCACCCCCGCCCGGCGGTCTCGGGCACTGGAGGCTGCCGGTTACGGAGCCCGGAATAACTGCACCTCCGGCTTAGCAAGTTTTCCAACGATTCAAACTCAATTTGATGTGAACTGCACGGATCCATGCTTTAACAAACTAATCAAATGATTGTCATCAGAGGGAATCTCTCGGTTATTATAATAGAGAGCAGGAAATCAAGATATGTCACATCTTTGGCAATTTCTGCCAAGTGAAGAAGCCCAACACCTAAAGAAAAAGCGCTCTCTCAACTTATCCATGAGGTCACAACTGAACTGACTAATGCCACATACTGGGGATTAGGCTGCAGTCTTTTCTTTTCTTCTCAAAAGGTCTCTTAAACTCATCTGTTTGATTCAGACCTGAAGGTTTAAGTCCTGTTCAGCGGCTACCAGAAAAGTGCTCTACATGGAATCCGTCTATTAGGCAGCCATGCACTCACACCCTGTTGAAACCGGTCAACAAAGGCCGCCAGACCAATCCGGTACACAGGGTTAGAGTACTTGCTTTGAAAGCTGAGCGAGAGGAAGCAACTGACCTATGGATGGCACTCCGTGCTAAGCGTTCTCAAGTTTTGATTGCTATCCCCCTTAAGTCATCCCTTCCTACTTCCACTAGGCGACATCTGGTGTTGACTTTTTGTGTCGCTTTGAAACTGCTATTGCTCTCGTTGCCCTGACCTCCACTGGAATTCACCTGGTCCATGGCCGGATGTTCAGGTTGATTGGAATTACGAATTCGTAATTTCGGCACCACCTGGCCATATGTGGTGTCGGTCGGGTTTACTATTTCGCGTGTGAGCGTCAGGATAGTACTCCCGGTACCCTCGAATCAACCATGGGACATTGCTGTTGAGACCTTGGTTTTTGGAGTCATGATTACCCGAGGAATCCGTGGCATCATACACCATTCCTCAGTTCAAGAGCCGTTCGAGCGGGAAAACGCTTATAGCTTTGGAACGCCACATAACGTCATTCCTATGCATGACGCATCGTGCAGTATTTAAGAGAAGGCATTTCTCATTTCTATTCCCTTACTTTCCTAATCCATTCTTTCATATACGGCTACTACGAGTACTTGCTAGTATTTCCAAGTACTAGAAAACAATCTACTTTAGGATACCCGTCCAAAAGATGGGGTATCAGGTTGCATTTTATCTTCTTTTTGCTGTTTCTATATTTATTGCAGTCATGTTCGGCGTGGGCTGCCTCGAGCCTTTGTTCGACGCCTTGCATATACACTGGGTGGCAAGCAAAATCCGCAAATTCGAAGAGCTTTTTACTTCCAAGAAAAACCTCGAAGAGCAAACATCATGTATCAATTACATGGAAAAATGCAGGAAAACAATGGTTGAGCAGTTGATGGACAGAGAGCGCCTTAGATCAGAATCTTTATATTATTTGGAGACATCATATGAGAAGATCGAAGACCCTACATTGAAATATTTTGGAAAAGCTTTACAAGAGGCAAAAAAGGAAGTCTGGGGGATAAGACAATTTGCTTACACAAATTACCATCTCAAGAAGCCAAATGGTCCGCGCATCAGGGAATACGATATGACTCTTCGTCGGCTAGAGAGGTCCCTGGAGCAGGACCCTGTGAAAGTCCTTTCTCAGCCCCATAAGGTGAATGACTGTCGATTATCAGGCGGTTGCTGTGGAAGAGGGTGCAGTTGCTGTCTACGGCCCCGGGCCATCCTCCCGGATGGAAAGCTTTTCTATACCCATTGCACGGCTTACTGTGACTGCTGTATTAAAGATCGAAGATTTGGAACATCTTTTACTTCTCGTTCTGGACTGAAGCTGGAGGTTACGGGCGCCAGAGTCCTCATTTAACCCTGGATTCTAAGGATATGCATGGGCTAGGGGAAGGCGGACGCAGGACGAGGACGAAGCATGGAACTATGAGACATGTAAGCCAGAACGCAGAGCCTCATTACCCCTCGCTAAGCTGCCTTCCCAAACGGGCAAGAGGGGTGATCTTGGGGACTGCACGCACAACACCCGCCCTCCAACGCACCGCCAAAATCCGACTGATCCTCCTCCTTAACCCTCCTCCGCGCAACGCCATAACAATATTTAACCACAATGGCGAACTTCACAATCAGCCGAAACCAAACGGGAGCGTGGTCAGCCAAGGTTCAAGGGGAGCTAACTTGGGGTTGGCTCATTGGCTTCGTGATGCTTTGGCTGTTCACTCTGGCCATCTTAAGGATACTCGACACGCGGTTGCGGGCGTGGCTCTTCCGAAGGTAAGTCTCAACACTAGGCGCATAGAAACCATATACTGAAGGGCAGATACACAGCGACCTCGCTGCCCTCAACGATTTCCTGAGGGAGGCCGCGGCCCTCAGCCAGACAATCCCCCCCAACTCCCTTCGGCCGATCCTCCAGACCGCTGGGTTTCTCGACCCTCCAAGCTCCCGCCCCGCCGTTAACGCTTCCGCTAGCGCTTTTGACGCTGTTGCGGCTGCCGCCGCCGCCGCCTCGAACCCCCCCCCCCCACCCACTCTAACAATGCGGCCGCCCCCCCTGAAGCCGTTCCCCCTTGCTTTGATATCCGCCCCCCGCCCATCGTCGGCCTCCGCCCTGATTCCGATGGCGCCACAACGCAACGGCCCAAATTTGAAGGGAGTGGGTCCGGTCCATCTACCCCTGACAATTCCAAGTCTTGCAAGCCCAGGAAGACTACTCCCGCGGAGCGAGATGGGTTGCGGCGAAGTATTGGCGTGGACCCTTCGGCGATGCAGCAAGGCAAGCCTTCAACCTAAGCTAATCCTACGCAGCGGATTGCTAACCACCCTTTGGGATACAGAGGCGCAAGCAACCTCCTCTCCTTCCCGGTCCACCAATCCTACCTCCCGGCCCCTTTAAGCCAGTCCCCTCACCCTCGAGCCCCTTAAATCAACCCCTTTACTTTAATTCTGTATCTCTCTTTCCTCTCTTCCTTTTTCTTTTAGTCTCTTTTCCTTTTTCCTTTTTTCTTTCTTCTTTTTTCTTTTTTTCCTTTTTTCTTTTTTTCTTTTTTTCTTTTTTCTTTTTTATTTTTTTTATTTTATTTTTTTTATTTTCTGGCTCCTCTATTAAGGAATGAAACAATATGACATAATATTGACCTCCGTTCTCGTTTCTCCAGTCTTCACTGCTCGGTGGTCAATTTCCCGCTAATGGTGAGGATGTCTGGTACAAATGCAACAGTAGGCTACGACACGCAAAGAGAGAGCAGCACTTCGGTATAAGGGGTCTCAAACAGAACGTAGCAAACACCCACCTAGGCACTGCGACCGGAGACTGAAGATTTCGAAGCTACCAGTATGCCCAACTCCCTTGGAGACCTGTCGCTAACCTTGTACTGTAGTTGCAAACGGAAAAGGCTCCTAAAGGGAGAACCTCTTGGAAGGAAGCTTTCAGAAGAGACGCTTGCTTGTGGACCACATATTTCTTTAATCCGAACACTGAGCTCATAAAGTTCAACTGGTCAGGCTCAGCAGTCGGCGGTTCTGCATCATGTCAGGCGGTTGATTTATGTACTTAAGTGGCCCTCGCGAGTCGCTTCAGAACAAGCGGATTGTCACCCGCAGGAGCTAACGACGATTCTCCACATGAAGTGGCTTCTTGTCATGAGCATAAATCAACGACGCTCGAAGAGAGCTGTAGAGCTCAAGGACGCGCAGTCTTCCCGAACCGCACCATTAAGCCAGCTTTGCTGCTTCGATAGAGCTGAGTATGTCCATCTGTATGTACATACATACGCTGCGGAGCACTCTTACAATTGACGATGGCGGCGAATGACATCATGACAGGGCCTGAGTTGAGCCTCGGCATTTTCTCTCGACAAACTCAGACTCGGAGCTTCGATCTGATTGCTCCGTCTCCAGCTGTGCACGAGTCCCGATTCGCGACAAACTTCTTCGTGCTCTCTTTTCGCTGATTTCTCTTTTTTCATTTTGTGAAGAACAATTCTTGGGAAGTGATTTATCATTTTGCAAGCATAAATCTCCACAGATCTTTCGCAAGCTGCGATACATTCGTTGTCGGTGTGCAATTTGCTAATCTGTTAATTACCACTTTCGCTCACAAACCAAGCGAGATTGATTCCGTCCAGTCTGCCACGGATCAAGGCTGCTGGTCAGTGGTCGCAAATCCAAACGAAACGCGTTCCTTGGCCGTCGATTTCACCATTTAACCCCATCCGCGAGATGGGCCTACTATCCTGGCTCCTCCCCAATGGCCGCGTCGCTTTTCACCACGCCGCGAAACCTATCCTCCTCCCCCGCAAAAGCCCCAGCGCAGCCGACTCAAAATATATTTCCCTATCAGACTTTTGCAAAGCTTCTACGCCATCGACATGCCAACTGAATCCTCTTCTCTTCAATGGCCATCTACAAACAGCCTGGACCGTGGTCGCAAACGACGACGTTCCCGTCTACTACAAGCGCTGGAGGTTCGAGGCCGAGAATTCGAACTACAGTGGTACCTTTGAGGTCGATTTTGTCGTTGAGCCGTACGATGTTGCCTCGATTTCGGATATAGAAGAGAATAGAGACCTGCCGTCCCGTACGACGTTTTACACGGAGAAGGAGTTTGCGCAGCTTCCGTCTGATGATGATAAGCCGATGCTTGTCGTGCTGCATGGCTTGTCGGGTGGATCGCATGAGTTGTATCTTCGCCATGTGATTGCACCGCTGTTGGAGACAGGCTGGGAAGCGTGCGTGTTGAATTTTAGAGGGTGCGCGCAGTCAAAAGTGACCAGCTCTATCCTGTATAATGCGCGCGCGACTTGGGACGCGCGGCAGATGGTGAAGTGGCTGCGGAAGAAGTTTCCAAATCGGCCATTGTTTGGAATTGGCTTTTCGCTCGGGGCGAACATATTGACAAATGTGAGTGTGAACTGCTGGTTCGGTTCACTTTGCCGTTATTATGCAACTGACATTGAGTGATTTACTAGTATCTCGGCGAAGAAGCCGAAGACTGCAAATTGAAAGCCGCTGTCATTTGCTCCAATCCCTGGAATCTCGAGGTTGGCTCGATTGCTCTTCAGAGCAGCTGGATCGGCTCGGAAATATACTCCAAAACCATGGGCGCGAATATGAGGCGACTTTTTGAAAGGTAGGTTTTGCTTTTTGTTCGAACAATTGGTTCAATGTCGCATGCTAATCGGCACGCAGACACGTCAGCGCGGTAGAGAAGCACCCCCGGGTGGATGTTGAGCGAGTAAGGAATACAAAATATCTCCATGAATTCGACAGGTGAGTCCTCGACCATTCATTGACCACAGTATAGAGGTCTAATCAAGCCATTACCAGAGCATTGCAAGCTCCTGTATGGGGGTATCCTACCGAAACTGCTTACTATCGGGATGCATCGTCGATCGACTCGATATTTGCGATTAAGATTCCGTTCTTTGTCATTCAGGCTGAGGATGATCCGGTAGGCAGCTTTTCTAATCTTGCTATCCAATGATAAACTTATCTGACAACCTGTAGATATCTGTCAAAGAGGCCCTACCGTATCTTGAGATTGAGCAAACTCCATATGGTGTCATGTGTACTACCACTTGGGGCGGCCATCTAAGCTGGTTTGAAAGCGGCGGTTCCAGATGGTTTACTAAACCCGTAAGTGCAAATCCCTTTAATCTTTAGACCACTATTTTCATTCGGCATCTGCCTATGATTGTGTTTTTATTGACATCACACTCAATCGTCCGTGCTATATATTGTACTTTCTGCTAACAAGGTCCACCAGGTCACCGGCTTCCTTAAGAAAATGGTCTCTGAAATCGACCTCAGCACACCCGCCAAAGTAGAAGACCCAACGCCAAGCTCACAGCGCATTCCCGCCACACCGGCTGGAAAGACTGACGGGCCAGCTCCTGATTTCCAACCCATGCGGAGGAAATGCAGAATGCCCCTCGTTCATGTGGAGGATGAGTAAACGCCAAGTTTTCGCGATGAAATGTTTTCGCCTGCATATATCACGGGGTCACAGGGGCTTCGCGCAGTTTTTGCATGTTTCTGGTCACAAAAGACCGGATGATGACCTTTCTAGACGTTTAGCGTGATCAGTTCTTATGGTTTGTTTAGATATGCTGCACGGCCTCTGATAGATAGATTTCGGACCCCCATGGCCTCTTTTGGCCTTTTGGGATTTGTATGAAAATAATATGATTAACGCCTTTTATTCTGTTCGCTCTTCAGGCAAAAGAAACTCGTTTTTTGTTCCCCTTTTTCTCGGATCGAGGAGATTTTTCGGTATCTTTTTGACTTGTTTGGTCGTCTGTGCTCTTACTCTTCCGTTTTCGTTTTAATGATTCCTTGGTTTCTTCCTATAGAATTGATGAAAGATCAGTAACTGCGACAGTGCGTACGCCTCAGGAGAGCTATGAAGGCCCACTTACAAATTTTGATTTCCTCTGCTCATGTTTTGCCTCTGCCTCCTTTCTCCTAGCTTCTCGGATCTCTTCCATCTTTCGGGCCTTCATGATTTTGGACTCAATTTGCCCGTCCTTTTCGGCATTAACCATTGCTAATATCGTCATCATACTTTCCTACATGGAGAATTCTAGTCAACGTATTGGACGTATAACGCAGGTAGTATATTCTCCTCTGAGCGCAACGCATACCTGATCATCCACAAACACCTTGCCCTTCTTCGCGCCTCGAGGTTTCTGCACGCCCACGGGCGTGATCTTGTTCAGGATTGGTAGATTCAGCTCCTTTTCTGTGTATACGCGCTTCTTTTTCTTTTTCTGGAGACTGCGCTCCGTGCGGGCTTTGGTTTTGAGTTGTGTGGGTGGTGGGCGTTTGGCGTTCTTTTTGGCGGCGGATGAGGAGGGTTTGGAGACGCGCGACTTTGAGGCGAGGGTTGATGATGATGAGGAGGAGGAAGAGGAGGGCTTTTTGGAGGAGGATTTGTTGGAGGGCTTGGAGGGTTTGGAGGAGGAGGAGCCTCTGGTTGGAGCCATGGTGGCTCAAGATTATGTTGATCGGTTTACTGAAAGGAAGTACGGAGTGAACTCAATTGAGATTAAGAAGCAAGAAGTTCCGCGTAGTAAATGTGCAAAGTCTGAGTGTTATGGGGGTATCAAGATGGTCGCATTCTACAATCTCGTCGGTGAAGTTTTCCAGCGAAAATAATGCATTCTGCCGCTCCCGCACCCAGCTTGGTTTCAGCCAATGACCTCTTTTAAAAGTTCTGGCGGTAAACTTCTCAATACTGACGGCTCCCATTCGCCGGAAGCACAGAAAGCCAAGCATTCCGGATTCACCTCACTCCAACTGCTGCGGGCTTCCAGACACCTCGTCGCCTCGATCAATTCGCAATTGTCGACTGATCTCTCTGCTGCTGCCCATTATGGTGCTGAACCCGACTTATTTGGCGCAGCGGACGCGCTCCTGTGAGTTGAATTGACCTTTGCGCTTGCTGCGACTGAGAATGATGGCATGGTTCGGGTGGGCTGACTTGTTTTGTGTGAATGGAACAGCCGTCAACTGGCCTGATGCCAAACGGAGAGTGTTGAAGTCATATCGGGAGTGGCTCAGAGCGGTGCGTTATACCCCTTTTCCTTGCGGCGACGACAGCCGGACGCAATTCCGCGAGAAGACCGACGTTGATGTTTTGGAATACCGCATGTCTTGAATGCTTTTGGTTCCAAATCCGCGGACAACGAGAGCTAATGAACAACCGACGTGGCCCTTTAGTCCCCCGAAATTCAAAGCATGTACTCTCTCAGTCTTCCTGTCTCCGCTATTCGCACGAAAATCCGACAAGAATTCGAACGCCATCGATACGTCAACCAGTTGCCCGCAGTGGACGTGCTATTATTCCAGAGCCATTCTGAATACCAGGTATGATACAAAGATAGGCATATTGCGATATTTTAATCAATTGGTTCTGGGTGATGATGAACCTGGACCACTGTCACTATTGTCAGCAATTGATACATGTCTTCTGCGGTTCCTGATGAATGCTTTGCTCTATAGGAAACCCTGAATTACTGGAAACAGCTCTCCCATGTCATGAAATATTTCCGCGTCGAGGAGGACCCTTCCGCCAGACTACCAAAGAACTTCATGCAAGGTTTCTTAGAGGTGCGGATCCATATTCCACTCCGGTCTCAACGTCTCCCTTTGTTGCTAACTCGAAATTCACAGGGTCGGAATTAAAAACACATTCGACCTTCTTATCTATCTCACTTGCTTTAGGGGTATTTATTCGCCCACGATAGAATGTATATATGTTACCCAAATCCGGTTATGCATTTGATATGGTTCAAAAACAGCCTTTACCTTTTTGAACGTTATCTTCGTGGACGACGATTAGTTTGCTACCCTGTCGATCTTGGGGTGATGATAAATCCATCGAAAGCATGGGATCCTTTTATATGCCATTCATATACACCGTACGCCTAGCCCAACCCCGAACACGGTTTACGTCACGGGAAACCCCTTGTTTGGAACGACACAGTAACCAATATGCCGTTAACAAATCAAAACAGGTTCAATCGCTACTTCATTGTACTCGTGTTAAAATCATCTCTTGCAATGGTGAACTTTTCCGTTACAACATCGCAAAGGTCCATAAGGTCACTTAGTCCTTTTTCTAATACCTCGAATACATTCGTCGAATCTAGAGCGCACCAAATGATTAATTGCAACACTCAGACTGCAGACAAAGTGAGACGAAACCTACCGTAAGTTTGAATACGTATGTTCATCTTCGATTCCGAAGGGTGAGGGATCGTATAGCCACAGAATTCAACGTCAGGACTAGTGAAGAAACTTCGTTAGCCTACTCTCCCTTCCAAGCAGCACCTGGGTCTTTCACTCACTTTTTCATAATAACGTATCTCAACGCATTCCCTAGCGTATGACCCTCATCCTCAAACTGAAAAGATGCGGCTGTCTCGACTGCACCCGGCAACTATATAGAGTCACACATATCAGCCCACCAGCTCCTTCTCCGTCAATCAAGTGCAAGCATTCATTGAGAGATGCTGACGCATAGAGTGCTGCAGACGTACAACTGTGATTCTCTGCTTATCAAGCTCTGCCTCCCGAAGCTCTTCCTCCGCATCTTCTGGGGCTTGCCCTTCCTGCATCTCCGTGTCGTTTACCAGCTCGGCGTCGGCCATGGATTGGTCAGGGTCGTTGGATTGAACGGAGGACGGCATGATGAGTGAAAACGAGGTTTGTTCAGTTTTGCTGGAGGGAGCTCTGCTGCGAATGTTAGGTTACAATCTGTTTTTTCGAGAGCTGTTAGCATGATTCGATTGAGGCGAGAATGGGGGAGGAACCCGTACCCCTTTAGATCGGTAGATCAAAGGCTTTGGAGATACCAGTTGGTATGTCAGTGACGATCGTAGCTAGTAGGCTAATTTCAGAATGCGATCAAAGCTCAAATATGGAAACAGTTGTCCAATTCATCCGCGTCGCTTTTGCTGAAGATCGAAAAGAACTTTGGTTTCACGTGATGCAAGATAAGATGGATTGATAAGATAAGGATTTTTCCCAGGCTTGGCGCGATCCTGACGCATCGCGCAGCTTCAAATATTCAAAAAACGCTGAACAGTGAGATGGAAAGTAACCGTGGACACATATTGGACCTATAACTTGTGACTTTTGCGTAATCAAGGGGTGATTAGGTTCCTAATATTGTTTAAGGGGAAAGCGTTCTTCACTGTCAAAACGCCTAAAAAATGCATGATTTAGAAAGTAACGACGGCTCAATCGTCTCTCCATTGTACGAAAATTTCATCGGTTCTAAAGCGCTGAGTACAGGTCGAATCTTCCAGTTTGGTCCTAAAGCCCGTTTTGTAAGCTAAGATTCCCGCCTGTGCAATCATGATTCCATTGTCAATACAGAATCGCTCGTCAGTCGCAAAAACCATTCCGCCTCGATCCCGCGCCATGATACCCATCATCTCTTGTAATCGCTCATTGCACCCGACGCCACCAACAATGAGGACTTCCTTGGAGCCCACGTGCGCCATTGCACGTTCTGTGATTTCAACAAGCATCGAGAAGACTGTTTCTTGCAACGAGAAGCAGAGATCTTCCCGGGTGGGTGTTCCATTTTCGCCATCTAAAGAACCAATCTCCAGCTTCAGCGCTTCCTGTTTGACCTCCACAGGGACCTTTTCATCCTCTTGTTGTTCTCCACTTAAGCCGTATGCTGCAGCCAGTCCGTCAATGGCTGCAAGAATGCCGGAAAACGAACAGTCCATTCCTTTCACGGTGTATGGTAGCTCGACTAATTTCTTTCCCTTCTTCGCTAATTGTTCGATATTATACCCTGGGGCGGGATCGTTGGAGATATGTAATGTGCGCGCGAAACGATCAAGGCAGTTGCCCACGGCGATGTCGAGGGCTTCGCCAAAGATGCGGTAGCGCTGAGAGCTATATGCGATGACTTGGGTGTTTCCGCCGGATACGTAGAGAACAATAGGATTCTGTGCGCCAGTGATGTAACGGCCCATTTCGATATCTAGTTATTGACTTAGTAAAAAGGCTTGCGCTTGAAGAGGACCGACTACGAGCCACATACGTCCAACGCAATGGTTCACTCCGATCAATTCTTTTCCCCAGAGCAAGCTTAGTGTCCGGGCTGCTAATGCGACGCTTTGCAACGGTGCTCCCATCCCAGGGCCTTTGGTGTAACAAATGCAGTCGACATCATTAACACCAATTTGCGCCTCTTTCAGCGCGCCTTTGACTAAACTGGTCACCCATTTGCGGTGGTGTTTGGCAGTGTCTTTTGGTAGAAACCCTTCTCCAGGCGGGGAAAAGTATGTATGACGAATGTTCGCGAGCACTTGTGGCTCGCCGCCATCGTCAGGGTGTAGGATGATACCGACTCCTAACTTATTCGCGGAGCCCTCAAGGCCAATGGCAATCATAATAGTAACAATGAAAATGTGTTGGCAAGGTGCACCTGTCAGACCAGTACAGCTGCAAGAACCCAGTAAACACGCCGCAGTTGCTGTCTTGACTTGCAGGCACAAAACCGTTATCGATGACGCCAAGGGCCGGAAAGTGGGGTAGCCCCACGTGATTTGTTTGAGCTAATCCGCCGGCTCGGAACAACCTTGCACCGCCGTGCTTAACGCTATTGATTTGGTTAGTGAGGGTGTTTGGTGCACACCCGTCATCTAAGTAACCCTCCTCGCACACATTTGCTTGCTTTCCCACACCCAACCTCCGTTTCTCACCTTGGTTTCTCTGGCATCATCTTTACTTAGTTCTGGTTATCACAGTGTTTGGTATTCAGAGTGCACCAATACCTGAATCATGTCTGACATGGAGCTTTGTGCAGACGATGAGTTTGCTCAGAGGTCTGAGGGCTTTTTGCACTGGCTGAAGCAACAGCCTGGAATCAGGGTGAGCTCCAAGATTAGAATTGCTGATCTGCGATCGAATGGTGCTGGTAGAGGCGTCGGTAAGTTGTTGCTCCCCCCCTACGATTGAAAATTTCTAGCTTGCTAAGTGGATGCAGTCGCTTGTGAGCAGATTGCCCAAGATGAAGAACTCTTCGCCACCCCTGAGGATCTGGTTCTCAGTGTCCAGAACTCGAAACTAAAAGACCATATCAACTTTGCGGAAGAGGAACTTGATTCTTGGTTGGCTCTCATTGTCACCATGGTCTACGAGTATCTTCTCGGCGGGGTATCGAGGTGGTCACGCTACTTCGACGTCCTCCCCACAGACTTCGATACCCTTATGTTCTGGGCGGATAATGAACTGCGTGAACTTCAAGGAAGCGCAGTTTTAGAAAAAATTGGAAAGCAGCAAGCCGATGAAGTTTTATTGGACAAGGTTCTTCCTCTTATTGCGAAGCATCCAAACCTTTTTCCACCAATCAGCGGATTGTCTTCTTTTGACTCCCCAAAAGGCAAGGAAGTTGTTTTGCATCTAGCTCATCGAATGGGCACGCTTATCATGGCCTATGCCTTTGATATCGAGATGGACCAGGACGAAGAAGATAAAGATGGCGAGGATGGCTATATCACGGACGACGAGCAAGAAGTCTCAAAAGGAATGGTCCCGCTAGCAGATATCCTCAATGCAGATGCTCATAGAAACAATGTAAGTAGCTCGCTATGAGTACAGCTCCTGCAGCATTCTAACCTCTTTCAGGCTCGGCTATTTCAAGAAGACGGATATTTTATCATGAGGTCAATCGCGCCGATTGGCAATGGCGAGGAGGTTTTTAACGACTATGGCGACCTCCCTCGCGCCGATCTCCTTCGACGGTATGGTTACATTACTGAAAACTATGCCCCATTCGATGTCGCCGAAATTTCGTTAGAAGCAATTTGCAAGGCAGCTGGTGTGCATGAAGATTCTTCGCAGGTACAATGCATTGCTCCAATTATCACGCCTCAAGATCACTAGACTGACGTTTCAGCAGCTCGAGTATCTAAACGAAGCTGATGCGCTCGAAGACGGATACGCGCTCACTAGACCTAATGGTGTCGGCAGCCTTGCAGAAGCCATTCCATCCGAGCTACTAGTTCTACTCCGAACTCTAAACATGGCCCCGGAGCAGTTAGAACTGATGAGAAAACGAGGAAAACTACCCAAACCTGAGCTAGATGAGCCGGGAGCAAAACTCCTGGTACAAGTGCTTCGGAGTCGGAAAAACGATTATCCCACTACTCTCGCCCAGGACAACAAACTCATCCAGGCTATCAATGCTGGGGAGCGCTCGGGCAATGGTCGCCGAGAAATGGCAATCCGAGTCCGCTTGGGAGAGAAAGAGGTCCTACAGAGCTTCCTCGATGGTCTACAGGAATCCCTCAATGGAATCATGGAGGGTCAACCGAAACGAGCTCCAGACGATGCTACCAGGGAAGCAAAGAAACGAAGAACAGCATAAGCCTGCCGGAGTTACTCGAAACAACATATTCAAGAGCAAATTTGAAAAAAAGAATTTTTGAAAGGTTTTCAAATTTTTATTTGGTTTTCCTTGCTAACTTCGATAGTGGTTTTGACGGATCTGTTACGATACCGCTTGCAATATGTACACTAACACCCAGTGCAAATTGTGGAAGAACATGGGGTTCCACGTCTGGTTGGGGGTTCTTCTTGTCCCAAGCAGTGCGACAAACTCATACAAGTTTGAGTTCAAACGGTTGGGCAACAGAGATTTAGGGGGCGGCCGCATAAAATGTTGTCGAGGGAATTATTCAAACAATTGATGTTAAAGATTCAAGAGAGGATGGGTGACGTTGTGTCGGCGCGAAGTGAAAGACAACAATCATGCAACGGGACGAAGAGGGGAGTGATGTTAAGAGGTGGGCTGCGGTCCTTTCGGCACAGCATTGGGAGTGGGTGCGGAAGCGGGAGTACTAGCGCCTTGAGACGACGGAAGGGAGCCCACTTGCAAACGTCTACCGTTTTGTGCAGCAGCAGCAGCTTGAGCCTGAGCTTGCAACTGAGCCTGGATCGCCTGATCTCTCGACGCCTTCGCGTGAAGATACGCTCTGTGCTGCATTATCTGGATGTTGAATTCATCTCGTTCATATACGGGATCGAGATCGTCATCGTCCAAGTCGTACTTGAAGCGTTCCACTTGCACGGGATCAATGTCATTCTTACCACGGAATGGGAGATTTCTCCGATCAATCATCATGCGACCACCTCGACCAATTCGGCGACGGAAGCAGGGCATTCCCCTCCGCGATTGCTCATCAGTGGCGGTTGCGGCCTTGTGGACTACGGAAAATTTATCAGATGTCCCTTCCCTCGATGGGGCTTGCATCGAGTCAGAGGACTCGGATGTGGGGGGAGTAGGAAGATATTCGGTGATTGCTGGTCGGAAATCCGAGCCGCCGAAAGACTGTTGAGGAGGTTTCGGGGTAAGTGGCGCTCGAGTCAAATCTACATATCCCTCGTTCCAATTCGCATGCCTCACAATATTTTGCTTGATGTCACGGGTAATTTCATTTTCCTTGTCAGCTTGGACATCCTCCAAGTATCGCATCTCGTCGGTTGGCTGTCCAACCGGCCTTGCAGGAGTACGCAGCTGAGGAGCAACAGGTCGTGGCGTCGTCCCAATATCTGCCGGTCTCTTCTTGGGCTGATCGAATGTTAGCAGTCGAGATATCTCTCCGGTCAGAAGCATACATACCTTTTGGTTAATGAGGTCTTCGTCGTCGTCTCTGATACCCAGTTTACGCTTCATTTCCTTGACTTCGGCCCGCTGCATGAATACTTGCCTGTCAATGGCAAATTGTTCTTTCCGTGCTAGTTCGCGCTGTCGAACTAGAGCAACCAGTTGCCTAGCATCCCCTAGTTCTTTTCTAAGGCGACGGAGTTTCTCCGCGCTCTGTGCATCTCTGCCGCGAGTCTTACGAGGCTGTCGTACTTCCCTACGACGGAAGCATACGTACGGGTCGCTGTCATCGGTATCCTGCCCGGATTCGAACTGCAGCTCTGTTAACGAAACAATTCGAACACGGCATCTGGGGCTTGGGGATGTATACCTTAAGACTCGGTTGCAAGGGGCAATTGCCAAGTCGCGTGCGTCTTAACTTCCAATGCTCATATACCCCTTTTGAGAATTTTCTCAATTTTTCATCAACGAGTCCGTCAAAGCACTCTTCCATTTCTTCATATGGAACTACAGGAGGACTGTCAACTGCTGCGAATGGCTGCTTGGTCTGGGCGGTCTCTTCGAAGAAGTTCATTAATTCTTCGAATTGACTGTCCGTGCATTGCGTTGACGCATCGGCCTTCTGGTTCATAATCTTCAGGGCGACATCATCTTCCTCCACCATGTTATATGGACACCCGCAACAATCCTCGACCGTGGACGAAAATCGAATATATGTTGCGGGCTGGGAAAACGTTGCGGGATATAGTTTGTCATATTGGAGGGAGCTTGTGACAGTTTCGGGAGTGGGGATGTGCGCTTTTTGGGCAATATTTCCAAGAGCGGCTGCATTTATGGCAGCTTGAAGATGGAATTCCTATCGTACAGACGGCGGTTAGCCCCTGATCGCAATACACAGTTTTGGTGATATTGATACGAGGTCATATATCACGTGACCCTAACAAGGCAGCACCATGAAAACTCTGCAAGAGGAACACTCACGCTTTCTTCAGCCTTTTCGACGCCGGTTTCGATATTTTGCAAAGTAGTTTGGAGGTCATCGTCAACGAGGTCTATTTGGCTATCCCTAAAGATAGGTATGGGCTGTTTTGAGGTGAGCTTTTTGGGTCGCGTAGACCGCATCATCCCCCCGAGCCGCGACATAAGTCTGGCGCGACAACACGAAAACGACCATAAGCAACAAGGCCCAAAATGGGTATCAAATTGTAGCGTAGTTCATGAACAGTTCCGCAATATAATTTTTATGATAATCGAGCGAGGTTGTGGTGAGAAAATGAACGTTCAAAATTGGCGGCACGTCGGTGGTTTGATGAGTTGATGTTGCGATGCCGCCACAATGCGGCCTGTTTTGGGCAGCTTACTAGGCTCAGGGGTGCACTAAGCCTTCCATTTCCGGTTAGTGCGGGGCGGCTCAATATCAAATGGGTAGATTCACGAAAACCTGGAGAATTACCTCATCGGGTTAGCCCTGCCTTATCAATGCTGTTGATCTCCATCACCCGCCAGCCCTTTATCACGCCGACATTCAAGCTGTGCCAATCGATTTATTGTTGCTCACTTCATCAATGATACAGCTTTGAAAATACATTCAAAATACTGTTCTTCTTCATCTCGCGTCATCCTCAAGTCATTCTCTTCAACTGAGGAACTCGACCATGGCTGAGCAAGACAATAATAATCCGGAACAGTATGACGCAACCAGACGGAAGCAGAGCAGCTCCAGCTCCCAAGTGATAAATGATATCGTGTCAGGATCCAACTGTGAGAGATTATCTACGTTGTAATGGCATTACATCGTGCGCTTTGCAACTGACCTTGCTTGTGCGCTTCAGTCGATCATGAAGAAGTGGACAGACTCTGGAAGCGGTTCATGAAGCTAGATAGGGTGAGTTTGAATCCCTCACAACTAATTTATCATATACAGTAACCAGAGCTAACCCATATCCGCAGGATAAATCTGGCACCATTGAACGTGACGAATTCCTCTCCCTCCCTCAAGTCTCTTCGAATCCCCTCTCCACGCGGTAAAAGACATCTGCTCCTCCCCACGATGATATCTCTCGGTTTCTTTCTTTTTTCTGACGGATATCCAACTAGAATGATTGCAATCTTCGACGAAGACGGTGGTGGCGATGTGGATTTCCAAGAATTCGTGTCTGGTTTATCAGCGTTTAGTTCCAAAGGAAACAAAGAAGAGAAACTCCGGTTCGCATTCAAGGTGTACGACATCGATCGCGATGGGTTTATTTCCAACGGAGAACTGTTTATTGTGTTGAAGATGATGGTGGGGAGCAATTTGAAAGATATGCAGCTTCAGCAGATTGTTGACAAGACGATCATGGAGGCTGACATGGATGGAGACGGGCGCATAAGCTTCGAGGAGTTTACGCGGATGGTGGAAAATACAGATGTCAGCATGAGCATGACACTGGGTATGTACACCATTTCTTGCCGCTTTTCCGTTCATCTCTTGCGAAGTGTTGCTAATCCTGTGGTTTTGGATCAACAGATCAATTTTAAGCGTTGGCGACATGATTTTCTTGGCGTGTGTTTATTGACTTCGTTCTGTGATCCGCTTGTTCGCACTCGAACAGATGATATCCAACTTCATTTGATACACTTCGCTGCCTTTGTTTTACTGTACCAGCCTTGAAGAGCAATGGAATGGAAGGTGGGATGAGGTGATGAATAAACGATATCGGATGCTAGCAAAGCTTGACATGGACCTGAATATTATGACAAAAGCTACGGGCTTTAGACTTGATCTTATGGTTATTTCATTATCCCATGGCACGTTGGATGTCATGTTGCTGCTGCAAAACGGGAACCCACCTGGGGGCGCATGAGTACATACACGATCGGATTCCGAAGTGGACAAGATGCAAGTGCAAATATCCGAGTAAAATGACTGCGATACGTGGTTAACGACCAGGCTGGTTCGCAAGGAATTTGCGCGCCGTCAGACGAACCTTGCAACCCGTGTCTCATACATCATTTTAAGTATTACGACAAGCCTTCCTTAATCAATAGCTTGATCTAGACGTCTTACACAATGATTACCTTCTTCACCTATCATCCCAGAAATACCATGTGCGTTAAGCACTCGCTAGTATCCAGCCTGTCGGGATAACTCAAACAGTATCATCCATGCAATGACATGCATGAGTTGATGTGACTACTACTAACTACCACGTATGTGCTTAATGTTGGATCAGCACAGAAACATCAACCCGGGAAGACATGTTACACAATAAGCACAGTAACGTTTTACCAAGGCTCCGGATCGTGGTCAGCGCTTTCTTCTTCGCATTGGATTAATGTTGCCGCAATGGAGGGTTGCGCCACAGCACTTCTTCAACCGAAATTCCAGATTGGGCTGGTGAAGATCGAATACGAGTAACAAAGGGTGCTTGAACGAATCGAGGGAAATGCATTGTGTTGCTGAAGAAGTTTCAGGAGGACTATGCACATGTAGTCCATGGGTGCGGCGTACTCTGCAAGGGGTACATGTATCTGCATACATATGTACTGTACAGTACAAAGGAAGCGGCAGCAGGATGACATAGTTAGATTCAACGATGAAAGATCTTTGAGTGAGAGAAGGGTTCAGAGACGGAAAAAGGAACAAGGAATTTTCTGAAACTCTTCTGTTGGCTGAGGATGTGAACAAAGCGACTCAGCACAGCACAGCAATGTACTATACAGTACATACAGATTCAGGAATTGCCTTTCGAAAGTGGACTTGTTCAACAAGAAAGCCGATAACTGTTGATACGCAATTCCAGATTATCAAAGTAAGCACCATATTGCTGAATCTGCGGTATTCATGTGTTCCTTGTCGAGAAGGCTGTATGAATTGAAGCCAGGAAATATACAAGTATGTAACGCACTAGACCCAGAAACTGTGACGAGGCCTATGATAAAAAAAAAAAAACGAGCTGGAAAAACAATGGGCATGGAATTAAAGCGCATAAATTGAACCCGTAATCGGGAATTAGTAGTAACACAGCAACGAAGAGAACTGCTCTCATGTCAACTAGATGAAGCAAACTGAGCACGCTGGCATAAAACAACAGCAAGAGAGAATTTTTAGGAAGCAAACTGGTAGGAAATCCATAAAAATAAGGGGAAACCGGATCCAAGTACCGCAAGACCACCAGTCCCAGTACTTGACGCCGCAGAATGCTCGCCGAATTGCTTCGATACCAATTTATCAGTTCCCCTTCCCAGCCCACGAGAAAAAGCAAAGAAGGAAACAACAGATGTAAACGGAAAATGCAGGACAGTAAAAAAACAGACCCGAAGAAACCAAACCCAAACCGTTCACTCCGAGCCGGGTCTATAAACCTCTCTAAAGTCTAGGTCGTGGGATATCGTCGATGCTTCGTTGCGCTAAAAAGAAAACCAATCAAGGAAAAGGGACCTTCCCAAATCAAAAGAACACATCAAATATGTTAATACAAAAAAATCGAATCGTGGGAGCCCGTGAATATGAGGATTATGTTGGCAATTGGCGGTGTCGGCCTGCATTGAGGATCCCCACTTGTCGTATTAGAGTACTTGTAGTTTTAAAAACCAACATGACGTCCCACAGGCATCTCAAGATTGCGAGTCCGAAGGGCAATTCTAAAGAAAGAGTGGTCAAAGGCAAAAGGAGGTCAGCGAACAGCTGTACCTGTCTGGCTGCGGGTGGTCGAAGTCGGGTCCTCGTATTTCTCCAGAAGGTCAAGGCATTGGCTGAGAACTGTCACAAATCGTTAGAAAAAAAAACTTCGAAAAGAAATCTGGATTTGAAAAAATGAGCGTCGCTCACCGCTTAGAATCTCCTCTTCCCATACGCCCATCTGATAATCAACTAGGCCGTATTGTTCGATTCTATCGCATAAACGAACCAAATCTTTCCCCATTTTATTGAGGGTTTCCTCGGATAGAAGCTCCTGAGGTGGAGGCCCAGATTCAAACATTGCTTGGGCAGTGTCTTTCTGCTTTTGACAAAGAGCCAACCAGCACGTATTGAATTCATCCCATAATTTGATTCGATCGGTATGCAAGTGTTCTTCGTCGCGGGCAAGGCCTGAGATCAGTTATTAGCTCGAAATGGGATTGCGCTTTTCGAGTCTGGGGGCGTGACTGAAAGAAGGTCAAAGAACAGAAAAAACATAACGTACCAAGGTCTACCGCATTCCCCAGCAACCATTCCGACATTTCTAAAAGAGAACGGCTCGCCGTGTTCAATCGACCGGAATTTATATTCTCGAACGTTTGCCTCAGGGCCTGGTGATACTGATTATATGCATCTTCGAGCCCTGACGAAGGCTCCCGCCGCTGTTCGGAAGTTTGTAGAGGCTCCGGTCCAACAGAGGCATTAAAGCCGGTCATAGCTTCGGGATATGAAGTCGCGATATGTGAGCGACTAGCTGAAGGAGGCTGCGAATATGGAGTTTGCTGAACTTGCGATGTTAAGTATTGGGCAGATTCTTGCGCCGGAGTATCGTCTGTCGGGTAGTACTGCGGTACACCGAACTGTGTGGCCAAAACTTCAATAGCTGCAGAATGCCGCGGTTGATACTGTGAAGCTGCATCGTAGGGAGACTGCGGTTGACCCTGCGGCGCAATATTATAAACCATTCCGGGGTCGTACTGCTGCATTCGCTGCTGCTGATGTTGTTGATGTTGGTTCTGATGACCCGATTGCTGCGTCGTCTGCGACGGATTTTGCCTCGACGAAGATGTTGAGAAATCGTGCTGATAAGGGAGCGTTCCAGTCTGCATTGACCCGCCTTGGAGCGAGGGTGCATTGTAAGATGTCGATTCGGCGTACTCGAAACCGCTGTACGGATGTAGTGAAGGGTTCCGGTTCTGCTGTGCCACTGTGTCCACATGAAGTGGACGGGAGTTTGAGGACTGGTTATTCTCCCGGAATCGATGTATAGGGCCTTCTTGGGTATGGTGAAGCGGCCGAGACCTGCCTATGTCGGCACCCGTTGTATGCGAAGAAAGGTCGTACTTCTTCCGGGGACCGCTGTCGCCATCCATTCCCCCGAGCTGGTCTGAGGCGGTCCCGCCCCGCGACGAATCGAGATACGGAGATCGATGCGTCGGAGGCGAGAGAGGAGGGCTAGCGTAGACTTCCAGCTTTGCTCTTCGCTCAGCAGATCCCAGCGATGACGATTGAGATCCCGGAGCCGCGTCTGCAAAAGACTCGTTTGTTGCGCGGCAGAATTTGCTGAAACGAAAACCCCTCGAACGTAAGATGAAGAAAGCAAGAGTGTGCCTTGTACAAATGGGGTCGCAGGGATGGTTGAAGTAAAAGTTGGCAGGGGAAGTTGGGTTCACAGATCAGTCGATAATTCAAGCTCCCCCATTCCTAAACCGACGGTCAGGTCGCGACAGCCTCCTTCCTCTTTCCGGTACCAAAGGAGTGTTCTTCACGGACTAAACGGCAGGTTGTTCAGAACAGGAGTATAACACAAACAAGGGCATTATACAGCGGTTAGGAAAGTATTGAGTCTGCTGTGATGTATGTATATTAAACTCTGCGGAACAAATAAAGATGTGCAAGGGAAAGCAGGTGTGTAACACTGGACCACGGGCTCTCAAGTGCGCCTGGCAGCAATCGTCGGCAGGGTATGCCAATATAAGTATTCCTCAAACAGCGGTCCACGAGGGAGGTGTCGATATTAAGTTTTGTCAACTAGGGATGACCCAATGTCGGTTGTTGTCTGGCGAATCCACAGACGATGCGGGGGGGAGATGACTTGAAATACCTTACCTATCCTCAAAAAAAGTAATAATGAGGAAAAAATCAAAGTAATAAAAAGGCGTGTAATAAACAGAGACTGCTTATTTTTTACACCGACCTCCGTAGTGACCTGCCTCAATAACCGTTGTCAATTTAAATGTGGAGCAAACCGAGCCTTATAAAACCTAGACTCAAAAGCTTACTCCGTAGACGTCTCCTCTGCCCTCATTTATTTCCAGTCCGAAAATGCAGGGTCAGCGGGCGGTCAAATGACGGTGCACGGTGTGTTATGATCGAACCGCATTCGCAGCAACGTCTGCACCTGCGACAGTTAACGTCATCCGATTCCAATTTGTAGATTGCTTCACGTAAAGCGGCATCCGAGTTTGGCAGCATAAGCCTTTGGTTTTGGCCAGTCATTCCGCTGGATTCGCCGTTCTGACAGTTGGGCGACCCTTCTTTTATGTCTTGCAAGAAGAAGCTGTATCTAGAACAGCTGTACCCAACTGGGAAAAAGCCGGATCCTGTCGTGCCTCTGAATGGAGTCTGCGCCACGGCTTTCTCTTCTCGAATTGATTGTTCTCATAGTTAGTTAGGCCTTTCCCTGCAAGAGACGGATTTTGGTGATTGGCCAGGCCTAGCACACAGTCGACGGTGCTCATCGCTCGGTAGTCTACCATCCTAAGATTCACTGTCTGATGTTGAAAGCGAGGCATGTCGTGGAAGGCAGTCAAGATCTTGGGCTAGCTTCGTGAGCTTCTAGAATGCAAATGCTCGTTCTGACTTGTAAAATTGCACATGGAGATCTGCCGGAGATCGAACCTAAATCAGGCATCATTCGCATATCGCCGAATCGCCATATCAATGGCGTATCGTCAACACCTGCGATGGAAGGATAACTTACTACTGTTTGTGCGGTCAACTCTCGGGTGTGGAGAGTGTTGCGCTTCCCCTGGGCTAAAATTGCGGGACCAAACGCCCTAACTAATGGGATCGGAGCAGGCATTGCTGCGTCAAGCGAAGAAGAAAGTCAAGTGGAGGCGGTGCTTGGCCGTCTGACAGTTACCACCAGAGCAAGACACAAAACCATGGTGAACCACGCCAATGCCAGAAAGATGATTGTTTCAGGAAAAGCCACAGATTGAGCTGTCTTGTCTTCTGATGGATGGAAATGGTGAAATTTCAGGCTCTTCGCGAATTCAACTCCATAAGCCGTGACCCTGGTACTCGACTTCTTGGGGTCTTGCGTCAACAACCTTGAAGGATTTAGCCACGGGGCATAAAATTCTCTGGGTGAGACTCCCTCAAACAATGGTGAATAATATAACTGGAGAAACCAGGCCAGGATCTTCACTGATAATTTCAGATCCCATTGTTTATTGGTTGAAGGATAGTGGCCTTCATCTGGTCGCTTTTAACCATCATCATGACATCCCTCACTCATGTCCATCAAGCCTCTGAATCGAAAAGCGGAATAGCGCGTTCATCGTCGAAACATCTCTTCCCAATCTCAAAAACACAACGGATATGGGTGCAATACAAATCCGGTGAGACGATACCAATCATTCCTCAACCTTACGGAGAAGTTCTGACAAACAGCAGTGTCAGTCACTAAAACGGACAAGGAGGTTCAGGTCGCGCGATGAAACAACACTTACCTAGTTGTACTCATCAGCGAAGACTGGAAAAGGCCAGTGAACAATTGGTATTGTGCATCGGACGTCTCTTCGATGCGAGCAAAAATCAAGAGAGATGTGAGGTCAGCTTTGAGTGGGCAGGTGACCTGAGGCTCAGTGACCCAATCGGGCAGTTGAGGTACATACATACAACAACCTCACTCCTTCAACCTCGAAAACTTATCACAGCCTACAACCGCACAGCCATGTCGATTCGGCTTTGCACGGCGAGTAAACTCTATCACCAAGCTCGGACTTGGTTGTCTCCCGGGTCGCGTGGTTGTGGCAGGCATATACATGCATATCTAAGTGATCTTCAATGCTATCGGAACCACAGTTTCGGCTCAGACGTTGAGCATATATCGTCTATGATATTGGCGGCTGTTTGCTTGTTTCTATTGCTTCAAGTTCCTGGAGCTCTTGCATGAAGCACTTACCATTGCGCGGGTCTTGCTTGGCATGGACATTGAGACGGCATACAGCTCATATTCATACTCATTCTCGCGATGGGTTTATTATTGCTGATGCTGTCTGGACACAGGCAGAAATTATTAACCAATTGCATGAGACTCGCGCCGTTTTGGCAATGGAAGGAAGCTTTGCATGGGAGTGGTCAGCGCGCGATTCGGATCTCTTTAGCCTGAATGCCGGCGTGTTTCCCGGCGGCATTGCGGTGTCGCAGTGGTCTAGTTCGACTTGGTTTTCCCGAAGTTCGGATACCTGAAAATACTGTATTCACTCGCTGTGCATGATCCCTCCGTGGTTATGAGGTTCTGGCTCCTGCTTGCCTTGGAAAGAAATCGACAGAGTCGATAGATTTTTGCTTAACGTCACAGGAGTAAGTTTGTTTCTAGAGGTCAAAGTTGGGTTCCAAGAAAATTGATATCACCAGGGATACTGAATATAACTACAAGGGCAAAAAAGAAATCTTGTTTCATGAGCATCTGCGTGTGGGTTTTGAGGTGTGGAGTCTGCACAGTGGCAGCTTCTCTGTCCTATATGACTCGTACTATTATTTGGACATCACTCGGAATCACCGAGTGACACTCGACAATAGCTCCAGATGCCGGATGTATGGAATACACTCTATACTCCATATACTGACAAGTCGTCTGGTACAAATACGGTACCCTATAACTTCAAAATGCCGATATCTGGGAAGGTTGGATTTACCGTCCGTTAGCAGAGAGTGTTAGTTGAGGATGATTCTTCATCAAACGGCTCTTGTTGGTTTGCTCAAAGCTTTGTGCTGCTGCTTGCAAGTCCTTTCCATTCACCTGGAAGAAACATGCCTGTGCCATCCAAGCCATGCTATCTCCATTTCTAGTTATGGAAGCCATCCGAAGATATCCATGTTCATACGTTCTCCAATATGTTTGTCGAGGATACTCTGTAAACAAAGCCTGTTGTTGATGACGCCAGTTCACGATCTCCTTCTAGATATGTTCTAGAAGCCTCAGCCTACCGGGGTGAGTTTCAGGACTTTTAGTGCACTCTTAGCTTGGAGCTAGTGTACGCAGATAATTGTCAGGGGCATCCCGAGGCCAGGCTTGTGAGAATTCGTTCCATGGGTGACAACATTTGAGAAATCTCGGTTTCCTCTGTCCCATCCTCTGTCTTCTCTTGAACGGGATTAGAAAGTCTTGAGTAATAGGCGAACAACTTTCGAGTTGAAAATCCTTTGGATAACCAAACGAATATAATTAACGAGCCAGCCTTCAAACCCTCGGGGTGTCTTGGACTGAGGATGCATCCGCAACACCCACAGGTGTTTACTATTCACTTTCTCAGAAATCTGTTTTACCGTGATACTATTACGGAACCACGAGGATGAAATCCTGTTTATTGTTGCTTTTTGAAAGCGCGTTTAGCCACGCGGGACAAACAACGTGGCCTCCTGTGTACAGTACATATGTTGGATAAATGCTTGTCACGGCTTACACGGAGCGACTACCACTGAAGGTGCCGGCTGTGGCTGTTCCATCGCTCGTTAGTTCCCACCTCTCTAACGAGATCGTTATCTTTCCGCGGCCTTTTCTGCAAGGCGCTTCAGTTGACGTTACCTTTGTTGAAATTAAACTGCCTCAGAAGGCTCCCTGCAACCACCAATCACCTACCAAAGAACATATGCTACATTGCGTCTGTTATTAAACATTTCAGTTTCGGCCATTTCCTTTTGTACCGTTCCCGAATTCCCCGAACGCTGACCGTTGCTGTTGCATTCTTATGCTGACCGGATATTACATCGAACACGAGAGAACCACGGGGAACGGACTGCTATTCACCCAACGGCATGCGGAGTACGGATTACTTCTGGTTGCGTTTGGCACCCCATGGGGGATCGCCACCATGGGCTTTGTGATATCGTGCGCGAATGCGAAGTGCTACCAGTACTGTCAATATTTACATACGTCGGATCTGGGGTAGTTGTTTATGTTATCCGGAAAACCTCCAGGACGCTTCGGCATTTTGGTTCGAACGTAGGTAGTAAGTAGACCTGGTGGAAAATCCTCAAGACTCACATATTTCATGCGAAAATATACGCATCCTCAAGCTCAAACCACGGCATATTAGGTACTATACAATGCGGAACCTTCATTCAGAGCCATTGATAAATTCGTGCAGGTGCTGTTGGATACTCACCAAATCGTCTTGGACCGGAAATCGAATTATGCAACGTCAATAAGTCCACATGATGGAACTGACAAAGCTTCAGATGTGACAAATGGAGGTCGAGGAGACGTTGGCTTTTTAGGTGATATGTGGCTGCATAGAGTCGCAAAAGGAAATTTCGCAACGGTCGGCAACCATACCAGAGATGTAACTCTTTACCCATGTCATCGTCTTAGCTTTTAACCGTTTCTCCGGTAAAGACGCATTCCGTACTCCGTAGTGTTCCCTTGTCAAGCTGGCTCCCAGGAGGGACATACCATGCGCGTGATGAAGCTGACGTCAGTAAGGGGTATGGAGTATTATCTTCACTGCTGCTGATCGACGGCCGGACACAGGCCGCATGGAGGCCTGGAAAAAGTGTAGAAGTTCAAGGCGAGCAGACGTGTGAGACTCTAAACGAGTCAGCAGGTCTCCGTTGCGATGCTTGACAATACAGAGCAACGCTACAGTTGCGCCAATTATTTTTGACATGTCTCCCTGTCATCTCTTTCCTAGCCATGCCATCTTGGCTCCTTTCTTTGAAAAAGAACTCGAAGAATCACGATGTGAATATCTGAAACCCGCCTAACCCTGAATGAAGAATTGATGCGCAGCAAATACTGGATCTGAGACAGTTGTTTCCATTCTGTTATTCCGGTCGGCATCTTTTCCTTGAGTTCTGGAATGTTCTCGGAGACGCTTGTTGACCTGGGGTGTCCGGGGGAATAAGACTATTGCAAGATTATTGTGAAGAATGGTCTTCTTCCATGGCATATGCAAGGATGTAGAATTTCTACTGCCATCAAGACATACACCAAGGGCAGAAGAACAAGATGCATATTGTACATGTGGAGCACTGTGCAAAGAGCGAGATATGAAAACAGCAACCTAAACAGGAAAGTAAGAACAAAATGAGATGATATATTGTCTCATCTCTTGACCCAGGCAGGTCTCTTTCTGGCCCCGCGGAGACCAGGCTTCTTTCTTTCGACTTGACGGGGATCGACCGTGATTACGCCAGCTATTCCAAATGTTAGCATATCGAATTCTTGGACAGCAATCACATAGCCGTGAAAATGGGGGAGGCAGTTGCAATCGAATTTTGACACATTTGGAAGTCACAACAACTCCAACTTCAATGCATGTGAGTAGATGCTTACCTCGTCGAAGTAACGGTTTCAGATCAGGCTCATGGACCAAAAGGGCTCTGGCAAGTGCCAGGGCGGTGGCCTCCGCCTGGCCGGTCACGCCGCCGCCGTGAACAACAGCCCAAACATTATATTTGTCCATTCTCTCCGAAACCCTTAAAGCCCACAGGGCACTCTCCCTATCGTGTATACGCGGGAAAACCTGAACTATGCTCTTCCCATTGACCACAACCTGGCCGTCGCCTTCAACAAGCCATACTGTAGCAGTCGATGTTTTCCGTCTTCCCACTCCGCGCGCTCGTCCAATGTCGTCCACTTTCCGCGGCGCAGGCTTCTGCTGATAAGGATTTCCGGGTCTCAAGAATTCTGTCATTATCTGTTGAACTTCATCAGGCATGACGCTGGGGTTGATTCTGCTCAGCCTCTGCAAGATACGGATAAACTGCGAGTATTTGGAGTTTGAAACGAGCTCTTTGACTGCGACCTTGAATTGCGAGAGTTTCAACCATGCCATGCGGGGAGCCTCGCTGGGAGGAACTGTTGGCAAAGAGGCGTATTTACTCCGTATACGTTCTAGGCGCAGAAAATGGTCGATGAACCTGGGGGTTCCGCTAAAGTACGCTGGCGAAGCGGGTACAATCCGTGCTGGAATGGCATTCTTATCATCAAAGTTAATGGGCGGAGCGGCGTTCGAACCTTCGAGGGTAAGGGGGGGAGCAGCGTCGGGGGAAGCTTGAGGCTCCGAGGTCGAGAGCATCCGTCGCTGGGAGGTGTGTGAAGGTGCGAGGGAAGGGAAACGGGTGGATTTGGCAGATGCGTTGCGAAGTCGGAATGCCATGGGCTCCAACTGATAGAGGCATTGAGAGGACTTGAGCGCGCGAAACGCGCACTCAGACCACTGCCAGGCCATGGAAGTGTTCAGCCAGGCAGCGGGCACAGCTTAAGAGAGAAATAGGTTATGTAGAGAAGCTCAATTATGAGCACAAGTACGACATCGAGCTCGTCTGGACCTTGTCGTCGATGGTTTTGAGAAATTCTTTCGGTTCGAGGCATCTCGGTCACGTGGAGCAACGTCGGATATATTATAATCCGAAAATTAGTCAGCGGAGAGGCGATTGGCCGAAGCTCCACAACAAAACCAGAAGAAAAAAATCAGCGAAAACAACAAAACTTCTCTCTTCACCCCGCCTTCACCTCAACATCCTCTCATCTTCTCACTACCCATCCTCAATCAACCACCATCATGTCGTTCGGCAAGCTCTACGGCGCTCCTGTAGGTGATCCTGCTTTTTCTTTTTCTTTTGAAATGCTTGACAAGCTCACGTCCATCCAAGGAGAACGCACGCACCACTGCGTGTCGTATCATCGCCAAAGCCAATGACCTCGACATCGAGCTCGTTCAGACAACCCCAGGCTCTACTGATGCTGAATACTTGAAAATCAACCCATTGGGCAAGGTCCCATCCTTCGTCGGTGCCAATGGCTTCACCCTGACCGAGTCTATTGCCATTGCTGTTTACCGTACGTATTCCCTTGATCTCTCTGTTCTTTGCATTTGTGTTACCTTTAAAAGGATGAGTCATATTATCATTCAGTTATCCCTGACAGAACAACCCTGTTGACCAAATTCATACTCTGATTACTTGCATTTGCAATTGAAAATTTCTCTGGTTTCCGCTCTTTACATGATCATGCCGCGGGACTAACAGAATCTGTAGTGGCCTCCCAGAATGAGAAGACCACTCTTCTCGGAAAGACCAAGCAGGATTATGCCTCTATTCTCCGCTGGATGTCATTTACAAATCAGGATGCCTTTGAGAGATGTGCTGAATGGTTCCTGCCACTCATTGGACGCATCCCTTATAACAAAAAGTCCGTTGAGGACGCCTCCAAGCGTGCTCTCAAGTCCGTTGATGTCTTGGAAAAGCACCTCACTCACTCCACTTTCCTTGTTGGCGAGCGTCTCACCCTTGCTGATATTTTCTGCGCTGCTCTCATTTCCCGGGCGTTCCAATTCATCCTTGGAAGCGAGTGGCGCCAGGCCAATCCCGCTACCACCAGATGGTATGAGACCGTCATCAACCAACCCGTTTACAAGGCCGTTGTCCCAAGCCCGGTTTTTGCTGAGGAGCCATTGAAGAACGTTGCACCAAAGAAAGAGGAGAAGCCCGCACCAGCCCAGAAGGAAGCTGCCAAGCAACCCGAGGAAGAGGAGAAACCAGCCCCCAAGCCTGCTAAACACCCACTGGAGTCACTTTCCAAGCCCACCATGATCCTGGATGACTGGAAGCGCAAGTACTCCAATGAGGACACCCGTGAGGTTGCCATGCCCTGGTTCTGGGAGAACTACAATCCAGAGGATTACTCTCTCTGGAAGGTTGATTATAAATACAATGACGAGCTTACCATGACATTCATGTCTAACAACTTGATTGGTAAGTTTCCCATTAGTTTTTCTATTCTTTACGACGGCTTTTAACGAGCGGTTAGGTGGCTTCTTCGCCCGTCTCGAGGCTTCCCGCAAGTATATCTTCGGTGCCTGTTCCGTCTATGGCCAGACCAACGACTCCGTTATTCAGGGAGCTTTCCTTATCCGAGGCCAGGAGTTTGAGCCAGCCTTTGATGTTGCCCCTGATTGGGAGAGCTACAGTTTCACCAAGTTGGATGCCAGCAAGCCAGAGGATAAAAACTTCGTTGAAGACCAGTGGGCCCAGGATAAGCCAATCGTCGTTGATGGCAAGACTTATGAATGGAGCGAAGGAAAGGTTTTCAAGTAAATGGACTAATAGATTAGGCCTTTATGCCTTGCAGTCTTGTCCGATCTCAATGATGATACTTGTTGCCTCGGATTGAGTTGCATGTCAAATGATTACATACTATGATTATGAGAATGACAAAAAATTAATGTCCCATTTCTGTTCTGTTTGAAAAGTGCTTTCTTCCCAAAATTTCCCGATGCAAGGACACCCGAAAGGCCTTGTGTTACCGTATAAGAATTCACCAGACCTCATTACTGCAGCCAACTCAAAGTCAGATGAGGGATGACAACCTTACTTTGACGAATCGTAGTGTACTGTATATTCTAAGCCTTTTTAAGGTACCCACGGAGTATTGGTTGGGGAATGAGAAGCAAAAGAGAAGAATGAATACCGAAAAGATATACTTGAAGAGAAGAGAACACAGTTCAGCAAATAGGGATGTACCCAGCGGGATTTCACTAGGTGAAAAGAAATCCGCTTTTTGAGGCCGTGATCCATGATTGTCTTGATCAATACCCGGCTATGAATGCGTTAAACGTATTCACAAAATGAAAGGTAGGATTAGAAAGGAAAAGGATGCTCAATCGTGACCGAGTGAGTACGCTCGTATTATATCAGTTTGAGGAAAGATAGGTGGCGCTACCGTAATAGCAATCGTACTCAATACGTTTGATGCATAGCACGACCTGCCCGTTGCTCCGGTGGCTTCGTTTCACTTGATATCAACGCGGGCGGCGGGGCCGCTGCAGAGGTCGCTGGATCCCCTTCCATGATACTCGGCGGCACAAATATCTCCACGCCGTGGTCCTCGTCGTAGTCGTCATCATCATCATAATCATCGTCATCGTCGTCATTTTCGTCCGTCACGTCGCTCAGCCCATCATTTTCCGTCCGACTGTCCTCGTCAATATGCACGTTCGCCTCCAGGGCAGCCTGCGTGTCTGTAATTTGCTGCTCAATGTTACTTGGGCCAGCGATGAGCTGCTTCTGCTTCTGCTTCTGCTTATGTTTCTTTTCGTTTTTCTCTTTCTTAGCTTTTTTCTTTTTGCCTTTGGTGTCGGGGATGGTGATGTCGTCCGTGAGACCGAGCCCTTGTTCGTCTTGTGTCAGTTCCATTTCCCAGAACTCGACGGGTGCAAGGGTTGGGTCTGCGGCTGCTCGTTTCTCAGCCCAGGTGCGAATTTTGCGACTGACATCTTGTTGTCGGGAAAGGACTCTGAGCTGTCGCAGGACAATACTTAGATTCCGCTTCTCGTCGACGGTGGCGTCGTTTGTGAATTCGGGGATCTCAATGATGTTGTGCGGATGTCCTGCGGCCTTTATTCTGCTGTCGTCGATCAAAATAGTATTACGTTGGTTCCATGCGCAGTCTTCAAGGGCACTGTCTTGCTCTGAATCTGGATAATGGGATTGTATGGACTCATCGTTCCAGATCTGGTCTAGACGTTTGTAAACTTGAACTTTCTCGTTGTATTGTTGCGGTGTGAGGCCCAGTTTATCTCGTGTCCAGATGGCGACGAATTCAGGCTGCGATGGTGGGGGGAATAGGCGTTTCTTTACTTCTTTGACTGTTGCGGGTTTCGAACTGGTCCAGATCATGACTTTGTATTCATCGAATATGTGTGTGAGGAAATGGTCCAAGCCGGGACGCTTGACCATAGATGACGGCGCTGCACGTCGTTTACGGTGTATTAGTGTTCCATTCATGTCGAGAATTATCAAAAGAGGTTGGGAAGCGTCAATGGACACTGGTTCAAGGGACGCTTCGGCGAGGTATTCTTGGGTCGGAATTGGGGCAACGGGCGACTGTATTCGTCTGGGTGTTGACATGTTTCGCGAGGAGATAAAACTCGGAGGTATCGAGGGGGGTAGAACAGGATTAACATGATTTATGGGAGTGAAGGGTAAAACGTTGTGGTGATGCCACCAGGAATCAGCAGTGAAGGGATTCTGCGGAAAGAACGGGGGTGACAATGCAGATGGCCGGTACGCGGAGAGCTGCATAGGCCTGTTATCAGTGTTAGCCGGTTTTATACAATGAGGCACACTGCAATTTTACTGACGCCCATGGCATGGCAGAGAACGTATGTGCGTTGGGATGCTGTGGCTGTATTTGCGAATATGGGTATTGATTCGGATTCTGATACTGTGGCGCCATGCTCGTCTGCCAGTATGGAGCATGCCCTCCTGCGCCCACTTCATAATCGCTTGGAGGGGCATAGGCATCCATATCAGGTTGCCAACCATCCCCAGCCATGTGCGTTTGGCCGTGCATTGGTTGGTAGATATCGTGGTATCCAGGAGCACCGTTCGCAGGTTGTTGTAAAGCAAACTCCATCATTCCATCGATTGCAGTCTGTCCATCGCCATTATCCTGCTGTGAGTGCCGCAGCTGTTCCCTTTGATCGCGCTGGCGATGTCTTTGGCGTGCCATCGTTTGAGGCTTGTCTTGACGAACGAAGGTGCACTTTTTCGGCGTATGCGAAACTACGGAAAATGACTGCCGTGTGTTGACATTAGTCAATTAGTCCAGTTAATCCCATCATAAGAATGAGAAACATCGCTTTAAGAGGAGGTTGTCATACCTTGTTATCTAGACTTCTCAGGGAGACTTTTGAAGAGCTCAAGGACGAATTCCAGCGTCTAGGGTGGTCCAGATGTGTAAAAGCGAACGCATAAGCTGCATGGCACGAGCGCAAAGAGAGAGGACGCGCGCGATGCAGCAATGACATTTCAAGCAATCAACGAATGAAGAACTCCCACACAGCGCCTCGTTTGCTGCGTTCTCGTTCGACGATGCGGCGGTTTTGCGCATCATGCCTGCTCACCGCCCGAGGTGGCAATATCATAAAGTTTCTGCCACAACCCACCGCCTTGGTTCGAGTTTCTTTGCATCGACGATTTGACGATGAGCTTCACGTTCCCGCAGACGAGAACTGACGTTGACGAGCCATGGCACTCCTGGATGCGCTGAATCGGCGCATAAAGGCCCGTACAGATGAGGATGACTCTGAAAACTACTCGGAAGTGTTGTCGTCGGGGTCTGATGGATCAGATGCTGAGTCCAGCCAGCGAGAAGGGTCTGAAGCCAGCGGCGAGGAAGAGTCAGAGGACGAGGACGAGGAGCTCGTATGATCCCAATTCCTTCGTTGGTCACTACAGCCACAGTGCAGTTCTTGAAACTAACCAGATACAATGCAGGAGAACGCTTCCGATCCTGAAAGCACCGACATCAACACCCTACATCAAATCTCCTTTGGCGCCCTCGCCAAAGCGCAAGCCTCCCTAGGTCCCAGCAGCAAACGCAGACACACACAGCAAACAACAACAACAACAGCCACCACCACCAGCACCACCACCGACGAAACCAAACCATCCCCCCTAGACGACATCCGCGCACGCATCCGCACCGCCCGCTCCGAAAAGGGCCACCCCCCCGAATCCGCCACCACCAACGACATCAAAAAATACAAACCCCTCCCACACCGCTCCTCCAAACACGCACCCACCGTCCAATCCTCCAAATACGCCGTCACCCGCCGCCGCACCGTCGTCGACTCCAGCACCACCGCCCTCCGCAAGCCACGCGACCCACGCTTCGACAGCACCGTCCTCTCGCACAGCACCAGCACCCCCAGCGCCCGCGGCACCGCACAAGCGGCCGCAGACCAAAACTACGCATTCCTCACAGAATATCGCGCGACGGAACTCGCATCGCTCAAGCAGCAATTACGCAAAGCCAAGGCGGGGCCGGAGAAGGAAGAGTTGAAGCGCACGATCACGTCGATGGCGGATCGGATGAAGTCGTTTGATCGGAAGCAGCGGGAGGCGGAGGTGGTGCGGGAGCATCGGCGGCGGGAGCGGGAGTTGTTGCGGGAGGGGAAGAAGAGTCAGCCGTATTTCTTGAAGAAGGGGGATGTGAAGCGGGAGGTGTTGAAGAAGCGGTATGAGGAGATGGGGGCGAAGGATCGGCAGAAGAGCATCATGCGGAGGCGGAAGAAGGTGGCGTCGAGGGAGAGGAAAGAGATGCCGGCGATGCGGAGGGGGATGGAGGAGGAGGGGTGATTCGTTTCTATTGTTTGAATGTTGGAAACAAAATGGGTTGAGCAGCGTTATGGACGGAGTTTTTGTCTGATGTTTTGGACTTGCACGGCGAGATATCAAGACTAACTACATGGTTGAAGGGTAAAAGTTGCACCTGGACACTAAAGAATATTCTTCAGAACAAGGTTCATTAAGTAGATGTTGAACAGAGATTTATATCGTATTATTCATGAATATAATCAACCCCAGTTAGAGAAATCCTCATATACTAATGAAACATCATCTCAGTCAATCCGTAGATACGGAGCTAGCTCTCCGGCGAATCAACCGGTCCAGCCAGCCCAGTACTAATGGCTTCGCACTCCCACCACCGCCCGCATCAGTTCCTCAAATTAAGATATAAAAGATAATAAGAACGAAGAATACGTTGGTTCAATACTAATCCACGTCTCCTTCCGGTTGATTCAATTCGATTTCATCACAGCATAAGTTAGATAAGATGTAAACATGAGGTGTGGGATATGTAAAATAAGTTTAGATCCGGGACCTATTATTCGGTTCACCAACCGATCAATTAGAAAAAAAAAAAGAGAGAAAAAAGGGAGAAGAAAAGGGGGGAAGTGCGAATCGGGCGATGAACGAACGAAACCGACAGTTCGCAGAAAAGGAAGAAGGAATGGAATAATATTCGGTCCAATTCGCCATGTAATAGTTTAGTTAGTTATTGCGTAGTCAAAAATCAACAAATCTGGGGGGTTTCCAAGGTATCATCCAACAGAAAGCAGAGACAGGACCAAAAAAAAAAGACATAGATTTCGCGACGTTTCTTCTTCTTCTTTTGCCAACGAAAGTGAGCAAGGGACCAGGGATGTTTTTTTTGCGCTGCGCAAATGACATCAATGACCGTATAAAATGACTTGGGCAGGGGATATATATGATGATGCTGCTGACGATGATAAATAAGATCAAAAATGGTAAATGATAGAAGATGAAAAGGCAAACGAGCGAATCGAGGGCATAAAGAAAGAAATATGACGGCGGAGGGGATCAAGAATTGATCTGCCAATGACACTATCAAAATGCACATTAATTTCCCGTTCAAAAACGCTCCACGGTATCCGGACCGTGGGGTATGGAGCGTGATGAGCTGCAAGAACTATCCAGGAGGAATCATCGATAGAGGAAAAGAACGGTAAGAAAAAGAAAAGGAGAGGAGGAGAGAGCAGACAAATAAGAGAGGTGGATATATCGGGAACAGAACAGAAAGATAAAAGAAAAAATTCAGGAGGTCGATATTCGTAGTCCGAAATCCGAGGATGTAAGAGACCGGCCATCAAAATAGAAGAATTTCATCCACCCCCAACAACACCCTTCAAGAAAGCTGATCGCGCATTAATCAGTTCAAATCGTATATCAGGTATATAGCTTCCTTTCTTCCTCCTTTTTCCTGGTTTCTTCTTCCATCTCCTTATCCAGCACACGAACCAATTAACCATCCCAATCTCATTCACGAATGGAACAAATCCCAAGCTCGCGCACACAAGCCTAAAAACTCTTCCTTTTTCCTCCGCTGTGTCTCAGGTGAATCCCTTCCGGCTCCAAAGGGACCGTACGTCGCTGGCCCCGGGCCGCTGCGATACCGCATATCCGGCCCGTTGCCGAGCGGAGGGCTTCCGTTATCCTGTTCGTATTCGTGTCTGGTGCGGCGACGGCCGGCACCACCAATGATGGGAGTGGGGTGGGAGTGGGAATGTGGTTGTTGAGCGGAGGTTGGTGGGATATTGGTGTTGTTGTTGTTGTTTGCAAGTTGGATGCCGTTGGGGAAAGTGTTGGGTGTGGCGGAGATGGGGTTTCCGCTGCCGCCATTGCCGTTGTTATTGTTGGTGTTGTGTTGCACGCTGGGCGGAGAACATGGGCTCTTGTTTCCGCCGTAGTGCACGATGCGCGGCAGCAAATCTTCTCGCCCGCCGGCAAGTTCGTGCACGGCCTCCTCTGCTGAGCGGTATTCTCGCGGCCGTCTGGGCGGTTGACTGCCAGGAAGGCCAGGCGACGGGAGCGGACCGAGTGTCGATTGTGAAGGGTTCGACTGGCCAAACGCACTGCGGCCGTTGCTATCCCGATCCCGTAACGCTAATGTCTCGGCTCCGAAGACATCGGAGATGGGAGGTAAACGGTTATTCGTCTGGTTCGCTGGCGCATGGTGAATCTGGGGAGACGCAGGAAACTCAGACGGATGATTGATAAAATGCCGAGACAATGGTTGCGTTTGGCGTCGGCCCGTGAATGTCTGGTTTAGAGGCGCGGACTGGATCACGCGCTCATTTGCAAACTGGGACGCGGAGGGGGGCACAATGGACAGTCCCGGCGGTGGACGCTTTTTGGACGACCGCTGCGACCCAAATGGAGTCAACTCCCCTGGTTTCGCGCTCTCGGGCCCGTCTCCCTTGGCGGACTGTTGCAGTCGAGCTTCGATGATGGACCTCTGCTGTTCTCGCACATTCAAACTGCGTTGAAGCTGTTCCCTCAAGGCGGGATCTTGTGTCTGGAAGCCTGGTGACAGGCAGGCCAATCCAACATCCTGCATTCGTCCATCGCGAGCGGTCAGCGGACCACGCGCCGCAAGATTGCTCCCCGTAGACGTTGAGAGATCTAGTTTGCGAGGACGATGTCGTGTGCCGGATTGTAAACTGGGTGATGATGGGGGTTCTTTCTTGATCGAGATCTTTGGTCCTGGTCCTCCGCTGCGCGACCTAAACGGCTCCAATGGCCCTGTTAGCATGCCACTCATCGACTATGTAGAATCATTATTGCGATTGACGGTGAACTCACGTATTTGGCGACCGTTTCCCCTCGGGGGTATTTTTCTCTGACGGGATCTCGTTTGACGCAGAGGGCACTCGCACTGGAGTGGAGGCGGACGAGGGTGCGGCTGACAAGGGCGCCAGCGTAGGGTAGGATTTGGGACTGGAATCGCGATCAACCATTGGACCTAGCGGTGCGGCAGTTGGAGGGACAACTGCAGTGGACATTGTTTCCCGGAAGAGGACGTCTGGGGGACAGGCTGGTCGAGAGTTTGCGCACTATGACGAAGGACGGTCCACGGTAACTGGTGAGCCAGAGGTTCAATCCAATTTCAATTCTTGTAACTTCCAACAAGGCCACCGACGGGCTAGTTCTTAAAGGTATTCAACACGGCGAGCAACAGTCGAGTTGTCGTCGATGTGGTCGGGTTCGCCGTGGAGGAGAAAGTCCTTTGTCTTTTGATGCTCGATCTGCACAGATGCGATGGAAGCGAGTGACGAAAGAGAAGACAAGCACTTTTGGGAATCGAACTTCCAAATGAGCGGCCTCCACACAACCAGTGCAGTCTCCCGGCTAGGAAAAGAGAAGCGAATGACGGATTTCGGTCGCTGGTGAATGAATCCTTGATTGCCACTTCGCTTCAGTGCTGGTGGTGGTGTTGAGTCGCCGCCAGATCGTCCAGCATTGGGGGCCAACAACGAACAGGCTGTATGTATGTAGGCACGGAGTTGTCCGTACAAGACAAAGTACTGTAGGCGTCTCTTTTGTTTATGTGTCTTCTGTCCGTCGACTGTCACAGAGGATGTGCAGTGAGTGCGGTGTCGACAAAGAAAGCGGCTGCTGTTCCTGAAACAGTGAAAGAAAACTCTCAACTCCAGTCAAGTAGTCGACGTTTTCTGGGATCTTTCTACAGGGGAGAGGAAGAAGAGACGAGCAGCACAAAGTGAGAGAAACGAGGAGAGCGAGAGAGAGAGAGAGTGTGTGTGTGTGTGTAAGAGAGAGAGAGAGAGAGACTGATTGTGTGGGATCAGCTCGAATATTAGGCGCTGGTCGTGGTGAGATGGCTAGTGAGGGCGGCTGCGGCAATGGGATTGGAACAGCGGCCAGGGGGCCTGTGTGAGCTGGTGGATCGCCGCGCCCACACCCTGAGATACTGATACTACAGATCTGTTTTGTAGACGATGCGATGGACGCTGGAGGGGTAGTTCAGCGTGGAGGGGCTACATGAAGTAGAATCATTCAGGCTCTCCGTCTCTACAGATCTACGAGTGCTCCTCTTGATCAACAGCTACTACTACAGCCGTCCAACTGCCTACTCCGTACAGCTCTGGCAGCGTCTCACAGCCTGCACAGACTGCACTGCGACGCTGGAAGCTCAACACGCCGGGGAGATTGGATCTCCACCGGCCTTTGTTTGTCTGATCATCCACAGCGTCGCTTGATTCAACTGTTCTAGTGTACTCCGTAGTGTGAGGGACGGCAGAGAGCGAGATTTCCAAGGGGGTTGGCTTGGGGGGATGAACGATCCATCAGCGCAAAATGCGTTAAACAGATTGGTGAAACATCCCGCCGCTCGAGAGAGATCAAGCAGAGAGAGGAAGAGAAACGCGCAGCGTTGTCTCAGGCGGCATCAGACAAATCACCGCTTGCCAGGCCATGTGTTAACACCTGACAGATTCAAGTCATGTCTTACAAGATACGAAGGCAGATACATTATCCCTTCTCGTCTGTCTCTCTCTCTCTCTCTCTCTCTCGTCTCTTTTTCTCTCTTCAGATCACCTTCATCTCCAGATATAATTTCATCCTCACAGTGACACCGCAGTCTTGCTTTGGCGAGAAGATACGGGCTCCAGAAACACACTATCGAAAAGAATCCCTGGGTCATATGAGAGGGGCCCCAGCGGGCAAGCCGGGAGTGTGCAGCGACCAGGGCCCGCCAGCAAAAGGGCTTAAGTTAACTAGGGGGCTAGAAGCGTGCGGTTTGTTTCACGGATGCGCTCGTCCACAGCCAATCGACCAACACGCAGCAGCTTCTGTTCGACCGTCGAGGCTGGCTGTCGAGTCCGTGTGACAGATACTCTGGCCTGTACGGACAGGACCTCGTGTCGTCCACAGAGTCATGGCATCAAAAGAGTGCCCTCTCCCCTTCTTCCTCTCCTGTGTTGAAGACGAGAAACAGACCTGGATTCTCATGCCAAATATCTCAAACAGGGGTGGATAGATTAGTGTTTCATCCCCAACTCCCATCGTCGGTGCAAGACTCAACAACCCAGAACCCCGTCGATACTATTGGATACTCGGCCTGGCTGATAAAATGTCCGACGAGCGCACACTCCAGACAGGAGAATATGGATCTCTGAGTTCTGATTCCAGCCACATGTTTGGTGGGGCGCAAGGGCGAGTCTGAGACATTGTAGAGGAGATCGAGAAGAGCTTTTCCATAATTCAGTGTCGTTCAATATGCCGGTCCGTGGGTGTTCCTGAATCCTGAGAGACGGTTCTCGAGAAGTACTGTAATCCAGAGATCCAGATAACCTGCCATCCCGTGGACGGATTCTTCATGAAAACACCCAAGAAACATCCAATAACAAGGACTCGTAGCGGCGGGATGCCCGCCGACTCAGAAAGTCACAAAAGGAAAACCCGAACAAGGATGAAACCAAACTATCGAATTTTGTCGGTCATGCTCTTAATCGCTGCCCGCCAAACCTTGGCCGTTGTTTGCTAAGGTGCTGCGGACTACAGTATGATCAAGGTTAACTGTTGATCCTGCTGCTCCTCTCTCCACCTGCGAGCCATCATGGCCTGCGAGGAATCAGGTTCCATCTTGATGTCTTCTGGGGAACGAGCTCAATGTCATGCATACATACATCTCTGAACGAGAGACTGCTTGTGCTTCCACGTCCTTTGTGTGCACTGTACGGAGTATGTATGTACAGTTTTCTTTTCTCCGCCGGATTCACCGGAATTACATATCCAACCGCTGTTCGTTCGGTTTCTTCAGTGACAGTTTCCCACGTTGAAGAATAGGCACATCTCTGCTTCAACCGTGCCGACTACGTGTGATCAAGCTTCGACACCCTTCAATCTCCTCCTCTGTGAATCCGTTTATGACATTCCCCTCAAGGACCATCGGGATTTTCATCACATCATCCCATTAATACCCCCTCCTTGACCGTATCATTTCCCTTCGAGGACTCCTTTGCCGACCCTACACAGCATCTTCCAGACACGATGGTGGGCTCAACCATGCTAAAAGTCTTGGTTCACGATTGCGTGATCGAAGAATCGACGTGGAAGCATAGGGATTCCCTGCCCAACTGCAACACAACTCTCCATCTATCTCTGGAAGGAGGGAGAGAAAAATTCCTTTCATATATTCAGATGCCGACACTGGCCGCGACAGTTGGCCATCTCATGCATGTGCGTGACCACAACCCTGCTCTTGGCCACGTTCTTTGAGCACTCCTGGGAAGCGGGATTCCGAATCCATCGCTTCGAGATTCCGAGTCGGATGGCCAAAGCTTCTTCTCTTTTCTTCTATTCCTCTTCGTTTTCTCCAGGTATCGCGGAGCCGATCGGCCGATGGCCTCGCTTCCCGCTTAGCCATGTCCTCCTCCATGCGAATCATGTCTGCCCAAACACGATCATCTAGAGAAAAACGGTCTTGCCGCGATATCACCACTTAAGATCGGTGACTGATATCACCAAGAAGACTCACTCACTCTTGTCTCAAAGCCAAGTCATGCAGTGGTATCACATTTAGCCGTCAGCTTGCGATCGTAAACAAGCTTCCGCCACGTTCATCTGACATATTCTTTTTTTAAAACACCCTCACTTTCTTTTATCTGTCGGACGGGCGAGCCAGGGGCGTCCAATTAGTATCATTTGTTATTTATCGGTGAGGTTGTATCCGAAATGCTTGGAATCCGGGGTAATGAAGAATTGTTGCTATTCCTGTCCAGGACGACGATTGTCTTCGGGAATTCGTCGGACATGTCCGGTGGAAGAATTCACATCTTCGAGTCTCTGGGAGTCATTCTGCGATAAAAGATCTTATGTCTTTTAACATGTCACAATAACATGTAAGATTTCCCCTTGTTCAGCAGCATCTAAAGGCAAGATACCTGGAGAAAAAGCATCCGACGCTGCTTTAACGTCTATGCCGCCGTTGATCAACCTTGACTCCCGACACAAAAAGCTGTTCAAATAAGATAGGAGAAATCAACAACAGTGGTATACGAACTGGAAGCACGGCGAGCTTCAATCAACGCGCTCGAGGAGCATCCCGGATAGTTTGCTCACAGTACCACCCGAAAAAGGGGGGAGGCAGGACTCAACTATTTCATCACTACTCTGGACAGGATGCGGAGAATCTTCCAACCAAACCGCCTCGCCATCGGCCCAAGATCTCATCGATAGTATCATTGATACCCAGCAAGCTAAAACAAAACTTTGCATGGATAATAGGGCTGAGAAACGTCGGTCTAGAGATCGTGCATATTGAGGCGACCTGGGGAGAGTTCTCCTGGTGTCCATGGTATTGTGTCAGAGCGTACGGAGTATGGAGGGTTGCAGGATGAGAAGCAGCGAGACCCCGGGGGGAATAGCGCCATGGTCGGTGGTGGCTCGCTTGGGTGGTTGTGGTTTCTCAAGAGGGCTGAAGGGTTATCGCGAGAGGGCGCGATTGATAGTGGAAATCAGGATAGTTACCCCTTTTATGATAGTAGGTGCTAACATGGGCTGTGCCTAGGTTTTCCTAAGATCCAGACTATATAACAGGATTGTTTGAAACCTGCGCATCTTGTTACATGGGAAGTTGCTGTGTGCGACCACTAGATCCACCGAGATGGTACTGTACTATAATGTGAACGGTTCTAGTCATGAGCAGCGGTCAAAACGCCTGCCTTTGTCATGGCTTGCTATGGTGAAACTCGTACACAGTAGGTAGTTGAATCGCTGCAATAGACATACTCGGAGCAGCGATGATTTCTCTTCCTGTTTCTTACGATGTTGGATTCCAGTAATGCAAAGCTGTAGCATTGTTGCCTTCAAGCGCTGTGCCTCCAACACGCACGTCGAACGGAACAAATTTTCCCAACCAACATCACCGTTTCAGGAGCATTGCCCGAAATACTCAGGTCAACGGTCACATTTCTGGCGTCGTTTTCGTTTAGTAGTATCTATGTATTCCCTCCGACTAAACCGTCGAGAAACCGCAGTGAGAATGCAATCGCCCCCCATATGGCTCTTCGCATGTCGCACCTTGGATGGGTCGTCGGGCGAACAATGATGGTTTCTGGAAACATTCATTATAACGGAGTACGTGCATAAACATAGTGCTGGGGCACGTACCTAGTAGATACTGTACAAACCAACCGAACGGGAAACGTTATTTGATAAAGACCGAAACAGAGGAGGTGGTTGTTTTATTTCCGGTGATCGACGTTGCATAGTACTATATATCTCCCTGCCATGGCGGCGCAGTCGAGCTTTGCCATGTATGCCACATGGGAAAATCCAGCTAGCCGATAGTGCTCAATTGCAGCATGGCCGGAAAGAGAAGAATGCTTATGTTTTGCATTTCTCAGTTCTCAGATCTGCCGCAATAGGTGAGGTAATATCACTCATTGCACTCGGATGATTCTCAATTCTCGAGCAGTCCTCCTGGTTCTTCTATCGTGAAACTCCAGCTTTCGAGCGAAAATACGACACAGAGCACAATATATATATCTTGCGTGCTGTAAATACAACTCGAACAGGGTCCCTTCGACAGAAGCGGAAACGACGGAAACAAAGAAGGATATGTCGGTGTGGAGCATACTCCGCACCGACTCATCGATCTCAAACGGTCAAAGGGTTCCGCCGCCCGAGGGAAAAGGATGTATAAAAGAGCGATGCTTTCTCGTGCTGTCAACGGCTCATCAGCTCGCATTCGCAATACTTCCCCCATTACAAAATCCACTTACTCTTCGCCTTCCAAAAACCGACCCTTTCTCCCTTTAACCATGTTGGGGCTCAAGACTCTCACCATCGCCGCCGTGGCCCTCGTCGCCACCGTCTCTGCCGCTCCAGTAGCAGATGTTGCCGAGCAAGCCACGACACAAGCTGTCCCGAAAAGATGCCAGGATAAGTGCTATATCGACAAACCGACGTGGTGCCCTAAATACTGGGTAAGTTTGGATTCCCTATACTGCTTTGCACCCATCTTCCACAGGTGTCTCGCCAGAAACGAGCAGGCTCAGTGGAAATTCTTGAGAACCTTTTACTAACTTCTGGACTCAAATGCGATAGTATCCAATACATGCCCCTGTAAGTTTTTCTTTCTCCCAGAGAGATGACAACATCACCGCGGAACGGGTTATTTGATCCAAGTCGCTGCTTCTATTTTCTTTTTATATCGCGCTCATCTGGCTGACACGCATATTTGCTGCAATTTAGACTGGTTGCTGGACTTGCTGCGCCGATCGTTGAACTGCACAACTGATTGAAGCCCATTTTGTTGAGACTTGTGTGCTCTGGTGGTCGGGTTGGGGTTAATACTCGGTACGGAGACTGAAAGGGGAATTAGAAGACTTGGGGTTTAGTGAAGCAAACAATGTCAAAATAAACATGCAATACTCCATCTTAGTGCAGAACGCAAAGCATAATGGTATGTATAAAAGCCACACTTGAAACGGATTTCCCAACGATATGTTGCAGAGGATTGTAGTGATAGTCAGATACATCTGTCATACAGATCGTGGTTGGTGGTCGATCTCTAGAAGCCAAACTTCTAGATATGTAGCGACTTTGAAAGGGCCTCTTTGTTCTGATGATCTCAGAATGATCGTAGCCATATCTGTGTACCATCAATTGTGATTACTTTAGCATAAGCCATTTCTTCATGCGATCCCAAATAAAAGCCATGCAGGCAATTTGATATTGGCCAACGGTGGCCAAAAACTGAACGCGAAGTTGATGATCCCCTTGAGGAATGCTTGGTGGCCATGTCTGGCAACAGCTTGTTTTTTTCTTCTTCGGTCTTGCAGAGATTGGATATACGGAGGTGTCACCCTCAAAATCGAAGTTCTTGATGTACACAATCTGTAAGTATGTATGTACAGTACAGAGCAAAAAATATTGAAACCTGGAGGCCAGGGCGGATGTAGGGCATGAGGACCCTTAGTGATGGGCTAAAGGAGCCTAGACATTTCCTAAGCAGACCTAAGACTTATATACGAAAAAATCATTCAAAAACAAAACCTCGGGACCATTCAAGTTGTTATGTGAGAGCATTGTGATCACTGTCGTTGATGAAGCGACTTTGGCCCAGTCGTCAACTAGTTTCTGCTGACATAAGCACGCTGATTGTCAACAAACCCCGATTGCTCGCCTGAGGTATGAGCTCTCAACACAATGCGGTGATGGCCTTCCATCATATTCGGGCTTTTTGCGAAAGCTGAGCCTAACATGGATTCTGCGATGTCGACAGAGCTAGCAGACCTGGTAACTAACATGTGGTTGACGTCTTGATGTCGACGCCTCTGGCGCAGACATTTCAACATCGGCGATGGAGCTCATAGTCCCCGATGTTCACGCCATTAACTAACTCCAGGCAGCCTTGTCCTCGTCTTCAATTTATCGCCTGTTTTTCTTTGCATCCCGGTAGATACTCCGTACTTGATCTCGATTTCCCGCTGACCCGTCAGAGAAAAAGCGCAGAATTACTCTCTGAACCCTACCCACGCACGACACAACAATGGATAAAATCTTCGCTCACCCGCCTTACGCGGAAGACCAATCACACTCCCACATCATCCTTCCACTACACGTCGTCCGCGCCGGTTTAACAGTCGGCTCTGTCCTCTCAATCGTCTCCGCAACTCTCGTTACCGCAATCAAACGACCCCGAACGCTCTCAGCTTACACAAACCGGCTTCTCGTCTACGCCAGCCGGGGCTCTGTGGCTGGAATGCTCGCTGGTGCAGGGATGGTGACATTCAAGATGCGGTCGCGCGAAGAGATTGAGTGGCAGGACCGATCGTGGCGGCTCCTGGAGAACAAGGGTCAATTGGAAATGGATAGATGGGTGCCTATGGGCGGAGTGCTTGGTGCAGTGCTGTGCGTGGTTGCGACGAGGAGAGGAAAAGTGCCAAGCATCGGGGCGGGGACGGCGGCGCTGGGAGGAATGGGCTTGGGAGCGGCGGGTGGGGCGGCGGGGTACGCGGGGTGGAGATACGGAATCCGGCGGGGGAAGTTTGATTGATGCTGTTCTCGCGGATTTGTTTGATGCTCTGCGATGAGAAACTGTTTGGCGATGCATTTGGGGAGTTGAAATTCATTCTGCTTGGGCTCCTTCGATGTGTTCGAAATCTCTTTGGCTACCCCTTTTTGCTCCCGTAGACTCTTGATGTTCCTTGCCTGGCCCACTCTGCCCCTCATCTGAAGAAGTTTGTCTGTTTGGTCCTCGGTTATCTATAACCTTCGGGTGGTTGATGTTTACGACTTAAACATTGACTTCAATAAGCAGCCGTCTCCTCGCCTGCACATCTGCTCTCAATCCCAATTCATCCGTTTACCAGACAAACATACCAGTAACGTGTCGAACATGCAAACCGTCCACGTCCCTCACCTCGGCGGCATCGATGCCGCCTACCGCCTATCTCAACCCTACGACGCCTCCAAACCCACCCTGATCCTCATCAACAGCTTCGTCACCTCCGCCGAGCTCTACGACGCACAATTCTCCAGCAAGGCACTGACATCCAAACTCAACCTGCTCGCCATCGAGCTCCTCGGCCATGGCCAAACCCGCACAAAATGCGAGCACTGGACATACTGGGACACGGCCATCATGAACCTCCAAGTCATGCAAGCGCTCCAAATCAACAAGGCATTCGTCCTCGGCACCAGCCAGGGCGGCTGGGTCACCGTTCGCATGGCCCTCCTTGCGCCAGAAAAGGTTGGTTGGCCGCCCAAATTTCCCGAACCCCTTTCTTCTATCATAAACATAAATGTTGTACTCCATATGATGACCACAAACTGAAAGCTCGCCCAATGTAACTATGCATGCGTGTACTAGATCCAAGGAATCATCCCCCTAGGCACATCCATGGACTCGGAATCCAGCCGCACCCGCGCCCTCGGCTGCTGGGACCCCCACCAACCCTGTGCAGACCTCATCACCTCTTGGACCAGCGACACGCCCACCCCGGACTTCACCCCAGCCGAAGCATTCTGCAATTTCCTCATCGACGCCGGCTTTGGCGCAAACTGTCCAGCGGACGTCCGCGCGTTCTGGACGCGCACCGTGCAGGACAATTATCCTGGCGATGACGGCCGGAAGCGGATTCGGATGGCGACGATTAACCTGCGGGATCGGGATACGTTGCATGGCCGGGTGTGTGATGTGCGGTGTCCTGTGCTGTGGATGCATGGGACGAGCGATGTGGTGTATTCGGTGAAGAATGCGCAGGAGGAGATTGAGGTGTTTGTCAAGTCGCACGATGCGCGGTTGGTGGTTGTTGAGGGCGGGCAGCACTTTTTGAGTTTTTCGAATCCGGAGGAGGTGGAGCGAAATGTGTTGGAGTTTGTGGAGAAGTATCAGTGAAAGGTTGCTCCAAATCTCTGCTCTACATCACTGGACGAATTCATAAGTTCTGATCAACGGCAGAGTAAGACAAGAATTGCACCCGACTTCTGAAATAGCCTTCTCACTCCTCATCGTGTAAAGTACACATGCAACCACGTTGCGCAGATCAAAAGCCGAAAAAAGGGTTCTTCCACTCGAGCTGCCCATATCTCCGATCAATCGCAAACCCGGTCCAGCGTTGAACATATCCCTTTCAAAAATCTCGGTACCTAGTCATGCGTAATCCTCAGATGAAGCGCGCTTCGCTTAAGGAAGGAAGGTCAACAAAATCCAAAGCTGTAAGAATACATTCTAAAAAGCAAAGGGGGAACCTAAAAGCCAAGAGTCCTGCCCTCCAAAATGGTTAATTCCAGAAGTGAAGGGCTCCTTCAAAGGGTCGTGTAAGCGTCTTTTCACGGGTTGGGATCCGGGAATTCGCTTGAAAGGCAGGATCGCGCACCTGCAATACTTCGTTGGAAAGCACTCGGGCTAAACGACTGATTTATTTGGCCAGGCTCGACACCCGCTGACCAGTGACTAGCAGGTAAAGCACCTGGACTAGTGAAGTTGTGCCATACTCACGCAGTAGAAATGCGTAGTTGGGGGTGGAGCAAAGATGACGACTTTAAACGTTCACTCATGCCCAGTCGGTTTATACAAAATCGTCGTCACATACTGTCCAGAAAATCCATTAGAGACGGCAAATATCATGATGAAGAAACAGGAGTCACACAAACCTTTCGCTTGTATCTTGTCGTAACACTGGTAGCCAATACTCCGTTCTTGATACTGCTCGTCGCCAGGTGATTAAGAACGGTATGATTCGGGTATTTGAGAACACTGTTATCGTCCTTCATTGGTGTAGAGCTGTTCAGGATCGAGCGACCAAGAAACATTGGCAGCATTGGCGGCGTAGGGAAATCGTTTATAATATTAGCAGCTTGTGTGTATCCCGGCGTGTTTTCCTCTGTATCAATGTCGATGAGGACTGGTGGGATGATGGTGCGGAAATCGCCAATTGATACCTCCTCTTCCGTTTCCTTCTCTTGTTCCTCGGTGAGGAGTGAATCTGGAAGAACCTGTGGAGGGTAAAGGCCAGGAGGAATGACAACCTTGGGAGGCTTTTCGCTTCCTTGTGAAGGTGGCATTTCATCAGGACTGATTTCGATATAGTTGACAAGGTGATTAGTAAAGTCAACGGCCGTGGGTAGGTTATCGGACGTCCTCATAGAGCCGTCGACGATGAACTTGAGGTGGTGCGTTCCAGGACGGAGCTTAAGGGTGGTAGTAAAAACTCCATCATTACTGTCACTGTAGGAGCCAGAAACCCCGTAAGCATACTGCGAAGGCAAAAGGCCTACCACAAATTCAAGGAAGAGCATGCACGCACCTCTTGTATAATTTAAACTTCCTCGACCAGTTCACAAAAGTGCCTGTCACATAGACCTTCTCACCGCCGCCTCTCCACTCGATTGTTGTCAACACAGCTTTGTTGAGACCGGTCGTCGCAAAGGGCTCCAGCTCATCTACCACTTCATCTTCGTCATCAATAGCATCGCCCAGGCCTGGTTTTTCAGGGTAAATCTCGGCCCTATCAAGGGCGGCCGCTGCACCTAACGAACCACTGGCAGTGATCGGTGAACCGGGAGCGGACATTGCATCGCCTATCGGCAGGGGTAATCGAGGGGGCCGAGAGAGGTGAGCAGGGGCTGCATAGTACGTGTTCATCGAGGGTCCATAGCCACCTACGTATGGATACTGCTGCGGTGCCCCTGGCGTCGGGACTTGCACAGCTCGTGCGGGTTCGCGAGTGTCGGCCGGTTTCGAATGGATAGGAAGGCTACCACTTTCTCGCTCTCTCCGAGACGTACGTCTCTCTAGCTTGTCTCGACTGGCCGGGTCCGAGATGTTGCGCGACTGTAGCCTCTGGTGAACGGGCGTACTTTGTCGCTGGGTATGATGTCCGGTTGCACTTTCAATTGACGCGGAAGGATCGACGGCTGCCGATTTGCTGCCCGACAGAGCCTGAATGGACGTCCTCCGGTTCACTTTTCTGTCGTTCCATTGCGCCGAAGAGCCCTGTGCGGGTTGGCCAGGAGGTTTCGATGGAGTGTTTCCCATCTTCTCATTGCTTGATGGAGTTCGATGATCCCAGCGAGATCTTGCGAATGGAACCAACAAGCGAGGCACAAACAGGTGCTGGTATCCTGAAGCCCTGTGCTTGTGTATTCGTCCTCCCTGGTAGTCTCGATGTTTCTTTTCACTGCACACAATGCCTCGACGGTTGACTTGCGGTTGTCCCTCTCGCTCGACGTCGTATGAGCCCGGAGCCCAAAGCGGTAACCACCTGTCCAAAGCGGGGCAGTTAGGGCTTAGGGTTCTGACGTCAGCTTGTATGTCTTGGCGCAGGTGGAAAATGACTAGTCTTGGCAGTATCACGTGTGGCATCGTGCCCCTTCACAAAGCCGAATGCGGAAATGTCACTTGTGCGCATTTCTTCAGCGACGAAAACGACGTCTGAAGATATCGGTTTCACTGCTCTACACATGACTGCTACAACACGACTACGACTGGAGACCGAAGAAGTCAGGAGAACGTCTAGTAGGATTGTTGATGTTGGAGTGGGGCCGTTTGACAACGCCAACTAGCAACTTGTGGGCCATTTAGGGATGAACCGTTGAAGCCGTCGCTGTCAAATTCCAGGCGGATGGCCTTTTGATATAGCAGCTCCTCGACGACTCAGCTGGGGTTTCTCTGTTCTGTTTGCTCACTTGTGGCCAGATATCTCGCGGACTGTTATTCAATCTCTATGGCGAAGGTGTCAGCGCCTAGCAGCTCCTAGCTTCATCGCCCTGGGTTAGATCTCCTGACGCTACGTATGCTCGATATTCGTTTGTACCCGACTTTGGGGCTGTGGTGGTAGACCAACAATCTGATGCCGAATCAAATGTGATGCATCCGCGGGTGCTTGAGCAACACTAGGATGGCGTCAAGGTCACCCTGGCTAATGCAGCCAGCGGCATCGTCTTGGATGCTCCCTGGACGGTGCTCCACAGGCCGGACTGCAGAATTGTACCAAGACAGTTGACGAAAGCACCTTGCACAACTGCATCCTGTACGGAGTACTCCTTGCTCTCTTTTCCCTGTATCTTCTACCGGCGCTTGGGTAGGATTTGGGCGTTGGCGATGGGATTTAGACCTATCCTCTCGGGTTGTATGAAACATGTGTCGTCTACGAATATCCCGTAAATTAGTAGTCAGTTACAAAATTTGAATCTCTAAACTTCACATGTTCTCCGGATTCTCCTTAGCTTTTCAGTTCGGCCGCAAAGTCGAGTGCGGGATTGCCGCTCGAGGCTTGAGAGTCAAAAGGAGAGCTTGCTCTGGTTGAGGCTAGATTTCGATAGTGGCGTCGATCTGCAACTCGCTCTGATCTATAAATACGCCCAGCAAGGCCGCGAAACGCCGTGCGCAACATCGACGATTCACCAGACGCCCTTTGAAATCGTTTCGAGGGCCCTCCCTGTTGAAACAAAGATTCACTGTATCAGGCGTCGCTGGAATTCTCGGGGGTATGGCAGCAATGTGAGTTCTGATCCAGTACACTTCACACTCGTTCACAAACATAAAGGTGGAATACTGACTAGAGTCTGCAAAGCGAACCAGTGATTTTCTGCACTCGATAAGACACTGACAATGACGAGATTTCGCCCTCGATACCCTGTTCGATTGAAATTCCTCGTCGCCCTTCTCTTCTTTCTCGCCCTCATCATCTACCTCCCTTCGAGATGGCGCCCTTCAACAAGGACGGGTGACCCCGGATCGCGAAGCACAGCGTCAAGCAAAGACTTTTACGAGCAGCAATCCAAATTCTGGCGGTCTTTCCATCCCATTCTCATCACGAACTCCCCAAACTGCACGTCTCCAAAGCGTTCGAAGAAGGCGAGTTCTACACGATTTGACCCGAAGAATGGCGTGGAGCGTCCGGATTTCATGTCTATGCCCCAGACAGACGTGGACAAAATGAAGATGATGCACAACAGCTTTGTGAATACGCTCAAAGACCGTCCTCTACACCCATACTATATGCCTGGCACCCGTGGTCTTGTGTCGACTGCAGGCGGTCCTTTTTTGCCGATCTTGACCATCTCCCTACGCATGCTTCGACATTACGGATCTACGTTACCAATGGAGGTATTCCTTGCGTCAGAGGAGGAGTACGAGCCATATATATGCGAGCATGTCTTTGCTGAGTTAAACGCCAAGTGTGTGATCCTAGCAAAGATCCTGAATGCTGTGCCTGGGCCGATCAACATCAAACAATACCAATATAAGCCGTTTGCAATGCTTTTCTCGTCATTTGAGGAAATGTTGTTTCTAGACGCCGACGCATTCCCTCTGCACGACCCAAAGACACTGTTTTCCTCCGAGCCTTTCCGCTCCTTCAACATGGTCACTTGGCCTGACTTTTGGGCCTCTAGCGCCTCACCATTGTACTACAAAATCGCATCCCAACCGATTCCTCCAACTACGCTCAGAGCATCCACAGAATCCGGAGAGCTACTCATTTCTAAAAGAACGCATCAGAAAACACTGATGCTCTCAACCTACTATAATTACTACGGACCATCCCATTACTACCCCCTTTTCTCCCAGGGCGCAGCGGGAGAAGGAGATAAAGAGACCTTCATCGCCGCCGCCACCGCCGTGGATGAGCCGTTCTACCAAGTCAGCGAACCCTTACGCGCGATCGGCCACCGAGCCGCCGATGGTGGCATGGACGGCTCCGCGATGGTTCAGTACGACCCAGTGCAGGACTACCGATTAACCAAAAAGGATATATTCCGAGTCGCAGATCCGTCCGCAGCTCCGTCGCCCAAGCCATTTTTCATCCATGCCAATTTCCCCAAATTCAATCCTGCCACGATCTTTGAGAAGCATGCTACCGACCCTGTGCGAGATCCGCAGGGCAGGTATATACGACAGTGGACCATCCCGGAAGACACCATTGCTGAGTTTGAAGAGGATGTTGTCAAGCAGTTTTGGACTGAGATCAAGTGGGTAGCTTGCGAGCTTGAGGATAAATTTGCGAGTTGGAAGGGCAAAAAGGGGATCTGCGATGGTGTCAAGCGATATTGGAAGGACGTCTTTGAAAAGAAAGGCTGAAAGATTGAGATCGCGACGCGAAATCGGGACATTGATCCCAACCCGAGACCCGTTTATCGCTGGGACGATGAGGTTATCGTGCTTAAATGCCGAAGGCATTCGGTGCTCCGGGAGTTGGGTGTATCTGCCCCAGATAAGCTGCAGACTACGATGAATCACCGCTCACTGCCCTTGAGTGTGATTTTGGAATGAACCATATTGGTTTTATACCCTCTATGAGGACGTGTGAAAGCTGTTTTATAGAGAACCTTGACGGCCTCGACCTTCCTTGAAACTCAGCATTCTCAGGGGTCACCATGTCGCCTATTGGATCCCTAGTGTTTGCTGGGACGGCTCTCGAATTGAAAAATTCTGCTGCATGGGTTGGCTAAGCTTGTCCCCCCCTCATGATTATATGGAAATTATCTCTGGAGTACGAAGGACTGCAAGTTGTACTGTTCCTGGGACTCTATGTGGACTGGCCGGGCAGTTGATTGTTGTTGATGGTCAGGTAGAAATGGACTTACCGCCTCTATATATATATATGTTTTGACAACAGTATAGAATAGTAGGCCTATTGAAAATTCTAAATAAACTACTAATATACACTACATGCCTGGCATCAGAACATGATTCTATCGTGCAGTACATACATTCCAATGCTCCATGGCTTATTGTCCAGTTAGCTCACGCGACACCAACACTCCGCTTCTCACGCACTTCCCCCTCCTCACCCCATTCCACTTTCTCCAACGCATTCGCAAACAACTCCCGACACCGCACCCGACTCCCTAATCGCGCACACAGCAAAAACGCTCCACTCAGCTTCCGGTGCAGCGAATACGTCTCCTCCGGCGGCGGCGCCAACCGCTCCCGCAACATCAACGGAATCAAATCCTTGACACGCTCCGTGATCGTCTGATCGCTAAAATCATAAACCTCAGGCGAACTATCTCGGAACGGTTCCGCCAGCGTCAGGATCGATTCGACGTGTGCGTTTTTCATCGCCTGCGATTCAAACCCGGTCAGGTAACCCAGATAGACGGAGAGGTCGTGCAGCGTTTCGCGATCGTTGCGTGAGGCGGCGAGTAGGATGCGGATATATGTGGTGATGAAGGAGGCCGGGAAGGCGCGCGAGGCGCCAAAGTCGAGCAGCTCGAGTCGGTTGGTCTGTGCGTTGTAGAGGAAGTTGGTCCAGTTGGGATCGGTCTGCATGTATCTAAACTCGCAGATCTCGCGCAGGCAGAGGCGCAGAATCTGGGTCCCGATCCAGTCGCGCTGTGCTTGGGTGAAGTTTTGGATTTTGGTGACGGCGATGCCGTCCATGTATTCCATGGTCAGAACTTGTTTGCCTGAGGCGTGGGGGATGATTTCGGGGACGAGAAAAGTGGCCGTGTCGTCTTGGAGGAGTTGTCTGAATTTTTGACCACATTCGGCTTCGCGGATATAGTCACATTCCCAGGCAAGTTCGGTGCGGGCATTGGCGATGGTTTTGTCAAGGTATAGGCCCTTGGGTAGGAGTCGAGAAGCGGTGAGGAGAATGGAGAGGTTGTTTAAATCGGAATCTATGGAATTGGCAACGCCTGGATATTGTACTTTGACAGCCACTCGCTGCCCTGTTTCTTTCAAAGTTGCAGCATGGACCTGGCCTATCGAAGCGGCCGCTATCGGGACCTCTTCAAAAGTTTCAAACATTTCTCTCCATTCGGGTCCTAAGTTATCAGAAAGGACTTTGTCACGCTGAGACGTCGGCATATAATTAGCCCTATCCTGGACGCGTTGCAGGATCTCTTGAATCGTTGGAGGGAGCATTTTTGCGTCTAGAGCATTGTCAGCATGATTCAATTCGTATCTCAGAAGTCCGAGCCCTACCCTGAAAACTCATCATTTGCCCTAGTTTAAGCGCAGCTCCTCTCATCTTCGATAGCTTAGCTACAAGGCGTTCAACATTTGCAGGACTCAGCAGCAAGGAACCGTTTTTCGCATCATCACTGCTGGTGACTCGGCGGATGCCTTCACCCATGATACCAAAGGCCATGGAAGTTGCAAGCCCACTGTATTCCCAGAGCCTTCCTAAGCGAGAAGACGGAACTCGAGATTCTATCATCTGGTATTCCCGCTTCAAGGGGTTTACTTCTGCTCCCACCTAGTGCGTCCGGTCAGTTAATTTGGAAGCAAAAGACCTTTACGCTGGCTTACTTTGGGTGACTCTTTGCGAGCAGTGGCTAAATCCTCCTGATTTGGCTCTTGTGCCATCGACGGGGCTGGTGTCACAGAGGTGGTAGTTGGTTCGGAATCAACTGGAAGAGTGGCGGAGGGTGCAGTCACCATAGGCTGCGCCAGAGGTTCCCCAGGTATTAGCGAACTCTTCTCAGACATATCTCCAGATAAGCTGGTTTTCGCGGCATATCTATTTCGAAGCAAAGAGTTTGAGGTTTTCGGGCTCCGGAATAGCTGTTGCATCATCTCCTCTGGGAGTTCTTCCGGGGCGGCGGCCTCTCCGGCTTGTACAGGGCTCGGAGTCTCACTAACTGTAACCTTGGGAGCAGGATTTGAAGGCGTCGTGATCCTTTGGGGTATCGTATCGACGGTAAGTTTTAAAGGTTGTGTGATTTCTGTTGATTTTGGTCCCGATTCAGCTGGCTCAATTGGCGCCGTCTCCATAGCCTCTCGCATCTCACTGATGGCATCACCCTGTCCATAATTTCTTGAGCTTGGATCTGCAGACGCATATAGACCATTCTCGCTCTCCCTGACTCCAGTTCCCGCAGAGTTGTTTTCGGCCGCGGTGCCTGCTGGATTGTCGTTGAGTTTCCGGGCTAGATCCGCCGCTGCTTTGACCGCAAGACCAATTCGCTCTGCCTGTAATTTGGCACCCTTTGTCAACGATGACGTCCGCGCATGGACATCGAGATAATGTCTCTGTAGAGCAATGTGCTTCCCAGCAACATTCCGGGTCACATTGAAGATCCTGATGGCGTCGAGGAGGCGACGCCCTGACATCGCAGAAAGATAAAAGCAAGGTCACGAGCTATCAGTACAGCTTCATCGCAGTACTGCGTACTATCAGAATATAACCAGCTTCGTAGCAAAATTATCTCCTCGTCACCATCATCGAACCGACGCTGTTGCTGCCGAGTTGAAGGCGGTGTCAAGCCGAGCTTTTTCTGCCAGGGAGCTAAAGGCGGTGGGCTTGGGCAATTCCAATCTTATCGGATCTCGATCAGATCTGATAACAGTTCGACCAACAGCACTCACACTCAACCAGGACAAATGGCATCAGAAAGACGTCGACAAGACCTCGAAAATGAAATCGAAGATCTGGAGAACCGGCTGAAACAGGTTAATGCTCTTCTAGGGCAACCGAACGAGAACTCAATATCCTCGCAAACAAGCCGCGACGAGTACAATGGTTCGTAGCTACCACTCCCCCTGATTGCCTCCAACCAACCTAACTTGCAACACAGATTTCATCCCATCCCTCTCCGCTTCTCATGCCCTCCTCTTGCTTTCCGACTCCGCCCTCCCCCTGGGCTCCTTTGCCTACTCCAGCGGCCTAGAATCCTACATCCTCCACAACAAACCGCTCCCACCCGACACCACCCCAACCTCCTCCTTCTACAACTTCCTCGGCCTCTCCATCGCCTCCCTCGCCAGCACCACACTCCCCTACGTCCTCAAAGCACACCGATGCCCAGATCAACTCAAATCGCTCGATAACGACCTCGATGCCTCCACACCTTGTTCCGTCGCGCGCAGAGCGAGCGTCGCCCAGGGCATGGCCCTCCTAACCGTCTGGGAACGCTCTTTTAGACGATCATTCAGACCCGATTCCGCCCTGGACAACGGTCCAACTTTGAACGGCGTCAGCGCTGGCCGCCATGATGATGCGAATATACCTCCTCCGCGTCGTACCCAACTCGCAATTGCTGCGCTACACTCCTTTTCAGAATCCATGAAGTGCACGCCAGATGGCGACGAGGACCCAGAAGCTGCGTTGCTGAATGGTCGGATGAACGGCCACCTTGGGCCCCTGTGGGGGGTTGTCTGTGTCGCCATGGCTGTCGATCTACGTCAGGCGGCGTATGTGTTCATGTTGAATCATGCCAAGGCTGTAATGAGTGCGGCGGTGAGGGCATCCGTCATGGGACCGTATCAGGCCCAGGAGGTACTGGCCAGTCGAGCGCTTCAGGATATGGTTGTGCAGAGAATTGAGCACGAGTGGGATACTGAGCCTGAGGATGCAGGCCAGGTAGTGCCTATCATGGATCTATGGGTAGGGCGGCACGAGCTTCTCTACAGTAGGATATTCAATTCGTGAGAGGCAGGTCCTCCCGTAAATACTAGCACGAGTAAGAAACTGGAAGTAGATACCGCTGGGAATTCGAAGACACCTGTGTTGTATTCGAAATTTGTTGAAATTCGACAACATGCCAGTTCTACATACATCACACAGACCAGCGCAGAGCCCAAAGAAACCACATCCCAGTTGGCGACATAGCCACATACCCTAAAGACACCGAAAGACTCCAACAGTCGCCAATCCAGCCCTCCCAAGCCGTCCCAGACCCATAAAACGCCGTCTCAAGCTCATCGGGTACACGAAAACCGCTGTATCACAAGAAGGGAAAAGAAGAACAACAAATCCATGCTGAAGATCGCAAAAAACCCCCCATTGTTCCCAGCGCCATCCGTTTTTGAGACTTGGCCCTGACAGACCGAGTTACCTCACCCAACACTCTTGAAATGCAAGAAAGCGCCACGAAAACAGGGGATAAAAGATCGCAAATATGGTACAGAACGTGATTATGAACGCAAATAAGAGTGAGGTTAGGAAGATGTCAATGGGTTTAAAGGGTAATATGCATGTAGTCATTGTTACCGAATGATTTGTTGCAGTTCGGGCATTTTCTGGATCGTGAGGTGAGCCGTTCTTCAACGCACTCTTTGCAGAACACATGTCCGCATGTTTTAATGGCCGTGTTCTTCCAGGTTCGGCGACACACAGTACAAAGCGCAAGAGTCTAAGGAACATCATTAATAACCGTTCAATCCACTCTGGAAAATTTAGGTAACTTACTCTGAGCATTTCATACTCTGAGGACGAATTGCCCAAGCCCTTGGCCTTCCACGATTCCAAGCTTTTCTTGGTATCAGCCAGAGTGGCTTTGAGTCCGTCAGCTGTACTCTCCGCCTTTCGACAATTGCTGTTGGCAGCCGCAAGTGAAGCGTCCTTGCTGGCAAGAAGAGCCTTCAATTCAGCAACTTGTAGCCTTAACCCTTGAACCGCAATATTCGCCTCGGTAACTTGTTGTTGCGATGCGCGGTACTGCGAAAGTGCATTATTTAGAGCCTCCTTAGTCTCGGCAAGTTGCTTCTCGACATTTGACACCAAATTTCGAGTTGAGCTTTCGGATTCTTTGAGTTGAGAGATGATATCGGAACTCTTCATATTTTGGACCCTTAAAATTCGAAGTTCTGAGTCGCGTGCTTCCTTGCTCTTCATTGCCGCAAAGTACTTCTGATCGGCTTTCGACTTTTCTGCAATGAGACGCTGAATCTTGTCTTCCAAAGACGCGAACTCGGTGATTTTTTGTGATGCAAGTTTGGATGTTCGTTTGAAGGCCGCTTGCATAGACAGTAGCTCACTGTTCAAAAGCTCATATTGCTTGTCAAGTGTCTCATATTTTGTCCTCAACTCGTCCATCGACAGTTCAGTTGTCGCCTGACGCACGTCCTTAGTTCCATCAAGTTGTAACTGTAAACGTTCCAATTCTGACTCGAGTGATGTGATGCGAGACTCCCTGGCGTCTAGCAATTCCTTCATCTGCGCAACTGATGACCTCTCTTGTTCTTGGGCCGCCTTTCTCATCTGCTGGTCGGCTAGCAATTCATCCCGAGCATTTCTAATCCGGACCAAATCCGATTCTACCTTTGAAAGATAGGCTTCTTTTTCGCCGACTAAGACTTGGGCCTCATTTTCTATTTGCACTTGGTACGCGATACGTTCAGCCTGAAGTTTTGTAGCCTCCTCGCGTAGCTGCACGTTCGTTGCTTCGAGATGGTTTATGCGTTTAATGACATCTTCGTGTTGTGACTTTAACTGCCTAAAGAGGTCGGTTTGCGCATAGTCTTCATCGGATAATTTTGAAAGCTAACTTTCTTAGTTATTTGCGGCACACTAAAAGTTCGGGGTTGCACAAAGCTTACCTTCACGTTCAAACCCGTGATTTGCGTCAACAGCTTTGAATTTTCAGCCTCGAGTTTCTCAAGTTGTTCTTTCTGGGTTTGTGAAATTGCAAGTGTCTTGTTGTAGGACGCTTCTAATTCCGATGCTTTCTCCGACGAATCACCCGCACCATTAGGCCCGGAACTCTCCTCTCTTTTTACGGAAGAATTATCTCCAGGAGACCTCTGCGCGCCAAGAATATACTGCTTCTCCAGTCGCGCAACGGTAAGGCTTTTCGCTCTGTCTATTTTTTTCTCCGCCACCATATATCGCAATGACGCTGCTTCCAGACGCTCTTCCAGTTGTTGCTTGTCAGCTAACGCTTGTTCGAGCTCGGCCATTATTACTTTCCCTTCTGCCAATCTTTTGGTAAGCTGTGACTGTAACTCTGCCACGTCCTGTGAAACCTGTGGCGCGCGCGCGTACAAAAGCGAAATGGCGGATTTGATCGAATCGGCATGGTCCTTCAAATGCTTTTCGAATTTCTCATGGTCGCTAAATAATAACGCGCTTTCGGGCATAGGTTTTTCTTTTGTCTCCGTTAGTGGGGAAGAGCCGTGTGATGCTGCAGTGCCAGGATTTCCTCTACCTTCAGGCGCTCCATCCGAAGACCCAGCTAAAACTTTAACCTCATCAACTAGCTGAAATCACAGTATTAGATATCACGAGCCTAGATCAGCAAAATAAAATATGTCGGGGTCGTACCTGTTTCAGCCAGGCATCGATGACACGAAGATGCTCATCGTGATACGAAGCGGAGTTTGTCAATTCCTTCAACCGAGTTTCTAGCGTCGACTTTTCGCGTTTGTATTCTTGCATCTGACGCCAGATTGCATCTTTTTGGAAACGCTATTGTCAAGAGCACGCGTTAGCATTCACTCCCAGCCTGTTGTGGGTTTACCAGACGGAATTAATACTATCAATTTGAAAACAAGAGTCAGAACGTACCTCTAGGTCGTCTTTCCATGGCATGTCCGCATCAGGATGGACTTTCCCTCCACCATTGACAGATGTTGCCTGACGCTTCAGTGGTGGGTTAGACTCGTTAGGATCATGAGAGGCAGGCCTTTTCCGGTCCTCCATCTTGCCGACAAGAGTGGATTTGGTTGAAGGGACCGTCGACGCCTCGATGACCGTCATCAGGGTAATGCCGGTTCATGAAGTGAGGCAATCCCCCAATCCAGAGTGAATGACGGAACGGCCGTGACAAGTCCGTAGCTCCACCAGAAAGCCTCAACTGATGGTAGCGGTGACACTGAGGTGAGAGAAAGAGAAGAGCAATGGGGGGGGAGAGAAGTGAGTTGAGATGTTGTGAGATTGGAAGTTCAAAGGGAGGAATTTGCCAATCCGTTCCAGTCTTAGCGCACGACTTGGCAAATATCACGTGGCAGGCCGGGTCTGTGCTTAGCGTCTTGGCGATGATGGGAATTGACTAACATTTCCCCTCACACGATTCACGCTTCGACACACAGTCATGCTGAGACAGGATGCGATCGCGAGCATGAGAACGACCTTCAGGCAAGACATTGCTACGCTGGTTCAAAGGCACTGAGACACACAAACTAGGTGCCATCATGGCGTCCTTTTCCAGCTCCGTGATCAGTCAGTCACATCCTCTGCTGTTGATCCCACCCCACCTGTTATGCCCTTTGCAATGCTGATGAGCTATGGGTAGACAAGTCCGGGAAGAAGTTCGCTCCCAAGATTCCAGCACGTCGCACTGCTGCTGTTTTGACTACACCGGCTCCTGCCCCTCGAGATGCCGTTCGACATGTATCGCAAACACACGCCCCTCCTCCGCAAACGTCCCCGCCGGCGGCATCTGCTGCAGAAGCTTCCCCGTCAGCCTCCGCAAAGTCTCCAGAGCCCGTAAAGAAGCTCATTACACCTCCAGTAGTTCTATCTGAAACCCACCGACCACCTGAATCCTCCCAAGCAGTCCGAATTCCTGTGCCGACAACAAAACCTTCGATTGCAACTCCTGTTGCCAACCAAGCTGCCGCTGCAAAACCACCTCCTCCAAAGCCAGCACCAACATCATCAGTACAGGCACGTCCTACTTTAATCAGCATCAATAGCTCCCGCCCCCAACCTACCTCTCCCTTTCAAAACCGCCAGCGCACCAAAAGCCCAGAGCCAAGTGTTCTCGCGACTGTCGAATCCCAAACAGAAGTCCGTCCGGCAAAACGGGTTAGAATATCAGAACCAGAAACACGCATACAGGTCCCATCGAGCAGAAATGTTGAGAGCCAGCCAATTTCCGTCCCCGCTCCAAATGTCCCTGCACAGTCGTCGGCGGGTACGACCACACAAAGCAATGGAAAACCAGAAACAACCGCTAAAAAGGCTGTAAAACCAAAGAAGCCAAGAGCTAAACGGAATAAGCCGGCAGAGGAGGTGGCTGCCGAGATAGTGGAGGATGCTGTGCGCCCGAGAAAACCCAGAGGCCGAAGAAAACGTGAGAGTACGCCAGAAGAGGCGGAGGCTGTCGAAATAGCCCCAGCAGTTGTTAAGATGTCAGACTTGTGTAGAGATCCACGTACAGGGAAGAAGTCCAAGCGTGAGGTGGAACTGCGAAACATGGAAGCGACAGAACAAGCGAGGAAGCAGAAGGAGAAGGAAGAGGGACGCAACAGCGACAGCCGGGAGGCGACGAAAGATGCTGGGGACAAGCCGGAGGAATCAAGGGAAGAACGCGATCGTCTTGCGGAACCACAAGCCAGCGGCCCTCAAATGCGCATTGTCAATGGAGAGATCGTCCTGGATACGTCAACATTACAACTCGACCGCCACGCCGATGCTGCCCGGAATGCAGATGACATGGAAGAAGTAACCGAAAACACACTGACGCGACGGATCAATCAAGCAACTTATGGAAAACGGACCAAATACGAAGCCTGGGACGAAGACCTGACCGATCTCTTCTACAAGGGCCTCCGGATGTTTGGCACAGACTTTATGATGATCAGCAAAATGTTCCCCGGCCGGACGCGGCGACACATCAAGCTCAAATTCAGCAACGAAGAGCGAAAGTTTCCCGACCGTATCCGCGAGACACTCCTCGGGCCCCGCGAGGCGGTAGATTTGGAAGCTTACTCAGAAATGACCAACACGGTATACGACGATCCCAAACTCATCCAGCAAGAGTTGGATGCGGAGAAACAGAGGATTGAACAGGAGCATGCCAAGGAAAAAGAAGCACGCGAGGAGCAGCTACGTAACCCAAGTGGTGTGTTGCCCAGCATTGAAAATGGCGCTGACACGAAGCGCGGTCGGAATCAGAAGAAGAGGGCGTCAAAGGCGGGCAAATTTGGCGGAGGAACGGAGGAGATCCTGGGTACGATTGATGATTTTTGAGTCCGGGTCGCTTTTTGCGATGCAACGGTTCTTGTGAATAGTATTTTATTGACAGCGTTTATGTGCATTAGTACTGATGTTGTTACTCTGTAGAGTATTAGTTTTTGTATATAAGTTATGAATGAGTACATGCAAGCATGATACCAAGCTGATACTGCTAGCTATCCATCTAACGGCGTCTCGTACCGCCAAAACCTGTACTCTCTCTGGTCGCGCTCGACGGGCCAGCACTGCTGCTACTCGAACTGCTGGGCGTAAACGTGTCGAATCTGCGTCCCGGCGAGCGTCGGCTTCCCAGCCCGTATCCGGCCAATCCTCCTGCTGCGGCTCCCGACCAAAATCCCGGCCGCCACGATTCGGTCTTCGTGTATCTTCCAGGCTGATAATCATACGGCGGAGGCGGGCCAGGAGGTCCCCATCCACCCCCTCCACCACCACCACCGCCGCCACCGCCAAACCAACCGCCCGTCCCAGTCCTTCCCGTATTCCCGCCGGTCAGCCGGCTACACCAGCTCATCAGCGCAATAAACCCTCCCATGATGATAACCATTGTCCCCAACCCCTTAAACATATCCCACAATATCTCCTTCCAAGTCCTATCATCATAGTCACCACCATCACCATCACCACTCATCATCTTCCCCCTCCCCATCAAATGCCCATACTTCCTCTCCCCCTCCTCCGTCAACAACATACGATACTCCACCGCACAACTCCCCTTCAATATCCACGGATCATTCGCATCCCGATACCCCTCACACACCACCTCCGTACTCCCCAGCTTAAACTCACGGGGCAACTCCGCCGTACACGTCCACTGCACATCGTTCTCATCGTAGTCAAACCCCTGGTTCGTGCAACGCATCACGTCTGGCGTGTACAGAGCGCAGATGCGCTTCGAGGGACCGACACATGTCAGTTGTGGGAGGGCGGAGACGCGGCGGTGGCTGGTTTTGCGGTTGGCGTAGAGGGTGAGGGTTTGGACGTTTGAGAGGAGGACGGCGTTGGATGAGGGGGATTTGTTGGTGTTGTAGCTTGCGGCGGTGGTGGCGGAGGAGAGGAGGAGGAGGAGGAGCGGGAAGAAAAGGGCGGATGGGAGTGCGACCATTGTTTCTGATTTGCTTTTGTCTTTGCTCGGAGTCGAAGGTTAATGAAGTGAGGATTGCTCCAAGTTTATGTGTAAGGATGGCTTGGACTCGACAAGCATGGAGATCTGGTTGTTGTTACTTTAGCTGTAAAATGCACAGCCTGTTCAAAGGTGCTGATGAAAGGGATTTTGCCACTTTGGCCTTGTGCTAGAAGGTGTCTTTTGAGGCAAGTGGCATCATCACCCGTCCCTCGGGCTTATTAGGCGAACAGAACTGTCGTCGTCTGTGAAGTCTCCAGGCAGAAACAAAACGGCATAGCGAACTGGCTGTTCGATTCTCGCCGCGACTGATTAGATAATCCTGCGACCAGGTGGCAGCATTTTATGCCAAGAGATAAGATCGATCTGATAATCCCTAATCTTAAGTTAGCCGGACTAAACCTAATCAAGGCTTATCTCCGACCTCCCGTCCGCCCCACGAGACACAACATTCGGGGTTGGATTTTTACACAATACAGAGCACTTCGAGAGCGCGTCTTGGTGTTGAGTTGCGAGGATTAGCTTAGTTGAAACGGGGGACAATCAACTGAGAAGCCTCTTTGAAAGGCGACGTCCTGTCACTATTTAACTAACAATTGAGCGTTTGCATGCGATTCTCGAGTGAGAGAAATTGTGCCTTAAAACACTCATGAGAACGGTCAACCTCTTCCATATTTTCTTCTTATCAATGCGAGACTCCCTACATCTACGATTAATTCCACGGGAATAAGCAAGGGACTGCAAAGTCAGCTCTTTGGTGGCCGCAGCATCCCCAGCGTCATTTGAACAACTCACCCTCATCCCTCCACCTCGCAACCGGACGCTGTTCTTCGACTCGATATCCGATACATTTCTTTCAAATTGAACGCCATCATATGAATATATACATTCATCCAGAATGGATTCTGCCATAGGGCAAGTCTCTCGCGTTCCTGTCCTCCCAAATGAAATATACGCCCAAATATTCGAGGAGGTTTGTTTTCCCCCTGAGTCTATAACATGCACCTGATACTGACCGCTCTTTCAAGCTCATCTCCAATACAGCTACCCTCAAAGCACTTAGTCTTTGCTGTCATGACTTCAATGGGCTTGCTGCTCCGTTGCTATTCCGGGATTTCGAAATTTCCCTTGATTCTCGGCTCGGTCCGTGGTTGGTCTGGAAGTTGGGATATCTGCTGGCCGAGGATTGCAGAATCGGCCGCCATGTTCGCACCATTTCCATCCATGCTTCAGAATTGATACTCCAGCATAGACTCATTGAGATGTTAACGCTGCTGGTTGAAAAGGTGTCGGCATTGAAAGAGCTAAGGTAGGTCAATTACCTCTGTTAGTCATTTGCATCGACTCGTGTGCTCTTATCTTGATGCACCTATAAGGCTGGCTATGGCCATAATCTCATATTTGTGCCATGGACATTGGATTCTGTTTTCCCACCATGTTACATCCTACCTGCTAACACTGGCGTAGATGGAGTTCGACGTCTACCCAGATACCCTTCTCCATTGTACAGGCTATGCAGGCTTATCAGCCAAATGCAGAGCTACGTATCAACTCCTATTTTCGCGGTAGACAGGAGGAAACCGAATCTTTGCTCGGATCATCATGCCTTGTTGAGCTCAATATATCTTTAAACGATGCCCCTGAAAACGCTGAAAACGCTAGACAGGTCATGCTTTCATGCCCAAATCTACAAACCCTCTCCTTTACAAGCGTCAATTCTGCCTTTCAACTGAAACCGGGAGATAGGCTCCCTGGTATTACAGAACTTCTTTTCCCTACCCTTGCCTTTACACCTCATCAGTACGAAATTTGGGCATCCTGTGCGGACTGGTCTCGTCTTAGAAAGTTGCATTTTGACGTTTGTGATGAGGGTACTACCTTTTTCCATGCCTTTTACAATAAATTGCCAAATTTAATCCGGTTGTCTTTACGTGCAACCATACCCCTTGACGCCAATTCCAACTTGATGTTGGATATGACGCAATTTATGACAAGTCTTCACAAGCTATTATATTTGAACCTCTCTGGTTTTTCGGCGGGCCTCTTCCCGAGTTGCGTGAAACTATATGGGGAGCGATTGTTGGGTCTTGGATTCACGCCTCACCGTGGCACGAATCTGCCTGCCTATGCCCGCCCTTTTGAGCTCTACCGTAGGCTGGCGAATTTGTTGAGTACAACCCTCCATATCGGTGTATACAATGACGAGGTAGGTCCTTCTTCAAGTTTCTCCATCCTTGTTGACTTGATTTCAAATGTCTTCTAGGCGTACGCTTTTCTCGCGGAGATCGCTCAGCTTCCCAAGCTCCGCAAAGTGGGACTACTTATTGGAATAAGAGAATCCGGAACAATAGAGACGATGGAGAAACTGGGGAATATGTTTGCTGAACAAGGCATCTCTCAATCTAGTACGCGTCTTGTCCCCCATCAGTACGTCGATCTTGATGAGGAGAACAGGCAGGATCCTGTTATGTATCGATTGATCAGTTATACCAGGCAATAGTCAAGTGACAGGATGGCAGCGTTTATTAGTCTATCATATTTTCTCCTTCATCTAACGTATTGTCAATGGAATAGTCATTTGTTCAGGACAGAAGCAAGAAGCGAACGAAGCTTCAGTTTGAGCCAACCGATCTATATGCTCTGTATTATCAAAGTAATCAGTATCGCCCGGGTTAAGAAGGGCAGGCAAAATTAAAATAGCCTGCAATGGGTGACAAAGGGAAGCCTCAAGAGATGGTGAATAGGAGGAAGTGCATTGAGCTCGAGAATTTTTGAGTTTCGGGTTCAACGTCACCTGGTGAGTTGTGTCAATGTGTTGGCGCATCCCGACGTTGGAGTTCAACAGAAACTCCAGCTTGAGCGACTGAGACTGAGGATGGCTCAATACGCATAAGCAAGGCTAAGTGAAATGGAAAAGCCGCTGAGCTCCATTCTTTCATCATACCACCACAATGTCAAACCTTCGCAGTATGTTCGACCCGCCGAAGCCAGGACTCGAATTGCTTGAGCTGACACTTTTGGACAGATGATACTACCGCTCAGTCCACACAGTCTTCGTACGTATTACTGAGGCTTAGCCTTTCGATCTCCGAAAACTAATATTCCGCCAGCCTTTCGTTTACACAGGGACTGTTAGTCGGCCAGCTCTCCGTCGTCCTACTAATCGGCGCTTTCATCAAATTCTTCATCTTCGGCGAAGCTCCTCCCTCTTCCCCCCGCGGCCAGCCACGTCGGACCAGCACGCACAAGCGGTCATACTCGATAAGCGGTGGCCGGGATTTTAGTCCTCGAACTCTGAAAGAAAAACCCTCGTCCAACGTGCTTCGGCCCGTCCCGTCGTCCTCGACGAATACCCGATCGATCCTCCGCAAAACATACTATAGCGCTTCTCCGACAAATTACTCCTCCAAACATGGCCGTCATCGACCACACCATTCGACACATCAACCGGAGTCCCTGGATTGGTTCAATGTGCTGATCGCGCAGACGATTGCTCAGTATCGGCAGACAGCTTATATACTCAAAGATTCTCCAACGTCATCGATCCTCGAATCGCTTAATACAGCATTGAATAACCCGGACAAGAAACCGTCATTTATTGATAAAATTACCGTGACGGACATATCACTTGGCGAGGAATTTCCAATATTCAGTAACTGCAGAGTTATTGCCATCGATGACCCGAATTCAGATGGCGGGCGGCTACAGGCTCTGATGGATGTTGATTTAAGCGACGACAACCTCTCTCTGGCCATTGAAACAAACTTGGTTCTCAACTACCCAAAACCGTACTCGGCTATATTACCCGTTGCCCTTTCGGTGTCTGTTGTTCGGTTCTCGGGCACGTTGTGTATATCGTTTGTTCCAGGGACTACGGAGACTTCGGCCAATCTCTCGCCGTCGCCGTCAGATCTTGACCAGCCTTCACAAGCAAATAATACTGGTGGGTATGGAAATGGTGGTGATCGGCGTCAACACCGAGCACATAGCAGTCAAGGAAGCCAGACCGGCAGCGCCACTGGCACGACAGGCATCCCCAAAACCAGCCTAGCGTTCTCCTTCCTCCCAGATTACAGGCTTGACCTTTCCGTCCGCTCACTCATCGGTTCACGGAGTCGTCTGCAGGACGTACCAAAGGTCGCCCAGCTAGTGGAAGCCCGGGTGCAGGCATGGTTCGAGGAAAGGGTTGTTGAGCCCAGGGTCCAGGTCGTTGCTCTACCGAATATTTGGCCAAGAATGGGCCGAACGGGGGTGCGGGGCCAAGAAGAGCAACCAGAGGTCAGCGCCAGCGAGGCTACGGGCGTGTCCACTGCCAACCTCAGCATGCTGGGGAACCCGGCGGCGGAGAGACTACATCCTACGGAGGCGGAGGGGCTTAGGCATCGGCGGAACACTTTATCGGCGGTTGATGATGCCTCTGGTGTTAGGTATACAAACCAGAATCAGGCTAGTCGAGAGCGGGGACATAGGGACGATCCGTTTAGGATACCAGGGTCATTGCCTGATGCTGTTCCCGTGACATAACTTCGCTTGACTTATTGCTTTGACTTTCTTCCTTATCGAACCTGATATACCTATAATCTTGCACCCAAGAATGCGGCGATAGTAGGTCTCAAAAAGACTCGCATTCGAAATTTCCGTTTAGCTGCTGACTGGAAAGATGTTCAGGGGGTGTAGATTACTAGGAACACCATAGGATTGATATCACAAGTATTACCTCGCTTTACATGCATTATCTTAGAGCAAAGGCCCTCTATGCAGCAGCCACCGGTCGAGACTCGAGATACGCCTTACGGTGCTTATTCTCGTCAAGCTCAGGGCCCCGGCTTAAAGGAGTCCATTTGGGTTCATCCTGGAACAATCGCATTGCCTTGATATACTGTTTTTGAATCGCAGATTAGCAGCCCAACGTCATCAATTCTACGCAAGATTATAGCAAGAAACTCACATTACTCTCTCCCGTCGTAAACCGATGATAGATCCCCGCTGGCAGCACCAACAAATCATCCTTCTCGACCGCAATCCTCACCCATTCGTCTCCCTCACTCCGGACATCGAAAAATCCCTCTCCATCAAGAATATATCTAATCTCTTCGTCCTCGTGCAAGTGTTCATTGAAAAACGTTTTCACTTTCTCTTCATACACTGCGCCCATAGCCGTGGGCGAAATGGTGATCTCGTCACGGTTCTTGTATCCGCGCTGCGCCGCGAGAGCGTCGACGTCGGAGACATTGGGGCATTTATGGTATAGGACACCGAGGTTGGAGAGGTAAGAAGCGTCGACAGTGCGGCCAGAGTCGTGGGGGGCGCGTTGGTCACCCTGAAGTTGAATATATGTCAGGCGGAGTGGGGGAGTTTGAGAGCCATGATGGAATGGGCCACCATGCTATTGACTGGAAGGGGGGACGTACCTCTCTGTTGTCGTACCAATAGGCTCTCATTTTAGGTGGATTGATAAGAGCGATTCAATGTTGATATGATGTCTTGAGATAGCAATGAGAGAGTGAGTGTTATTCAAATTCATCATAACATCACCGCGCGCAGTTGCTTGCTTTCCCCGCGCTGACGACAGTTCTGCAGCCGCTGATTGGTGGATCCCGGCAATGCCTCGGCACTCGGCACTTTATAAATCCGTGAGCAAAGCTTATACGGAACTTTATCGGGCCGATGAGGCTCTTATCAGATTCCCATTTCTTTTAATCAGATCTTAAGCCGCAAGAACGACAAAGCGCGTCAAATCTTCTTTTGAGCGAGAACGCATTGTTGAAACGGCCTGGTCGGGGCCATCTCACTCGAAAATGCTGAGTGTACGGCTACCAAGACCACTCTTTGGGGTGCGCACATTTTACAGGAGGCGTTCCCGAAGTCTACGAACTTTTGCAACCGTCAAAAATGGCGCGCGGTATGTCTAACCCATTTCGCATTTCCCGCTCACTCTTCTCATTGATTATTTACTTTAGTCCCTTTGACGTGGTCGTTATTGGAGGTGGGCACGCTGGCTCCGAAGCTTGTGCAGCCGCAGCTCGATCAGGCGCGCGAACCGCCCTCGTCACCCCGTCCCGCGACAATATCGGCGTCTGCTCCTGCAATCCCAGTTTTGGCGGAATAGGCAAAGGCACGATGATCCGTGAGGTTGATGCCCTGGACGGTGTTGCTGGAAAAATAGTGGACAAGGCGGGAATCCAATTCCGAATGTTGAATAGGTCCAAGGGCCCGGCTGTCTGGGGTCCGCGGGCACAGATCGATCGCGATCTTTACAAGAGATATATGTTTGAGGAATTGTCCGATTACCCGGGATTAAGCATCGTTGAAGGGAAAGTGGCAGATATCGTTGTTTCACGCGAGGATCTGGGCGATAACCCGAGTGCTAAGGGCAAAATTGTCGGCGTGCGGTTGGAGTCAGGGGAAGTTATACCCACAGGGCATGTGGTCATCACAACAGGGACCTTCTTGGGAGGAGAAATTCATATTGGGCTTGAAGTCTTCCCGTCGGGCCGAATGGGAGAGGCCGCGACATTCGGGTTGAGCAAATCACTCCGTGAGGCGGGTTTCCAACTCGGTCGCTTAAAGACTGGAACACCGCCACGCCTTGATGCCAAGACAATCGACTTTTCTGCGCTCGAAGTGCAGCCGGGTGATTCTCCTCCTAGTCCATTTTCCTACCTAAACGATACCGTTGCCGTCGGTGACCAAGGCCAGTTGACTTGTTGGTCCACTTATACCAACGAAAAGGCCCATGCGATCGTCAGGGCCAACCTAGACAAGTCGATTCATATCAGAGAAACTGTCAAGGGCCCGCGGTATTGCCCTTCGTTGGAATCCAAACTTATTCGTTTCAAGGATAAACCTAAGCATATGATTTGGCTTGAGCCGGAGGGATTTGCGCCAAACGATGTCATTTACCCGAATGGCATATCCATGACAATTCCAGCTGATGCACAATTCGAAATGCTCCGGACGATTGAGGGACTGGAGAATGTGAAAATGCTTCAACCGGGTTACGGGGTCGAATATGACTATGTCGACCCCCGCTCCCTGAAGCCTACCCTTGAGACCAAGCTTATAAGTGGCTTGTATCTTGCCGGGCAAATCAATGGCACAACTGGGTATGAAGAAGCCGCTGGACAAGGTGTCCTAGCAGGAATCAACGCTGGTTTAGCATCACAATCCAAACCTGCCCTGACCCTATCACGCTCTGATGGTTTTATCGGAATTATGGTTGATGACCTTATCACCAAAGGTGTCACGGAACCCTATCGCATGTTTACCACACGCAGTGAATATCGCATTTCTACCCGTGCCGATAACGCCGACCTTCGGCTCACGGAGATGGGCCGCGCAGCAGGCGTAGTCACCGATAAACGTTGGAAACAATTCAGCGAAACCAAAGATCAACTCACCGAACTCCAAAACCTCCTCGAAAATACTAAATACCCTTCCACTATATGGTCCCGAAAAGGTTTTCGAGTTCATGCTAACTCGAGCCTCCGCTCCGCCTTCGACCTCCTCTGCCTTAACAACGCCGACATTGACAACATAATCCCTCATATCAATTCCCCGAGCGGTATCGCTTACACTCCAAATTCGTTTGACCCAAAGATCAAAGCTCGTATCACGATCGAAGGGACATATTCGCCCTACGTCAAGCGTCAGGCTAACAGCGCCCGCATCTTTGCCCGAGACGAAGCCCTCCTCCTCCCTCCAGACCTCGACTTCTCCAAAATTCATGGTCTGAGTGCTGAAGAGGTGCACGCTTTGGGCAGAGTGCGACCAGAGAGTGTGGGTATGGCACGGCGGATTGAAGGAGTAACTCCCACGGGCGCACTTAGGCTGCTCATGTACGTGCGAAAGGCTGGCGCCCCGAGCCCCAGGGATGAGCCCCAGGTTTCAGAAGTCGATTCGGCTTCTTTGAACGAACCGGGCAACGAGGCTGCCATTCCCGCACTGTGACTATGACTTTTTTCTCTTTTCTTTTTGCATTAGCGACGTCGTCTACGGAATATGATCTTCCACACTCAAGACATTTGAGGCTGCTCAGAAAATCTTCATCGGATCTTGTTATACTACTCTCTTCTAATTAATCGCATATTCTGGCGCGGTGTTTGTCATTTTCTTCTGATTTGCACAGGCAATCCGCGATGTATTTGTACAACGTCCCTTCATACCCTTCTTGCCTATTTATATACGTGTGTACTATTAACATAGGGGCTTATGGAAGTATCTGGGAAAAGCGTTTGGGTTGGGGTTTGGTATGTACGCTGAATCATGTATCTCACGGAATTCATGCCTCTGAGATACGGATGGATGACATTATCTGGATTTGATTCAATGAATTCGTTTTATATCCGCACTTGCGCACCTCCAATATTTGAAATGCCAGAGAAATATGGCAATCGCTAGTACTATTTGATTTGTGCTGCGGCCATGAGACATTTGCCAATTCGACTTGCTTGACACGACACCAACCACTTTGGAGTGGCTGGTTTCATCAGGTCAATGAAGACAGAAATTCAAGCACTCGGTCTCATCCAAGCCTATTCGGCTCAAAGCTATGATATTCTGATTTGAAAACATGCCACGCCAAATCCACGATCTTTTTATGAAAGGTCAAAACGTCGTGGCCAGAGGAAAGAAGTCTTCCTACCGAGTTGTTAAGGCATTGACAAAGAACGTTTTCAAAGCTCGAATTGAAGGCACCGTGAGTGCAAATTGACTTACTATCCAGATCCGCTCACTCCAGACGACCGTTGACCGTAAAAAACTAATTTATATCTAACAAGAGTCGTGCTAAAAGCAGAAGTCCATCCCGTTCTTTACCAGCGAGAATGTAATGCCTACCAACTCAGTTGCATAGGGAACGCGCGGTACATTCGCGCATTGGAAGAAAGCATTGATAACTCGACGGATAAATGCATGGTATTTGAATGGATGGACACCGATCTCTGGTCACTGAGGCATTCGGGTTTATCTTCGAATCCAGCCTTCTTGAAGACCGTTGCAAAATCAGTCCTTCTCGCGCTTACGGCAATTTCAGACATGAACGGACAATATGTCGGCGTGCACACGGGTAAAGATCCCCTAATCCATTCAGTCATCACTCACAAATCGGGTTCTGACATGGAGCAGATGTTAATCCGAATAATATCATGGTGTCTGGAGCCAGCACTTCCTCGCCCATCGTGAAATTGGCTGATCTCGGAAACTGTGAGCAAACCCCTGCCAAATTCGTTGTAGTAATTTCCGTCTCATGCTCAGATCTTCAGTGGTTTCGGCGGGCGCACAGATGGAACATCGCGGCCAGGGTTTATCTATTCGTGCACCTGAAATCTGGATGGGCTCTGATCCGTATACTGAGTGTGATGTGTGGTCTGTTGGCGTCAGTGTAAGTCAAGCCAGGGCCCGATAACCCTCCTAAACACGGCTGAAATTTCACTATAGCTGGCACATTTCATTGCACGGAGAGCATTATTTGGCAATGTTGACCAAAATGTCAAAATCGAAGGTGTGTCCCTTGAAATCAGCAACGCAGCTTGGAGTATTGGGAAAATCACCAAGCTGCTTGGCCCATTTGTTCGAAGAGAAGACCCGAGTATACCAAAGAGTTTGATTATTCGGCCGCTTTGGTGGAGATGGGTATCATCAAAATTGGTACTCTTGAAGACGAACTAGCTAAAGCCGGGGTACCTGATGGATCTGTTGATTTTATTCGGTATCTCTTGACTACTGATGCTCAAAAGAGGCCTACGGCGGCACAGGCGCTCGAGCATTCTTGGCTTCAAGAGATCGATTGAAAGAGTACGTTGAATGGTATCAAGATATCAGGCTCTGCTCCCCTTGAGCATGCTATTAGGGATGCATCGAGGTATCCGAAGACAGGAAATAACCGAGAAAAGAAAACCAACTGCTGTAGAGCTCTCGAAAGATCTATGTAGAGTACAAGTTCCACACTTTAACTGGATAAAATGCCTTTTAGTCCATCATAGGTCTTTTTCTTGCTCTTTCTTCGCCGCCAGCTTCTTCTCGACTTCGTCATGGGTAAGTATCTTCACGGCATCCTTCGAGTAGACGTAACTCAGCCCAGACCACGCAGTCGTCAAAGCAACCAAATATCTATCACGAAGTATAGTCAGCATCTGTCGACAAATAAAATGTCGTCAAAAAAAAAAAAAAACAGAGAGCAAAAAAGCTGACTAATAAAAAAACATACAACAGCCGGGATTCGCTGGTGGTCACCCACCCAACTACTAGCCGGCCGGCAAGTGGCTTAAGTACGGCTGAGCGGACGGGAAGCCCTGTTTTCCACTTCCTATGGTCGTATGTGCTTATGATATCTTGTAGAGAGTATTTATTGCACGCCATCCGCATGTCTGCGCTCCACCAAAATGTTGCACGCAAAGGCCACTTTAAAAGGATATCACTTACTGCAATCCAATCATCCCTTCATGCAAACTCCATGCACTCAAAAACGCCTCGGGAATAACGGGCATTGTCATTGCGGATCCGACCAAGAGAAATTGCAGAGCGGTGTTCACTTTGGAAATCTGCGTGGGTTTGACCTCTGCTGATGGGAGTGAAAAATCCCAGTATCTGGCCATGGTTTTGGGCGGTGGAAGAGATATCCACCTGTAATAGATGGCGGAGATTGCGAGTCCGACGTCACGAGCGAGGATAAGGCCTGCTAACCAGACTGTGATCGTAGTGGTGAGTATAGTTCCTTTGTTTGACTTAGAGAGTTTCTGAACATACTAGGTATGCCAGACTTCATAGCCAAACAAATCACTCCCACGGTCATGAGAGTCTTGTCTGCCATGGGGTCAATTACGCTGCCAACAACTGTCTGCTGGCCGTATCGTCGAGCGATGTAACCATCGACTAGATCTGTTATCGATGCGTACACAAAGAGAGATAGGGCCATGACATGGTTAGAATTGAGGATAAAATAGCCGACCATAGGGGCGGCGACGAGACGTGAGAATGTCAGGATGTTTGGAATCGTGTATATATTTTCGTGTGTTGGAATTGGAAGCCGGGATAGCAGCCGTGGCTTCTTGGACGATGGTTCAGTTCTGAAATTGCCTGTCAGTTTTCTTTTCTACATACTTTTCGGGTTCGCGTCAAGCTACACAAGGACGAAAGAGAACTATCCCACGTCGCCGCGGGCGAAAACATCTCCATGTCTTCCACTCATAGGCTAAGCTCGAGATAAAGTACTTACATGGCTGGTTCCTTCTTCTCATCGCTCCGCTTCCCCGATGATTTCTCTGAGCTCATCATTCTCTTCCACCGAAACAGCCCGTCGCGTGTTAAAGCCGGGAGTAACCTACATCAATTCAATGTGAGCTTCAGTATCACCGCAACATATCCGTTTACGCTCGCATATCAAAGCTAAAAGGTACAAAAGAGCATCACGACCCTCAATCCCCTTCTCAATTGATCGCCGAAGGAAAAACTCACCTCCCGCTATTACCTCCCAAAACACCATGCCTCTTCATTCTTGCACCACAGCGTAGGGAGCCTCCAGCTGCCGAAAGTAGCGGCGATGACGACAATTGCCGTCGACATTGAGAGAACCGCAAGCATGACGACTGCAGGAGCCGTTGCGGTGGCAGCAAGGAACACGCAGATCTTAAAGCACCAAACGATGGCTGGAGATATATCGTTCCAGCCATAGCGCAGAATCAATAATAATTCAGCCCTGGTATCTTGCAAAAAAAGTACAGACGAAATGTGACGATTGAACGCGCGCTTTCTTTTTTTTTCAAAACATCTTGGTTCAGTCGTAGGTTGAGAAACTTGGTCTTTCGCGGTGGTCAAAAGAGGGCATGAACCCTGGGGGAAAAAGGAAAACAAAAGAGGGAACAATTGAAAGTAGAAGCTTAAAAGAGAGGAGAATGGTCAAATACACAAAACGAATTATATTTTTCGGATAGTATCAAAATGCTACAAATCTAGTCTGTGAAGCCGAAGAAAAGAAAGCCGCGCGCTCGCAGGAAAAGCCTGGAGTAAATTTCGCGCTAGCAGCGTGATTGGTCATAATAAGCGCGCGGCTACCGAACTCAAACTGTCCGCATGTTCCAGCCGAGAAACGCGCCTGTGTTGAGACGAGACAAACACGATCGCGTCTTAAAGAAGCCCGGAATTCCAATTTGTAATGGATTTTCTCTTTCGATTACTACTCGCACAGCTGAAGAGAATACTCCAGAAGCTATGATCAATCACAAGAAGGAAAAAAAGAAAAACATGAGAAATTCAAAAGCCCCCCAATGGTTGTTAGTTTCTGTTGCCAGGTTCGATAGTAATATGTAGTAGAGTTAACGATGCAGAGCGAGCGCGAGAGACAAGAAAAAAAAGGCCGCCAGATGAGAATGATTAGGAAATAAAGAACAAAAGAACCTCCCGAACCCCTTCACCCCTTCTTTTGGTGGGAAAAGGCCGGCCAGCAGCAAGAAAAGTCAAGTCGTTTTGCAAAGGCCTTCCGACGGCCAAACCGAATTGTGTTTCTTGTTCCATCCTGCAGATATCACTTGCCATTCCATCCAGCCAGGATCATCGCATGCCTGCTCGAGGAAAAGCAAAAGCCAACCAAAAATGCGAAAGATAGAGAATTTGCAATGCGGGCAAGAGAAATTCGCAGGCACAGTGTCCACTCTGCTCTTTTTGATGTTTCTTTCACATTATCAGATTATTAGAAATGCCAAACAAGTGCGGGAACGGGGCATGAGCAAGTATGCATTATCAATTTCAAGACAGGACAGCAACCGCAATGTAAAAATAATCTGGACAACACAAACACCCTTCCCCCAAACACTCCGGAACTCTCTTTCTTTTTTGCCGTGTTGAATCTGGAAAACAACAGTACAAGCTCCAAATGTGCTGTGTGTTGCGCTTAGATACAGGGGTGAAAAAGTTTTGAACAGAGGAACGCATCGAATAAATGAGCAAAAGCCACCAAAAAGCAAATAAAAACTTCAAAGTAGGACATAGGAATAGAAGTGAGTAGAAGCGAAACAACCCCAATTCGATCCGGGAATAGGAAGGGCCGTAGCAGATTGAGATTAAAACTGCGTTTGTGCAGGCAAATTGATTCGCACAGTATTTCGGAAGCAGAATTAAAAATCAGACAAAGAACACTGACACGCACAGGAGCATGCACCTCGAGAAAAGAGTCAAAGCAGGGAACGCCCAATCTGGTTTGTCTGAACCGTCACCGCCCATAGAAAAATGATTTATTGATCACTGTTTGTTGAATCGTTTGTTGCACCCCATCATACTTGTGCCTGTCCGGGGCCACTCGTTCCCCATGAGGACAAGGGCTGCTGGCCTCCTTGGTATGATTGCTGTCCTCCGGTCGCATAGTACGGCGGCTGTTGTGGCTGCTGCTGCGGAGAAGGCTGGGCAACCGAGGGCTGGCGTTGATGAGGTGACGGTTGTGGCGGCTGTTGCTGCTGTGGGGGTTGTTGTGATTGCGGCGGCGGCGGTTGTTGTGGCTGTTGTCTGTCACCACTATTATAGTATGCGGTGCTAGAGTCTCGCCGAGAAGGCGCGTCGAAACTGGGCTGGTTCAGATTTCTTTGGTCAAGGGCTTGACCACTCTCAATTCCACCTTGAACACTGAAGCTACTCCTTTGATATGTTGGCGCGGCATTTGGATCGACAGACTGCGGCATGTCTGGTTGCACGCCTCGGCCAGGTAGGGAAGGCGTACGGTATAAAGTAGCGGTAGCGGTAGGTGGTGGCCGGCTCATCGTCGAGGGCATATGAGGCATGGGCTGTGTAGTGGGTTCGTAGCCCGTGGCGTAACCGGCGGGGCCCCGGAAGGAAGAATACTCTTCTGTTTTCGTAGCCACGTCCGAAGCAGGCGGTGCATTCTGCAGGTACGGGGGATGTCCTGGGAGAGGGGGATATCCAGGTATTGCGCCAGGCGGTGGGGGGTGGGGAACGTAACCGGCTCCAGGCATCGAATAATAATTGGGATTTGGCATCCCGTATCCTTGGGTGACCATCGGTCGATAGCCATAGAGTGACTGATTAGGATCTGACTCATCAATGTTGTTAGACTCCAAGTCGTCTATAGGAGCCCGGAAGCTCTGTTTCGTTGTGAGTTCGGGACGCGGCCTGATGTACTTGAGAGATTCGACCATCGACGGCGGACTCAAGACTCCGCGCATCACGTCTTCCACACTGTAGTAGGAAACTAGATGGTGTGTCACGCCAGACACGGTCACGCTCATTGTCTTCTTCACCAATCCCGAATCCTTGAAGCCATACGAATCAACCAACGAACCCACCAACGCGCGTTCCAACTCTGACTGTGCTGTTCTCTCCCCGTAAGCCGTGGCTGAAGAGGCCGAAGGAGAGTATGCCTGACCGTTACTCTCTGGCTGCGGACGTGGGTATGGTTCTCCTGCCCGCGTCGGTTGTGGCGGGCGCCTGGTGCCCTTCTTCATCGCTCTTTTCTTTTCGCCTGGCGGAAATGGTTTGTCCAGCTCTCGATATACCAAAAAATTGCCCAGAATCCGACTGGGGCTCCACGTCACACCGTCTGTCCATCGTTTGATCCCGGACGCGTTTTCCTCGTAGATGAACACACTGCCACTGCGGACCAGCTGAGCTCGTTCGCGATCGTGAGGCCGTCGCGGAACATGATGAAGGACGCCGGTGAGGCAAGCTTCGAAGAGGATCAAAGCATCGTGTGTCGAAGCCACGTACCCTGTGAAAGTGGGCTCCAACACAGCTGTGGTGCCGTTGCCCATGGTCGAAGGTCGCAATATAAAGACCGCAATGCGGCCAAGGTCAAAGCTACTGCAGTCTAATTCGGAGAGAGTTAGGAGAGAGGAAAGTAAAGGTAAAAACGGTAAGACAGAGTTGAGAGCTGCACTGCAAGGGCAAGGTTTCTGTGTCGCAACGCTTGTCACGATGAGCTCCCAGGGCCACACTAAGATCAACAAGCTTGAAGCTTTTTGTTTGCGGGAGAGCTTTTTCTTTCGGGTTAACCCTGTCAACTTAAGTTGAGCTCTGATCCAGTTGGATGACGTTGGCGTGAGTTGGATGAATGTTAAGTATATAAGCGAGAGGAAGAGTCGGGAGAGCGTGTCTGTTTGTGTGTGCGCGTGTCTGTGTGTGGCGAGGTTGGTTGAGAGACACGATATTAGTAATCTTGGGAGAGATGACGGCGAACTCCAGCTGGACTGTCTTGCTGAATTGTCTCTCGTGGCGAGATGGCGAGAGAGAGAGAGAGAGGTGGTCGGGACAATGCGTTGTTGTGTGCGTGTGCGTGGTCGTCGTGGTCGTGGTCGTGGTCGTCGACGTCGTCTCGTCGCTTCAATGACTTCTTTCCCCACGTCCGAAGAAAGTCGATGATGATGTTGAAACTCTGACTCCCTTTTTTTCGCCTTCTCTTCTCCCCACGATTTCAAGCTGCAAAGCAAACAGAAGCTCAGCGGCTAGAGTTTGAACGATCGACAGGAAACACGGGTCTCTGAAGTCTCTTTGGACGATGTTGCTGGTGGACAAGTGTATATGGAGGGGTTGGGTTTTTTGCTTTGGAGCTTGGTGGACAAGAGCTTTTTTTTTCACTTCAACCAACCCAAGAAAAAGGTCTTGTCCTTTATTTCGATGAAAAAGGTTTGAGCACTAAACCAGACCCTTGGGTATCCCTAATAAATGATAGAGTTCTGATGGGCTCACGCTGCGAGCAGGGTCGTGCCCTCGGTGGGTCAACAGCGAGATCGATTTGGCGAGAATTGGCGGTGATGATTGGGAGAAGTGCCAGAGCCAGATGGAGCGGTTGGTGAAGGTCCCACGGTAAAGTCTGAGGAAATTAGCTCAAAACTCTACAGCTGGCCGGGTTGTTGCTGGTGACTGGAGGAGGAGGTGGTGGTGGTGGTGTCGTCTAGGTCTGTTGCTCTTATCGCCACGAATCACGCAAGCCCGAATGCGAGAATCAGATGGTCACTAACGGTGAAAATAGGCGGCGAGACAGGAACCCTCCGGATACGCAAAGGGAATGTATTGCCCTTCCATCCGGTGCTTGCGGCTAAAACGGCGAATTGCAAGGCACTTCGTTTCGATATCACGGTTTCGATAACAATAACAACAACATATACAAAAAAGCCTGACGAAGAACACTCGGACCAGGTTCAGTAGTCGATTCAAAGTTAAAACAGCAGCCGCCAAAACGTGACTGGCAAGGGCCCCAAGGGGGTTTTGATGGAGAAAAAGCAAATCACGATAGAACAGGCTAAGGTAAGATTAGAATAAAAATGTGCAGAAGAGGAGACGAAGAAACCCCTTCGCAGCAGCAGCAACAGTACGGAGTAGCAGTGGGAAAAGCGCTAAGGCGAATACTACCAAGGGCCAGGAAGGGAAAAGGACAAATAAGAAATTACAACGGCAGATCGAGTGTGGTGATTAGCTGCAGACGATAAAGTTAAGAGACCATCCCTGGAGAAGCCTGAAGAATCGATGATACCAGCAGTGACGACGATGAACAGGTGAAAGAGGCGTTTTACATAGTACTCCTTGCTCAGGGGTGCTGGACACATCGATTGCTTTGTGCCAATTGTTTGCCGATGATTCGGTGCTCGTTAGGCTCCTTGGCCGTCTAAGACCGTTCGCCCTCTAAAGTCTACAGTACAGTACAGTGTACGGAGGGCTGCAGATGAGGAATCATTCGATAGACCAAGAGAAGGGAGGACGCAAAAAGGAAAATAGGAAGACGCCTCGAAAGCGAAAGTAATGAGAACGTCAGCAATACTAAGCAAAATGCGGTGGTCATGGGAGCGGCGAGCCAGAGAGCGGGAAAGTACGGCTGAACAAGTGGGCCAGCAGGATCCCAAGGTGCGAAAGGCGCGCTGGCTCTCTGACATTCATGGCCGTCATTTGCTCTCACTCAGGGAGAGGAGTATCCGGAGTAGCCGTGGAATCATACTGAGGTCAAGGACAGCGCCACATGGAACGTCTTCAACAGTTGAAATTATGACCTACCAAAGCTCCTGACCTGACGATGGGAATTTAGCATGGTGCTGTTATCCTTCGGGATGAGCAGGAAAGTCAGGGATGGGGCTGGTAGGGCAGACTGCACGCAGCCCACTAGCCTGTGTCAAAACGATAGTCAGATCCAAATCGCGGCCAGATGCCCTCGTGTCGTCGCCAATTATCCATGACACAAGTCCTGTTCTCGTGCAGAGACATGGCCTACATCTGATTGCAAGCATCGACTCTACCTGATAAGGAGAGGGCGCACGCCAGGAAGGATATCAATCAGAGCAGCAGCCATGATTGTTCCTCTACTACGTACTGTACAGTACATACATACAACGACTTCGTTCCTTGGGCAGATGAAAAATACAGAAATACGGATAGAAGCGTGGGGTGCACTGTTTGATCGTCGATGGTTTTATGTGTGGAAAGACGATCATGGTGCGTGGATGGACGACGGAAGTCATAACCACAAAACACCGATGTTGGTTGGTTGGCTTGATTCCGGTCGAGCAAAGGGGGCAAAAAAAGCGACTTGAAGAGTTACACCGGGCCTGAGCAAGCATCGCCTCTAGAATCCCAGGAGAAATAGCCTCTCCTCCTGGCAGGTATGAAGACAGACCGATGAGGTGATTGAAGAGAAGGGAGAGATTATCGCGATGATGTGTGATGGGTGAGGAACTCGGGATCCATCCGGATGGCGATGATGTCAATGATAGTCCAGGAATGGATGAAAACGGACAACCTACAGCGAGGTCTTTTTTCCACGTCCTCTTCCACGGCTTCAGCTCAAACAGGCTCCATCCCTGTCCTGTCAGGCCCAGACTGGCCGGACTCCGGAGTCACTGGCCAGCAGAAAGAAAGTTTAGTTTCATGCTCTTCTTGATCTCCAGGCTCCCCGATTCTCAGGGTCCAAACCTCAAAGACAACCTAAAACACATCTCTCCGCCTATAATGATCAAGGTAAACGACCAACGAACTTCCCCCTCAACAGCATTTGCATGTGGTCGCTCATCTATATTCCTCACACATCGAGCAAAACACAGGCAGTCCGGTACCGTTCAGTAACTCGGTTTGATCGGATATAAAAAGCCACTGTGTCGCCGACTCGCCGGTAACAACAGGGTATTCAGCGCTGGCGAATACATGTGTGATTGAATGTCTTGGATACTCATCTTGGTTTGCTGGCGATTCGCTAAAGAAGCACCAATAGAAACCCCCAGGAGGCTTACTGCCCTTGCAATATCTCGAATATTAACTATCGTACCGAGGTGCACTCACACGATATTTCAACGTCTATCCTATGTCGCCCAGCGCATTGGTGCATCCGACTCTGTCCCGTCTCCTATCCAACAACATGCGTCGAATGGCAGATTATCTCCCAGGGCCGCATAAACCCAGCAGAAAACAAGCCTAAAATTAAGCATGATTCCCTTCCGCTGTAGCAACGGCTAATTCCAATCGAAAGAACCGGTGTACCCCTTGCCTGGTATTAGCTACAGGGTGCATCTGTCTCAACGGGAGGACGCAAGCCTCCTTTTCGGTGTGCGGCGAATAAAGAACGACCAGTGACATTCCAACGACGCAACAAGGAATTCCATTCTCAGCACGCCAGGAGCGGTTGATAACAGATGGGATGGCGACACCATGTCACATAACCGGATGCTCCGCGAGTAACCTCCGGGGATGTCTCGTGCGCGTGTCTTCTTCCAGCGTCGCGTACAGTACATACATACTGTACAAGCACCAGGCTCAAGAGGTTTTAGGAAGAGGGGGCAAGACCATGAAGCACAAATGGGCGATGCTGCTTGGCCTCCCTGAGTTGCAGAATGATCACGAGATGCAATCAAACGGATGTGCAGTATGTACGGAGTACTGTACACCTGCCCTGCTCCTGCAGCGGGGCCCGCGAGCAACATATCCAAATACATGGTGCAGTGTAGCCCTGAAGAGGTCCGGCCATCGCGGCTGTAACCCTCTATTCTTCCTTTCATGCCTTCCTTGTCTGAACATCGGTGGAACATATCCCAGGTATACCTCGGTGGTATGGAATTGATATGCCGCTTCTACAGTCACACAAGAGTGCATTATTGAACTACAGAAGACTTCCGGAAGGCGCATATCGATACTAGTTATCAAACTCAATATCCACGTGGCCTTGCCCTTTATCAGCTTGATATTATTGACACTATAAATAGTAACAGGAGCTTGCCTCTTTCTCCTTTCCAGCGACAACGATTCCTCCTATGATGATGGCCGGAGGCATAAGAGTACGGAGTAATTACTTCGTATGCGTTCCTTGCTATGTCTCTCGGCGACCGGCTTCCTTTCCCCAAATAACGTGTATTGACAATATGAGAGATCTATTCTCTGTATCATTATTATTGAAGCCTGGGCGGCGGCTGAACCAGATGGCTATGCACCGTGTCGCACACGCCAATTAAATTGCAATTAACATCGCGACAGGTTCCAAAATTTGAAGTGATTTGGCAGTCGTTATCAAATTTTGTGCCTTCGAGGATGGACAGAATCTCAAAGTCTGCCAGGAATTTTACTAATAGGTTAGGCCCTGCTTTTGTTGACTGGCCTCGAGTAACGAACGATTAACTTGTGATCAAGCAAGCTTGCTCGGTTCGAATTCAAAAGCCTAACCATAACCATTCTGCTGGGAACAAGGAAAACTCAACTAAACCTCGTTTAATATTGCTTTTCCTTTTGGCTGTTCGAGGCTGTCGTCGCGCACGGTTGTTTGTACTCCGGAGCCTTCTGACTGTCAAGAGTGCACTAAATACTAGTACTCATGACCTGCTGCTGATTCGGTACTCACATACGTTAGATTTCAATGTCTACGGACTACGGCGTCACACTACATGTTATTCAATGTAGTTCGCTCTCTGCTTGCAAGGCAAACTTGGCTGACTATCGGATTGTCGATCGTGTCAAGTCTCCGTCCTCAAGACCCTCGGGTAATTCGACGAGGGCCCGCGCCCCTATCAACATGATGAACAGGCGTGGTTACGCGCAATCATCGTTATCATTCAGCTTCTTGAGAGGAGTTACCATGCCTGGCAAGGGCGAGTTTCACATTTGAGACGTATCCCTGCTCCGCTGGCAGGGGAAAGTCGATCCAAGTCATCCCACTCTCTCGTCTCTTCCAGTGCTCCATGGTCAACAGTCCCCCGCCCCTCCTTCAGCTTCCTGTCCTATAATCTCATCCTTTGAAAGCCAGGATGCGCTTGTTTGAAATGATCACCTGCGGAGGGTTCATACGGCCCACGGGACAATCATGTCGTCGAAGCAGCCGCTGTAGCGATTTGCTAGTGTAATCGTGGCCATGACCGCTTTGTGGCTGCAAGTCAAGAGTTCCAAGCGCAGTTCAAGCAACCTGAGAGGAAAGAATATCAGGCGACCACTTTTCGGGAGTTCCGCTGTGTAACACGTCTCTTGAGCTGAAGTTCTGATTGGGTTCAGGCCACAAAAATCAATAGATGCTTGTGTTGATGATCGGTGATCGGATCTGTTCCTCCTCCATATCTGTTCTGCACTGCGAAAATAATCAGCCAGCCTGCTGGCCGTGGTAAAAGGAGAAGATGAGTGGAATTTTCTTCGTGAAAAAAAAAGAAAGGGAAACAAGGATGGAAAAGGCCTCAAGCGGACAGAGTTCCGCCCCTGCATGAGCGTTTTCTTTTGCCCATGGTGATGCAAGGATTTGAACGAAATCATCACATGCTGTGGGTTGGATATACTCGATGATTCTCTTTCTGGTAACTGGTGTAGCTTGCTTTTCATATGATTCGCTGCCTTGCTGGTATCTAGTTAACGATGAAATTCCCGATATTTATGGCCTGTACGGAGTACTTGAGTGTTCCTTCAGAAATGTTTTGAGACGTCGTGTTGTTGGGTTTGACACTCGCGTCCCTGTACGGACTACGGGGAAGGCTGTGTGGCTGTCGGCACATCCATCCGTTTTTCCATTTATTGGCTTCCTTCTCTTTGCATTCGATCTGTCACTCGCACGAGGACTCGACCAAGTGCTCGGGTAACGATCTGTCACACACACATTTTAAGTATTGATGGGTATCGGTCATTAGAACCCGGAAATAAAGAAAAGGCGATCTTACAGCTTCGAGAATTGTGCCTTTGAGGCGCAGACAAGACTATATGTACAGTACAATATGTATGTACGGTCCGGACTCCGTCCCACACATGCTCCGTACATACTATGTGTATGTACATCCACTTTGGACAACAGAGACGTTGACTATTGCAGCAAAGAGCAAAGAGATCATCGCAATCGCCATAATCCCAAGTTGGCTACATCACGCCATGGTTCATGGACAGCACTATCTACGTACACATGTACCTTACGGAGTATCAGACAAATTCCAGATCAATGCGACTTTGTTGCCCAAGCTGACTTAAATGTTGATAATGCTTTCTTTTCTGCACGCACCGGCATTCATTATTATTGGTCAGACGAAGGATAACAACGGAGGATCGTGAGTCGACGTATCGTTTTTTCGACCAATGCCAACGAACCACCCCAGGCAGGCATTGGCCCAGCCAGTTATTTTCTGATTGATCCGAGCTCCCTCTCACCTGAGCGGCTGCATATGTATAATATCGTGTATTATGCATGTGGTCCAAGCAATCAAACAATAAGCTTACTCTAAACATGCTTTGTTGGTTGCATTGTTATTTTTTTCCTTTTTTCTTCTGTTGAACTTGGGAGATCGTCTATTGAAGAAAATAGGCTTGAGGTTCTGTTGATGCCTCTGTGTTGGTAAAAAGAGGCATCGCATCTTGTTTTTCATTACCTCACTTGCCTCGATGCTCTCCAATGCGGAGTTGGTTTTGAGCAGTTGAAAATTGCTGAGGCTCGAGATGAAATGGACCTCAAAGACAACCCGAGTCTAAATTCTTGTGCATACAAAGCACATCCTGTTTGGACTGCATATGCAGAGTTACATACTCCGTACATAAGCCCGCCCCGGACGGGGACAGGGCCTTTTACTTGCTGAGCATACTCCGAATCGCCAAGGAGCACGCAATCATGACTGACCAGCATACCCAAGTGCCAGGGTTGGATGTCGAATTTTTTAATGAAAATCTCGAGGTGTTGGCAAGCTCCGATTCGACTCCGTTTGACCTGGCTAACATGCAAACTTCGTGGTCTCTTAGCACAACAAGAAGCTTGGTTTTTTGGCAAAGTGCTACTCGACGGACAGGATGCCCCAGCTGCGATTTATTTCGGTTGACTGCCTACATGCATACGGTACATTCATATGCACTCTGCAGGCCATTCAACTTAGACACGCCTAGCGAGCGATCAAGCCTAGAAATCTCCTATACAACTATAGGGTGCAACCCTTTCCCGATGCCCGTTGATAAGTAGTAAATACGGAGTACAGTAATCTGCAAACGCAGATAAGGCTAAGCTTGGCTGCTTTTCCCAGGGCCAGAGTGCCCCTCCCTGAATATCTTGGAAGTCAGCTACTGCAACTCTTCCGTCCATCGTGCATTGTGCATCTTTCTTCTATTCACCGGCAAGACTCCGAGGTCGAGTCCATGCAACCCCGAAATACCACTTCGGCCTCGCTCCATAAGCAAACCCTAGCAAAAGAACCATTTCCAGATCACTGCCACAATATAACTACTCCGTACCGGCTGAGAAAATGGCTAGTCAGGGCCTTTCTACCGTTCCACGGTTGGCTCCCTTGTTTTCGAACCTCAAGTCTGTCATGCTCTAGAAGAATCAGCCACCGCGAATCTGTAAAACAACACCAGCATGTAATTTGCAATGCCCTTGGCGTTCACTTACCGCGTTTGGTTGTATCACTGTTTAATAGCTTCTACTTTCTTCAACTCTTCCCTGCAATAAAAAAAATTTCATAAGTGCCGGAACACGACGAGTTTGAGAATGCCCACTGGGGGCGAAAATGGTTCTTGGTGGTCAACGCACTTGAGTTGCTTCGAAAACTCCTCGCTGCTGTCATCATCATCCCAGCTTTCTTCCCAAAGATGGTCATTATTGGTACCCGCGGGGCCAAGAGCTTCGGCATCTTCCTGGGGCCAGTCTGTACGTACTGAGATCAAGCAACGGTCAGTCCAAGAACCTGCAGCTTCCAAGCTATTCTTGCAATAGGAATGGATGGGACTGGGGTCGATAGAACGGTGCCTGAGGAGCTGAGGAGGACAGATCACTTGCCTTCTACTGGGAAATCTTCAAACTCATCATCTTCTTCAAGGGTCGTGGGCTTTTGTAGCTGGCCCGACGGCTTGTCTTGAAGCTGAGGAGCGGCAGGTTGGTTCGACATTGTGGCGCTGCGTATTGGTTCGGTTTCGTCCTGGGGGTAAGTTGGTAAGATCAATCGAGAAGTAAGGGCGGAGAGATTAGGTAGCAGAGGAGACCTAGATACTGGCCGCTATGTGTGCGAAGGAGTCGGTTGGAATATGGAGTAACTGGCTTGCTTCGATTAATGAGGGTTGACTATGCACGGAGAGGATGCTTGGACTTCCGTAGCTACCTTAGTCATGAGGTAGCTCGTCTCCGTACCAGAGCATGTAACCGTACTGTATTGTACTGTACATACAGTACAGGCAGACGACTCGCACCGGGAAATTAAAACGTCGTATTTGACCAGGGAGCTGGCTGCGGGTGTGCTTCCAAGCGACGATTAAATTGATCCCTATCAAGTTCTTCAGCCCAACTGCAGGCTCTAGGCTAAGTGCTGCTGGGAATGTATTCGCGAGGAACGACGAGCTAGGGTGTTGCTTGAAGGAGTATTTTGTTTACCAGGCCCATATAGTCCGTGCATAGAATGCAGCTAAAGGTCAGGTTTAACTATCATTCTTAACTACAAATTTGCTCGTACTCCGTGCAGTATTAGTCGTGAATGCTATAGACTAGTTACTAGTAGTACTCCGTAGCATCTCCGATGAAATGGCCCCTAGACCGGTGAGCCAGTTATTTAGGTAGCTCCCTTCTCGAACATCTATAAATAATTTTTTGCTGTGAACAGGGACTGGGGTTGATTCACCCGCCAGCCAGTCAGCCGATAAATACCGCTGCAGCCTCGATAATTTGCTCACAGTCAATCACTCGTCTGGGGAAACGCCTCTGCCGAGGGAGGCTTACACCGTACTGTATGTACATACATACATGTAGGATGATGAACCGTTACGGTGTGTACCTTGTCTTGGTGTGAATTGCGTAGAAAGGAGTATGATGGTACTGTACTTTGCCAGTATTGCTACTAGCTCGGCCCTAGGCCAGGGGCTGCATTGGGCAGTGCTGACACGAACCGTTGACGCTACGATGCAACGGCGGACAAGTATTGAATGGCGGGTGTTGATTAAACACAGCGTCTAGTGTCAAAGAGATTGAAGAAAACGAACCTCGGGATCTGGTTAATCAGCCCAAGGCCTTGTCACCGCCATCTTCTTTTTTGTGAGATAACCCACGATTCAGTTATTGCTCGCCTTGATCCCAATATCCTGGAGTGCTTTTGAGACAGTTACGAGTTCATTTAACCACCGAGTTAGAAGGACTCGCCTAAGGTGCAAACCGTCACCGTCGCATCCTACTCAATAGCTTCATGCCAACAAAAGATTGTAAACCCTCCTATGTGTGCAGGTCTTGCCTCGCTGGGCGTTCTCCAGACGGCATCAACTGACCAGCGCTATGAAAAAAATAGTAAATATTTTCAACCTTCATAAGCATTGGAGACTTGGATTTAGTTAGTAGTAATATCGTCGGATACCTTAAGAATCTTCGAGATAGAACCATGGTTTATTCTCCGGCCCATACTCAGGCGCGGGGAGCTTCATTGGAATGGGAACGGTATCTCCAAACACTCGGTCGAGATCCTGCACACCATCTGCCGATGAATATCCATCAACTGCATTCGGATCGTCTGGAATAGGTATTACGACGCCGCATTCCCAGTTCCTGCAGTTTATTTTGGGCTGTGTTGTTGATCGATCCAATACAAGTCGACCCCTGAAAGTAGCACGTTAGAGAATGGTTGAGGAGAAACTCTGCTGGAAAGATAATGTCCTGTACGCCAGGAAAAGCAGACTTACCAAGCACTCTCTGACAAGTTTGCGCTACCAACATATGCCCAGCCGCGATACGAAGTGCTGCGCGCGCTGTTGGTAATTTCACCACTCTCCGGCCGCACAAAGAGCATCTAAAAGATTCCATGAGTAAACGGTCATATTTCATAAACCCACGCATTAAAACACACCTTACTATGCATCAGAACCCCGTTGCGTCGACTTAAGTTGTCTCTCATCGCTTGCTGTGGGAATCCTCGTTGGTAATACCATTTCGACTGAAAGCAGACAGTACCCGCGCCAGCGGTGCGACCCTTCGATCTCTTCACAGTTTTAAGGGAAGGGAAGTAGAGAAGGAAATTCTCCTTCCATTCTGCACCGGCTGTTTTTTCAACCATCACGCCCCATTTGTTACTGGGAAACGTTTTGGAGGTGCGCAGGGTTAGTTCTTTAAGTCCATTATCTCCTATTCAAGTGTTAGACAAGAAGCTCAGCAAGGAGTACAGAAGTAAGTACTAGACTTACCTTGGGCTGCAAGGTACATGCTTCGCATAAACTGCTCGTTCAGTGCGCCGACCGACGACGTCTGCAGGTCGATTAGCGTTTAGCAAAGCAGGTTGATACTACAAGACCACTTACAATATAGTCCAGCTTTAGAGATTGCGGCGTCTGCAGTCCCAATTTATTGATAGCACTTCCTAGCCCACAGACCCCTGTTCGACTCCAAGCTGCTCCCATATGAGAGCCACCTCTAGATTGTGTTAGAATAGCTAAGTTAGTTGTAATCGAGGTGGACTCACATCGTATGAACGAACGCGATGTTCGCGGTTTTGCTGAATTCAAACTCGGAGAGTTTTGCGACGATTTTCTCGTGTAATGTGGACGCCCTCAAAAAATAAACTAGCTCATCAAGAAATGCTGTTGTGCTCTGCTCTTGGGAAGTATCTTGTTTTCGTGGGAGATCGATCAAGAAAAGAACCTGCAAATACATCAGCATAGCCGTCGCTGAAAGAGATACCAGTTTGCATACGTTTTCCATTGTTCCACCTTGTTCTCCCCAATCACATGGCACCAAATTTGCGCTGGGAACAACGATACGTAGACGGTCAGGATAGAATAGAAGCATCAATTTCGAATGCATACAATTGACCTGCGGTCCCATGGGAACAAAACACAAGCGAACACTGGGTATATCCGCAAAATCCTCTTGCACTTGTTGTTTCTAGGTATTATCATCAGTTAAAACATAGCGAGAAAAGATGAACTCGAATTTTCCATACCATAATCTCCTCTTTGTGACCCATGACCAACATGAATCTCGTTTTTTTGACATTGAACTTTGTAAACAACCAATCGTAATTCCATTGAAATGAGCTTAGCACTGCAAATTCAAGGTCGTCCTTTTGTACTACTTCTTCGAACTTGATATCATTCTCTCGCTCGCAGTTGAAGGCCCAGGTTTTCTTTACGGCTCCACGAGGAAATTTCAAAGAAGAAGATAACGATGCTGAAGAAGAAGCGTTATGTGCTGGCATTTTCAATCGGGTATCACTCAAGTTCTCGGGTTCTATGGTAAGATCAATTGGCACAAATTTTGCTGCTTTTGCTGGGGGCTCGGGCTTCGCAGCTGACTCGATCTCATCCGCCTTTCTCTTTCTGGTCAACCTCGCGAGCCGCTCTTCCTCTTGCTTTTTCCGGTCGATACCAAGAAGACTGAAGAGTCCAGGCGAGCTTTTAGTGCTAGGTTCCAGTGTTGGAGAACCTTTGCTACTTTCAATGGTTGCGTGACGACTTTTAGAGCCCCTAGCCTCGGAGCGGCGTGGAGTTGGAGAGCCCTGGGACCCCAACGACAGTTCAATGGCTCTTTGCAGCTCCGGATCATCGACTACGCGTGGACTTGCCCTTTGTGCACGCTTAATGTCAGGTAAAGGGGAATCATCTGAGTCGGTGGTAAGGTCCACGATGTCCTTTTCTTTGGTGGGGGACCTAGATGGCGTTCTGTTGAGATCTTGAAGAGATGCTGCTAAAGCAGCCTTTACGGCTTCTTCCTCATCATAGGAGTCATCCATCATATATCGTCGGGCCTGCTGAAGGTAGAGGCGTTTCAACAGCAGCGAAAACTGAGCGTTGAAGCAAACTGCAGCAGCTTAGCAAGTTCATGCAAATGTAATAGGGTAGCGGCTTGGAACAGGCAACGACTTCATCCCTTGTCTCTTCTTTGTTTTGCTTTCGGGTTGTCGTCGTCGCGTTGAGGTGAGGTCGCGGTTTGATATCACGTGCCTTATCTTACACGTATTACTAGCGGTCATATATTACAATACAGCACCCTTACGGAAAACGCCGCCGGACGATGAGAAACGATAAGAAACGACGAGGAGCATTGAGATCGCAGTGTGAATAGGAAAGCAGCTCTTCCGTTTGAAAGAATTAGTTTGTAATTTGTCAATTTCAACACACGTAGCATTATTTATTGCCATTGCTCCACTGGAAACACAATCTGAACGGCTTGATTCGTAGATGGCTTGTTGTGAGTGACGATGAGTGAATGTCTTGGCGGTGAAACCCCTGATATCTTTGACGGGACAGCAAAGTACTCTGTGCTCCATATGACAAACTGATATTGAAGCCCAATACTTTGATCAAAATGATTTGCAAACACACTGGCAGTCTTGAGCTTGACGCTCGCTCTCAGAACTTGTTAGAATTATTTTCGTCCATGCACATTCGTCACCCAACCAATATGACAACCTCGAATACTGAAGCTCCAAAAAGAAGCACAGAGATTCCCCCAGACGATTCTGAGTTGAAGAAGAATGAAGACCTAGCAATGATGGAAAAAGATACCCCGCAACTCAGACGACCAAACCGACGAGTTCCAATGCCCTGGGCCCGTCAAGCTCATCCTCGTCATAAACTTAAACCTGACAATGTTCCTAGTCGGCCTAGACAACACGATCATTCCAGTACCATTCCCAGAATCATGACCATTTTCAAGCCCTGGTCAACGTGAGCTGGTATGCGAGCTCATTTCTTTTTAAGGGCAGCAATATGGGGAAGGTTGGTTTAAAGGATCAGGTCAAGCAGGTGGATCTTCCAGGGACCATTATTGTATTCTGCCTGGTGTTATTTGCCTGCTTCCCGCACTCCAGTGGAGTGGCAAAATGGACGTATTATTGCTCTGTTGGTGACTGCCGTTCATCGCTTTGTGCGGTTTAACGTCATCCAATATCACGCTGAGGACCGTGCGACTGTTTCAATGCGAGTTTTTAGCAATTGTAGTATCTGCGAATCGGCTCTGTTTGGCTCCTGTGTTGTGGTTCGCCCCTTCAAATCCCTACCTTGCAGACTCTATGTCAGAGTCGCACTGTCCTGCTGCACAATTTGGCGCTTCCGGGTGGAATATGTGTCTTTGAAGGGGAATAAGAAAAATTCCAGAAAGTTTGACAGGTTGCATAGATGGCTGTCAGCTAGATGATTTTGTTTTATCCCACACCCAGGACCCACCCATAACGGTCTGCTCGGGGTCGGGCGGCTCGATGTGGAAATCACGGCGAGTCTTAAACTCAATCTCAGCCTTAACTATGCCCCAAGCCTGCTTCCCTGAAGTCAATGCTAACCTTGGAGTTGGGGGGGCGGCTCGTGTCAAAAACTTGTCGCTAAAATATGACCAGTAACAGCCCAAAGCTTAATGGAGACTCGATAACGTCATTCTTGCTTTGCAATCGCCGAAGCACCAAAAGGGAGATTCGAGAAGCCCAGAGCCCAGAGCTTAATCCGTAACCCGTACTACACACACGGAGCGATGGCAATTCCGCAAGGAAAAATGTTATCAGGTAATCAGAGTGCACCAGTGAAATATTCTCCGTATTTTGACAAATGTCAATTCGCCGTAAAGTTGGCATTGAATTGTTGTTCATATATTGAACGAGGCTAGATCAACGGAGCGCGAATCTACCACGGCCCAACTTCAGAAATCGACTCTATGAGCGGTCACTCACCTGCGAAACCATGGGCCGGAGCCGGAGCAGGAATAGTAACGTGTCTCGCAGACAAAAGGTCCTAATCATTGGCGCAGGAGCGGCAGGAATGGTATGGATAAGTACCCTCTTCTCCCCGTGGCAGCAGGCTAGTTTGCCAATGTGCCCGCCTGTGAAGCTTCTTTGGCCTGTTTTTTACTCAAGAAAGGAGGAGAATGACACCCATTTCTTTTTACTAGTCATGTGCCGCAACGCTCGCGAAGGAACCAGAGAAGTTCGACGTTACCATCCTGGAACGAAGTCTTGAACCCGGCGGCTGCGCAATGTCCCTTGCTATTGACGGAGAGAAATTCGGAGCAGATTGGTTGAACAACGGGGCCCAGGGCGGGAGCAACATTTTTCGGCACACGTACAAATTCTTCCGCGAGTACGGGTACGAACCTAAGGAAATCAAAAACCAACTAGCGTTCGGCAAAGGCATCGAAGGATTCTGGACAAACATGTTCACAACCCCCTTGCTCGAAAAGCACCGGCACGAGATTGAAAGGTTTGGAAAAGCGCTAAGGGTAGTACGCCGGTTTAAATTTCCTCTGTGGGTGATTCCGTTGAAGAAATTCCTACGGCTCTTTGGGTTCAGTAAGGACTTTGAGAATCGGATCGTTTATCCAGCTACATCCGTCCTGATGGGGATCGGGAACGAGGCAGAAGATGTCCCATGCGGTGTCCTCCAACGGCTGTTCGACGATCCAGAAATGAGGGTCTGGGAGTACGACCCTGTGAACTTTATGCCTTCCCGGCCACAAATGTTTGCATTGCCAAATATGGCTCGGTTCTTTATGGACTGGGCGGCAGGGCTTCGAGCAAAAGGGGTTTCCGTCCGTCTGAACACGCAGGCGCTCAAGGTTATTCAACGGGATAGACGTGGTATAATTGTGGAGACCAGGCAAACGAATGAGGATTCTAGGCTCACTGAGGAACGATATCACGATCGAAGCATAACGGAAGAGTACGACAAGCTCGTTTTCTGTGTGCCAGCGGATGAAGCAAGACGGATCCTCGCCGAAGAAGCCACATGGAGGGAAAAGACGGTCCTAGGCAACGTGAAATATTATGACGATCTCACAGTAACACACTGTGACCACAACTATTTCGAAAAGAGGTATGAGGCGAAGTTCAAGGAGTCTCTTTGTGTTCAGCCGCGCAATAAGGACGACGAGGAAATGATTAGATTCGCAAAAGGAGAGGCGGGACTCCAATCCGGCTACCGTCCTTCATGCTGCACGTTGACGTATAGTACAAAACCGAACAAGAATGAACTGTCATTTGACTGTTCAACCTTTCAATATCAGTTCCAACCAGAACCTGGTTCAGGCAGAGCACCGTTGCCCTTGGATCGCCATGTATTCCAAAGCCTGTTCATGGGAGAAGACCTAAAGAATGTTTGGTCCCTCGACCAAATAGACCAAAGCACGGTGCTTGAAACGAGGTTGATCCACCAACTATCTCAGGGCTGGAAACATTATGTTCGCGTGCTCCCGTACTTAAAGTATCTCAACGGGAAGAAGAACACGTTTTATGCAGGTGCTTGGACATTTGCGGTAAGTTTCGATTCCACTATTGTAGAAGTATATGTGATTTCCAGTTGACGTCCGTTAGAACATGCTCGAATCCGCCTGCGTAACTGGAATCGCGGCTGCAGTTCGAGTCGGGGCGGAATATGAGCCGATAGATGACTTTGGCGACAAATATTTCGCATTGTATATGCAGTTTGCTCATGGAAAGAAGTGGCACAGAAATGACTCGGGGTTGTTCACTCATGGGCATGCGGAGGCGACACCTGTCAACCATACCTGATCGAGTAGAGTTCAAACCTGCTTGCTTAGACTTCTGTGTATCGCAGATCGATTTTGAAAGAGAAAGTTAGCCACAGGCCTAAGGCTTCGACCCGCCGATCATGGGTGTATATTCTGTCGTATATAACGACAATATTTGAATGTTTTGCCGTTGCATATAGGGCTTAGAATGCCAACCGGGGATTGCGTAGAATCCCCGACTCTGTCAACCTTTCATAGCAATATCCGATGGAGCCATTTGGCTCTCGATGTTTTGAATGCCTGGCTCTGCACTGGTCTCATGTCCCTGCGACGAATCCGGCTGTTGCGGTTCACTCGATGGGAAATTCAAATGCTTCCAATCCTCAATCTCCTCAGTAATGCACTTCAATCGATCTCTGATGCTTTCCACCGCGTAGCTCCCCAGCAGTAATCTCAACGGCGGATAGGAGCAATGGCCCAACTGCCAAACCAGTTCCGCCGCTTTCACCGCGCTCGTAGGCTGCTTATCCCCCAACCACTGTAGTACTCTTTTTGCATGCGCAGCCGGCGCCGCTGCACCACTATACGGAGCACTGGCAGGCTTTATCAAAAAGTGCCCAAACGCCGGCAGCGGCGAGGACAGATAATTCCCCGGCACGGGAACTCCAGGTAAATCATCCGAATCATCACGACGAATATGACCCGGCTCCACCAGCGTGCCCTTGATATTAAAACTGTCAATCTCATATAACATGCTCTCAATCAGCCCCTCGACCGCATATTTCGACGCACAGTACGGCGCGAGACCCGGCACGCCCAGCGCACCCGACGTTGAGCTGAAAATCAAATACCGCCCCGCCCGCCGCTCCCGAAAATGCGGCAGCGAGCACTGCACGATATTCAACGTGCCCATAAAGTTCGTCTCAAACTGATTGCGAATATCGTATTCCTCCTGATCCTCGCACGCGCCGATGACGCCGTAACCGGAGCAGTTCGCGACAATGTCGATGCGGCCAAAGTGCGCGATGGTCGCGTCGATGGCGGCCTGTACCGTCTCGCGGGCGCGTACGTCGCATAGGAGGCCGAGGCAGTTTTGGTTTTCGGTCTGGAGACGTGTCATGCTGGTAGGGGAGTTTTCAAAGGTGCGGCCGACGGCCGCGACGAGGTCGTTGTGTGCGAGGGCGGATTTCATGAGTGAGCGGCCCATGTGGCCGGTTGCGCCAAAGATCTGTGTGGGATCCGGAGGATGTGTCAGTATATGTTGCTCTTCAAGGTGTTGGGGGTAATCGGTCAACATACCAGCCAGACCAGCTGCTTGGGGGGGTTCTGCGGGCCCGGCGGGTTGGTTGTCGTTGGAAGTTGAAGACCTGCATCTCGTGATGTGGATGGAGGACTTTCTTCTGATATACTCTCCATCGATAGCAGTACAATGGAAGTTAATATGTATGGTTATGTCCGTGTTTGGCGGAGGTGAAATGGGTTGAAGTCATATTAAAGTCATATTTATAGCTCCCAATCCAGACCAAGGGACGTTCCCGCAACACAAACTCTCCCATTTAAGATCCGGATACGGAGCACAGCACAACTTTACACAAATGGAGCCACATGCAGTAGGACAGATTGAATATTGAGCTACAATGGGAATATACCGATGTTTTATTATTCCCTGCGATGACAAACAGCCGTCGTTGATATCATGCAACTCTCATCAATTAACAACCAGTGACTCCAGCGCCATTCACAGTCTGATAAGCCTCGCATTAATTATCGGTTCACTTCCCTCCGTAGCCTTCCAGCTGCCGTGGCAGGAGTTGAATCCGGCCAATTTCCCACGGCATCATCAACTTCTTCCAGGAACGTCGCGCTGTTATGCACACACGTCCCCGCGAGGACGACACGAACACCAGGAGTGCTCGCATTGACCTGAGCCACCATCTTCGCCTCTTCATAAGTTGTCCCGCCGACCATGAAGATGACAATATCCTGCGGCTTGTCTCGAGTGTGTCCGCCACCTTCGAGAAACGGGTATTGCAGCTCTTTCAGGCGGCCTTTGATGAGGTTCTGCAGGGTGGCTTCTAGTCGCGGTGAATGCTGGGTGTATACATTCTCCACGCCCTTGAGGCCTTTGAAACGGTCGCGAGCTCCGGTAAGGAAGGAGGCTGATTCGAATAGATCCGAAAACCCTCCGGCTACCGGGGGGGCCTGCAGTGAGTGATGATATGCTAATAGTTTTGGGATTATGTTAATTTTGTGTGGAGGAACGTCTCCAGCTGCGGTGAGCAAATCAATGAGCACAGGAAGGGCATTCGATGGTTGTTTCTCGTAGCGAATAGCATAGAGGGCGACAATGCGTAGTTTGTTCTCGACAGTGACCGCTGGGGACTGGATAAGTCGCTGTAGAGCCTACACGGGGGGTTAATAGATGCATGCCAAACATAGAGATACATTAGGGCCAACCTTGAGATCATTGGTATGATTATCATTGCATGCCAGGCTCTGTTCAAGCTCGCTGACATCCAGCAGATTGTGCTCCCCAACCCTCCTGCTCAGCTCTCCCACGAGGGTAACATGTTTGCTCACGTTCCCAGACAGCTTTCGGAACTCCGGATAATCTTCGACGAAGCGTTTCATATCAGCAATCGACTCAATACTCATACTATTCTTCGTCTTCGACTGGTATTGCTCAACATAATCTTTGATGCTTCCTCCAAGGTCGCCAAAATTTAAATACATGTTCTTCTTGAAGAACGGGTCCTGCTCCTGAGAGACGACAATCTCTTTCAGTTCTGGGCGGACGTCTGGTACCTCGCTTAAGTCGACTCTGCCGTTATAAATGCCAAGTAGCTCATGTACCATCGCCTGATATGTCCACTGGTTCAGTAATGGCGTAATGGGATCATCTCGCCGGTCTAAAATAAGGAGTATAGGCGGTGTATCTGGCTTCCCAAAGTTGAACAGTTGCTCCTCCTGAGTGAGCTGGTATCGAACCTCTGTGGCGAGCTTTTTGGCCATCAAACTGTTCTTCTCATACCGAATCAGGGGTTTTTTCTTCAGGGAGAGTAACAACGCAACCACACCATCGGTTGTTCTCTGCAGCGCGTCTGAATTCCATAAATCTGGGCTATGGCTCCATATCCGTTGCTTCGGGAAGCCGATATCCAGAGAACAAAGATCCGGGTTAATTACCAGAAAGTCTGCAAAGTATTCTTGAACAACCTTTACCACTTCATGGTCATCGGATTCCGCTAGTCTCTCGAGCGAGGATTTGCGAACGATGTTGCTGAAGTAGATGTAATACTCGCCGTACTTGGGCTCGCGCAATTCATCGATGAGGTATTGAATCGAGTCCGGCGACGGCCTAACAAAGCATAGACATCTGAGATGCCGCATTTTCTCTCGCGAATGGTTATCCAGGCGATCGATCAGGTAAACTTCGTGGTTAAGGAGTGCGGATTGGGTCATGGCACTGGAGACGATTTGGACCTGGTGTTCCTCTAGTTAGCCGGAGCCCACCACAGACAGAAGGTCATGTCTCCCACGGTCTCACTATCAAGCAGTAGTATTTTCATCTTTGCGGCGGAAGAACCGGGCGTCGACGGGTCGCCCGCAGACACCATCTTGGAGACGTACCCGGAGACCGCGGCGACGACGTCCATGTTGGGCGATCTCTATTCGCGTTCAAATCGATCAGATTTCCAGTAAGTCAGCCGTCACTTGTCTCTGAGAATCCCTCAGATCCGGAGTGAGGAGGAGAGAAGCGCAGTCAGTTGTGTTTGTTGCTTCTTGTCTGGTGAAGCTTCAAGAGGCCATCCAATCCGTCACGTGACAATAGTTACCTCTTTACGTCATCGCCGTTTGAGATGAATTTTTGAGATTCAATTCACGTTTACATTCAAATTTATGTTCACAGACTAATCACTGTTATGAGGAATTCAGACTTGGATTCAGGTAGCAGAGAGATAGACTGGGAGAGACACATTGAACTATACCGCTGGATTGCCATTGACTGCTGGATGGCTCAATTGGGTGGAATATCATCATCTTCTCGGTTGCTGGACTAGACTCAAGGTCTGGCACATAATAACCTCGTTCACTTGACGGTACTTAGGATAGGGCCGTGGTTATTTGAATGAAGCCTTAGATTCAAGAGGCATTCGACGACGTCGAGAACGGGCGGAGTGTGCGAGCACTTACAGTACGTAGTATGATCACGATTCCACCGTTTCGCTAGAATAGGTTTGCAGCAGTCGACTATCGCCTCTCTGCTGCCCTGTCGTGTCTGTTCAGCAACAGTCAAATAGTAGACCGGGATAGCAATGAGCGGTGATGGATTCTGTGTGTCACTTTCGCCGAGCGGTCACGTCAAGTTTAGAATCACTTTAACATCTGCCCCATGAAAAAAAGTTCCTCTTCACACAAACGAGAGAGACAACCTCCTGTGCTGCCAGACACAGTGCACTCATTTCTACACTCATTGAATCAATCGTTCACAAACATGAATTCGAATGCAGCGGCTTTCGTCCGACGTTGCAGTTGGTGAAATAGTTATCAGGGTCGTTGTTACCAGGGTTCAGTATCTCGAGATCCGTTCAAGATGCTGCCATTCATCAATGCTCGTTCGTCATGTCGGATCCTACCAATATGGCCTCTTACTGACAAGCCTGCTCTTCCCTTCAGCATTCGTTCCACTCTCTGAGCTCACCGGCGGCTCTGTTGACGAGCGTACGTCCCCCAACACCACCACAGTCCATCTCCATCTCCATCTCCAACTCCCCAACCGAAGCAGAGACCGAATCTAACAAACTCGCAGTAAAACTTCTAGCCTCCTTCCTCCTCTCCTACCCCCTCGCCGGAATCCTCAAACGCCTCCCCGACTCGCAGCCATGGAAGAAAAACGTCTTCATCATCCTCGTCTCCATCTTCTACCTCGTCGGCCTCTTTGACCTCTGGGACGGCCTCCGCACCCTCCTCTACAACGCCGCCGGCGCATACGCAATCGCATATTTCATCGATGGCTCCCTGATGCCATGGATGGGCTTTCTTTTCCTGATGGGCTACATGTCCATAAACCACATCTACCGCCAGATCGTCGCTGAGCCGTCGTCCGTCGACATCACCGGCGCGCAGATGGTGCTGGTCATGAAGCTGAGCGCCTTTTGCTGGAACGTGCACGATGGCCGGTTACCTGATAACTTGCTGACCGAAGGTCAGAAGCATGCTGCGATCAAGAAGATGCCTGGTCTTCTAGATTTTGCGGGCTATGTCTTGTTTTTCCCGTCACTGTTCGCTGGGCCGGCGTTTGATTATGTGGAATATCGTCGCTGGATCGAGACGACCATGTTTGATCACCCGCCCGGGGTGGACCCGTCCAAGGTGCCTCCGACTCGGAAGAAGAGAAAGATCCCTCGCAGTGGTCGCCCAGCGATGCGGAAACTGCTGATTGGCTTGCTATGGATCCTGGCCTTTATCCAGATCGGACCGTGGTATGACGAGTCCAGAGTCTTGAGTCCGTCGTACTTGAGCGACGGGTTCCTCAAACGCGTCTTCATCCTACACATGCTCGGCCTGACAGCGCGATTTAAATACTACGGTGTGTGGAGCCTGACTGAAGGAGCGTGCATCCTCAGCGGCATGGGCTACAACGGGTTCGATCCGCAAACGGGCAAGGCGCACTGGAACAAGCTGGAGAACGTCAATGCTTGGGGACTGGAAACCGCTCAGAACCCACATGCGTATCTGGGCAACTGGAACAAAAACACCAACCACTGGCTGCGGAACTACGTTTATCTGCGTGTCACCCCTCGGGGCAAGAAGCCAGGTTTCAGAGCGAGTCTGGCCACCTTTTTGACCAGTGCGACATGGCACGGCTTCTACCCCGGATATTACCTCACCTTTGTCCTAGGCGCATTTGTTCAAACAACCGCCAAAAGTACGTTTGTAACCCACGCCCCCAAAGAATGAAAAAGTGATAAACTAACCCCCTTCTCCCCAGACTTCCGCCGCCACGTCCGCCCCTTCTTCCTCACCCCCAACGGCGCCGCACCCACCCCCGCAAAACGCTATTACGACCTCGCCGGGTGGCTCACCACCCACCTCGCCCTCTCTTTTGCTGCCGCGCCCTTTGTCCTCCTCCGCTTCTCCGCCTGCATCACCGCCTGGGCACATGTTTACTTTTACGGCATCATTGGCGTCTTCGCGTCTCTGGGCTTCTTCGCTAGTCCCGGGAAGAAATGGCTTGCGCGGAAATTGAACGCGCGAAACGAAGCGTACAAGGGAGAGCCGGGACGTGCGGCAGATGGCGCATCGTCGTCGGCGGTGTTGTTGCGGGAGGGAGAGAAGAAGATGAAGATGTCTGCAGGGGAACGGGAACGGGAGCGAGAGCGAGAGCGTGAAATGGACATTGCGGCGCCGCCGATGTTGGGGTTGCCTGAGGATTTGGAGCGGGAGTTTGATGATGCGCTGCGGGAGATTAAGACGGAAATTGAGGCGAGGCGGAGGAGGGGAAGTGTGGTGACGATGCCTTCGGGGCAGGAGTTGAGGACGATGATTGAGGATAGGCTGAAGAGGAAATTTTAGTATGAGTGTAACCAGAGGGAGATATATGTTTGGCACCTGGTTGTATTTCTCATCGCGACCCGACGTTTCTTTCCATGTTCTTTTCAGTTATCAGTTATTTTGTATATTAGTAGTAGTAGTCTCTGAGTCGTTGAAGATGAGTTGCGAGAGCCACCCCTAGAATAATCAAAAGGATAGACCTTCATACTATACTATATCTGCTATCCAGCTCAAGTATTTTGAGAGTCAACAGCCATTGGGTAATCCGTAGGCCTGCATAACGGTTATAACGACCCGATTTAGAGCAATGTCAAAACCAAAACATAAACGCTGTTCTCGCTGGCTAAAGCACAGTTATCAGGCGAGAGGGGAATATCAAAGTCAAACAACAGCATCCCGCTCATAAATACTGAAGGGTAATATTCAACAAATCCTATCCTAGAAGCCCCAATCCCCAGTATATACCAATTAATCCCGCCCGTCCTTTTCCACATAAATAGTATCAAACAGAAAAAGAAAAGGGTAAAATAATATTCAGAAGAAAATAGCCAAAGGTAGCTGACGCAGGTAAAACTTAGCCGTTCGGCTAGAATGACAGAAGGAAGGAATAGCTTCCAGACACCTGCCAGGCAGATATCATGCATGTACTGTACAAAGGTTTATACAGTAGAAGGTATACACGTCGGAAGTATGTATTTATCCTACAAAAGGATTGGAGGACTGTAGAAGATGTAATAAGAAAAGGCCGGGTCGGCCATTCAAAAAAGATAAAAAACCCGAACCGTTGTATAGGGGTCATTAAGTGCGTCAACAAAAAACACGTCAAAATTGTCGCTGAATTAACAAGACTTCGAAAAGAACAAATAGCCGACGCCGTCGTAAGTTCATTAGGGGGGGATGTTGACGATCCGGAGCCCCAAGAACGGTTTATCTCTATCGGTCGTGGGGTCGTGTAAAGACAAACTGGGAAAAAGCATGAAGGGCGTAAAGTCGTACGGTCGAGGACCGACCGAAAAGAATTCGAATAAAAAATTGTGCTTTTAAATTATGTTCTTTATCCCCAGAACAGATAGGGTAGCCTGAGCGACGAGTCAGCAGACGGTTCAGTGCCGGTTTGTGAACAAAAAATGCAGACTCACAACTGTAGCAATGATTACAAACCCAACTGGTGTCATACAGCGATTGAGTCTCCGCCACCATCTGGCATTCTCGTAGCGAATTTGGTCTATATGTTTGACTCGATTATTAAAAGCGCGCTCGCCTGGTTGGTCTGTGAGAAATTCCTCGTCCGCGGTGAATACCTTCGGAGGAAGAGGCAGGAAAGACGCAGCAAACCACGCTTTAGATAATTAGCAAAATCCCAGATACCAATCAAGGATTAGAAAGGAGCTTACTCAGTGGAATTATAAAACCTAAGCAAAAAAGATAAATCTGTACATTCCGCCAGGTCACTATACCCTCCGCTGCTTCGTCCAAAGAAGGCGGATTCCACAGAGACCTTCGAAAAGATCCTGTGCGGTGGTCTGGATATAGATGCGGCGACCAGTTTGGCGGAAGCGCTTCCTGCGATGGAGTTCTTGGCAGGCTGTTCTGGTTCAGTGTATATCCACCAGCCCAATGAGTTCTTGGGTCTCTGGGGTCGGCCGCCGGAAGAGCTAATCGAGTGTCGGTGTTTTTTCTTGGGCGAGTGCGCGAGCGAGAGATTTCGAGAGGCGGCAGGTGCGTGGCAGGACGGGTACTCGTAGCCGTGGAGGGCCGGCTACCCTCGACTAGAGATAACGCTGAAAGCTGAAGACCAGTACCGCCGCTCCGATAATAGACTTTGGCCCAGGTAGGAAGGGCGTTGAAGACCGTGCTAGCGCTGGAGCCTGGTCTGCTCATTAAACGGAAACTATCGAGTCTCGATACAATCGAATGGTTGCTCAGGGATCCAGAGCGCTTCGTCCGCAATGCACAGGGCTGGAGGTGCGACAGCGTGTCGGCGCCTTCGTTTTTTTCTGAGTCAGCCACGAGCCGGATGGAGAAGTCGGAAGGCCGACCGCCAGTGGCATTATCTTTGAACGGCACAAGAGTAGATTCGGTATTGTCAACCTGGGGCGAGGCGTTCGAGCTGTTCGCTTCCTTTTCTGCTGACCATTCAGAGGGCACGATCGATAAGTGACGGTTCCTGCCCGGTTGATATCTTTGCGACGACTGCGATGCGTAACGAGGCTCTTGTGCTTCCACCACAGAGGCGGTTGTAGAAGGTACAAGAATGACAGGATATCTGACGGATACGCCGCAGGTCGCTTGTATTTCTGAGGATGCTCGTCCGCTGCGAGTAGACGTGGAAGCTTGTCGTGTATTCGTTGAGCCGCCCCGTGAGAGTGCCAGCGACGACGCTGATTGATATGATCGAAGAATCGCGCTAGGCGGACTGGAAGAAAAAGATAATGACTGATTGCTGTCTCGCTCCAGAAACGCTGGCTCTTGGTGTCGTGGCCGAGTATACCGTCTAGCAGTCCCAAACGTATTGGCAGAATATAGCGAGGAATCAGAGGCACTTTCTCTAACGTAATATGGTGACGAAGTGGCAACTGGCATGAAATTTGGAGATGAGCTGTTTAGGGCAACGATGTTTGGACTGGACGCGAGACCCAGCCGCACTACATTCGGACTTGACGGAGAGCCCGATTCAGAGTGTTCAGGCGTAGACTCGTCCTGTGGGACGGCCTTGATTGTTGTTTGTAGCGGTGGAAGACGCGTTCCATCACTGCTTTCAGATTTTTCGTCACCCGCATCGTCCCCTTCGTCGAGAATGGGCGTCGCGAGATTTGGTATCGACGTGTTGCTTGAATTTTGACTCTCACCCCAAATCAAACTCGACAGATTCCCCTCCTGGACCAGTGTGGATAATTCCGAGACACTCCCTCCATGATCTTCGGGGAAGTTTCGACATGTCGATTCCGCGCTCGAGGGCGACGCGTTGGTTGGGTCGTCATGGAACGAAGGTGAAACAGGGTTTGAAGTCAGAGGACCGGTAAAGTGGTCGTCGCGCGTAGAGGGCAAGAAGACATGCTCTGGCTTTGTCGGATATGGATCCGCGGCGTAGATGTCAACCTCGCCGTCGAGGTCCCGGTCCATGACGAGCCGTAATGTCGAGGCAGGAGGCAGTTCGTTGTTGTGAGACGGAGTTCTTTCATGCAAAGGTTTTCGACGTTTCGAAGATGGAGACAGGGGCTGAACAGAGAATGGCATAGCGTGTGAGAGATCTGGAACGGGGGGTGTTATCTCATTAAGATAGTCAAAAAGGAGGGTGATGTAATAATAAATTAAAGCAATATAAATTAACCGAGTCCTATTAGCCAAAAACGACTGTCTAGATTAAAACTTTTTTTTTCTTCTTGTTGCAAAAGTTCAGCAAAGCTTCAAAAGCGACTGTTGGTATTCGTCAAGGAGGGTAATCGATGCAATGTGCATCAGCATTTCAGGAGTTCAAACGAGGGACTGCAGATAAGTGTTTTAGGTCGGCGGCAAAGAACGAACGTCGATTAATGAATGGCTAGGACGTCATTAGAACAATTAATCTATATATAAAGAGTGACTGAAAAAAAACACTAAACGCGAAAAAACACAAACGACGAAAGGAATGGAGGGAAGGATGAGTGTAGGGATAACGCTGTGAGAGCGAGAGAAGAAGAGAAGAGAAGAGATGAGGTGAGGTTGACTTCGAACGGCGATGTTGGGGAGCGACGGTGGGCGCGGAGGCGAAGGATGCTCTAGGCCGCTTTGGGTTTAGCCAGGCACCTGAAACGAGGCGGTGAGGCGCTTGGACCAGCTCACGTGATGTTGAAACGTTGCATCCGGATAATCTATATCTCCGTGAAGGTCACGTGTGGCTTACGCCAGCATAATGTCCGAGCGACTCCCGAGCAGCATGAGACGAGATGTCGAACTGCTGGTGCGTGACAGCAGCATTGATTTCCCCGCAGTTGCTATCCGCATAAAGGCCATATCATTTCGTGTCCATGCATCGAACCAACCTTCTGAAGCTCAAGCTGCAATGCAGATTGATCCCTGTGATTTCGTCTATGTCAGGGGAGATTCGGTCATGATACCTTTTGGGAACCTAGTGGTTGGGACGGTGATTTGACCTAGACAAATCTCCAAGTGATGCATGGTCTGCGCATGAACTGCCACCTTGATCGATGCTCTGCATGTAGATGCCAAAGTTGCAGGACCGAGCTTCAATGCAGGAATGTGGAAATGACATAGTTGATTGTTAATCAATGGGCCATTTCGGTGATGAGGAATCCTGACCTCTGACCTGCCTATGGACTCAAACGAGTGCTCCAAGACAGGAGCTGCAAGAAACTGTTGCACTCTTGTATATGCATCAGTAAGGACCTAACTGACTGTAGAGACTGATCATTAATACTAACATTAATTTCTACCTGCATATGAACTTGAGCTGCGACTATATACAAAAAGCTCCTCATTTCTATGCGGCCGTGAGTACACTAGGATGTATTCAATGTGTACCAGTATATATCGCCAAAGTCCCGTGTCCCTTCGTTTAGCTCTTTCACCTCTAGCAGTCGAGCGAAAATAGCGGCGCACTTCAACTCAAAAAACACCCTTTACATATTCAACTTGAAGCCACCCGGTTGCAACCTCTCAAAAACTTTGTGGGGGTCATACATGCTCTGTGCCCGGCGCAATTTGGCCACACTCGCGGCTCCATAGCTAGTCACAGGCCTCTGGTTGGGTGCTGCATAGTTCATGTAGATGTAAGGGTGCAACAGGCCCTTCTGCGCGGCCAACACATTTGTCCTTTCAATGACGCGGTCGATGGCTGGGAGGACTACTTTGTCATCCACGGACTGGGACCACTGAAAGCAGAGGTTGACCACTAGACGATCCTGTTAGTAAGAACGAAGCTTATGAACGCTGGAACCGTCACTGATTGGGAGGCACTGGGACACTTACAGATAAGAGGGCCGTCAGTGGGCTTGACACCGAGCGCATTTCCACCTCTCTTCAAAAACTTCGAGCTGATAGTCGGGGGAATCGGCTGGAAGGCCACAATAGGGAAGAAACCGATTGGAGAAGAAACCTGGGCTTCTAGCTGCTGGACTTCATCCATGAAAGCATCCACCATGAAATTTTGAATCTGTGCATCGTTCTTATATGTCACCGTGGTAAACTGCTGGCGGAGTCCTGCCGGAGTACCGCGTCCGAGCTCAAGCGCAAGCTCTGTCATGTTCGTGATACGAGTGGTGTCGCTCATCGGTGGGAATGTAAGGAGTTCTTGGAAGTTCGAAGTCATGATTGGTGGGTTAGCCTGGGGCTTAGCATAGTCGAAAATCACGGTGGAAAAGTATCTGCCGGCTCTCTTCATAAATGTCGTGATAACGGCGAGGTCTGGGTCATCCGCTGCATTGTCATTGTATGAGGCAAGACCAGCATTGATAGCTTCTTTGGCTTCAATCGGGTAGACACGGATACCTCCCCAGAGGTTTTTAATAGCATAAGTTTCGAATTGAAACTCGAGGACAACTCCGAAATTGTTTCCACCGCCGCGCAACGCAAAGTAGAGAAGCGGGTGGGACTGGTGAGTAACGCTCAAAACTCGGCCGTCGGCCATCATTACCTACATAGATAGAAAAAGAAAATTAGAACCTTTCATTTCAAAGGAATAAGGTTCCAATGCTCTTGTGGTAAAAGCTTACCTTAAACTTCAGCACGTTGTCGCAAGCGAATCCTCCACGTCCAGAAATGTAGGACATGCCACCTATTCAGCCAGTCAGATATCAGCCGATACTATGGAATAGTTTACCGGAAGGGAGACTTACCTCCAAGAGTCAAACCACCAACACCAACCGTGGCGGCTCGGCCTCCAACAACGGTCACCTCATGCTGGTCAAGCTCCTGATATACTTCAGCCCAGGTGACACCTGGACCTACCAAAGCAGACTTTTTGTCGGTCGACACTTCGACTTTGTTAAACGCTCGAAGATCAATAGAGATACCATCTGGGGCATTCGAAGCTCCGGGGACATCAGAGTGTCCTCCTGACCGTACGGCAAACGGACAGTGTGTCATTTGAGAAAGGACGAGGGCAACTGCAATAGAGCGCTCCGTCTTCACTGCAAAGAAGCAAGAAGGCGATAATAGAGATTGCTGTTGGGCCCAGTAGCTCGCTTTGTTTGAAGAATAGGCACTTGTTCCCGGCATCTGGACATCAGATGGGAACATATTGCGGAGAATATTGCACTAGAGTCCAGAGTAGGATATTAGAATAAATTCTCAGACAGCTCCACCCAGAGGCTAGACAGAGTCTGTTCGAAACACAGGAACTAGACATACCGCAGCCGTACACCGGGTAGCGCCTCGTCTCTCGTCATCATAGCTAGGTAGCTCCTTCACGTGCTCCTCCAGCTCGAGCGCCTTTATCGTGTCATTCAAAGAGCGAGGAGCATATTCTTGAGGCTGGGGCTCAGTAGCGGCCACCAGCATTGCAGCAGCAGGCACAAGCCATGCTGTTAGAGTCTTAGGAAGCATTGTGTCGAAATCAATCACACGACACGAGGGTATGCAATGAATTCCAACAACGTATAAATCAGGGTATTCAGCGCAATATATATACCAGTAGAGCAGCAATCACTCTACCTCCCAGCACAACGGACAAAAGAACCAGCCAAAGCAAACCCAGACCAATCGGCAGTCGACGACATAAATAGTTACATCGTGACGACGCCTGAGAAAAGAAAAAAAAGACCCAAGAGGAAGACAAATCTGAACCCATTCCGCCAGTCCCTAGTTACTGCAGACAGCTCAAGGATCCCGCAGAAGCGAGAGAGGGGAAATAAGACCCTCCTTTTCCCCTTTGGTCACTTGTTACCGCCTCATGCAGCGGATGCGAATATCCACTATCGCAAGATTTCCTTTCGCAAATCGCATGCCTGGGCTTTCCACGGGACCATGTCCCGGACCACGCAGCAGGATATTAGGCTTGTCCACCTAACTTCGGGAGGCTTGCATCCGGGGCAAATCCCTGTCGTTGTGGAAAAGACAAGTGCTGTACATTATTCCAACGAAAACTCGACTAGCCACGGTTTCAGTGGTGATTGGTCCCAGGGCCTCAGTTGAGAGTCACCGCTCTCTCGGTCTGCGGGCGATGCAGCGGCGTGGCTGACAGGAAGGAAAATAATAATAGCAGCGCTTCGAGAAGGGTCCTTTTCTGGGTCCTTTTTGACTACTCCTGCGGTAAGCCTCGTGTTCTGGAATAATTCGCCCACAAGGACGGGATTCTTTTATGTTTCTCTGGTGAACACCAGTTTGCGCGTGGCCGACCTCGGCGACCTGTGGAATATACACCGACGATGACCAGGGCCATGGATGTTTGAACCGCAGCACCGCCGCACAGGTTGAAATTTGAAGGACCTCTTACGATCATCATATTAAACCGGGTGCATAAGTCGATCTGTGAAAATCATATGTCGTGCATCAGTCGAGGATAAATAATATCGAACTGCTGCTCACCTTCGCAATCCATTTTTCTCCTTTTTCCGCGTCGCCAAGCTGCGTTTTCCAGCTTTTGCCCACCTCATCTGAGGACAAACCACGGCGGCCAGTTCAAGATGCAGAACAAAGCATCCGAGAGTGGGGGTGGGCTCGCCTATTCGGAGGATTATTCATAGAGCATGCATCATGCAGTCCTTTGCGCCAACATGCAGCCTTCGCGTGGCGGCCATCGGGTCTCTTCGAGCATGCTTTCCCAGTGCAAGCGTGTGCGGGGTATGCTGTACATTACATGGCTCGAATATGCAGCGCGAACGATGGCGAGGCCGCTGGACCACGAGGACCATGACAGAGATAGTGAGCTGGCCAGATCAAGGCAGGTTTGGCTCCGTGCCGCGGACGTGCGCAAGATCTTGGATCATGATGGTGTGGAAGTCGAAAAAGCAAGCTTTGTCATACGACTGAGCCAGAAGAGAATATCGTCACTTACTCGTATTCCGGAGTGTTCTATTATCCTGATATGCTCTGTCGGTCAGGAGCCTTGAGGCAAGCGCGGGATAAGAGATCATTTGGGTTCAAGTTGGTCAAGAAGTGCTCTAGCGAACTTATCTTGGGACCACTAGTATCAAAGGGACTGACCGGGCTCTGAGCTATGAGTTACGGTGTACAGCAACATACTACTAAAACAACTCTATGCTTATGCTGGCCCTCAGAGGCTCAGTTCATGCAACAAGTCACGGACATTCAGCTCTCTAGCAATGTCGAAAACGAGCGACGAGAGCCAAAGGAAGAGCAGCCCGTTTGCTTCGTTTAATCCGACCTGCTTAAAATGCTTAAACTAATCTACTATAGGCTACGGAGTATTTAGGCGCGGGTCAATGGAATAATTTCCCAATATGCAAGCCTCTAGATCCTACAGACTGGTTTTTGAGCACATTGGCATTGTTGGAGACACGTGAAGTAATAATAATAACACCACTGCATATTGAACAGTCCCGAGGTTCTAATGTTTGATAGCTTGGAAAGATTTACGGATTAAAGCCGGGTAAAACAACTCAAGAGAGGGGATGGAATGGAAAACCCAGTTTTTTGAAAATCGTTGGAATTAACTATGTTGAAAATGGCCTTTGCATCTTTATCATCTTGCTCATGAGACACACCATCAAAGAAAGGGCAACGTGATGAAAATATGCGCGCTTCAGGACCTAGCTGGCTTCAATCCTCTCGCTGTGAATCTAAACCCATCAATCAGTTACGAGAACACCCATATCACTCGAAGTGTGCTCCCATACCTGGTGTTGCGTCGTCACTAAAACCCGGTTTTTTGGGGCTAAGCTCTCTCGTGATGAAAATGTGTCTATGCCACTACCACTGTAAACTGTCGCGACGTGTCGACCGCCGGCGAAGCTGTACGGTTGCATCTGGACTGACTGCAATTTCCGACTGCTGGCCCATCCGGTGTGGCTGGTGACACAGCCGTTGGCTGTTGGACGAGAGGTGCGGCGAACAAAGCGGAATGACGGAAGGCAGCCCACAATTATTGCTATATATTGTTAGTATCGTAAAGGTACATGGAGACTAGAATTGGACCTACCAGTGGTCGCTTCAAGTGAGCCCCAAAGAGTCAACCACAAAGCATTTGGGTGTGTATCTCGTGTTTTTGAATTAATCTGAACCAAGCGAACGACTGCGGTTATCGTGCAGAAAATGCCAACGGAAAATAAGGCGCCAACAGCAAGCTTTCGCCGAATAGACATTTGAAGTCCCCATACGAGCCGCAGAGGCAGAACCATAACTGGAGCAGGCCATTAGTACTTCCGCAATTCCGATGGATAGGACCCATTAGAGTCTAGGTCTCTAACGCACTTAGTAAATCAGTTGATACGTCCGATGCGAATGCACCATAGAAATTGAGGTTTCGGGTGATATTGTCCATGGGCCTCGAACAAAAGCCTACATCACAAACATATTTCAGTTGATGATCTAACTCGCTCTAGAAGAATCCAAACTTACCCTTCACGTCCTTCTTGAGGTTGACCACACCTCCGCAGGAGGTCAACGTGGTAACGAAACAAAATACAAATGCAATTGTCGTATAGACCAGGACAGCCATCCAAAGCTTGAGTTGAAACGGTAATCCAAGCATCAATCGACGGTAGAGCACTAGGAGTCCAAATTTGATGCTCCAGAGTAGACACCAAAGCATCATAGTCGTCGAAAACATCAGGATGATAAACGTCTCGAGGTCATCGAGCATTGTTGGGTAATTTTCTGCCACGCCGACTTTCACAAGGCTCAGACGGTAGATAATAGGCATTACTTTGAGCAAAGTCGCCTCATATCCGACGTAAAAGAGGTATGCAAGGAGGATAAAGGCACACTCCGCCTCTTTTAAGCGTCTGTACTTCCATCGTACAAAGGTGGCCGCGATAAGGACGAAAGTAGCGAGCGAAAAGAGAACAATGACCGCCGCAAGGAGATTTGGTTGCTGGATAATGACTGCATACTGTAGAGGACTAGAATTGCCCATGTTGCGATTAAAAGCCCAGAATCCTCCCCAGGCCCTGCCTGATTGCGTCGCCCCTCCAGCTTGTCTCTCACAGAATTTGCAGACTTCAACACATCGTCGTTAAACCATAACAAAAACGAATACCCAGATTAAAGCGACGACATGGGACAGTCTCCCTGAATACCGTAGATGTCGTCGAGTCTGAGGCGGAGATAAAGATGAAGATGAAGATGAAGAAGTTGGTTCTCCGGGGTTGAGCCAGAGAACTAGGAGTTGCAACAGTAGTGTGCCAGCACTGACCGTCACCTAGTTTGAAGTAGCAGTTAACCGCGGATATTGACCCTTGGAAAACCACCTTTCAATAAGACTTCAATTTTGATCTCATTCAAGGATTTTGCCACGAGAAGAACTTTGCAACAGAGTCTAAGATGAGATCTGCGCTCGTTTGGCGGGTTTGGACTTGCACATATGGTGAGTTTCGTCCCTTGTCAATGAGGCTTGTCCTGCCTGGGATGCATGCAATCCTGTCGATTATGATTGTGCAGTTCTTAACTTCTTCCGATGCCACCAGTAGACAAGGGTCGGTGTCGGTTATCTTTGACGAGACTTCTTCCTCGCCTGATGCTCGATTCACATACTTCCAGGGCTCGTTTCGGGTCGCCGCAGCGCGGCTACATAGTGCACCTCTGCAACCATGAGATAATAAGGAGAAGGAAATCGAGGGGAGAAGCCAACTGTCTTCTCCAAACACTCCATTCGATGCTAAAAGCAAAGGATTTTGCCTTCGCTCTTTTCGTAATGGCGACCAATCACAAAGAGGAATGCAACAGCTCAACCCTCGTTGGGCAAATTGGCGCTCACCGACGACCTGACTGGCGTGAACGACCCTGGCTGGGATCGTGAATCCCTGGCTCTCCGTTCACGAGGATTTCCCTTAAACCCTGTCTTCACGGGACTAAACCGAAAATGTCTGCCACCTTCAAAGTCAGCAAACTCAGGAGGAGGCGGTTTCGCCTCTCAGCTCAGCAGTCGCATTATTTGACCCTGGCCCAACGCAACGAGACCGGCACCTTTAGAGACGATGGTGTTGAATTGTCGCTTGTCGTTCAGTTTGAGGTTGGACCATGAAGCTTGGCGTAATTATGTAAACTAGCTTGCCAAGACTCCGTCGATTTGCCGGACTATGGTTTCGCCGATGTAACCTCCCAAAGCGGGTTAGGTCCATCGATTACATAAGCCGCAGGTTATTCCAGCGTGAAACAATCGACCGCAACGAACCCCCCGACAAGAGTGAAAGATACCGGTCACTGCCTCCAGGAAATATTTTGTTCAGGCTCAGATTATGTTTAGTATTGGGAGCATGTACCACGTATTGCTGCTGAAATTCTTTGGAAAATAACAATGAATCTCAGTGTGCGCCTTTTGGCGAAGTTAGGGCTTCCCTCCAAATGCAGGGATCAGGATTGTCCAGTCAAGATTGCAGGGATTTTCCTGGTGCTTCGCTGTCACTGCAGTCGACAGAAAGGTCCGCTAGCGAGAAAATAAGAGAGGCGGACTGTTTCGTCAGTCAGGATCATGAGCTGGAGGGACCTGCTCGCCAGATGAGCGCGCGCTAACTACTCCTCAAGCTGCAAGCATGAACTCCTTGTTTTTGGTTGAAACATAGGGAAAAGAGACTTGCTGATGATGGCTCATATCTACTACTGCGTATGTATGCCAACTGGACCGGACCTCCGTCGCCATGATCGTTGGCAGGGTTCTTGACGTTTTGGAACAGGAGTCTTCCTTGTGATCGACTGCTAGTCTACTAGGTGCAAGGGACTCCGAGGGCAACCATGACTTTGCCGGCGGACGGGAGAACATCAACCACAAGGTATGAACTCGCCTGGCCACAATTCAGCAGGAAGTCTCGAACCATTTCTATACCCCATCACGCGAGAGCAGCGCATCTCTCTCCGACTCCTTGACTAGACCTTGTACTGGAGTTGCTAGAAGAAGTCAGGACCGTTCAAACATAAGGGCTCCTAGTCTTGCACTTGATTTGCCTTTTTTGATTTCCCACCATCGCAACGGGGTCCCAGGTCCCTTGCCGGAAAGAAGTCATGGTCGAACTGAATCTCAGATAGAAAATGTGAAAGAAGACGCGACGCAGACATACGGCATACGTATCTACGTACCGTAACCCAAGCCCGTGGCGCAAATATCCGGCGCGGGCGACAGTTGCTCTCTGCAGAAGATTTGATCCGCTGGTCGCGGCAGTTGCTTTTCCATATCCTGACAGGCGACCTGGGATCTTGAGTTTTAAGGAACAGAGTTGTTTATACGCGAAGATAGACAGATTCTGCTGATGGTAATCATTGTTTTCGCTTCCTCAAGATGCATAGGTAAGCGAAGGTCAATTCTACAATTTATGTGAGACTGACGCGAGGCATGATTGTGTCAGCTTGGGCGCACCTTGATTTCTTCCGTCGACGATGGTTTGCAGCAATGGCGAGAGCTGGCCATCCCGGCCAGATGATTGCTCGGTGGGGCTTAATGATTTGATCCCCAAACTCCGCAGGCTTTGACCGAACTTCCGCCCCTCTGTTGACATCACCTGGGTCTACTACGTAAGGGTGTTCTATGATCGACGCGAACCGTGCGAACCACTGCACAACTATCTGCTGAGCTGGCCATCAGAATCCCTGGCTCTAATAATGTTTTCGCGCCTTTGCTGATGACAGACTGCACTATACTGGAGGCTGAGGGTCTCGCATGATGCTTTTTGGGTATCTCTGAATCATCTTTCCACAACTCTGGTCTGCAGTGGAGATAGTCTGGGGAGGTCAGACTGCCCGCAAGCGGCTCGTGAGAAGCAACAATCAGCTCTGCATGTTTCTGATTCAGTCTCTATTTAGTTGCAAAAAATGTGCAGGTTCGAGGCTTCAAGTGTTCAATGTTATCTTACACGAACATTTCTTTCAAAAGCCCTGTTCTTCATACAACAAACATTCTTATTTGTTTACACTATTCAGTAATGATCCCGGTTGTATGTACCGATCCAACAATCTTGCTATTATCGACCAGCCAACGAAGAGGACCAAGTTGGTTACCCCGACCCACGACAGTCCTGGACACCGCAGTAACGCAAATAAATTGGGTGCAAATATCACATCTGTCAAAATGGTCCAAGACGGGCCGCCAACCGCCATCGCGGATAACTGCCCGTGGGAGAAGGCTCTGCGAAGCGGTAGATGTTGCATTATCCGTCGCGTAATAATTGCTTGAGTTGCGTCAATCGCATATTCCGTAACGTCGCGTACTTGCAAGCGTATGGGCTGAAACATGAGTCTCCGGTGGCTTCCGTCAAAGCAAACGGCGAGTAGAGAGCGACGCATCAGACGATGCCGAAATTCCTCCGGTTCTCCCAAGTGGTCTATGAATTGTTGCAGCGAGACGCCCGATCACGTCAAAAAACCAGGGGAAGAAAATCAGAACTGACTGAAATGGACCGGAGGAGTCAAACCCCGCATTATGCTCTGCTAGTCCTGGTGAGGCTGCATCACTCAGCTTCGCATGCATCTTTTTTTTCTTCATTTGAATGGCTTAGACTACCTGCGTGTTTGTGTCTAGGAAGTACGGAATAATGATTAACTAGCTTGGATACCTAAGAGGCCCGCCCCTTCCAAGGCCATAACATGGTGATTAAGGTTGGATTTGGGTTCCGCAGTCCCCAGGTTCGGGCTCGGGCTCGGGCTCGAGATCGGGATCGGGACTCGGGGCTCGGAGCATTTGTTTCTCGCTTGTATGTATGTACATTCTTGTGTGTACTTCATCCATCGCATGAGAGAAATTTGTCTTCTATGGTCCCAGGTACTTCACTAACTTCTATTTTCGATTCAAAGATAGTACCTGGACCCGTCGGCCGTGTTCTGCATTTTTACCATCGAAGTTGTCCTAAAATTTGAATGTGAATGAGCAACAAAATGTCCACGAGATGGCCGAAATCAATACGAGGACCAACAAGAGCAGATAGGTATATGAACGTGAAGAGATATTCTCTTCCTGAATGAGCAACCAGCATGCTACCTCGATGTTTCACATTGATTTCCGAAGGAGGACACAACTTCACATGCGTTGCTGAAGCGGAAACGTCCGTTATTTCGCCAGGACTTCAGACTCATCCTGTGTTCCTGTGATCCATCATAAAGGAATCATCTCCCAGAACCGCAGGAAAGACACCAAAGATGCGGTTTCTCTGTCTTCACGGCAAAGGGACCAGTGCGTCCATATTCAAGTCCCAGACAGGTAAGACTCCAACAGTTCGGACGTCTATCCGCATTCTAACATCAAGGCATACAGCTTCTTTCCGCCATAAACTTGATCAGTCCATCACTTTCGACTTTGTAAACGGCCCCTTCCCCTCAAACCCAGCCGCAGACATTGTCCACTTTTATCCCCCGCCATACTTTTCATTCTGGCAAGACAACACGGTCAGTGACATCAAAGCCTCACACGCATGGCTTGCCGAGAAGCTCGCGCGTGACGGGCCCTACGATGGGGTCTTGCTCTTCTCCCAGGGCTGCGCCCTGATATCTAGCTTTCTGCTCTACCACCAAGCCACGAACCCTGGGATTGCACCACCTTTCAAAGTAGCAGTGTTCATCTGCGGAGGCATACCCCTCATGATCCTGGAAGATCTAGGAATCCACGTCAGCCCCAAAGCACACGAATGGGACCAGGCATCTCGCGTGAAGCTGCAAGAAAGCAACCAGCCCCATGCGGTCCTCACGCGCGGAAAGGATCGATGGGTGGAGGTGAATCAGCTGGAAAGTCATCATCAACCGATGAATCTGCATGATGTGTTTGGGCTGGATGTCACGCAGTTGCCGGAGGCGATGCGGATTCGGATTCCGACGGTGCATATTTATGGCGTGAAGGATCCTAGGTTTTCGGCATCTTTGCAGTTGGCGCATTTGTGTGATGGCGGGGTCAAGAGGGTGTTTGATCATGGTGGTGGACATGATATTCCTAGGACGGATGTGGTTTCGGAAAGAATTGCTCAACTGGTTACCTGGGCAGCGCAGATGGCGGAAGCGGAATAACTGTCAGCATTCGAGGTGAATGGATGTGTGCTGAGTATCGCGAGACTATGGAGAGGGAGGCGTACTAGGTATACTCAAGCGAAATCGCCGTGTCGAGTATTGGTAAGATCTATTGTCTATGTACTGTCTGCTGTCTATTCTGGTCGTCTATCTAGAATTTCATCCCACTATGCAAGGAACACAGAAAGACAGGCAAATTGCGACAACTTTTGACCACCAAGGCCCAAATGCTCGTACCGAATTCTCACCCCACAAGCCAGCAACAGCATCGTCCGAGATAAGCACGGATGTCCAAAAATTTAAGCCCACATCTCTCTGAACTTGATGTTGAACTCCTCTTGCAAGAGTTTGAATCCCTTCAACACGTTGATGATGCCGTAATCCTTTCCATCCCAAGTCGGAACAGCTTCCTCGTCCGCTTTGTCCTGTTTCTCAACCTCTTTCTCCTTTTTCTTGGACGTGGCTCTCAAAATCTCATCCTCATCGGCCTCGTCTTCCCAGCTATCAATGACCTTCTTCTTGCGAGTCACAGCTGCCACAGCGGGAGCTGCAGCCGGCGTATCTCGAATTGGAAGGTTCTTTGGATCTGCATCATTTGTCCCCGCGTTGTAATCCTGGAATGCGCCGACATCACGCTCTTCCTCGTGCGCATCACCACTGCCCATAACCTCTATCATATCCGCATCACTGCTCGGTGAAAGCTTGAGAAAGTTCTCCAAGCTAGTCACGATCGTGGCGAGAACTAGCGAGAAGTCGTTGAGCAAGAACCAAATCTCACTCCTGCGAATACCATTGTATTTCTCGATGGCGTGGATGTTACCGTGTTTGTAGAAGTCATAGAGGTACGCATTCAGTGGCATTTGGCCTCCTTCTGGGTGAACTTCCACGTACGGAACGACAGCCTTTTCGAGCCACACGCCGCTACGGACGGTCATGCAGAGGTCAGTGATGTTTTCCCATTTGTCACGGTGACCGGAGAGAGCATAGAACGCCGAAGTATAGCGCACGGGTGGTAGAACAGCGGTACTGGTCATACGTGTCTTGAGCGGTTTATCTCCACCGCACTTCATACCCGTGAGGGGCAAGTTACAATCGGGAGTTGTAACATGCTGTTCAACAAATGTTTTCACATAGGAGCTGTAAATCTCAAGTGTTTCCTTGTTATTCTGCTGCAGAATTTTCGTCGCCTTATGGGGTAGCCGAGGAAGCACGACCACCGATGTCCATTTTTTGGATGCCTTCTTCAGGTCTTCCATGATAGACGGGCGAACCAGTCGACGGCCAAAAAGGTGAGACATGACGAGCATCAACGTAAGCAAAACTGGTTTAGGCTCATGGTCAATGTTCTTGCAAAGGCCATGGAAATAACCATCTTTGAGCAACGCGTGGAAAGCGAAACTGGCGTTTTCAACGAAGTAAAGGTGAGAGACACACCCTGCGAAATTTAGAGGAATACCGGTAGGCCCTAAAAGATGGCTGCGGCGCAGATATTCGATGGAAAATCGCAAATGGTGCAAAACGGTCTGTTTCGCCTCCCCTCCACCTGAATAGATGCGCGCACATGAGAACACGGAGTTCACCATCTTCACTGCATTAGATGCCTGTTTCGATTCATGTAGCAATGTAAAAAGACGGAGAACCAAACTGGTTGTAATCGGGAAATGGCCATTGAGATCTGGGAGTTTTGAGCTCAGCAATCGGCAGACCTTTGTATAGGATAGGCCCTGGAAGACGACATTTCCGAGCGTGTCGAACCCACGACGACCAGCACGACCGGCAGCCTGACGGAAGTTAAGCGCGGTCAAGAAAACAGAATCTCCTGAAAAAACAACTGTTTTACATGGCATGTTGATACCAAGTGCAAGAGTGCCTGTGGCGATCACAACGCGCAAGTATCCCTTGCGGAAAAGGGTCTCCACCACCTGGCGATATTTGCGGTTCATACCAGCGTGATGAACACCGATACCGCGTCGCAAGGCAGTGATGAGCCACTCATCATTCTCACCAAGGCGACGCCTCAGCTGCTTAGCACATTCCTCGAATTCCGATGGTGTGAGTTTCTTAAAATCTGCAAAGTGGAAGCCTTCCACTGGGGTTTCAGGGTCGAACAATTCATAGGAACTGGTTTCGGCTGATGCTGAGTCTTGCATCCTGTCTTCTGGCGACATGTCGTCCTCATTTCTTTTACCCTTCTTCTTCGCATCCGCTGGGCCTTTCTTCTTGGCCATCTTCTCCTTCATTATTTTCCAGGCTTCCCATCCGGCGAGCTTATCCTTCCAGGCTTGGCTTGAATTCTTCCAATGATCCTCGGCTTCTTTAAGCTGCGCCAACAACCTTTGGCCGATAGATTCACAGCCGACCCGGTCGTAATTGAAAAAGAGCGCCGGAAGGCCTCCTTGCTGGTGCAGTGAGCAAATTAGAGGAAGTGTTGTGTCCAAATATTCGCCCGGAACGATGTTCTTTGGGGTTTCAGACTCCTTGACCTTTCCGGACGAAATCTGAAGCTGGGGTTGCTGCGCATTCCGGATGGAGCTCGTGAGTTCTTTCAAAACCAGCTCAAAAGGTGATTTGGGATGTTCCATCCAGGTTTTCAGGAGCACCTTCAGTTTCGCTTCCCACTGAACGATGTCGACTTTGCGAATGACGTTTGGTAGGGCTAGTGAAGGATCAAGAGACTTATCGACAGGGAATTCCGGAGTCTGATGCTTGCTCATCGCATTCCACAACATCAAGCAGTCGCGTGCTTCAAGAGTCAAGTCGTCTGGCATTCCTCTGGAACGGTCTACCAGAGATGCCACAGGATGCATAAATGCCATACCCAGCGCGTTGTCAAGCCCTGGAGGTGCAAACGGAATAGTTTCTGGTAGTCCATTAAACAAGAATTTTTTGGGTGGTTTGTAGACATATTTTCGTAGATCTGAGTAACGGTAGCGGTATTCGATCGTCGTGAGATCGACTCCATTCGCTTTTTGGGTCATCCCGAGCCATTCGCTAAACTTTTGAGGGTTTCCTACTGTGGCCGAAAGAGCGATGATTGGGCATGGCGCGAGAAGCAGAAGCTGTTCCCACACAACACCATCCTCGACTTGGCCAATACAGTGGATTTCGTCGAAAATGATACGCTTCACACGGCTTGACCAAGAGCTCGCATTGGCTGGCGCCAAAAGCATAATCTGCAAAATATGTGGAACAGTGACTAGGACCTGACAGCCTGTAGGGTTGTTGATGCGGTAGTCGCGTGTGTGTATGGCCCATACGGACTTGCCGCCGTGCTTGAACGATTTGGAGAATCGCGCTTGAACTTCGGCAGCAATCTGGTTGACAAGCGCCTTGGTTGGGGCGACGTATACCAAGACTCCGTCATCGTCTTCCTCGAGGATTTTCTTCATGGCGTAGAACCTATGAGGTTACGTTAGGATTGCGAGCTAAAGGCACAAACACAAAAACTAGGATAAAAGAACTCACGAAATAAAGGTTTTACCAGCGGAAGTCGGCGCAACCACAAACAAACTTCTCTTCGCATCGATCTCATCCAAGACATTCCGTTGCCACTCATCCGGTTCAAAGTCACGCACTCGAGGATCGGGCGCTGAACCCATGTTCCTGTCAAAGAAAGGAGCAGCATGAAGCAATTGGAACTCAGTCGCTGACAATCCAATATCAAGGTTCGCTGCTTTGCTGGGATCAAGGGATGTGAATTGGATGGTTGATTTCGTTGATTTCCGATGAGATTGGACGTCAAGCTCCACTGCTGGCAACCGGAGAGCTTTCACGGTTTTCGTGAGACATTCAGCAATTTCTGTCGTTACTCCCACTTTCATCTTTGCAATCCTGCAGACTGTGTCCCAAATAAACGCTGCGATATGGAGAGAACTATCACGCTCACCCGAAGCACACTTGGCAACCCATATCAGAAGTAAAACGTTAAGTAAGTAGGTCGAAACTTCAGCTTGTATTACCTCACGGTTATCATTTGGGCGGCTCATCAGGTATTGCTTGGCCTTGAGAAAGCGTGCTGCAAGGTTTGATTCTTTATCAAAAGTGGCCCTCATATTAACCCATGCTTGGATCTGCTTGTCCACTGCTTCATTCCGCTTTTTCTCGTTGGCAGCCGCAGCTACCTCTTTAATAGAGGGTTTATTCTTGGTGCCAGCTTTTGCTGTGCCTTTTTTCTCTTTCCCTTTAGCAGGAGCAGGTTCGATGGCCTTTGGTGCTCCCGAGGTTTTTTGCCTTGCGTCTTTGGCAGAACGTACGAAGACCGACTCCGGCTCGAGAAGTCCGCCGGCAGCATTCGTTAAACTTGCAGCATAGTCTCTCATTTCAGCCATGAAGAACTGATTGCGTCGATGCGCAAAAAATATTTGCTTCTCAGTCATTTTCATGACGTTTCCCTTACCACCAACAGGTCGCCGGTGGTTGTGCCAATGGCTGATCTCCTGGAAGACCCGCGAGGTATTCTTTTTCATAAGCTGGTCGTCAGATTTATCTGTGGACAGATGAACTGGGGCCAAATGAGGATTGAAAACAGGATGACTGAAAGGAAGCACGGGTCTAGCATTCATGGATGCAGAGACTATTTTGGCCACCTTTTCCTTTTTTGTTGGTGTATTACCTGCCAGAGTTAGAAAGGCCAAAAATAGAGAGGTAAATTATTGAATCTTACCTGTTCCTGGAGCTTCAGGTTTCAAGGTAACACCACAAAGACGGTTCAGCAGCGAAGCAAGGTTGTCAAAATTTGAAACAACTGAAGGCTCAGACCTAACAAGTGCACTAGCGTCACCTAAGAGATGAGAAAAGAGCCGACCATCGATGATATCTGCTAGGTCGCAAGGCGTAGGATTACTGGCCATGGCTGCTTTCCAAGAATCGGACGTGAGGACTAAATTGGCGGCCTCGACAAATTTTCCCAAGAAAGAGTGTTCTGCGGTCATGCCCACTGATTTCACTGCGCGGTCAGATAGAGAACACTCGTGTAACACAGAAGTGTGCAATAGCATAGCGCGGGACTCTTTCGTGCTCCCGCTGTCCAAGGTGCCTGACTTGAACATCAAACTCAAAGCCAGGACGACGGCCAGATCGCTTTGGCTTAAATCTGAACATTGGGAATATTCTATGTTGCCCAGAAGATCTTGCAAAATATTCTGGTTAAGTCTTTCTGCTTTAGGGGTATTCAGGCCATCAATCTGAGGGGAATTGGTGATTTTATTCGCGAGAGCGTCGATGTCAATGTCATCATCATCATCATCATCATCATCAGCCCCGGATTCTGTATCCGGGTCGCTTTCATCATCATCAGTCTGGTCAGAGTCTTGAGATGCTATTTTAGTATTGTTTATTAATTTTCGGGCAACCCCCGCAACGCCCTCAACAATCATCACCATGACCTGCCCATGACAAAAGTCAGCTTTTCAACATTTAAGTACTAGCCGGTGAAATGAATGAACGAACCTTAGTATCCCGGCATTCTAGGCCATTGACAAGGGCAATGTTGTAGCTCAGTCCGACAAACCAATTTATCATAAATCGGAAACCGAGAGCATGCAGGGGCCGTTGGACTGCATCCTCCTCAGGGTTTTCTTCGTCATCGGAATCCTCTGAGTCACCTGAGGATGAAAGTTCATCAAAAAGGTCCGCTTCGGCCTCTTCAATCTCCCGCTCGTTTGAGTTAACAACCGAAGCGTCTGCCAACTCTTTATCAGAAAAGGCACCATCATGGCACATGAAGAAATATGTTCCAGATGTGGACAAGTAGTCTAAGAAACTCTGATCCCGGTAAGAATCAAATCGCTTTACTCCAATAGACGGAGCGGCTGCGTTAAGATTAGATTGCAGGTGTTGTATGATAGCCTCCCGGGCTAGTAGGCAACGAGAACGAAGATCTGGCGGCGTGTTTGGGGGAATGCACAGCCACGCATTCTCCTTGAAGAAGACCACTTGAAAGTTACATTTTCGCTGGTATAACGAGCGAAGGAAGTTTTCAACAATGTAGGTGGCGTGTAGCAATTGGAATCCGGGGTTGAAGTCCAAATTCTTATCTGAGAACGCGTGGAGGAGTAAGGAGTCGCCTTCGATGAGGAACAATTCGTCGCCTGCGTAGTCACCCACTAAGTCGACGGTTCGCGTCTGGAGGCTCGCATACCTAGGCTTTCGAGTTAGTAGAGCCATATACGAGCGGGCTGTCTTTGGATCGCTTACCAGTCTAACAGGGCTCGTGATGAAACCATGTTTAAATGACAGGCATAGAAGGGACGTTGCACTTCAGCGATTATGTGCCACGCGAATCTGATCGCCTATGCTAGACAAAAAAATGTTGAGGAATTGGGAGATGAAAATTTTGTGCTCCGTAGATGAGAGCTGTTTGTTTAAGAAAACTTGATTTCTTTGCTGCTGCGGGGAGATCCGCGATGGAGCTTTATCGCGGGGATACCAGCTTTTCAAGCCAAGTTCGTCGTGCGAGAGCAAACAAAATACAGAATAGCTACCAGTGCTATCTAGGCAGTACACTCTGCAAGTAATGAATGATACTATTTATATGACTCCAAAGGGAGTCAAAATAATTCTTCGTTGCGATTGACAATCATGACAACAGATGCCGCCTCTTAACAAGAAGGAATAAATTAAGCTTAGCTAACCAACGAACAATCCCACCAAAAGTGCCAAGGAAGGGAATTGAGTCTCTCAGCCTTAAGCTGTTACGTAATCCAGCTACCCCTGCACGTGACCAGCCTATCGCCTTATATAGTTGTAGCTTGATCCTATAGATCCAATCAACAACTATCTTCACTTATCATAAGCTAGGGGGCTTACCTAAGCCAGCATCGGAGAGCGTCAATATTTAATCCGACGCCGCTCGTGAGACTAGTTACCTAAGAAAGTCTCTCTCAACCTCACCTCAATCCATCTCATCTCAACTTCGAGTCGCATTTGAACTCAATCTCACTTCCAAAATACTGGAAATTGCACTCGTCAGGGGATGAATCATTCGGATAATTTGCAGTCGCTTACTTGCTGGGCACATCACGCTTTCTGTCATTCAAATCCCTTGCCTTAACTATTCAAGTGCTTCTATCGTTTTCAAACGCGCTCTCGAGTCCCAAATCGTTCGCAGGACTCCTGGTTTCTGGGAGGACCGTACCCATAAAATGGCTCGTGAGAAACCTCCCAATGCCAGTGCCAGCCTCCTTACGTGCTACACTCGCCTCTGCTTTTGGCCAATCATGCAAATCGCATGAAGCACTTAAGCCGACGCTTCCCTCCCGGGTCGTGACTCGAAAAGCCCATGAACTTGAAACAATTCCGTGATTCAATATGCTCGGGAAAAGGGTTCAAAGTGACGCTTCTCCCATCCCCGGTATCCTCTGTAGGTTTTGAACGATAAGATGCAGGTCCCAAAATTCCAAAGCCAGAGGAACTGGTGCTTCGACATAATCCCCCACCTGATCTAGGCTCGTCAATTTTCATCTTGATGAAAAAGTGTTGTTCCTCAGACTAACGTCGACGACTGCTCCCTTCGCAGGGCAACCCAGCCAACACTGTCGACGAGATGTCGCATATCTTTTTCAGCGCCTTTAGTAATAGTGCTTCGTATGACATGCAAATCGCTGCGTCCCGCGCGAGTCTACGGATAGACAATCAAAGGAAAGCAATCCCGCCGGTACAGAGAAGTTAAATGCCGTTTTCTTCTTTTTCGCGGCGACCGATCCTCTATCAACGCTCCCGCCAATTTGGCGCCAAGGGGTGCGTCGGGTGCCCACCCATAGGTCATAAAAGCCGCCCAACATTCAATCTCTGGTCAGTGAAAACTGCACAGATGTGGCGATATGTACCGCTGCATTATATATGTGCCCTAAGAACAAATAGCTTGCCATGGCCGTGCATGCTATGGTTTTGGACAGTCGCACAGAAACCTCCGGAATATCTGCCAAGTCGCTATATGTGATTAAACCTTGAGAAGGATCAAGGGAAGTATTTTCAAATGTGCTAGTCAGCGACCACAAGAGATGCACTGGTACTATTCCATGTATTGATATCAGCACGATTGTCAGTTGGCTGCTTTGGTAATTCACATGTACAGCCCAATTGGGCATGTACTCTCTTGGCCCAGCAGCCAACTCGAAAATTCCCATTGTTGATTCTTTCAGTCGTTGTTTTGCGATGTGAACTTCCGGCCGCGGGGAGTTGCTGGTGCGCATTTTTCGATGGAGGTTGGCAGTTGACCGTTCGCCCTTGACTGCAAATATGGACATGCGCCCATCTCTCATCTCAATCATGAGAAAGGCTTACTTGATGGCTTGCGCGTTGATTCTTTGAACAGGGTTTCCCAATAATAATGAGCGCATTACAAGTTGACTTGGAATTGACGCTGTTTCTTCCATCTCTTATCGACCAAACCATTCTATAGGTCGTGGGACGTTACCATCCGGCAGATTCATGTAGGATATGACCAAAACGCTGACCAACTAACACGTGGGCTCCGACGGTTCTCAGGAGTCATAGTTTTGGCTACCGCATCAATAGCAGAGGCCCCGTGGGTATGTATGCACGAGGTAGGGTGGAACCCATTCCCGCCATGCCCGCCGCCCACCGCGCCGTACATAGTTGTGCGACCTTAAGACCCGAATATTTCTTCAGTCATGGCAGCCTGCTTTGGTGCCTTTTGGGTTATACGGAGCACTCCGCACACCCATTGCGGTAGTCTCTATCTATATCTCCAAGTCTACGCTTGAGTCTGCCGACACAACTTACTATCAGGTAATACAAACACGGGCCTGTTGATTCGCCTGTAAGTTATTTGTCCGACCCTCTTCTAGGTGCGCCTTAACACTTACAACTAATCCGCTCTGAGAACGAATCCCGAGATCTAGATTCTTTGTATACCTACATCTCAATTTACTCCGGGCATATTTTGATGTCCCCCAGTAACGGATAGACGCGTCCCCTTGCCACCCCAAGGATGACAACCTGAGTGTCCCATCGGACATATTATGGGGCTACGTTCGCATACGGCAGGATCTCGTACAGAACCCTATTGATTAGCAGCCCGACTTGAAATAATGATTTCAACAGATTCCCTGTTCTTAATTTCAAGTCGGTATATACTGCCGAGAACAGTACCATCACCTTATTTTCTGTATTTATTCGCTCTCCTTTGCCAACTGCAGGAGTGTGTATTGATGTGTTAGAGCACCCTACCACGTCAGATCAACATGGGAAATCATATTCGGGTATATCTCTTTGGAGATCAGACGTTCGATGTCGGCACAAAACTTCGTGGTCTTCTGCACTCAACTGAATCACCTACTTTGGATCGCTTCTTCCAACAAGCGTATTTCGATCTGCGTTCTGAGATAGCACGACTTCCCGTTCATGAACGGAACATATACCCAAGATTTGCGAACCTCGCTGAGCTTTTAGCATGGCGGGAACGGCAACAGTTTCCAAATGTTGCCCTTGACAATGCTTTGACATGTATCTATCAGCTGGGGTATTTCATCAGGTAAGTCCTGCGGCCTTCCCTTTGGTTTGAATGCATAATAATGAGAAGAGTCTTAGACAGCATGAAGGAGTCGGTCGCTCGTATCCACTACCTGGCGTTGCATGTCTGGCAGGCCTCTGCACAGGGACTCTGTCAGCTGCTGCGGCCAGTTGCTCTAAAAACATGGCCGAACTACTTCTAGTTGCCTCTAAGACCGTCTCTGTTGCCTTTCGCGCAGGACTCTGCGCGTGGGACGTGGGCAAAAGTTTAGATAAATCTATGGGACCTTGGTCCATGGTTATCTCGAGCAATGCACCTGCAGAAGTGGCAGAAAGACTGGAAAACTTCTCTAAGGTTAGGGTAAGTCAGAGTCGATGTGACTGTTCAAGCTAAATCTGACTTTGTGTAGGATCTGCCGCCAACGGCCCAGCCTTATATTAGCGCAACTTTGGCCAGTGCCATGACCATCAGCGGGCCGCCAGCCATTCTTCATGAATTTTGCTGTAGTGAGCGGTCCAAAAAGGTCTCAGCAACGGCTATTCCCATATATGCACCGTTTCATCGTGCGTCCTTATTTTCTGACGCCGATATCGATTTCATTTTGGAGACAATAGACGCCGATTTTTCCCAGCACTTTACTGCTACGTTACCAGTTGTATCTAGCACTACAGGCCAATTGATTGAGGCTAAAGACCTCCGATCTCATCTAAGAGAGGCACTGAAGCAAATCCTTACCGAACCCATTAGTTGGAACAAATTTTGCCTAGGGCTAGCAGAGTTCATCCGACCTACAAGGATTCCACAATTTGAAGTTCGACCGGTTGGGACAACAGCAGACTCAGCTTTATCTACCAGTTTAAATCATTTGTTGCAGTCGACCGAGATTCCGGGCACTATTTCCGGACACACTCATGGAAATCATGTGCTTCCTGAAGGAACTTTTAACGCAGGTACAAACGGTGCGAAGATTGCCATAGTAGGCGTATCCGGAAGGTATCCTGGTGCCGAAAACAACGACCAATTTTGGGACGTCCTTCGTGAGGGCCGTGATACGCATAAGGAGGTCCCACCGACTCGTTGGGATGCCAGAACCCATTGCGATCCTACAGGCACGAAGAAAAACACGAGTATCACTCCGTATGGCTGCTGGCTCGACAATCCGGGCCTTTTCGATGCGCGCTTTTTCAACATGTCTCCTCGAGAAACACCACAGGTTGACCCCGCTCAAAGAATGGCGCTGATGGCCGCTTACGAGGCGATGGAACAGGCTGGCATTGTTCCTGATGCCACGCCGTCAACCCGGAAAGAGCGGGTTGGGGTAGTCTTTGGAGCTACTAGCAATGATTGGATGGAGACCAATAGTGCTCAAGACATTGACACTTACTATATTCCTGGTGGCAACCGAGCGTTCATCCCTGGACGCATAAATTACTTTTTCAAGTTCAGTGGGCCAAGCTACAGCGTTGATACTGCTTGCTCTTCGAGTCTTGCGGCTATCCACATTGCCTGTAATGCTCTGTGGAGAGGAGATGTCGACACGGCTATCGCAGGTGGGACTAATGTTCTCACCAATCCGGATCCCACAGCAGGTCTGGATCGAGGTCATTTTCTGTCGCGGACGGGGAATTGCAAAACCTTTGACGATCAGGCAGACGGCTACTGTCGCGCTGAAGGTGTCGCCACCATTATTCTCAAGCGTCTTGAGGATGCCATAGCCGACCGCGACCCAATCCAGGGACTAATTCTCGGCGCTTATACCAACCACTCGGCGGAAGCGGAGTCGATCACCCGTCCGCATGTCGGTGCGCAGCGAAACATTTTCCACAAAATCCTAAGCTGTGCCGGTGTTGACCCGTATACGGTGAGTTATGTTGAGATGCACGGCACAGGAACCCAAGCTGGTGATGCCGGTGAAATGGCTTCGGTTCTTCATATATTTGCTCCCGACAATGCCAAAAGACAGCGCAGAGATGACCAAGCTCTTTACCTTGGCTCAGCGAAATCTAACATCGGACATAGCGAGGCTGCGTCTGGAGTCACTTCAGTGGCTAAGGTTCTGCTCATGATGCGGAATAATACTATCCCACCACATTGCGGTATTAAGAACAAAATCAATCGAAAGTTTCCCACCGACCTGGAGGCCAGAAACGTACATATCGCTACAAAGGAGGTTCCATGGAATCGGACTGAAAACGCGCCGCGAAGGGTTTTTGTCAACAATTTCAGTGCCGCGGGCGGCAATTCGGCGATTCTCATGGAGGATGGTCCCCCCGAAAAACCTCTAAAGGGCGTCGATCCCCGTACGTCTCACATGATTGCCGTTTCCGCAAAGTCTGCCACCTCCCTGGCAGCAAATCTGAAGTCGATGCTGGGTTATATTACGTCGAACAGCGATCCCTCGTTGGCACAGCTTTCCTACACAACAACTGCGCGCCGTATGCACCACCACCATCGCCTTATGGTCAGTGGCTCCAATATCGCAGAAATTGAAGCTAAACTAGAACAAGCCAGCATTCGTGGGGATGGTTCAACTCGACCAAAAGCACTACCCAAAATAATGTTCTCGTTCACTGGGCAAGGCAGCGCTTTTGTTGGAATGGCAAGTCAGCTATATCGGCACTTGGCTCAATATCGGTCCAATATCCAACGATTCGATAAGCTTGGCCAGGCTCTCGGATTTCCAACAATTGAGCCGATCTTCCAGGGTGCATCTAGAAGTGACCTATCAGGATTCTCAGCGACTGCCGTTCAATTGGCTAGTGTCTGTATGCAAATGGCCCTATTGCAACTCTGGGCATCTTGGGGTATCGTGCCTGACGTGGTAGTTGGACACAGCCTGGGCGAATACGCCGCTCTGAATGCTGCGGAAGTTCTATCTGACGCTGACACAATTTTCCTTGTTGGGAAACGCGCACAGTTATTGGAGCAGCGGTGCACTCTTGGGACGCACAGCATGCTAGTTGTACAGAGTTCACAGTCAAATCTTGAAACCGTTCTTGCTGGACATGAATATGAAATCGCATGTCTTAATGGCCCGGAAGAAACTGTTCTCGGTGGAGCTACAGAACAAATCAGTATTCTGAAAGGGGTACTTCAGCGACAAGGCTTGAAGACAACATTAATCAGGGTTCCTTATGCCTATCATTCTTCTCAGGTCGATGCAATATTGGAAGATCTTGAAAACGCTGCAAAAGCAGTGAGCTTTCACAAGCCAAAAATCCCCGTGGTTTCCTCACTGTTGGCTCGAGATATTACCGACGGAACTACGTTTCACCCAGATTATCTACGTCGTCATTGTAGAGAACCGGTAAACTTCTTAGGCGCAATGAAATCTGCTCGAGAAAGCCAACTTCTTCCGGAAAGAAGCTGTGTTATCGAAATTGGCCCGCATTCAATCCTCACTGGGCTGACCAAAGCAATCCATGGGTCCCAAATCACCGCATTGCCAACTCTTCAGCGCCGGCAAGATGACTGGAAGATCATTGCTCAAACGCTCTCAGCTTTATATTGTGCAGGAAAGGATATTTGTTGGTCAGAGTATCACCGTGATTTCCAATCATCTCATAAGGTTTTGCAGCTTCCGGCATATAGCTGGGATCTGAAAGATTACTGGATTCAATACGTGCATGATTGGTCGCTACGCAAAGGCGACCCTCCAATGATGGCTTCCTCAGTGGCTCCACTTGACTCAACGACTATACACAAAGTCCTTGAAGATAGTATCAATAAGGTGACGGTGGAGTGCGATATATCACGCGATGACCTCTACCCTCTGGTTCAGGGGCATGAGGTTGACGGAGTTCCGTTGTGTACTCCGGTAAGGAACTTTTTCATATCCAGAGTTTTCTCTTTTGAGGTATCCAAACTAACTATTGTCAGTCTGTGTATGCGGACATTGCTCTCACTGTTGGGTATTATGCGATAAACCGGTATCAGCCTGAAATGAAGCAAAGGCTAGTTGACGTTGCGAAAATGACGATTCAAAAGGCTCTGGTTGCAAAGGGTGATGGTCCTCAACCACTTCGTACATTTGTTACGTTTGACTGGACATCTAACAGCGCAAAATGTCGATTTGTTTCGCTCGACGTAAGTATTCCTAGAAAAGGAATTTAACCCTATATTAACCTGGTCATAGAACAAAGGCAATGCTACTGTCGAACACGCCCACTGTATGATCATTTTCGAGGACCAGACCAGGATGGAAGAGCTAAAACGGGCAGCGCAAGAGACAAAAGAACGTATTGCAGGCCTAAGATCGGGGGTTGAATCAGGCAAGACACAGAGATTCAGTCAAGCTTCGGCATACAAGATGATCGGCCCCTTGGCGCGTTTCCATCACGATTATCGCGCCGTTAACGAGATTATTATGAATGGCACTACGTTGGAGGTGTCTAGCAGTGTTAACTTTAAGGATGTCAAGGCAGCTGGTAAGTTTAATACGCACCCGGCCTATATTGATGCGTTTACCCAGGCTGGAGGGTTTGTCATGAACTGTAACGACGCAAATGATTTGGATGTTGAGGTCTTTGTCAATCATGGATGGGATTCTCTTCAGCTATACGAAGAGTTCTCCGTTGATGAAAGCTATACTACTTTTGTTCAAATGGTTGAGAAAGAAGGCAGAATGTTTGAAGGAGATGTTGTGGTGTTTCGTGGTGATGAGATTGCTGCGAGCTACAAGGGCGTTGTGGTAGGCTCCATCCTGTCCTCTTATTCTCCTTCAAACCGTTAACGATAATCATAGCTTCAAGGCGTCCCACGCAGGCTTTTGCGTTATATATTGTCGGTGGAGGCAGGGAAGAAGCCTACGCCTCCCACGGTAAGAGGACGAGCTCCACAGAAAGTTACTACCACTGCACAAGCCACTATGAAAAACACAACGGCACCAACGACTGAGAATTCAATCCTCAAGTCCGCATTGCAAATCATTGCAGAGGAAAGCGGCGTTGCGATCAGCGACTTGACAGACGACTGTTCCTTTGCCGATATTGGGATTGATTCGCTTCTCTCACTAGTTATAACTAGTCGATTCCGTGAAGAGCTTGATCTTGACCTTGAACTGGAGGATTTCTTCACTAAATACCCGGTTGTTGCGGATCTTAGAGCTTTCCTTGCTTCCACTGCAGTTGGTATTCAATCTGCTATGCTGAACATCGAGGTTACAACCACGATCCCCGGAGATATCGACGAACAGTTACTAGACGACATAGGGAACGGAGGCTTCGGGTCCGCACTTGCAATCATTGCCGAGGAAAGCGGCGTTGCCATTGCTGAACTCACGGATGACTATCTATTTTCTGATATTGGCATTGACTCTCTCCTCTCCTTGGTGATTCTCAGTCGCTTTCGTGAGGAACTGGGTGTTGACATAGACTTTGACTCAGTGTTTACTGATTATCCAGACGTGAAACGCCTGAAGATGCTATTTACTAAGACAGAGCCTGAAGAAGAAACCGTTTTTTCATCAACTGAACCCGCAGATGAAGAGAGCCAAGGGCTACTGCCAGCAACTTCGCTAACCTCCGAATCCGAAAGGGAGGCAGACTTGAACCCTTCAAAACTTGGACCTGTGCCTCCAACGTGGTCTGTGATTCTACAAGGCACGCCGAAAAAGGCCGAAAGGATTCTGTTCTTCTTCCCAGACGGCGCTGGCACAGCAACATCATACTCCCAGATTGGCAGACTTGGTTCTCATATTTGCGTCATAGCTCTAAACTCACCGTTCCGCAAAAATCCAGAGGCATTCAAATGTACACTTGACGAGCTCATCACGAGCTACATTGGTGAAATTCGTCGTCGTCAACCAAACGGCCCATACTATCTCGGCGGGTGGTCTGCTGGTGGTATACTCGCCTACCGTGCCGCGCAGATGCTCACCGAGGCGGGAGAAGCTGTTCAGAGTCTAGTGCTGATAGACTCTCCCGTCCCAGAAGGCCTCGACCAGCTCCCTCCACACTTCTATGATTTCTGCAACGAGACGCAACTTTTCGGGCAGCTGGGCCCCATTTCTGGCACGAATACTCTACCTGAGTGGCTCGTCCCGCATTTCAATGCTACTGTCGACGTTTTGCACGAATACGTTGCCAAACCCTTCCCAGAAGGCAAGTCTCCAGCGGCATCTCTCATCTGGGCTTGCGAAACCGTGCTGGATGGAGTCAACGGGCCGAAACTAGAGCTACGTCCGGATGACCCCGATGACATGAAATTCCTAACGGAAAAGCGGACGGACTTTTCCGCTGGGGGGTGGGGAGAGTTGTTTCCTGGTGTGGAAGTAGTTGTTGAGAAGGCTGAGGGTGCAAATCATTTTTCGATGATGGTAAGCTCCCACCTCTTTTTTCTCGTATGGTTTTGGAGCAACTGGGTTGTGACTGATGGTTCTGATAGAGGGGAGAGCATGCTCGAAAATTGACCGGATTCATCCGACGGGCTGTAGATCGAGGAAGGGATTGAGGATGAAGACTTAGGACTTGGATGTTAGAAATGGTTGTTCATAGAGAACTTTGTCTTTCTTCTTCGTGATTATTCTTCGTGATTAAATTCAAGTCACTATATTCTCCTTCAATGCGCACTACTACATATTGATTAAAAGGTATCATTTTACTCACCAGCTAGATTTCAATGTCACAATCATACGACTTGAATTTGCCGCCCATTCACACTCATGGAACCAATGTAATCAGTGATTGTTGACTCGAATGGATTGTAACTAAATCATGTGCACGTTAAGCGGATTGTTCGTGGGAGTGGGTGTTATCGACAAATAAAAACTTCTAGCCCGAAGCCTGTTCCAGCCCCTTTCTTTGTTTGTTTCAACGAACAATCCGTCAACGCCAGCCATTGTCGAGCACACCACGCTCGCCATCCTCTCTCAAGGCACAACCGTTCATTTTCCCAACTCAGAGCAATTCGCGAGGTGAAAAGAGAGAAACAAATGGGCCCCCGAGCAATCATGGAGCGCCTAAAAGGCCTTTACTCAAAAAAAGGTACGTTTGCAATTGACTCTGTGCCGCTCAGGTACCATTCACTTTATTTCATTCGGCTTCGCGATGCGGGGAACTGATTAATCGGCCAGGTGAACCCGAACCGTTGATTTCGACCAATACTGCCGTCTTTCTGTCGGTAAGGAACTCCCTGGGTTGAGCTCTGGACTCATGTCTGCTGGTGTGCAACAGAAGCGGCCTTTTGATGGCCTTTTTTGCTTCTTTTTGTGTGGTCCTCAGCAGCCACAGAAGCATTTCTGTTGTTGTATCCCAATTCAAGCATGCAGAATCGTTGAACGTCTCACTTCTCGCGATGTTCTACGAGCTCGTGTCATTGCGCTACCTCCTTGCAAAGTATAACAATACTGACAGGAACTTCAGGTCGTTTGCACCCTGCTCTATGTGGTGCCCCTCTACATGTCAAAGGCCAGCAGGCCATCTCCAACCCTGAGTCGTGATGCGCCTTCTGTGATCAGATATCGCGTCCGCGCGGTTATGACCTCGTGCTTTATTTTGAGTGCTGCCACATTCGGCCTGATCGTGTTCAAAGGCCACAGCACGTACATGGAAGCACTTCGACTCTTGGGCTGGTGGCCTATCGCACCGCTAGAAATCGCCCGGTCCCTTCTTCTAACATCCCTCCTCTTCCTAGGATTCCTATTTGAAAGGGGAATCGCGGAGGGAGAATGGAGAAACTGGACTCGAGGGCGGTACTTATTCGAGTCCATCAGCGATTGGGCTGGTTGGCGGAATTATGTAGCGGTACGTCCATGATTGACAATGAGTGAAGCTTGATGGATGAGCTGAACGATTCATTTTCTTGCAGGGCCCGATCACGGAGGAGGTGGCCTTCCGCTCAATCATTGTTACGCTACACTTGATTGCAAGAATCTCACCAACGCGGATTGTGTTCGTTTCACCTCTCTATTTCGGCATCGCGCATGTTCACCATTTTTACGAGTTCAAATTGACACACGCGAATGTGCCTTTGGGACCAACCCTCTTCCGCACAATCTTCCAATTCATTTACACGACGATTTTTGGCTGGTACGCAGCGTTTTTGTACCTCCGGACTGGTTCGCTCTTTGCCGTCATTCTCGTCCATTCATTCTGCAACTGCTGTGGACTGCCTCGACTCTGGGGCCGCGTGCAGGTTGAAGGGCCGCCGCAAACTATCGTTGTGAGGAGCAAGGATGACGAGGACTCCCCGTCGTGGCGGACAGAGCAGCAGCAGCAACTTGGAATTGGGTGGACTGTGGCGTATTATCTGATTTTACTTGCGGGAACTGCTGCGTTTTGGTCCCAGCTTTGGCCATTGACAGAGTCGCCATTTGCGTTGGCGTCTTTTTCTCGGTCACGTTAAATTTTCAGTTGGATGGCATGGGATTGAAAATGTGAGCGAGGTTGATCTATGCTGCGTACTTGTAATTATTCCTTTCCCTTTAGCCTGAGGAATGAACTGGGCGGAGTTTTCACGGATCAAGTGCAGTGCTCGTCTTGCTGCTGTTGTGGTCCAACAAGCGCGGAATCCGAAAAGCCGATATCTCCGATCTAACGCCTACCTGATCGAGCACGCCTGTTAAACATCTATTTACGCCAACAATTGAATAGTTTTCGGCCTCTTCAGTTGCTAATTATCTGATAAGAGTCATTTGCAAGTTGTGTGCCATGTTTCACGACCGCCTGATCCGCTAAAAGCTCAATCGCAGCCATAATGCCTCCACAAATCCCCATCCTCCGTACCACCTTCACCCAGCGTGCTTCCTACTCCGCGTCCCGACGCATCCAGATCCCGCCTCCATTTCCTGTGGTACTGTCGTGTCCTAAGCCAACATGTCCGTGTGCAGAGACACCGAAAGGACTGGATATCGACCACGAGCAGGATCTGAATGGAACAATGGCGGCGTATTCGCAGCAGGTTTTGATCGCGACGGGACGACCGGACTGGAGGAGTCGCATTGAAGAGGATGGGCAGGATCAAGGGTGGGGAATTCTAGCGAGCCGGTTGAAAAGGTTACTTGGGAGGGGAGGGAAGTATTCTGATGTAAGTTGAAAATTCGGCGCTATGCGGTACAAAGTATCCATGGAAGGGCTGGTTGGGAAAGGAGACCTTTTCTTTTGATGGCGACTGACTGACTCTATTATCTACGAGAAAGAATAGCCATATAATAACATCATGATTACGAATTCCTCGTTTACGCCTGAATCAGATTCGAGTTCCGCGCCGAAATATGCGTCGGCATTCCTATTCCCTAGCTTTTTGTATCTGCCCAGGATACCTCTCGACGAACAAGGGCTGGACAGGTTCGCAAGGGCCTTTTTGCTCCCAACCAAAGTGCACTCGGCACACGATATCCTCCCTGCAGAAAAGCGCGCGGCGATGAAACGGGAACCCGAACTACAGTCTACCTTTCCTGACATGATAAAATTACGATATTCCCCTACCATCCTTATCTGCGGTCATGGACATCGAGATGAACGATGCGGGATAATGGGACCGCTACTTCAGGGCGAGTTCCGTCGTGTGCTGAAGCAGGAAGGGTTCTCGGTCGGAGGAGATAACCCTGATGGTCTGGGCCATGCGAATGTCGAGTTGATAAGCCACGTTGGTGGTCATAAATATGCTGGGAACGTGATTGTATATCTTCCGCCGTCCATTGGATCGACGTCGAACGCGTCAGACGCGCTGGCTGGGAAGGGGATCTGGTATGGACGGGTTGAGCCAAAGCATGTGGAAGGAATTGTAAAAGAGACGGTGTTGAACGGCCGTGTTGTGAGAGATCATTTTCGCGGTGGTGTTGAGGAGGGTGGGATTCTGAGACTGTAAATAAGAATATAGCAATTATGTTAATAGACTAGAGCATTGTTTGTATAGCGGATAAAGAAACAATGAGAGATATGATCATATTAAGAACAAACGTGAAGAATAATGAGTAGAGTATGAACAACACGCGGCTCAACGCGTCCATCGCAGATCTTATCAATCTCATCAGATTAGATTGGATTTAAAATACACTAAGCCGTTATTGGAATAGCGCCATAACTATCTCGATTCCTCAGCGACTTCAGGGCTCGTCCACCTTTGCTTCCAAAGCCTCTGGCAAGCTCTTTGGTCCCGGTATTCGAAACGATGAGGAGAGGTTACAATGCGACTCCAACTCATACTGGGACGCGTCGTTCCCCCTCACAGGTCAATTCCAGTTAGCACACTCACCCAGTTGCGTTCTCACCGGATCTTCCTCCGCACCGCTTCCACCGTCACCGCCCGAAAACTCGACCTACTCGCCGTTGATAAGAAATGGAAAGCGAAATGGCAGTCAAAGAAGGGGACGCCTTCTCCTTCGTCTCCGTGCTCGAACTCCGGAGCCGCAGAGAAGGCGTATATCTTGCCCATGTTCCCGTATCCGTCGGGGACATTGCACATGGGTCATGTTCGGGTGTATACGATATCCGATGTGTTGGCGCGGTTCAAGCGAATGAAAGGATATGATGTACTCCATCCAATGGGTTGGGATGCGTTTGGACTTCCGGCGGAAAATGCGGCGATTGAAAGGGGCATCAGCCCGGCAGATTGGACGAAGGAGAACATTGCTAAGATGAAGGAGCAGTTAAAGGCGTTGGGAACGGAATTTGATTGGGATAGGGTATGATTCTGATATAAGTTTTTTGCGGAGAGCCTGTGAAGAATCTTGAGCCGGTATGGAAAGAGAATGCTGATTGGGAATGGTTTGCGCCCATTGCGCAACGAGGTTGTTGGCAGGAGTTTATGACATGTTCACCGGAATTTTATAAACATACCCAGCGGCTATTTTTGATGCTTCATGAAAAAGGTCTGGCGTATCAGGCGAAAGCGATGGTCAATTACGATCCGGTGGACAAGACTGTTTTGGCAAACGAGCAGGTACTCGATATCCCTTCCTCAACTTTGGAATAGTGATGTTCTCTGACGATTGTCAAAATAGGTTGATGCAAACGGATGTTCGTGGCGGTCCGGTGCCAAAGTTGAAAAACGCGAATTGAAACAGTGGTTCTTCCGGATAACTGCGTTCAAGGAAGCTCTGCTCAAGGATCTTGTTTTCCTGGCGAGTGGATGGCCGGATCGTATTCTATCTATGCAGCGACACTGGCTCGGAAAATCGACAGGTGCGCGGTTGAAGTTCAAGATAACTGCACCTAGTGAGGATATTGATGTTCAGGTTTTCACCACACGTGCGGATACCTTGCCCGGAGCTCATTACATCGCTTTGTCCACGGACCACCAATTGGTAACGAGGCTAGCAAAGGCGGATTCCAAACTCAAATCCTTCATTGACTCCGCAAGCTCCCTCCCTCCTGATTCAAAGGTAGGTTACCGTTTGCCCAGTGCGGAAGCGACCAATCCACTGCATGCAATTGAGAACAATGTCAATATTCCGACGAAACTCCCTGTTTTTGTAGCTCCATACGTTCTTGGAGACTACGGGGAGGGGGCTGTAATGGGTGTTCCCGGCCACGATTCTCGGGATTTTGCCTTCTGGGCAGAAAATACTCACTCGGCGCCGGTGCTCTCAGTAGTCGAGCCAGGTATGTCGGACCAGCCTTGCGAAAGGCAAGATATACCGAAAATTGAACCATTCCTTGGAGAAGGAACTCTCAATGAACTGTGTGGAAGATTTACTGGTCTTTCTTCAAAAGAAGCGAGAGAAAGCATCGTCTCAAGCCTTCGGGATTTAAATAACTCTGCGGACTTCGCTGAAAGCTGGCGCCTGCGCGATTGGCTGATAAGCAGGCAACGGTACTGGGGAGCACCAATTCCCATAATTCACTGCAGCGACTGTGGTGCAGTTCCTGTTCCTACCGATCAACTGCCTGTAGAATTACCTACGGTCGACGGTGCTGGGCTGAAAGGAAAAACCGGAAACCCACTCGAATCGGCTGAAGAGTGGCTGAACACACCTTGCCCAAGCTGCAAAAAGCCAGCCAAGAGAGACACTGACACGATGGATACTTTTGTCGATTCGTCGTGGTACTTTCTACGATTCCTGGATCCGTCTAATGAAGGAAAACCATTTTCCGCTTCGTTGGCGCGGCCAGTTGACACTTATATTGGTGGCATTGAACATGCCATTTTGCATTTGCTTTACTCTCGGTTTATATACAAGTTTCTGTCCGCCTCGGGATTGATACAAGGTGTCCAACAAACTAAACCCGATGCACCAGAGCCCTTCCTTACATTGCTTTCGCAGGGAATGGTGCACGGGAAAACGTTTTCTGACCCAGCCACTGGTCGCTTCCTACGTCCTTCGGAGGTTGACCTCTCAGTGCCTGGATCACCGGTCCTAACGGGGACTAGCATCAAGCCGAATGTCTCCTATGAGAAAATGTCCAAGAGTAAATACAACGGTGTTGATCCGAGTACATGCATAGAACAATACGGAGCAGACGCGACCAGAGCACATATTCTCTTCGCCGCGCCTGTCAGCGAAATTCTTGAGTGGGACGAGACCAAAATCGTGGGCATCCAGCGTTGGTTTAGCCGACTATGGAGAATCATCTCGGACTCGCAACAGTCCTTGGCAACTGGCGAACCCAGCGTAATCCAAGAAGCTATTCTCGCACAGAACAACATTTCTCTCCCGCCCTTGGAACAATTATCCGATACTGAGGCTAATCTTCTCGTCCTCGCACACTCGACAATATCCTCCGTCTCGACATGTCTGGAAAAGAACCCTTATGCCCTCAACACAGTGATATCCGACCTGATCAAACTCACAAACGCCATCTTTTCATCCTCACTTCCTTCTCCCCCCTCACCGTTGTCCACAACCTCAAAAACAATACTCTACATTCTCGTCTCCTCCCTCCTACGCCTCCTAGCCCCAATTGCACCAGCCTTTTCATCTGAGTGCTGGGAAAAACTACACACTATTCTTCTCACAAACCCCAGTGCAACCACTAATGCAAATACGCCCACACCGTCACCTCCATCAATACTCTTTTCGCCCTGGCCCACACCGCTTCTCTCCGACGCACAACTCGCATCGCTTCAGCAGCGTGGCGCGAAGACCGTGGCAGTGCAGATCAATGGCAAGCTCCGATTCACTGCAACGATTCCGCGCTTCCAACCTTTGCAAGAGACGGAGCAGCAGGAAGAAAGTAAAGGAGGAAAAACAGCGCGAAAGGGGGCCATGAGTGAAGAGGAACAGTCGTGGATCCTGTCCCACGTTCTTGAGACGGAGAAGGGAAAGCTTTGGCTTACGGAGAGGAATGAGTGGGAGAAGAAAAAGCGGGTTGTTGTGGTAGGAGGTGGTAAGGTGGTTAATATTGTTTTTTGAGGAAGAAGAAATGGGTCCGTTTTTGAGCGATTTCAGGTCCTGTGATAGTAGTAGTATTGGATAAACTGTACTGTACATTACTTATATCTACGGGAATTGATTTTTGAATATCAACTAGCGATGACATCTCGACTTACGAGCTCACATATCATGCGCAATGTTCATGATATCGTTAGTAGTTTCATGCTGCTGAATGATTCAAGTCATGTAAGGTCCGTAAGAGCTTTTCTTACATTTCAGTCCTTGGAAAGGACGCTATCAAGAAAAAAACATAGTATACACTAAGATAGCGAAGGCCATCAGGTCCAAAGCAACATGGCGGGGGTCGTTTTAAATTGAAGACGGAAGAGATTGGAATAAACAAAAGAAAAAACAACAACTGTAGACCGTGATAAGATGTATCCTAGTAGCCAAAAGAATCCCCAATGAAGCCATGCATTTATATTGAACCTATAACACCATTCAGGACATGTAAAAAGGTGGCTGTCTGCGTTTTGCGAAAGACGAAAGGAATAGAAAAAGGCGAGTAAAAGATGAGTAGTAAAAGAGGGGGTCAATCCGAAATTCAATCAAGACAGAAGAAAGAGAAAGAGGGTTATATCCATGGCGTTTGTGAATAGGTCTTATCTGGTAATAGTGAAAACCTGTCCGGCAGGGGCCATGCAGAGGATTCCTTTCGCCCTCGCCTAGGCACTCCTTGCGTTAGCTTAGGATTAGAAGGAAGGCCCCTTTGTGCGTTGTTGAATTCATTAATCGATTCAACTGTATATGATGTGCGGATTTCGGTCCAGCGTCTGGAGGTGCGCTCGGATTGTGACGTAGGAGATAATGGTTCTCGGGGAGGTTGGTAAGTCGCATTAGACAAGCTGGGTAAGGACGACGCGTCTTCTGAACTTCTGCTAGCAGCTGAAGGCGGATTTATTTGTAGGGGGTGGATCTGCAGAGGCAAGTCAAGCGACCTCCTGGACATAGGACGGGCCATGTTGCTTGCAGAGGAGAATCGGGGCGGTGCCATGCTCTCAAAATCATAAGCCCGAGTTTGAAGAGTCGCAAGTTTCGAGCTTTGTCTGGGTTGGGACGGTAGCGGCATTGGGATACTGCTAAGACAAAGTCCAATCTGTACTGTAGCGGCACTTATATCCGAAGAGCGTCGCCGATGGTTGAAGTAAGGTTGTGGAGGAAGGAGGACAAAATCGTCGATATCGGTCATGGAAACAATGGATGACTCCCCCGAGCCAGAACTGAAGGATAAAAACGTCTGTCTGTTTTGAGCAGCGTTGTCGGTCAGACGCTCCATAGAACTGCGCCCATCCGGAAAAACAGAATTCAGCCGCGACTTCACTCTTTGCGCCCGGGAACGCGGTTCTCGCTCAACGGGCGGGATAAACTTTTTGCTTGAGAGCTTCACGGCGCTGTTGTTTCTTTCGAGATCAACCGGCATGAACATTTGCCGAGCAACAGCGAAGTCCGTAGAATCGGTGGAGTCGGAGAACCTCCTGGGAGGCTTCATAAACCATACGGGGTTTGCGGATCTGAAAATTATATTTTGGCCACTGGCGCGCAAAAGGACGAAGAGTACGCCATTCACAATTCCGAACAGGTTTATCACGATGGACATCATCATCGCTGGAATAGTAGTCGAATGCGACACCGTAGCCTCGACCCAAAATGGCAAGGTAAACGCCTACAGACTGTAAGTCCGTGAATGCCTTTAAAAAGTTGGAAAAATTATCAACACTCACAAATATCGCCGCATTAACGAACAGGTAATAAACCATATTGCGAGCTGCAATACTTTGTTCAAAACTCAACTTCTCGGGCCGTCGGAGTCGCCATGACAGGGTTATCGCGTTGAGAACGAAAAAGAGAATCAGCGCGGAAGCTATCCCTGTACCGATATCTGCCCAAGGTTCAATCCACTGTGTCAATTCCGCGGTGCATATGTCCATAGTCACAGGTCTGAAGTACGATGGTATCCAAGTCAAGACCAGAAATACGAGAATGACGATCCAGTTGATTGAAGGGTAGCTTCGACACGGTGAGCCTGAGCACGCAGGATGGATGCTCCTGAATGCAGCTTCGGAACTAAAAATTAATATGGTATATCCAATGACCCATGCAGCTAGCCACAAACGATTAGTAGACGAATTCGCACGATTTCGAAATCGTACTTACAGGTCCACGTAACCTGAGAGTATACCCGACAATTGTTTGTTAGAACATCCTGAAGACCCATAGTTTGCACCGCGATAAATACTGAGCCCTGCACCATCGTGGCAAGGGCCAGCACATTGGAAAAGGCATGAGCGGTTGGTATTTTGGTAAGAAACTCGATTCTCCTACACTGGATTAGTTCACAAATCCGATGTAGACAGGTAGGATCGCATACCTTCGAGGCACCTTAAGACTTGCTACCCGCCAACTATCGTACAAGACGGTTGCCACAACTGCCGTGGACGCAAAGACATTGAACGCCGCCGTCACAACAAGAGATATCCGACTCTGAATGCTGAATTTGAGAAAGAGTGTGTCGACCAAAGTCGCATTGCCGACGAACTCGACATGAGCCTTCTGTAACACTTCGAATATTGGATCTGCCATGGCCTCTGGTATTCAGAACCACGGGGGACCAAATGAAGGCGACAGAAATTCTATAAGTTCCCGCATAACATTGAACGAGGGACACGATTATCGACTTTTGGAGAAAAAAGAGTGTGAAAAGGCCTGAGCATGGTGGACTCCAAATGTCGTAATCAAAAGAAACGCTGTCAATAAACACGCCCTGTCAACGCAATCCCATTGTGGGCGGTAGAAATGTGAAGGTCAACGTACTTCTCCTATGAGCTTTTGGGGAGAAGGATTGGAACAGGCGGGAAGAAAAGAACAGTTTCCATGCGACTTGGAAGCAGAAAACGAAGCTTGGTATATTCGCTGGTTCAAATTCCCATTTACTTGACACTGTTCAAGCAGTCATGGTTTCAGTGGCGAAGCTGGAGCATTGAGAGGAATTTAGCATTCGATCCGGCTTAGACGGGTGGCTCAATGGTCAAGAAAGCACAATGAGCACATGATGCAAGAACCCATCCCGGCCATATTTGTCATGGCGCGGTGTATTCATGAATGTCATACCCAGAGTCACTGAGCTAGATGCTTCAGAGGACCACGGATAATGGATCCGTCGGAGAAAATAGCGATAAGAGAGAGGGATTGCTCACCTGTTCTTCGATAAGAACAGGTAAAATCTCAGCGAAGTACCAGGGTCATGCAGGCTGAAACCGGAGAGAGGCAGGTACCTCCAGTGCTCCATCCATGACTAGAATGACATCGGAAAATGGATGCTAACCCAATGGGGGTAACAGGATTTTGAATCCTGTAACAATCTGACACGGGAGTTGAAGGGGCGGAGATATGGTTCAAGAGGTAAAACCGGCAGGCCACTTTAGGAATGAATTTGCCTGCCCAATGCTTCTAGAACCTCTCTGAGAGCCTTTATTCTTCTGGTGTGAACATTCACAAGCATGGGAATTTCCCAAGTTTGCATTATAAATCGCGGTCGCCACCACTTGAAGCTCATTTTCATCTCGCGAGCCGGATTCTTTTTATTTCGAATTCCGAATGGACTTATCTGTCACCGGATATTAGCGGAGCAGAAGCAGTGATGTCTTGTGCCCGATAAGATTTCGAAGCTCCCAATTACCTCTGACCCTCCGGAGGTAGCTTCGTTATCCAGGCTGCAATGTTCGAGAGAGAAAACGTGCGTCTCCCACGAGCTTTGATAATTCTTGCTTACTCCGTATTTCAAAAGAAAACGGTAAAAGCAACGGGGATTGCCAGTTCGCCGCCCGTCAAAGTGCGAAGCGGGTTTTGGGGTGAACAATTCCGATTCCACAGTTGTGGCAACTATCGTCACAACTCCTCTTTATCGTCAGGCAGTGAAACGGGGTCTTTGCTGCCCCTGTCCAAAGTGGCAGCACAGGACTTGCCAAAAAGAAGCATCCTTGCCACGGAAAATTCTCCTAGGTTCGAGTGACCCTGGCCTTGAGGGCTAGTATGCATCGAAATGCAGCCATCCGTCGCTCAGGCCATGACGACTGTGCACAGATCGGCAGAGCCAAAGACAATAACGGCCCGAATTCGCTTCATCTGGGTCGAAAAGGGCCAGGAGAGCCTCCAAGATGGTATACATACGCCGTCAAGGCGGACCTCTAGGGGGTTCCTACATGGTCCGTTCAAAGCTCATCGGATTAGTTAGAAGATAAGGGGATTATCGGTGCTGTTCTCCACTCTGCAGCCAGCATCCGTCCACTATCCCGTCACATATCTTACCCATAACGTATCAAAAAGTAGGCTGACGCTCTTCGCATGATGAATGACACAACAACAGTTTCACCATTTGGAGGGCGACGTTGAGGTGAGGTTGGCGGCTACACGATCACGTGCAACTAATCATCCGATTCCTTGAAGTTTTAGCCAATCGAATCGTAGCATGGATGATATCAAGTGGGGCTGAGTATCCTCCACACTTTTCGCATCTCCTTTACCCCTCAACCATATCCTCACGCAAATTGCATGATATTCCCACGATACACGGGTAAACACACTCAAGGATCTCGAAATATGGGGAACCCAAGGCATGGGCCAAGTCATCTTTCTCATCTCTGCTGTCAGATTTAGACACTCTTTACATCACTTTCTGGGACCTCCAATTGGGATGGAATCTCCATCTCCTTATTTCCTTCAACCTCTGAACATTCTATATCTTTCTACCAGTTTGCACGTTAACTGATTTCCGTTTCTCAAGTCATTCATATTGTTAAAGGTAAGTATCGTTATTGAATAATGCCGTTAAAAGTTACATCATAGCATTACAACAGGGCTCGCTTTCCAGCCCAATGCTGTTTATATGCACGCAAAGTGTTTCATAAGGTTTCCCTCATTGGTTATTTAACTGCGCTCCTCGTCCTGAATTTGTTTCCGCTGACCATAAGCCTTAGTGACGTAGTCACCCTGATGAACGATAAGATCTTCGAGTTTATAATCGAACTTGCCGGAGAAGTACGACTCGAGAATGTCCTTGGTTCCCTGTGCATAGCGGATCTGAGCATCAATGGAAGTTCCGGACATGTGTGGGACCATAGCGTTGCCGCCACCCCATGGGCCTTGGGCATATCGAAGTGGGTGATCTTTGGGAGCAGGTTGTGGGAACCACACATCACCACCATATCCACGAAGATGGCCCGATTTGACAGCTTCTGCGACGTCTTCTTTGACAACAATGGCGCCACGGGCAGTGTTGACGAGCCAGGAACCTATTAATAGTACTCAGTATACCAGAACATTCTCAATTGTGAAAAATATTGACTTACCCTTCTTCATCTTCGAGATCAGTTCCTTGTTGAACAGACCGCGAGTCTTCTCGTGGAGAGGGCAGTTGATGGTAACAACGTCACACTGTGCCAACATTTCCTCCAAGTTGTCAACACGACGACATCCGATTTCCTTTTCAACCTCGGGGCTGAGAGGCTGATAATCGTAGTAAAGGAGCTCTTTGCAGTCAAATGGCTTAAGGCGGCGAAGCACGCGCTCACCAATACGGCCAACGGCAACGGTGCCAACGACCTTTCCTTCAAGATCATACTCGTTCTTTGCAACAGCAGCAACGTCCCATTCGCCATTCGCAATTTGTTGGTGGGCTGGGACAAAATTTCGGACGAGGACCAAGATAGTCATTACGACATGTTCGGCGACAGACACGACATTGCATCCAGTAACCTCAGCGACGGTTACACCGCCATTGGTCTTGTTCGCAGCGTTTAGGTCAACGTGATCGGAGCCGACACCAGCTGTCACGGCAAGTTTAAGATTTTTGGCCTTTGCCAAACGCTCAGCAGTGAGATACCCGGGATGGAATCTGCAACAGCAAAGGCGTCAGAAAACCCCAACTGATATAGAATAACCTGCGGCAGTGAAGTACTCACGGAGTAGTGATAATGATTTCTGCATCAACGAGTTCACGGTCAAATGTCGAGTTTTCGCCCTCCTTGTCACATGTGGTAACCAAGGTGTGACCCTGATCTTCCAGCCATTTTCTCAACCCAAGTTCGTTCTGGGTTGTTCCCAAAAGACCTGGTTGCTGCTTCGCATGCTCCCCGCCCTAAATCAGTAGTTAGAACCCTGCTTGTTCAAATTGAAGTCCAATCCAACTGCGATTCTGCTCGAGTACCGCAAGACTCTGCAACCAATGGAGAATAGGCTTATGGGAGACCGAAGACTTACATCATACATAACCATAAGAACTTTGCCCTGTAATTTAGAGGTGGCTGTCAGTGTCCGGACAGTATTCAATGGGAGAGAAGAGGAAGAGGGCCGAAGCCTCCTTCGACCTGCGAAGAGGGAAGAAGCAGGGCGAGGAAGGCTTCGAGATAAGGAGCGGAGAATTACCATTTTGACGAATTGTAGAGAAGCCTCGAGATAACACTTGGAATTCAAAGACAAGAGCTGTGTACGTGGTCGATCAAAGGATGCTTTGGACTTCTTATACTTCAAAGCCGTGGATGAAGTGAGGTTAGCAAATTGGAGTCCGGTGAACTTAAGCCAGAATGAGGCATTGTTTCCCTCACGAGCGGGGGAGAGGTAGCTGCCATTTTCAGACAGGGCGGAGAAGACTTCTCCAACTCACAACCAACTCACCTCTTTCAATATCCGCAATATCAATGCTTCCGTCAATTTGCTGGAGGAGAAGAGGTAAAGAATATGCGAAGCGGAAGCTATGCGAACGAAAGAGAAAAGAAGGGAAAAAAGGCGACCAGGCAGCTTGATCGCAAATATATAAGTTGCGGCCTCCCAAGGTTAGTCCATCAAGCTTCGTTTGCCGGCGGATATTGCCTCCAGAGCCAATTCCAGTAAGCACCCACATCTTTTTGAACGTTAACCTGCTAACTGGTTCAATTGCACAGATTCAATCCTGGCTGCAAAGGGTCATTGCGCGACACTGCCCCGCATTTGTCAACGACATCGAGTGGGAGGGTGCGTAGGGAGTACTACCTTGGAGACACTCATTGGAGACCTCATCACCGACGTCCATCCAGAACCAGAATGCTACACCAATGAGGATAACCAATGCACATATTCCCACCGTTCCGAAACATGGATTTACTACGTAGTATGTGTACGGCCTGGTAGATGCGGATGTGCCTCTGCGGGGTCATGAGAGGAGAAGCACACTTTTACATTCAGAAGGTGACGAGGGGGAAGCATGAGAATGTTTTGAAACATTACTCATTGGGGCTGACTCGGTCCGATCGAACTGGCACCAGGATCATCTCGGGTTTTGTATTCTCTTTTTTTGCTGTTAATGAGGCTTCATAGCACGATTACGTCCATCTCCTCGTTTGCGTGTGCGGACCCGGCGTTCTCCCACTTCGAGCCGTATGCTTTCCATTCTCGGTGCAACGCTTAAGTCAAGGATAAAACCCTCATTATGTCTCAGCCATTTCGCCATCAAAGGCCGCTGCAAAGCCAGATATCATCCCTTCGAGCGTGTGCCACCCATTGTTAACCCCTCGCATCAAGATAGGATGAGGGGTAATTGGCTGACATAATGAGGGGTGAGGTTCTCCGTCATCAAGCTTCAAAGCTCCGATAAGCTTTGCCCTAATTTACCCCGCTGACGCGTCGGGACGCGTTAAAAGTGAACTTGCCCCGAACCCTGAAGAGAGCACGCTAGGAACCCCTGTTAAGTGTACTGACTCTCGAATATATGAAGAAAATGTCAGAAAGAAATGATGATATCTGCTCGAATTCATTCTGTACTTAGGCATCCCGCCCATTCCTTTGCTAACTTGAGATTAGCTTTGATTGCACCAATGTATCTCCTAGTACTGTAGGGAGCAACAAAACGCGCTCCAACAGTCCTACTCGCCTTGTGGAATGGGACCAGAAGAGGAGCTTTACCTCCACTCCCTAGTCAAGCGGAACTGTTTGTATCGACAAAAGAAAGGTTAGTCTATCGCTTACACAAGGAGAGGATCATGAGAAGTTTGGAAGGGATTTCGAGTTAAATAAAACTGAGCTGGATAATGTCGGCGAGTTATGGCAAATGCCGCATGAACTAGTTCTATTTGTATCCAAACTAAACTCAGGAACATAACCTTCTTAATCCTTCTGAGGCTTCCTGCCAGTTTGCCACATGGGACAGGGCAACACATCGAACAGCTGAGTGCAACATTTATGATTAGATGCAACGCAACAAGGACCTGACAACATCCAAAAGAACAACAACCGTGCCATTAGAAAATGGAGGAGATACAACTGTTGAATTTGTGCTTTTTTGTCATTTCCGTCACTCAAGTGGCTTGTGGCTAATTTCACCAATGCCCGTTTGAGGTAAAAGCAATATCGGCAGATGAACCATCTTTATGAGAGGCTCAGAGCTGGCGAATTTGAATCCTCAAAATTCCAATGTACCAAACTATCATGGATTGGACTTGTCGTTCGCTGGAACAAAGAAGGCACGGAACTCAGTTTGGCATGGCGCCTGAGGGGTCAACGTGTTGGCTAGCTCTTGTGCCTGGCGGTCTCGCGACGCAGTCCATTATCAAGGTATCTAAGGAGCAGCTTTCCATTAGCTACAAAGTCCAGTATACCTCCTCGCGCCGCTTGGGGAACTTACTCATAACCTTGTAGTGAAATACAAAATGGCGCGCCTTTTCGTCTGCCCGACCAACTGGCAATGCCTGCTCGGAGACCATGCAAGGTTGGGAAAAATCGAGGTTAACGGGCCTATGAGTTTGTGCGTAAGCGAGATTGAACGGCCAGGTAGACAGGGGAGTAAAAAGGGGTCATAAGGAACAGGTCAACAAACCTCATAGCCCGTCCCTGAACACTAAACGAAGAGATAACCGCGTCCGGATATGTGATGGTTGCCGGTTTAGGCGGCATCAGAAAGTGAGCGATGCGGATGACCGAAACCGAGATCCTTCCCTCTGGATACATGACTTGCGAGTCGTAGTATCCAAATGGAAGGGCCTGCAGTTCTATTGCGAAGATCGAGTGTTAGTTGATTTTTAGAGCCCTTGAAATATGTGATGGCTTACGCGTTGGAAGATTCGCAAACGAAAACAGAATCCTTCGAAACCCGCCTTGGCTACAGATTATAGCACTGTTGATGACCTTTATAAACCAGCCGTCGCAGTCCCTTTCCAGTTCGGCAAACTTGGTCGAATAATGATGGTTGACTGCCGTTCCATCGTCAATTTTCAAAGTTATATGCAGCCCATCTCCCAAAGAGAAGTCGAAGCTCGGCGATAGTCGTATGCAGACATTAAAAATCTGCCCTGGGGGGGCGATGACACTTTTTTCAATCCGCAAAGGATCGATAGCCCAGGGCACAGGGTCGATAACGAACTGGTTGTTGACCGGAGGGTCAAACTCCTCTAGCGCAAAGCCCACGCTGGGAACCTTTATCTGGATTTCTATGTCGTCAAGTATGGCCATCCTCTCAATGGACCAACCAGACCGAATATGATTGGATAGATGATATATCAAGTGCTATCGCCGAAAAAGTGAAGGGTTATGTAGGAGAAGAGCCATGCGTGATGGGGATAAATCATGGAATGGCGAAGAAAAATTGAAAGGTGTTGGTAAACTGAGGAATACCAGTCTTTCTAAATATGCCCTCCCTCGTGTGTTGTGAATAGGGGTTTGTGTTCTTCAATTTCTTTTCTGTTCCCAACTCAATGTGACTGGATAACAGGGAGCTGATAGTTTCTCCATGAATGATCTATTAGCTGAGAGGCCGTCATTTTGACATAAGCCCCATAAGAAGGCTAAAAGGATAAGAGGGAATTCTCGTATACTACGCCTTTGGTTGTTGAAATGCCCTTCTGGTTTATGTTCTTAGGCTTGTTGTGACAAAGGGGCAAGGGCAAAAAAAGAAAGACATGTGAAAAAGTACAGAGGGAAATCCTTCTGCTTGCATTGCGGTGCTGAAAATGTCTGCAGCTGACGGGTATCAAGAATAGATACTCATCTATTGACTGCATAGCATCCCCAAGGCATTTATCGTAGGCCAGTGCGTTGTATGTTGTTGTCCGTCTCATCGTCGCTATCGTCCATGAACCCTTCTTCAAGTTCTCGACTAAGTCGTCCCTCCGTGCCTATAGGATTATCCCTCTGCCTTTCAAGAGCTGCTCTACGAGCAGGATCCATCTCAAATCCAACCATTCCTTCGCCCTCTTCGTCAAATAGACTCCCAGTGTCCCCTTGCGCTTCGACAAGCTGCCCTCGTCTCCATGTGGAAGGAAGGACAAAATGCATCAAGGCATCCGACGCCCGTTCCCGAAGAGAAGATGTGTGGGCTGATATTGTGTGGAGAGGTAGGTATTGAGAGTACCTTTGTCGGTATCGTCGAACAAATGGAATTACGACATAGAATAATATGAGATAGAAGGCTAGGGATATGAGGGCGGGAATAAGAAGGGTCTATGCTCATCAAGTTAGATATAGTTCTACTTATGAACCTGCGGTGCAGACATACCTTCGCAAGACTCATAGAGGACCCCATAGCTCAACAATCAGCCCGATACATTTAGTCGGATTCAAAACCCTTGCTATGGCATTCAACTTCGCCGCGACTTGGACGGTACTTCCCAGCCGACGAAATGGTTGGAAACCCAGAGAACAAAACACCTCCACAACTCTGGTCTTCCAGATCGCCCGTTTTCCCACCTTGTGAAGTAGTCCAAGACTCACGTCATCATTGCAGTTGGCAGCCTTTCCAGACGGATCTTCTTGTGAAGCAGTTTCAGCTTGATCGAACATCAAAATAGCCTGCTGGTGAGGCCAGCTGGTGGAGACCTCACGTGAAACGGCCGCTTAACCCCTTCCGGGCACTCCCCCCTTAGCTTGCGATTCGCTCTAGAACTGCCCCAGACAGACTCACGAATCTTTGTGAAGAATTCAAAGCGATAACAATACCTGTTGTGCTCTCTCTCAAGGGTGCAGAGTCTGTGTTTACCCTATAGTTGAAGTCCGGACCCTTGAATCCTCTTTCCAGGGCCAATACATCGCGTGAGACCCTGCGATCCACCCCTTGTCCCAAGCGGCACTCACGGTTGTCTCGGGAGGATATTCCCCTTCTTCATGCGTCGCTCGCGCGAAGAAGTGGGCCATTCTTTGATCTGGAGGTTGAATCGGTGCGGTGCTCGATATCGTGGTAGGGAGGACAATATCGCGAAATACTTCTCAAAAGCCTTTGCTACCTTAACTACGTGAACCCTGTCGTCGGCTTAGTTACTCTCCCCAGCCGTACCTGCCCCGATGTTGTTGAACACCCAACCTGCCAGCTTAACTACATGACTTGCAAATTCTATCGAAATGCCTCGTCCTCCAACTCCATCGGATAAGCCCAAGCAGTCATCCAGCAAATCGTTCTTCGGGAGGAAACTACACAAGGATCGGGGTGCAGAAGCGAGGGAAGGCGCCTCAGATGGGTTTAGTGTTGCTGGAAGTGCTGCCGGTTCACGATCTTCAAGACATTCGAAAAGAGATTCTCTCTATGCGCTGGACCTTTCCGGTGATACGGGTCCTTCGCCATCTGGAATAATCACAGCAATACCTTACGACAGCGTACCTCCGAACGCGAAATCGCCGATCCCGGTCGATTACCTCCCGAAACCCGATTCCACAGCGCGTAGGGAGCTTTCGTCATACGGTGGAAAAGGTGCTTACGATTATCCTCAATACTCTCCCTCAAGTAGTGCAGCCACTATTCAGAATACCTCGACTCATCTCTCAGGTCCCCGACCTCCTCCTCATTCCAGTATGAGTTACCACGACAAAACAAGCAAGCAGTATTATCCATATTCCACCCCAGAGTCCTCTGCAAATTCTCGGACGTCTTTGGATCAAACGAGTGTCTACTCTTCTGTGTCGTCCGCTACGCGAGCGTCGACGCAAGACACTTCTTCGCGTCTTCTTTCTCCCGGGTATTCTAATGAGCGGTACCCCCCTCCGTCCAGTGCTACTGGCTATCGAAATGTCGACCCATACTCGAATAATTGGCCTAGCTATACCACGGCCCTTCAAATGGCCCCAGATGGTACTTTTCAAAGACCAAAAGATGATAGGGCTGTGGACCAAATGTTTTATGAACTAATGATTAAACGTGGATGGCAAAACTTACCGGAGCAAGCGAAGCGGCAGATGTTGGCGTATCCAACGTCGAAAAAATGGACTTTGGTGCACCAAGACCGCCTCACACAATGGCAAGGAGAGCAGAAACGACGACAGCAAGCCAGGCAAACGTATGGATCCTCGGAAGGGCCCAGAGGTCTGCTCGACCGCGCAGATGAGGAGGGCAGCCCGGAGTGGTATGTAAAGAAGGTGATGGATGATACGATTACAGCCAAAGAGCTTGGAAGTTTAAGCGTCAGTCTACGAACGCAACCTATAAGGTATGCTTTCCATTTATTCCGTCCATTCTTAATCCTCAACGTTAACGTCTGGGTACAGTTGGGTAAAATTGTTTGTGGAGGCCCAAGGGCAAATCGCCTTGACCAGCGTGCTTCTCAAAATCAACCGACGAAAAGCTTCGGGGCCTGCACCTCCTACTTCTCAAACTGGCGATAAAGATTTGGATCGTGAATACGACATTGCCAAATGCCTCAAGGCATTGATGAACAACAAGTACGGAGCTGATGATGCTTTGGCGCACCAGCAAGTTATTGTCGCCTTGGCGAGCTCTCTGATATCTCCTCGCCTGACCACTCGAAAGATGGTCAGCGAGATTTTGACCTTTCTGTGCCATTGGGCTGATGGTCAGGGTCACCTTAAGGTTTTGCAAGCCTTAGACTATGTCAAAAACCTACAGGGGGAAACTGGCCGCTTCGATGCCTGGATGCGAGTCGTCGAAGTCAGCATCGATGGTCGAGGCAAAATGGGGAGCTTGGTGGGTGCCAGCGAAGAGTTCAGGAGCGGTGGTATAGGGATGGAGAACTTGCTCATGGAATACGCTCTTTCCACGATGTTTTTGATAAATATGGTTGTTGATGCGCCCCAAGATGATCTACAGCTTCGCTGCCATATCAGAGCTCAACTTACAGCATGTGGTATCAAACGTCTCCTGGGTAAGATGGAAGGATTCCAGTATGAGGCCATCGACAAGCAAATAGAACGGTACCAGGAGAATGAGGCCATCGACTACGAGGACCTCCTCCAGCGGGAGAGTAGTAGCGTGAAAGATGGCATTGAAGGAGAAGTTACTGACATGAATGATCCCGTTCAAATTACGAATGCGATTGTGTCAAGGCTACGGGGCAGTCGTTCCCGGGACTTTTTCCTGTCTGCCATGCAACATATGTTGCTCATAAGGGAAAATGCAGCGGAGGATGGACATCGGATGTTCCAGCTTGTTGATGCGATGCTCAGTTATGTCGCAATGGATAGGAGGTTACCGGACATGGAATTGCAGCAGAGTCTGAATTTCACGGTTCAAAGTCTTTTGGATAAGCTACACACGGACTCAGAAGCCAGAAGGGCATTCGACGAGTCTCTTGAAGCACGACAAATAGCGGAAGCCGCCATCGCCGAGCGAGATGCGATGAAAGCTCAAATCGAACTGGGAGCTGATGGACTAGTCAAAAAGTTGCACAAGCAAATCGACGAGCAAAACGGAGTCATCGAGCTCCAATCCCGCCAAAACGAATCACTCAAGGCAGAACTTGCCGAAGTGCAGAGGCTACGGGCTCAAGAATTGCAGCGCAACGAACTTGAAACTCGAGAACTATACCTAATGCTTCGTGATGCCCAGGATGTTGCCGCTTCCAAAGCCCGGGGTGGGAAGGAGGGTATTGCCGAGATGGACGCTGGTCAAATGCAAGGTATACTCGACCGCGAAAAGCTCATGGATCGGCTTGAAAGGCAGTTGGAGCGAACCAAGACGCAGTTCAAGTTGGAAGGAAAGGTATGGCAACAAAACGGCCCCTCTGACCGGCTGCGAGAATTGCGAGAACAAATGGATAGCATGTATGTTATGGACAATGAAATCGACGATGAGGAGACTCGACGCAACTTCACGAACAGCACCCTTGGTGCAGTCTCACGGCGGAAAACGCAGGCCGGAAAGGGGACAGATGCTAAAGCAGAATCTAGCGCTGATGACCAGCTGTCAGACGTCGAAGAAAATGAGGAGATGGTTCAGGAGAAGGCACGCTTGGTCGAGATTAAACGTCCTCGCATGAATCCAGAGCAAGCCACAGGACTCTTGAATGAGCTTACCGCCAAAGCCAAGAAAGTGGACCAGACAGACGATGAAGATGAACCACCCAAACCCGAACCAACCCTCCCTAAAACGGAAGAGGTTCCGGCGAAGGGATTAGAAGGCTTCAACGGGCCGCCACCTCCCCCTCCGCCGCCGCTACCAGGGTTTGCCGGAGGTGCTCCACCCCCTCCTCCACCGCCTTTACCTGGATTCTCAGGGGGACCTCCTCCACCCCCTCCACCTCCCTTGCCCGGCTTCGCTGGTGGTGCTCCTCCGCCGCCGCCGCCACCTATGCCAGGAGCTCCAATTCCTCCTCCACCGCCAGGCGCACCGCCCTTACCCGGAGCCTGGAAAGGGAATTATCTTGGATCTGTTCAAGCTACGGCAACATCCAGTCTTGGCCTTCCCTTCATGCGACCGAAAAAGAAACTCAAAGCCCTTCACTGGGACAAGGTTGACACTCCGGAGATCACGGTGTGGGCCACTCACACGCCAACTCATGCATCCAAAGAAGAGAAATATACCGAACTTGCGAAGAAGGGAGTCCTAGATGAAGTCGAGCGACTGTTTATGGCTAAGGAAACTAAGCTTGTTGGCTCACGCTCTTCCAAAAAGAAAGAAAAGAAACAAGTCATTTCCAGGGAATTGATGCACAAGTTCCAAATCGCGATGGCGAAATACTCACAGGTATCAGCTGAAGATCTTGTTCGTATGATCATCCACTGTGATCCTGAAATCCTGAACAATAGTGTCATCATGGAGTTCCTACAACGAGATGACATGTGCACTATTCCAGAAAACACAGCCAAGCTGATGGCCCCATACAGCAAAGACTGGACTGGGCCCAATGCTTCCACCACAACGAGGGAACAGGATCCAAGCGAGCTTACTCGCGAAGATCAGGTTTATCTCCAGACTGCATTCGAACTGCATCACTATTGGAAAGCAAGAATGCGAGCTCTTGCGATGGCCATGTCGTTTGAACCCGAATACGATGTGTTGTCTACCCATCTTCAAGATATCGTTAAAGTTTGTGAATCGCTACGGGATTCTGTTTCACTGATGAACGTCCTTGGTTTGATTCTGGACATTGGCAATTTCATGAATGATTCCAACAAGCAAGCTGTCGGTTTCAAGCTTAGTTCTCTTGCACGTCTCGGGATGGTCAAGGATGATAAAAATGAATCGACTTTTGCGGACCTGGTCGAACGCATTGTTCGAAACCAGTACCCGGAATGGGAAGATTTCCAGGATCAAATCAGCGGTGTCGTGAATATCCAAAAAACCAATATTGACCAACTCCGATCCGACTCTCAAAGGTATATTGATAACATCAAGAACGTTCAATCGAGTCTCGATTCAGGAAACCTCAGCGACCCAAAGAAGTTCCATCCGCAAGACAGGGTGAACATTGTCGTTCAACAGTCAATGAAAGATGCAAGAAGAAAAGCAGAACAAATGCAGCTATACCTAGATGAGATGACCAAAACCTACGACGACATCATGACGTTCTATGGCGAAGACAACACGGATGAGAATGCTCGAAGGGAGTTCTTCGCGAAGCTCGCGGGTTTCTTGCTCGAATGGAAGGTATGTGCCAATTCTATGATACATAGTTCAACGCTCGATAAGATTGCTGATTTTTTCATAACCAGAAATCCAAGGACAAGAATGTTGCATGGGAAGATAACCGACGCCGAATGGAAGCATCTCTAGCCCGTAAACGAGTCAACCCCGCTACCCTTACGAATGGGACTGACGGCACAACTCCCCAAACCGCGGCCAGTAGTGGTGCGATGGATTCTTTGCTGGAGAAGCTGCGTGCTGCCGCTCCACAGGCACGCGATCAGCGCGACCGTCGTCGCCGTGCGAGATTAAAAGAGCGACACCAAGTCCGAGTAGCTTCCGGTCAACGGATACCTGAATTGTCTGTCGAAGAAGGCGAGAAAAACGAAGAAAGTCTCGACAATGGCGAGCACACACCAGAGGCGGAAAATAAGTCTGAAATCGACCCCACTTCTCCTGACGCTCAAACATCCACGAGTGAAGACGTGGCAGATAGAGCCGCTAGCATGCTGCAAGGTCTACGAGAGAGCAAGGATGCCGCGGATGCGACTCGTACTCGTCGACGAGACAGCGCAGAAGAGGCAAGACGCACGCGCAGGATGAGGAGGCGAGTAGTCGGAACCACGTTGAACAAAGATGGCAGCCAGGAGGGTGGTGCTCTGCTGCCACCGGTCCTAGAACCAGAAAGCTGTCAGGACGCTGACGCAGGCGAAACAGCTGCCTCGGATTTACCCAACGAGGCCGAGACAGCTGAATCAGAAGAAAGAGCATCGCAACCTACCACGGTTCCTGCTCTGGACGACTCGGAGAAAATGGAAGAGCCGTGAGCGTTTACACGGTGGGTTAAACGCGCCGCCCATGTCGAAATCCCGGGATTGGGCCCTGTTACACCACATATTCTTTCTTGTATCAAAGACCTGCCCTCTTTTGCCATCCTGTTGCCATATGGCGCTACATCGTTTGTCCTATACTTGGTTTTTTGTTTCTATTTTTCTTCTGCGTTGTGCGAGCATGGGATATATGTTCTTTTGGGAGCGAATCCACATCTGGGGTTCAGCGATTTTGCAGCTGTAAAGCGCCATCATTGCTTTTTGCCGAATGCATGGAGTGCGGATGAGGTGTCTGCCCATTTTGGTATCACATCTCCCTCATTTTTGCTGTATATTGATATCATTTTTGAGTCTTGCGGATTTTGGCAGTTCGGGACGCATGCTCTGTGACGTGTGTTGGAAAGGGACTTTTGCCCGATAACTATACGATTTATTAACATGAACCGGGACGACTGATGTTTTCCTTTGAGAAGGCTAACCTCCCAACTATTAACATTGTATTCAATGTCTGACTTTAATAATAACACAACATTTCTCTCTGCCTCAGTGCTCTCAACACTTCTTGTGCGAGCCAAAGCCTATGTCAAGTTTGCTATAGGATTCTATTATTGGATATAGCTAGGGATGGTATATTCTGTCTTGGAGAATTCCAAATATTATTGAGCCAAGTTCCTGAAAAATAATGATCAAAGAACTGACCTTGCAGACCTAGAACGGAAAGCCAATCTCATTCCCCGGGGCAATAATGAGGCTTCCCGTGCCCTCCGTTATCTATCTAGGGGAAGGAGGGGAATCCATACTCCATGTGCACGGTTGAATTGCCGGTACGGTGCTTCATATCCTTCGATAGAATTCTATCGCATCTGTTCCATATGCCAGAAATGCGGTAGCTCAAACCCGGGGAAGACTAATTTGCCTCTTAAAGTTCGTGTCCATGCAATAATGGGGCGTGAATAATGACACGGGGAATGCCATGTGCGCTGCGAAGACCCCAACACGATCGTTTCCGATCAGTCCCTCCGCTCCCAAGAGAGCCTAGCCAGTGTGCCTCCACGCCGTATGGACGGAGTATACGGAGTACGTATCTTTTCTACATACATAAGTAAGAGAACAGCGAGAAGTGATGCACGTTATTACTGCATGCGCGCCTGATGATGGCAAAAGTCGGCTGCGAAGGCTCTGGTGGACCGTGGACGGCATCCCCCAGAATCAAGAAGAGCCCAGAACCCAGGGCTTTTGACGACAGCCCTTCTCGACTGGGCCAATCCCTGCTCGGCCGCGCATCTCTCGAGATCGTCAACAAATCACGTCTGCCAGGCCTTCTGGAATGAATTTCGCTAAAAGAATGGTGCACGGCGGGTACGGAGGAGACAAGTGGAGAATACAAAAAAAATGATGGGTCAAGCTGCCATGGGGATGAATGTCTCGGCCCTAAGAGCCAAGGCCGATCTTTACGCTGTTGTGCGAGGCCTGCGAGAAGGACAAAACTGACAGGATAAGGGCCGAAAAACAGGCCAGTTTTGGAAGGCCATCACTACATGCGCCGGAGCCCTTTAATGCACTCATGGCATCGTGGGAATCCCCTCGACCGCGGGCTCTGGGATGCCGACATGTAAGAGACCAAATCCCGCGTTGTTACTTGGCTCCTGGTGTATGATGTGCAAGGCGTTGCCGTCCGCCCGCTGTGTACAGTACAATGAGCCGGAAAATATGGGCTCGTACGGTTGAGCAAGCCGATGCTGTCCTGTCCTGGTCAAGAGGGCCAAAATGGTGTGATTCACTGTGTGATTCACTGTGAGATTCTTGTGTCTCGAGGCGTTCGTGAGAATGCTGGTCCTCGCACGCTTGGCGCGTTGAAAAGAAAATGGATCTGACCAACGGCTTTTACGCGTCCTGGCTTTTCTGGCTTGGTGCTAACGAGATAGCGTCCACGGTCTATGAATCAGCTGAAGATCTGCTTACCCACAGATTCGTGTCGGAGTCGGGCCAACAACTCTGCCCTTGTGGTGGCTTGTCTGAAGGATTATTGGCACCCCTTTCTGGACAGAAGAATTAGAACTTTTGGTCCAAAAAATTTCCATGCGGCTTCCTCAGCTGCATCAGAGGACTCTTTATGAAGTAAATAGCAAGCGGACAGGCATTGACCCTCCCTCACTGTGACAGCCTCAACCGAAAAGCAAGAGTTTATTTGGTGGATGAAACGTCCAGCAGCGGGTTGCAGACGCTAACTCACAGGGGGCAAAGTGATCCTCGTCCTTGAGTCCCCTCGTTCGTTCTTCTTCTGGCCTGTCAGAACTTCGAAACCCTCTGCCAGGCGTATCCCCGTCAGTTACGGCTCGTTCTATCTGGGGGAGCGCCTAAAACTTCCTACTCTCGAGCACGCTCGCGGAGAAAGGAATCTTTATTTAATTTCATGCCTTATGCACTAACTAATTGTCTGCGGTGTGGTGGCGCGAATAACTACTAGTAGTTAGTTTCTTCCACTGTGTCCAGCAGACTGGTGCTCGACTTGTTCAGCTCTCCATTGCAGGAATCTGCATCTCGTTTCGATTCGTTTTCGATCATCTGCTCGACCTATGCCATGGGAAAACTGATTTGAGTTAACCTCCCATGGGCTTCCATCTCGCCCTACGCTTCCGCCTCTTCTTGGAATCATCGTCAAGATGATGCCACCGCCCTCAGAGCCTCCCCCAGACGGAGACGTCGACAGGGGGAGGAAACTCAACATCATAATGTGGACTTTATACGCCATTGCAATGCTGCTGCTCTTCGCCCGAGTACTCACCCGGACGCGATTGATCAGATCCTGGGGCTGGGACGACACCTTCGCATGTTTGGCAATGGTATTGTTCTCGCCAGAGGCTTCATAATATCTGCGTTTTCTGACTGCTGCTCAAGGCTACTGCAACCGTGAACTCCGTCTTTCTCTCTATCAGCATCCATTTCGGCACCGGACGACATCGTTACTATCTTGGAACAAGTGAGATTCCAGCGAACAAATACAACTGGCTATCCGCAGGATTTCATGTGATGGCGACGAATTGGGGGAAGCTTTCCGTTGCGTTCTTCCTCATGCGAGTCTTGGATCAAGCGAAGAAACAAAAGCTGTATTTTTACGGAGGCATGATTCTGCTCACCATTATCAACGTCCTCTCCGTATATACGATCTATCGGCAATGCACCCCGACTGCGAAGCTCTGGGATTTCCACGGGGTGGAGGGGAAATGCTGGCATCCCCATGTCGGACGGAACTACGCTTACTTTCAAAGCGGTAAGTTGGATATTAGCCGAATATTCGGGACATGTTCGCTGACATATGTCATCTAGCAATGTCCGCTTTTACCGACTTTCTTCTCGCTGTTTATCCCATCTTCGTAATTCGAAAAATGAAAATGGAGTTGAAAATGAAAATAGGCCTTGGCTTCCTGATGTCCCTTGGCATTATGTACGGTCCCTTTGAATTCAAACGAGCCGACCACTGCGAGTGAAAGCTGACATTTAACCAGTGCGATGATGGCTGTCATCGGTAAATTAATCTATATTGATAAGCGAGCCATTCGAGAAGATGCCACCTGGCACACCTCCGTTCTTATCATCTGGGCGGTGTCTGAGCAATACTTAATCGTAATCGCCGCCTGCATCCCCACGTTGAGCCCGCTCGTCAAACATCTTTCTCGAAGATCCAGTTTCTCTTTCAAAGCCTTTACTAAATCGAGTCGCACACTGTCTCGGTCACCGGACGCATCGAAATATGGCCGGAGCCGCCTCCACAGCGAGATGGGAAGTCAGACCGGGATGACCGTCCTTACGGCAACAGAGCCTCAGATCTATCCGCTCAGCGAGTACAAAGGATGGGTGGGGCCTAATGGAACGAGACACGATGGCGGAAGTCAAGAGGCCATCATCTCTAGAGAAAGCACATTACCGGGTGGTATCATGAAGACCATGGAAGTTTATGTGGATAGCCAACGAGATGGCTCCCAATCTGAAAGTGGAAGTTCTCTTCCAGGGGACTCGATCAGCTCAGTATGAAGCTTGCATCTGAAAGGCTCACAGGGCTTGCGTCATAAAGTCCCGCGATGGATGGGCGTCCCCAGGTTGTGGTATATGTTTAGGTCCGAGGAAGGGGGTTTCCTCTCATGGAATACCACAAGATGGCGGGCTTTGTGGATTACGCATGTACAGTATATACTGCATGCCGCAAATTAATCCTCCCCCCTCCAAACTATGTACATATTAGAAAGCACGATTCCTCTCATTTCGCTGGGAGGACGAACGGGACTCGGCCCTTGATTCCGTGGTTAATAGTTTGACATGCTGATGCAAATGTGAAACCTGCCAGAGCACGGTGTCTGTGCTCGTCAGTGAGCTTAAGGGAAAAGCAGCTAGCTATTCTTTCTTATACCCATAATAATCCGACTCTTGAGGTTGAAGTTCGCCAAGCACGGGGCTCCCGCAGAAACCCCCGGTTCCCCACTCCGCCCCGTGCTCCAGAGCCTCCGCTCCCCAGCGGACTCCGTTGCTGGTCTGTGCTGCACCGTTCCGCCCAGCTTGAATACTCGTTTAGGCCACTCATACTCTGTCCTTCACACTATTTGTCATATTCAAATCGGTCTGGCGTGGAATTCAGGTCGTATGACGAGAATATGTTATGAAGTACCCGAAAAAAGGACATAATGTTACGCAGACCGCAGGTTCTGATGGCGAATGCATGCGCACATTGGTCAGGGTACACTACGGGTGTGCCCTATGTGTGTAGTTACAGGATGCCAGACACCTTTTTCGTGTTGCTTAGTTGCGTACGCCCAAGCTTTAGGAAGAAGCAGAAAATTGCGACCAGCAAGGATTGGGAGGAACCTCCCTCACCTCAACGAGTGCTATGAAATCAACCTAGGCTGCGAATCACCCTCTGGGCGTCGTGGGATTCATTCTCATCGCTCATCAATAATAGCAAAGCAGATGTCCTCGCGGCTCTTTTCTCCATCATTCACATGTGGAGGCGATCGATCCAATTCCACGTGCGAAGCGGGATGATCCTTCAGAACTTCTGGGCCGAGGCTCACCGCCGCCCGCCGTTAGTGCACCTCTTTTCCAAATATCAGACGCAAGCAGTTGATATGATCGCAGCGAGAACAAGATATTAAACACCGAGATGGGAATCATCGCTGTCCTCCCATGTATTCAGCACCTCCATTTATAATCTATTCCAGAGGATTCGGCACCCTCATCCCCGCCCAGCACCATGGCTTCTTTCACGGACCGTCTCATGACCAGCATGAGCAAAGACGCTTCTTTGGCAACAACATGGTCCCTTATCCTCAACTCTTTCTCTCCATCAGCTGTCGAATTCTTCGGGACTCTCATCGTCCAAATTCTCACCTTCTGGCTTCCCTCCCTCTTTCTGCTCTCCCTCGACCGCTGGGCACCCTCCTTCTCCCACCGCCACAAACTCCAACCCATCCCCAAACAACCCACCGCCCAAGAGCTCCGGTCCTGCACCCTCCTCGTCCTACGCAACCAAATCCTCAGTTCCGCCCTACACATCTTCCTCATCTACATCTCACCACGCCCTTCCTACCGAATCGAGCCCTCGCTACCCTCTCTCCCCGAAATAGCCAGAGACTTCATCCTCTCTCTCGTAATCCGCGAAGCTCTCTTCTACTACGGCCATCGCCTCCTACATCATCGCATCCTCTACGCGCGCATCCACAAACTACATCACCGTTTCACTGCGCCCGTCGCGCTGGCCGCGCAGTACGCGCACCCCATCGAACATCTGGGCGCAAACATCCTGCCCATCACACTGCCACCGATGCTGCTGGGGAGCCATATCCTCACCTTTTGGATATTTCTCTCCTACGAGCTGGTTAACACGGCACTGGTGCACAGTGGGTATGATTTCGTGAGTGGTATCGCGAAGATGCATGATTTGCATCATGAAAAGTTCAATCTGAACTATGGCTCGATTGGGTTGCTGGATTGGTTTCATGGGACGAATAAGTTGCATAAGAAAGCAGTGAATTAAAACTGGGTACTGTGAAAAATGAAGTATAGTGGGATGGACCAAGAATCTAACGAATATTGTGAAATATATGGAGGAACGGTAGTACTAATCATAGACGGGAATAGAGACGAAACCAGCAGCATGGAGTAGGAGTATACTGCTATTATGATATCTACAACCTATCTTTGCAATTGGGGATGTTTGGAAGCTACTAATTGACCAGTCAATTGTTGTGAGGGGTATTTTGATATCGGCTAGTTTGTTCAATGAAGCAACCCTTCCTGGTTTCTGCGGTTGAAACTTCCCTTGAAACTTCCGGCCATCTTTAGTGCCATGGTCTCGCATGCCTTAGCCATGGATCTGCTGGCTGTACCCGAAAGCATCTATTGCATGTACTAGTCACACCCCAACCAGAGACCGAACCCTTGATACAATTATCAGAGACTCATAAACAGCTCCCGATACTTCATTACGTGTCCATATATTACTGTATATTAGTATGCGAGAGTAACTAACCTACCTCTCAAATTATGCACGCTTTAGGCTCGCTTTCAGCCCTGGTATATGCTTCGGAACGAACAGAGAAACAAACCGGCAGATACCAAAATATCAAACCGTCTTAAAATTGACCGGGCCAGCCCATTGTCTCGTCCGCTTACCATAGATCTGCAACCCAATCATCAACAGAAATGCAAAGGAGCAGAATCCGGCCATTGTCCCGAACTGCTCAATCGCACCCTGTTTCTCCGCCCATTCGACCATGGAGTAACTGACAATGAAACCACCAGTGGTACGCGCAAAGTTGACCCACGCTGCGACCTCGCCGGACGCCTCTGGGTAGCTGTCGAGCACATATGCGTTTACAGCGACTGTTGTGATCATGATTCCAAAGACGTACAGACCCCAACCAAGCGACGCAAGCATGTAATGGTATTCTCTCTCGAGGGCGTGACCGAGAAGCACGATGCCGGATATCATGAATGGCATGGCCACCCACGAAGCAGCATAGCGTGCTTCGGGCTCAAAGCGTCCGTTGTTCCTCTTCGTGGCGATAGTAGCAATCACATCATGGAGCCAATGGCCCGCAATTTCACCAAGAATAGCAGCGACAACTGGAGTAAAATAGAAAAACCCTGAATCGCATTAGCCATGAACTTGACATAACTTATGTGGTTGGATATACCAATTTGCCTTGGTCCGAATCCGTACAAAGGTCCTAAGAATATGGACAGTGTTGTGTTTATGCCAACGACCCAGGCAAAAGTGAGAAGGTAGTATAGCATCGAGATCAGGACTGGCAGCTTGAACAGAACAATAGCCGGGCGCATCATCGCATCCTTGAATGTAGTCCTCAAATGTCGACTTTGCCATTGTTCAACCCCAATCATCCGCTTCCACTGGGATTCGCGTTTCGGTTGCTGGTCATCTGGAAGTTTTCGATCATAATAAGTCTCATCCACGAGAAAAATGACTGCGATTAAGCAAAGGCCGGTCATAATGAAGTGTATTCCGAAAGCCCACTGCCATTTCTGCGTGTTGATAATGAAAGCTGTAAAAAGAGGCCCCATGTACGGGGACACAATGATGAAACTCGACCAGATATTAATTTTCCTTGCGTGCTCATGGAAAAAGAACATGTCTTTGATAAACATGAGACCACCCTGAACCTATATTTAGCCATCAATTGGAATTAAGGGGTACCCATACGTACTGCTTGCATGACAGTCGAAAAAAATCCGTTTAATATTCTAGCAGCCTGGAAAACGAGGTATTAGCACAACATTTACCACAAAAGTTACAAAGACGTAACTCACCATGAATGATTCGAATGTTACTGCGGCCGTACACCAGATTGCAGTTGCCAAAGCAATGACCAAGAACCAAAACAAGACAGGGTATCTTCCGAAGTATGCGGATAGGGCGACGACGAAGATGCCGCCTGCGCCCAACATGAAGACATTTCCGACCTGAGAGTGGTTCACTTCATCCTCAGTCATGCCCCAGATGCTACGATTCAAAAGATCAATACAACCTAATGCTCGATCTGTCACAGAGCCGAATTCTCACCTGGCTTGCGCGATAAGAGTAACCGCTCCCGTTGCACTTCCATAATCCGGCAAAAAAGCTGTAGCAGAAATCACCACGAGGATAACTGCCTTTTTAAAGTCGGACCAGTTCAGGGGATCAGCTGGAGAGAGGCTAGGTTGAGGAATTAGAATTGTATGTCCATCCCTCGCTGTCTTTAGTTCCCTATTTTCCATCTGACTTGCATCGAGAGTGTAACCATTTTGTTCGCCAATGGCCTCGAGATCGCCATTCATGGCAACATGGACGGCTGGTGGCTTTTCCCCGGAAATATTTCTCGAGAGAGAATTCCTGCCCATGCCTCCAAGTGCCATTGATGACTGAACTCTGCAACGGCGAATTTGAAAGAGATAGAAGAATGGCAACTAAGAGAGAGATAAAGTGAATTAAAATAAGTCCCCAAGGGCATTAGAAATCGTTGCAGGGCAATGCGGTGCAAAAAAGAGCAAAAGTTGAAAGCGTAAACTGAATCTTGATTTTCAAGGAAGAGAGAGAGATTGAATGTAGGTAAAGAGGTCGGACAACGCAGGATGGAGTAGTAGCGAGCACATATACTACTTTATATCACGGAAAAGGGAACATGGGGATAACGAGTTACATGGCTGCAGAGAACAAGCGGAAAGCTTGATGACTTGTCAATCATTGTCGTGGGTGAATAGGACTCCCCGTTCACACCTTCTCCGGTACCGCCTGTAGAATGAGATATATATAAGTCTGAAAGAGGCCGACATGCTGAAGCGTTTCACAACTTTTGGTGTGCGCTGAGATCAAGCTAGGCCTGCAGATATGGATAATTTGCCAGTCATGCCCTAATGGTCATCAGAGTAGACACCACGGAATATTCCGAGGAGGATGGAAGGTCTTATCGTCTGTGAGCCCGATAGTGGCCCCAGTCAAGCATGCTTGATAACATCTCAATGTATTCCTTGCTCGATAAGTCAAATGAACTGTTGCATTTTGTTACCGATCAAAATTCGGTGGTACCTTAATCATCCTAGAACACCCAATTTTGTTTGCTTTTCGGTGACACTTTGATCCCCTGCAAAGGCTCTTGCCCGCCTGCAGCCGGTGCATACCGCCACTTGGGGGTGCTTTGATATTCGGTGACTTCTTGATATGCAAGCATGCGGCGTGGCTTATTTGACTGGTAAGAAAAGAAAGGACCGTCGTCGTCAATCGAACTATGCGATGTCAGTGGCGTTTCTTTGTAAAGAATTCAGGAACGGTTTCAAGATGAAAATCTGATCCAGCAGCCCGAGAACGAGGAGAGTGGTGAGTATGAGCCCATCTCTGTCGCAACATCAACCTGCAGGAGAGACGCAACAAGAGAACCCTTTATGAGTCTTTCGAAGTTGTATTCGAGATGTTGATAACTATAGATCGCGGATATTTATTCTTCCAGAAACCGTCCACGAAACCTTTGGTTAGTTGCGACCTCGCTACTCCAAAAGCGGTTTGGTTCGCTGATAGGTGCGTAGCAAGTGAATTTCATTGGCCACAGGATTCGAGCATCGCGACTTGATGCCCGACTTTCCCGGCCGATTTGATATCAGACGGATGAGGTTTTTGCTACGCCCGTCAGGGGATGTACTACAGTATGTAGTGTATCAGTGCTCCGCCCAACCACTGAAGTTCTGTTTAGAGTAGACATGTAATAGGCGAGATAAGGGATTTCGAAAGATGGGATCGTGGCTTCGCGCTCTCGAAAAGAATCTGACGATCGATGGGGATCAAGAATGACTGGCGGCTCTGGCATACATACATAGTACAGGTCACTGCTCCACCCAGTGCGCCGAACAGCCATGCTCACGACGCAAAGCCCAATCACTAGACGCCCAGCCGTCGTAAAACTGATGAGCTGGAAGTTGAACAATCAAACTCGCCCAACGAGCACACTCTCAAGGAGTTGGAGATATTTTTCGCTGCTGCTGCTGATTGTTGAGATGAAGAGCGCCTAGGCCATCAAGGGCGCAAATCAAGGTATTTGTAGACTGGTCTACCGGGTTTTGTGCATAGAAATGACTCTAGCCAGTGAGTTCTGATGGCTGATTATCGGTATTTCGGTGAATTTAACCATGAATTCCCGGCCAGTACGAAGGGCGAAGCATCTCTGGCGTTTCTTTATTTCTTTTCAGACACAAAAGGCTTCATTTCGCTGTCGACATCATTACTCACATTTGTAGGCAACGATTCGCTTCGCACCAGTCGCGCATGCTTTCTTCCTCTGGCAGTTTAGCGTCTGATTCTCATTCCGCAACCCCCTCTTTAAGGCTGCCGTAAATTTTAGTAGTTTTGCCTCGAACAGCCAGCTCTCTTGGACAAGCCACTGCTCGGCATTGAACAGCATATCGTCGTCCTGACCGCGGTGAAGAACACTGCAAGTATGGACAAAGGGCGATTCCAATGGATAGAATATCCTCGAGCGTTTTAGCCAACCTGTCCTGATGGCAATGTGTTTCCGAATTCTCAGAAATATGACACGGTGTAGTAACGCGCGGTCAGGAAGAGGGGGCTTTATCCATATTTGTAACAGACGCGAATGCTGGGCTGCAAAATGTGAGGGATAATATCTCCGTTTGCTGAAGCTCCCAAGCAGTCAGTAGTCCAAAGCATCTTTGAATATAATAAGCAGTTTCATATAACTGTAATAGAGCGAATTGGGTTGAGAATCAATACATCCTTTTCGCTTAATTCCAAAAGATGTCAGACGAGTCTAGACGCTCGACGTGAATTTGTGATGTCGGGAAACGAGAGACGTTGGAAGAAACTTTCCAAGACCAGCTTTCACGTGACCGATGGTTTTCGAGCTCAAAAAGAAACAGAAATCCGTCCAAAGAATGATGCCACTCAAGTCGTTCAGTTTACATCAGTCGTCGTTGCGTATGCGAAGAATCCCTAGTCCTCTGGTGCGCCGGGTACTGTCCTCCCGTCCAAGATGGACTCCGTTCCGCCATCGAAACTTCCTACCAGGACTGCTCCTCCGGAAATGTCCTCCTGTGTCAGCTAGAAGCTTTGCGACGAAGAGCGAGCCTGTCTCTCCTATAGATGGAGCTCAAGCGACCATATACGCGTTATCCACAGCACCTGGAAGGGCTGCGATAGCAATCGTGCGGGTATCCGGCCCGGCTTGCGTGCAGGTATATGACTCAAACAATATTCTTCTTTTTCGTAGCCCGTCCTGCTCACTGACAGCCTTTGTAACTTAGATATATAACCGCTTATGCCCTGGCTCTCCTCTCCCAAAACCACGCTATGCCAGTCTCAGAACCCTATATGATCCCGACCAGCCTCCCTCGACTAACACAATCCTCGACTCGGGCGCCTTAGTGTTGTACTTTCCGTCCCCAAAGACTGTGACAGGCGAGGATGTTCTCGAACTACATATCCACGGTAGCCCCGCCGTGATCAAAGCGGTGCTCAATGCTATTCCTAAATGCACGGAGAATAAGTCGAAACTTGGTGCACAGCCGTCCATCCGGTATGCCGAGCCAGGCGAATTCACGCGCCGGGCTTTCCTTAATGACCGATTGGATCTGCCGCAGATTGAGGCGTTGGGCAATACTCTAGCAGCCGATACTGAGCAACAGCGTCGTTTGGCTGTCAGAGGCACAAGTGACACGCTGTCTGCGAGATATGAAGACTGGAGGCATGAATTGCTCTACGCGCGTGGGGAATTGGAAGCACTGATTGATTTCTCCGAGGACCAACACTTCGACGAATCCGTGGACGATTTTGTGGTGTCAGTGAGAGGACAGGTCCGCAGGCTGCTAAGTCAGATTAGAATACACATCGAAAACGCGTCCAAGGGCGAATTGCTGCGCAGTGGGGTCAAGGTTGCATTGCTGGGTGCTCCGAATGCAGGAAAGAGCTCGTTGTTGAATCGAATTGTGGGTCGCGAAGCAGCGATTGTGAGTAGCGAGGAGGGGACTACTCGTGACATCGTGGACGTCGGCGTCGATATGGGCGGGTGGCTCTGCAAGTTTGGTGATATGGCAGGGCTACGATCTGCGCCGACCATGCCGACGGGTAAGATTGGTCCCATCGGAGAGGTTGAGAAGGAGGGAATACGCCGAGCCAAGGCGCGTGCACTGGAATCCGATCTGGTGATAGCAGTCCTGTCGCTCGAAGACAGCCAGGACGGTTCCTCCCTGAAACTGGAGCCAGAGGTCGTTGATGCGGTTCAGGAATGCTTGGGCCTTAACAAACGAGTTATCGTCGCGATCAACAAGACCGATAAATGGCCAGCAAACAATACCGTACAACAATACTCTGACGCAGTGAAAACGGTCTGCGCTACATTTCCGGGTTTCGAGCAAGATCAAATCTACGCGATTTCTTGCAAGGAAGCACAGAATGGATGTCTAGACAAACAGGACGCCGGAAGTATCCAAAGCCTATTAAAAGGGCTGATCCACGCGTTCGAAGATATGGCAATGCCCGCAAGGGTGGAAGAAGCAGATAATCAATATGACTTTTCGTATTATCAAGACTCATTGGGAGTCACACACAGACAAAGTTCTAGTCTACAGATATGCGCCGACCATCTAGAAGCCTTTCTATCCCAAACCATGCCAAACCAAGACGCTAACATCGCAGGAGACAATCGCGAAGATGACAACAATACTAACGACAATAAAACACAAACTCCAGAAGATGCTTTCGCTAAAAATCAAATGCCGGTTGCTGAAAATGAGATCGATATAGTGGTCGCGGCAGAGCACTTGCGATTTGCAGCAGAGTCGCTGGCGAAGATCACGGGCCGCGGTGAGGGTGGTGATGTGGAGAGTGTTTTGGGAGTGGTGTTTGAAAAGTCGGTCTCGTCCCATCCATAATGTTTCGTTCAAAAAGAAAAATTCTCCAAGGTTCTGAAGACTGACGATTGAGATCTCTTCGATAGGTTCTGCGTCGGGAAGTGAAGTTTCAGTTCACGGCCAGTCGAGATCCGACTCGAAACGCATCTTCCACAAACTCCACTCGGTCGATTCCATGTCCTCCGGGGCTTTTTTTTTCTTTTTCTTTCTCATCTGAATTGTCTCCTCCGACAGGAGTCCTTTTTCTCGCTCACACTTGTTGCTTGATATAAACGTCCCGCGCCGACCAAACCGCTCGCGCCACTCCAGGAAGGGAGTGGTTTTACTCCTCAAATTTTTGGGCATGTTTAGGACTCGTCGTCCATGTCGCATACGTCGTTATAGCCGCCTCTTCCCTGTCGATTGACTGGAGGGGTTTGAGATCCAGAGGACTGGTTAGGACCGTTGTAGCCGCCACGTCCCATTTTGATGAAGTGTTTTTGAAAAGCGGGAAAACGAGGGTTTTTGATATATTCCAGGAACTGGAAAGGGGTTCTTCGAGGGTTCTGGAGTTTTGACTGGTTTCTTCGTGCGATTGACTTAGTTGTAGCCTCCACGACCCATGGATTGACATATATAGAACGGAGGAAACTCTTGTTGCAGTTGAGGCGAGATATGTGCTTGTTGAATTGCAGAAGGCAGATCGAGACGGGTATTTAAACTTTGGTTCACAAAGAAGAATTGGCGTAGACAACGAAGGCGAGATCTGAGGCTTGTTTGATAACAAGGGAAAAGGGGGCTTTGGAAACGCTGATGAACACCGGCTGGATGCCTAGATATGAGAATACAGATAATATTACAATATATATCAGAAAGGCAGGAAGAAAGAAGCTGTTTTGTTTGGAATGAAAGAAGAGAATGAAAGCTCACATCTGAGACGAAAGGACGGAAGCTTTTATATATTCAATGGACGACGACGACGACGACGGCCCGCCTGCTGCTACCACCAGCCCCAACTTCCATCAGTCAATTAACTTGCTTCTAGAAACAACGAGACCGCAAGATGCAACGCCTCACAGCTCGCATTTGTCCACCCTACGCTCGCCGAGGGCTTAATTCCGATACGTGCACGCCATACCACCACAGGATCAGCTTGATAATTGGCAACCCAACAACCACCAGCCCACCACGCAAGAAACGGGGCGGGTCCAAAGGGATTCGGAGAGAGTGGACAAAGCTATGACACAAAGCCAGGCAGATCCCAGTCGAAACGTTTGTCTTATTCAGTTACATCATTGCCGTCATGGGCCAGTTCCTTTCGTTTTACTGTTTCGAAAACACGCGATTCCATCTATGTACATATGTATACATTGTATGTGGTTACAGCGGGTAAGTACCTTTCCGCTCTCTCTCTGCCCTCTCTGCCTGCATGTACCTCATCCGTTCCAAAAACAGTGGCTTGTTCGCGAAAACGAATCAAATGCCACACATCCGGCGAAACGGTCACATTGGCAGAGAAACAATCCAGAGGAACGCTGAGATGCATCGCGGGAAAAACGCGTGAGACAAAAAAGATTTCTGTGGGTCGTCACTGCGCTCCTGCAGTTCGAGGAATCTCGATGATTCTGCCGGCGTGAACGGCGGTCGGCCAGCCAGCTCGTCAGCCGCCTGCACCAGGAACGCCAGCGTCAGGGGTTAGAAAACCTGGATCGCGGGTTTGAGAGTAATGATGAGAAATATTGAAGAATGAGTAATAATGGGGCAGCGATCGCGCTTCTCTCTCGCTCATACACACAGAACTACAGCAGGCGACGAGGGAAGCCCGGAAAGGAATATGGTCTAAGCCATGTTGGATGAATCCTGGCGCCTATTTGCTCTCTGTTGCTGTGGGTTTCGTGATTCACCAACAGACCAGGCACCCAGTGCTGCCTGGGCGGGCCAAACCCGTGACAAAAAAACATGATCTATTTGAATGGATGTATTGCACAGAGTCAATGGGGCTGTTCTGTTTGGCTTAAATTGGATATCAGTTATAATGGGCCGTGCATTTTGGCAGTACCGTATGTACTCCGTACGGCTGTTGTTATCAATTCTACCATTCTATTTGCAGGCTTCGATTCCAGCAGTGTCGTGATGCGAACAGTTGGTTGGTGCATCGATGGGCCCTTTTTGGACGTGGGCATTGACTCATTCGGGCTTGACCGTTAGTGCGGGCCATGGGCCCGTATTTGGATTGCAGTCCTACTCAGTCTTCCTCGTGGACCGTGCAGGGTAGTCGATTGACGCGACTGTCCAGAGCGGGCCTGGAAATCAGATCCCTGGATTATCAACTCCATCGTGTCTCTTAATAATCCATCGTGTCGTGGGGCATAACTGGGCGATGTTTTGCGCTTCAAAGTTCGAAGACGTGGAAATAGAATTTTAACTTGTGGGAACCAGCGCGAGCTTAAAGCTAAATTTAGGCCTCTTGGTATTCAAGTTACGCCCATACGAACACTATCACTTCGTAAGGGTATTGCGTGCACACGGCCCTGATCGCACAGAGTCAGCGGCCAGATGCAACTGTGTAACTTAATTTCTATTTTCTGAATATTTCCCCTTTTTCTGTGTTGCTTCTCGGCTAAGGCTGTTCATGTCTCTCGCGTGGAAAAAAGGGCCTAGAAAATAACTTAACTAATGGGGGAACAGGTCAGACAGAGATAAGTTTCTGTTCTTGGCCCCCAGGCAGGTTACACGGCATGCACCCATCCGTTAAAAGCCTATTTGTCTGGGACAAGCTTATAAATACATCTGCTGACAAAAGAAGGGCCACTTTTGTCAGATATCATGGCCTTTGTTTGGAGTTTCTCTAGATCAAGTGTCCGCTTCGAGAATATGATTGCAACAATGAGTGCCTTGCACGTCAAAATTACATCACGCTCGTTTTCATATTACCAATCATTCGTACCATTGGTAATCAGCTAGTATGTAATATACCACGTGGCTGGAGCTGGTCACTGCGCCCTCAGCCCTACCAAAACGGGAACGGTCAGGCCACCCCGCCGGTCCTCCGCTGCTTCAGCCACGAATATGGAGTCTCAAGGCTGAAGATCAACTCATCAATCGACCAGACGAATTCAAGAAATAATGGAGGACCTCCAGCCCCAGCGCCTCAAACGGATTTGCACTGGTCGCGGCATTGGTCCCTTTTTGGCGCTAGTGCCCGGTCTTCTAGAATATCAGCCACGTTTGTTTTTCCGATCTCAGGTTTCACCCATGACAGAAACAAGCGGTCAAAAGGCTGTCTGATGTTTGGGAACTGCCTTGGATCGACGCAGCACGTTTTTTGGGAAGTTCCGATCAGGTTCTGCAGGAGATAAACAAGCAAAATCAGCCTTATCAGAGTGTGACGAGCATGGCTTTTGTTCAGCGGACCTGCAGTTGTCCTGGAGAATGCATACTGTACATGAAAACAAATGCCCGGAGCCTCAGGCAACACTTATACAACGTAAGATCATGAGGTTGCATTCTTCTGAGCTCTCCCACGACTAAGAGGTTTCATTCAGTGTAAGTAAATGGACTGCTCCTCAAGCACAGGCAGCCCGTATCGTCCCAGAACCACGAAGTGTTATTCGACATGTTGCACAGATAAGCCCAGCAAAGGCCGTTAGGGCAATTGCCGTTCCCCATTTTCGATCATTGTCTCAAATGCTTATTGCATCGAGGCAGCCTGGCTTCTGGTCATCAGCAAGAAAGCCGGAGCTTGGAGCTTGCGATTGGTTCAACAGTTAACACATGGGGTTTATTAGTGACGTCGAGAAAAGAAAGCTTGGGTGCTACTTTGTCACATTATTCGTCACAAACACCTGGGATGATCGACGCAGGGCTTGGTTTGGCCCCCCGCGGTTGGGTTGGATAATCTCCGCGTCGGGACCACGGGGCATATGTACATATTCTCCTTGGACTGGGGCCTGGGGTCCTCGCCTCGTATAAATCCCCGTATTAGGGGAGCAGCGAACCCAAATGTGAATCGTTGCTCATGGTGATTCATAATTATACATGCAGGCCACCTTTTGTGTAACACGAGATCTATTCCAGAAGGATATCGTGTACTGTCGGTTGAACTGTGATGTCAGGGGTGGATTCTGGCGAATCACTTTTGAGCCCCAAGGGTATCGAACTGTGATTGAGTTGTGAGCTTTGAGTTGTTTCAGCCACCTTCGCATCCGCTTCATGTGTAGTAGTTCCCGTGGGCATAAACTGTACTGCACATACTTTGCAGTTTTCGAAAGATCCCATTGCTAGACAATGAAGAACAGTTTGATTTTTCTGTAGTCAAGGAGACCCGAGGCTCAGGTGGTTCGTCCTCGAGGAATGACCTTGTCACTTAATTAAGGGATATCTAGACGGATGTTATTTTGTTCGAGAAAGTCAAGAAGTATAACAAACATAAAAAGTATGCACTAGTAGGCAGATACAATAGTAAAATGCAACAACTGGCCCTCTAAATGCCGAAAAAAGAAAAGAAAAGAAAGTTCCACCAAAGGAGAAGACATCGAAACGACATCTAACCTCCAAACAAAAGCAGTATTATGTATCAAACCCTTCAATATAGGTGAAAACACTGTATATCACAGAACAGTCAAAAGCGAAAAGTTGGCAAAGTGAAAAACTCTGGGTATCAAAGTACCAGAGTCGAAGTAGGATATAACTCTCATCTGAACAAAAGAAACAAGATGAATCACCACGTCAAATCCTCCTACTGATATAGCGATGCAGCGCCCCCAGCGGCGCATCTCTATGCAGAGGTCCACGACACGACAGCACGTTTTCCGCGTGCTGATAAAGTCCAGAGAGCGAGACAGAATCGCGTTTGCACCGGGGACAATAATAAGGTGGTAGTCCCGGCCGTCTGCGAGCATAACAACGTTTGACGGGATGCCTCGCCGTGATGAGGGACAGGAGATGTTTGTTTGTGCCGCTAGGACAGCTACCGGCCTCCAGATGGATAAGCATTGCCGAAAAGGAGGGGAATAGCTGACTGCAGCCGTAGCATTGCAGGTCTCGAGGCCGATGGATAAGTTGGTGCTATGATAATTATGAGTCGGGATGAAACATAGATAGACGGGAAAGGGTTCTTTCCACAAAAGAAGATAATAGCAAAAAAAAAAATGGAAAATCACTCAGCATTCTCAGGTTGTTGTCATTCTCAAAGTACGAATCGCACTCCTGACACCAGTGGTGGTCCTCGATCTGATGATCATGCAATTTGCTCATCAACGGAAAATCGCGGTCACATTGCGGACAGAAGTTGTGATATTTTGAGTGCAACAGATGCGCATCAAATGCATTCTCATCGCGCAGTGCCCGCTCACATCTACCGCACCATTCATGCAAGCTCGTCATCTTGCAATGCTGATATAAAGCGCCAAAAGAGTTGAAGACGCCATTACAAAACGCGCAGCAGTATTCGGACTCGGAAGATCCATCGTCGAGATCGTTGTCAATGATGGTATATGGTCCCAAGTTAACCATTTTGGCACGTTTGAGATCTCAAGAGAAGGTTGAAGGTATGGGATATGGGATAATAGTAGGCCGCTATTCTAAATATCTCTGTCTCGATGAAGTTTTCCTCTGGGTCCGTTGTTCCCATATCCCCAAGCAAAGAACAGTAAAAGAGAGGTAATCAATTGTCAAACATAGAGAAGAGCATTGCTCGGCTGTTTTCGTTCGGGGGGAATTGATTCTGCGAGAACAACGATTGTGTCCGCGGCCAGCCAGGAAAGGGGGGAGAATGTGCTGTGCTTTGTCTCTTGACGCGATTTCACCATTAAAAGTGTTAGAGTGAAGGCTGCAATTTAGTCCCATCGTCATGGATCGCTCCACTTGGCCGCAGGATGCAGTGCACATTGGCCAGTGAGCGCACAGAGGGGAGCAAGCCAAGCCACTTCATCAGAGATTGTGGGAACGGGGCTCCACTTCGAAGAGCTCCGTCACATGGTGGTGATATAATCAAGTCCTTAGTGCCATTTCACAAGGCAAGCATGTTGGCGCAGCGGAAGCGCGCCGGGCTCATAACCCGGAGGACCTTGGATCGAAACCAAGACATGCTACTTCAAAAGTCCCTTTTTTTTTCCCGGTTTTTTCTTGCCGCAGTTCTGAACTTCACACGATGCTCTATGGAATATTCCTATCATTAATTGTAAACTCTTCTTCGATTGTAGTAAATTTCCAAACCAAAATCGCAAACCCACGGCCCAAAAACGCCGCCATGCGAAGAAAAAGTCTATGTATGTATAGTACAAGTCCAGAATCGGTAGAGGTATCATGCTTCAATCGACTTCTTCACCCAGTTCTCTAATCCTCCCAGAGCAATAATCTCTTGCACGTTGGGCGGCATCTCTCCAACCTTTTGAGTCCACTTGGGCCCATCGGGGCCTTCTTGGACCTCGATCTGGCTGCGACGCACATCCCAGGTCAGCGTCCAGCCTGTCCGGCGGGTCAACGGTGTGGAGCCCGCACCATCATCGCCTTTGAACGTCTCGCGGAGACGCGAGACCAAGCGGGGGACTTCAAGGCCCATGAGGGCGTTGTTGATGCTGTTTCGGGAGAAAATGTTGCCAAAGCTGCCAGAGACAACGAGGGGCATGTCCTTGGCCAAGATGGCGGTTGCGGCCTGTTCTCGAGAGCTTCCGCAGCCAAAGTTGTATCCTGTCACCAGGATGTCTCCTGCTTTGGCGACTTTGGAGAAGTGTGGGTCGTAGTTCTCCATGCAGTATTCGCCCATTTGTCTGAATTCAATGTTGTCCTGATAAGTGTACTTTCCGGGATAAATACCGTCGGTGTTGATGTTATCTCCGTCACAGAAAACTATTTCTCCAGACACTCGCTCGGGAAAGCCTGGGTAGACTTCCGTGAGAGCCTCTTCATCCGAAGACTTGGTTTCTTCACTGGCAAACATCTTCTCGGCATCTTCAACTATACTATCAAGTTGCCCAATAACCTTTTCGAGAGCTTGCTCAGCGGTGATCATTTCATTGCCATCACCTTCACCGCGCACAACCCCCGACCATCCCTCAGGCTTTTCATACCACCCAGGCCCACTGATCTTTCCAGTGAGGGCACTGGCGGCGACAACTTCAGGGCTGGCAAGATAGGCCTTGGCATCAGTGCTGCCCATTCTTCCTTTGAAGTTCCGGTTCGTGGCACTGATGCCGACTTCACCGGGTTCTAGCAAACCGGTTCCGAGACCAATACACGGGCCACATCCAGCTGGGAGTGGCTGTGCACCAGCATCGAGCAGCGCTTGCCAGTCACCGGCCTCTTCAGCAGCTCGTTGTTCGGGAATGGATGCAGCAGCGATGTAGAACTTGAGACCATCTGCAATTTTAGGTATCTTCCCGTCATTCTTCTCGGCAGCTTCCTTGAACACCTTGGCCGCCGCAGCGATGTCGGAGGCTCGCGAGTTTGTGCAGGATACTAGGTAAGCCTTGTTGACTTTGATATCTTGCGATTCCAGCTCGTTCAGGGGCGTGGCCACCTTGACAGAGTTGGGGCCAGAAACATATGGCGAGAGGGTTGAAAGGTCAAGGAATAGCTCCTTGGCATATTTGGCTCCCTTGTCGGCAGCAAGTGGCTTCTCAAAGAGCTGATCCAAAATGGAATGCTGGAAGCGCTCCGCAGCAGAGCTCTTGAGATCAGGCACGGTTGAACCCCACATCGCGGCAGTAGTCGCCTTTGATCGCAACCACCCCTTCAGCATGGAATCCACAGGGAAAAGTCCGCTCAAAGCACCCCATTCGGTAGTCATGTTGGCGATTGTCAAGCGGTCGTCGATCTCTAGGCTTCTCATCGTTTCTTCCGACCCTGTGAATTCAATAGCATGGTTGAGAACATCGTCCTTGTCGAACAAGCCGCACAGCGCAACAATAACATCCTTGCCTGTCACTCCCTTTGGAAGAACGCCCTTGAACGTCACTTTTGCGACAGGGGGAATCTGCCACCATGTTTTGCCCGTAGCCCAGATGCTAGCAGCATCGGTTCTCACCACCGGTGTACCCAGACAGCCAACACCGCCATACATGTTGGAGTGGCTGTCAGAGGCAACAACCAATGTGCCCGGCCAAGCATAACCCTCCTCGACCATGATCTGATGCCCAATACCCCTACCGGCGGGGTAGAAATCCACTCCATGAGTCTTCGCAAAGGTCTCAATTTGATCGTATTTCTTCAGATTCTTCTCTGACTTATTCTGCACATCGTGATCGAGGGTCATCACAACCTGTTTCGGGTCGTTCAGCTTCGAGGCGCCGATCGACATGAACTTCAGCGCGACGGGCCAGCTGTTGTCGTGGGTCATGACGTGATGGGGGGAAATGGTAACGTAGTCGCCGGATCTGACGATTTTGTCTTTGGCAAGTCCGACGGAGTACCGCTGGACGATCTTCTCGGTCAGGGTCTGCGGAACGGCCTTGGGTGAGTCCATGGCGGAGAGGATGGCGGCGGTTGTGGGATCCTCCCGTTGCGCATGAAACACATCGGGCGACGAAGCGCATGGCGTCGAGGAGAAGTGTCGGGAGATTCCACGAGTGGATGATACGGGAAACGAGCGTAGCCAAAGACCCTGTGGTCGCGCAACAGACAGCGGTCTTGTCTATATCATCGAGTCAGTCAGCCCATGGACCTCGGTCAGCAAAAGGGTGGATGCGAGCTTCATACCAGGGATCTGCGTGAGGTCAGGGAGGCCTGTCTGGCTACCCCCTGCAGCTGCCGGTGCAGCAATTGCTGATAGCTGCTCATCTTTGCTCAGTTGCACACACAGTCTGGCGCTGCGTGAAATATTTCATCGCAGCAATCAGAGTTGAGATAATTGTAATTTGGCGAGGTGCAAACATGACAAACATAAGGTTCTCCGATCCTGGGCTCGGATTTCGTAGGAATGATAATCCGAACTATACAGCAAAGTCCGTCCACGATATCGCGATGTTTCTGCATACATGATGCTCATGATATAAAAGCGCATGTTCTAAAGAATACCATTGTGTTATAGATCTAACAAATACGTGTTAGTGAACTACAGAGAAACCTGCCCGTAGCTAGCAGGGTTCCGGCATTCTGTGCATGAAACGGCTCCGGACTCGGAAGAAGAAGATGAAGAGCTGCTCGCGATCAGAGCATCTCCCCTCTATCTTCCGGGCATACGAAGCACAGGATGAGGATGCCATATTTAAGGGCCATTTCGGAGTATCAAACTAACAATATGTTGTCGTTTGGACTCACGTTGGTCGAGAACCTTACCGTACATAGTTTGTACCCTCGAGAGTAAATTCACAAGAAGTGTGACTCAGTGGAGCTCAGACGCAGAATCTTGAGTCATTAACTATGGTCTATCACAGCAAATCAACAATTGTTTCAATTGAACCTCCTTGAAGCTGAAAGAAGATTTCGAGAGCTGTACCATTGTACCTCCTGCTGGTAGTACCCCTCCCTTGGTTCATACGCCCCTCGTGCCCCTCCATAGCTTTACTTTGGATGACGAACCTGGCTAACATCTGACAATTGCAGAATTGATACCAATATCATTCTCATCCAGAGTCATCGCACCCACAAAGTAGCTCTAACAACCCATCGAGCATGCCCTCCCGCTCCGAGGTCGCCTATTTTGGCGCTGGCCCGGCGCCGCTCCCCACCCCTGTCGTCGAAGCCGCCGCCAAAGCCTTCGTCAACTTCCACGACTCCGGCCTGGGCCTTGGAGAAATCTCCCACCGTTCACCAACCGCCAACAAGATCCTTGCCGACACCAAGGGCGCGCTCACGACCCTCCTCGATATACCCGATAACTATGACATCCTGTTCATGCAGGCTGGTGGATCCGGAGAGTTCAGTGCCGTGGTATACAATCTAGTGAGCGTATGGGTCGCATGGAGACTACGCAAGATCAATGAAGCCACGGAGGAAACTACCGTGGCACAATTGAAGAAAGAAATTGAAGAGGAGCTGAGATTAGACTATATCGTCACCGGATCGTGGTCGCTGAAAGCCGCCCAGGAAGCGCAACGCTTGCTCGGGGAGAAATATGTCAATGTCGCTGCCGATTCGAGAAAGGATAACGGAGGAAAGTTTGGCAAGATACCGTCAGAGGACGCTTGGAATCTCACCAAGACCAATAAAGAGGGCGGCAAAGCTGCACCTGCGTTTGTCTACTTTTGCGACAACGAGACTGTAGATGGTGTCGAGTTCCCAAGTTTCCCCAAGGCTTTGGAGCCGCAGGGCGGTGATGAAGAGGATGAGAGAATAGTGGTTGCTGATATGAGCTCGAATTTCCTGAGCAGAAAGGTGGATGTGAGCAAATACGGAGTAATTTTTGTAAGGCTCAATCCGTCTGCGTTTACTGTTCTGCCTCCAACATATCTGCAGCCAGAGGGCGTTTAAGATGCATGCTAACCTTACAAACACAGGGCGGTGCACAAAAGAACATTGGAGTCGCTGGTATCACAGTGGTTATCATCCGAAAAGACCTCCTACCGCCACACACTGCCACCCCACAACCATCCCTGTTGCGACAGCTCAATCTCGGCGGCCTTCCTGGTCCCGTCGTTCTCGACTATGCCACCATCGCGAAGAATAACTCGCTCTACAACACACTACCGATTTTCAACCTCTGGGTTGCTGGTGAGGTGATGGTCAATTTGGTCAACCAATACGGGACGCAAAATGTTTCGGGCCAAGAGGACGTCTCAAATCAAAAGGCCCAGCTGATTTACGGGGCTTTGGATAAATATCCCAATGTTTATACCGTTGTCCCGGACAAATCTGCGCGGAGCAGGATGAACATCTGCTTCCGTGTGCACGGCGGAGAGGAAGCAAAGGAAAAAGAATTCATTGCTGGTGCGGAAAAAAGACTGCTCCAGGGTCTCAAGGGGCATCGCAGCGTCGGTGGAATGAGAGCCAGCAACTATAATGCTGTGCCGCTTGAGAATGTGGAGAAGCTGGTCCAGTATTTGGAGGATTATGCAAATGGACGTGCCTAAAATAGGGCAGTGGAGATACAAAAAAGAGGTCTATGATACATATATTCAACACGCCAAAAGTATAGCCCCGTCATCGATAAAGGGAATAGATCAGGAATATACAGGCAAGAAAGAGGTCTATGATCGGAGAAAACAGGTACAATGGGAATAAATAGGAGAATTTCACGGGAGGCGTTCAACCTGACTCCAAAGCTATGCAAAAACATCGAGGTCGATCAGTATATATCAAAACAATAATTCATTAGCATTCATAATTTCCAGACTGCCCAATCCTTTAGATCGAGCTGCTTGAGAAGGCCCTGGAGGGACCCTTGATCCTCGACTCCGTTTCTCCACATTTTTGGGCCTGCTAGATAGTTTATGAATCCATCTGGTCCTGATACAAGGATCAACTTTCTTTTCGAGCGACCGTCTGACGGGGAGGTTTCACTCTGGTTTATGAACCCAAGGATGGCATCTTTGTTAACGAGGGTATTCTCTTCATCCACAAAGTAGTCGACAGAAATCTTGCCACGAGATTGTGTCTTGAGCTCATCGAGCAGCGAGACGGTGAAATTCTGCTGCTCATCAGTTGGCGTGATGCCCTGCTTCCGGCCCACCACGCTTAAGAAGGCTCGAGACCACCAGCTTTCAGGGGCCGTAGGGCAAAGATCACTTTGGCCCCCTACACAATCCTCTCTTCTGCGATTCGCCCACAGTATATGCATCCTAGCGTCTTTCAGCTGCCTTTCCCTGAAAATCGTATGCGCAGCCTGCAACGCCGGCGCAATCCCGGTCCCACCAGCAATAAACAGAATCTCCTGAACATCATCTGGCAACTGGTACTCCATCTGCGGCCCCCGAAACTCCAAAATCGCTCCCGGTCTCAAGGAATGCAAGTAACCAGAGACTTCGCCCGCGGGCTCCCTCCGGATGAGAAAGTGCAGATTATCGCCTTGCATTACGGCATCATCAATGGAGAGTTCATCTTCACGTATCGGCGGCAGAGGCGTATAGTCCCGTCCCACTTGTAGCTGCGGCTGCTTGAACTGCACGCTCCAAAGACCCTTGCTCCATGCTTGCTCGTAGACTTCGTAGTTGCGGCCCAGTGTGACGGGTCGCAGAGTGAAGATGCTGCAGGTGGAGGAAACGGGTGTCTTGGAGACGAGTTCGTATTTTGTGAAAGTGGTAGGGTTCAATGCTGATGAGTCCTTTTGGCGATATCGAATGTATGTGCCAATTCCTCCCGCAGCGATTGCTACGACGGCAATGGGCACCCAGCGACCTGTTTTGCGGGCGGAAGACGGAGGAGGATTTGGATGTGAGCTCGTCGCATTTCGGCGGAGGCGGGCAACTCGAGGTTTCGACGCATTGGCCCAGACCGGCGCGCGTATGGTTGGCTCGAGGCTCCTGAGTGCAGACAGCCTTGGGACCATTGGGGACGGGGTGCGGCGTTGTTGAAGTTGAAGTTGAATCTCTTCACATGTTTGCGATGAAAACCAAATCGAAGCTACTGCTGAGTCAGCTGGGCATTGATCACGATCTACGTTTCGAGTGCGCGCTCAGGTTGACCAGGAGAACGTGGTGAATGTCGAGGTGATCTGGGAAGATTCACCATTTGCGTGCTTGCGAATTGATCTATGCTTCATTTTGAACAATTAATACGACTGGTCATGAGATTATGCTCTGAACTGCGACGACCCGTTCAATGATACTCTGTGCAATGTCACGAATCTGAACTGATTGACCCCCGAACACTCCTCCGCAATCCTTCCTCTCGATAATGGCTATCCGCCCCCTCTTCGTACAAAGCACTACACTCGTCTGCTAAGCTTTCAGGGAGACAATGTCTCCTGTGGCATTCTCTGAACCCCCTCGAGCGGGGCGAGACTCACTTGAACTCGCCTCCCTGGCATCGTCCTCAGAATCCGGACACCAAACCTCGAGGTCATCCTCGCCGTCCGGAGCTTCTTCGTCGCGAAGAATGTCGCTAGAAAGCCAGGATCCCCTCTCAGGCTCGACCTACGACACGCCTCGTCAGCGACATGCCCGTTCCTATTCCGTCTCGTCTGCCTTTGATTTCGGAAACAACCTCTTCCCTCTCTCGCAAACCGTGGGTGGGTATGCTCCGCTGGGCGCACCGTCAGTATCGTCGTTGGAGCAGCATCCCGCTATCGTTGACGGATCTCTCGAAAAGCACAAGACGTTGACATATCTCAATGGATTATCCTTGATTGTGGGGTTGATTATTGGTTCCGGGATTTTCTCGTCGCCTGGGCGAGTGAGCATGCATGCTGGTTCCCCCGGTGCTTCGCTGATAATATGGGCTGTGGCTGGAGTTTTGGCGTGGACAGGTGCAGCAAGTTATGCTGAGCTTGGAGGAGCGATACCTCTGAATGGAGGCGCGCAGGTCTACTTGGCCAAAATATTCGGGGAGCTGATGGGGTTCTTATTCGCCTGGTGCGCGATTTTTGTTTTGAAACCCGGCTCAGCTGCGATCATCGGCATTATTTTCGGAGAATACGTCGTACGGGCGGTTATCGGTGCGGACGCTGACACAATCAGTCCATGGGTCAACAAAGGTGTGGCGCTCTCAGGACTGATTATTGTTACGTTTCTGAACTGCCTCTCTACAAAACTCGGCACACGAATTGGTGATATGTTCATGTTCTTCAAGTTTGTTGCGCTTCTCGGAGTTACTATCATCGGGATTATTGTTGCCTGCACGGGACTCTCGTATGATGGGGAACCGAACAAGGAGTGGAAAACTCGCGGATGGTTTGAGGGGACCAACAAAGATATTTCCAACTGGGCTGTAGCATTATATGCTGGTCTCTGGGCCTTTGATGGATGGGATAATGTCCGTGCCGTCCCCATCATAAATGCCCCTAATCGTTGCGTCAGCTAACTATTGATTCAGACAAACTACGTAACCGGAGAATTCAAACGTCCAAAGCGCGACTTGCCCCGTGTAATCCACACCGCCATGCCTCTGGTTATCCTTTGCTACATGCTCGCCAACATGTCGTATTTCTTCGTCTTACCCTCTTCTACCATTGCTGCAACCAACACCATCGCCGTCCAATTCGGTGACAAAGTATTTGGCCCCATTGGAGCCCTAATTATTGCACTCATCGTCTCGGGTAGCTGTATCGGTGCCTTGAATGCAACCACATTCACTAGCGGTCGACTGGTCTATGCTGCTGGCAGGGAAGGCTATCTGCCGTCAATATTTGGCCAGATCGGGATCGGAAGTTCCGCCACTCCCACCAGTGGCCGTTTGAGGACACGCTCGTGGTTCCGCAAACTCCTCGTTCGCATGGTGGGGGATGATGTCGGTATCGGCTTCACGCCCATCTACGCGATGATCTTCAACAGCGCGTTGTGTGCGTGCTACATCGCTGTTGGGGAATTTGGCACCCTCGTCACATTCTACGGGGTTGCCGGATACACATTTTACTTCGTGACAGTCCTCGGCCTCATTGTGTTGCGCATCAGGGAACCGCAGCTTGAGCGGCCGTACAAGACGTGGATCAGTACGCCAATAATCTTCTGCTGCGTCAGTTTATTCTTGCTTAGTCGAGCAGTATTTGCGGAGCCACTGCAGACGCTGCTTGTGGTGGGATTCATCATTATGGGTATTCCAGTATATTTCTGGAGGATTTCCCAGAGAGATGGGAAGAGCAAGCTGGGACGGGGATGGTGGAAGTTCTGGAAGAGATGGAGTCGGTCATGACGGCCTGGGTTGTCTTTTCCAACTGTAAATTTGAATACCCTTGACAGCGCGTACCTCTTACTTTCTTCCGGTTGATATAATATTTGATGAACAAGAGTAATGGGTACTATTGGAGACAGCTGTTGATCTTTCGCTTCTGGTCATGAGATGTACGCCCTACGGACGACATTTCATCAAGGCCGGTTCAAATCTACAAAGCTGTCCTCGCTTTTTATTCTCATAGACATGTTTCCCCTGAATAGAAAGTTTTAATAGAATTCTTGAGCACCATACCCGTGCATGCATTACCAGCGTTGGCATCTTTGGTGTTATGAGACAACACAACGCCATTTCGAACAAAGGAACTTTCCAGTATATTGAAACTATAATCATTCTATGGTCTCTCTTCATATTTTTTTCAGCACCTCGTTAATGTATGACGGTCTCCTCGTACCTTTCACCGTCCTGCGCGAGGGAAGTCGCATGAAAGATGAAATGGTTGCCACTCTGATGTGTTTATAGCGCTGGTAGTCAATGGGTTAAGATCCAGCATTCCCAATGCTGGGGACCGGGTTCGAGTCCCGGCCGGCGCAAAGAAGGAGATGATTTCTTTTTTTGCGCTCAATATGTTTCTGGTATGTACGTATTGATGCCCGTTAACACATAGAGATCGAATTTAATTTTTATTGTCATGCTTCTGGTGATAACTAGGAGGGGTGAACCCTGTAGGAATTGGTTTAAATTTGCGGCTCAACAATGGTACTAATTTCGCTGCACATCAGCGGTTAATGTACTCCGTTTCCGGATTGATGGATCGTGAAGGGGAATGATCATGTAAACTCGACAGTACCAGGCGCAAGAATGTGTTATTCAATATGAGATGCCGTCTACAGGACGTATTAATGCATAACTCCATCCCTTATCTGATATTAGGCCAACGCATTATATTGAACATAGTTACTTGATAGGAATACACAGAGAAAGGAACCAACAGCATGCAATCAAATATCTTAAATGTGATACGATGTAAACTCAGCAAGGAGATAGGTTATTATTCAGTGATGAGAGTGTAGATAGTTGTAAAACATGCATCGGAAAAGTTGAAATCGAACGGGGGCCTGATTCGTTGAAAATGACATCTCAAAGTCATATAAACCAAACCTCGTACTGCCCGTCCATCCTCGCCGCAGCAACACCTAGTTCTTGAGCTTAGCTAGGCCCGGTGTACCATCAATAACCGCATAGATGTCTTGGTTTCCTCGTCACTGAGGATGAGATCTGGGATCAGCAGGCTGGTTACAGAGCTCTAGGTCGAGCAGTTCCCGATCATTACACTCCCGCAAATATTTCACCGCCGTTTCTATTTTCGATTTTGTGATATCAGGAGGGAATATCACGAGATTCTTGGCATTGAATTCGTTCTCTAGTACCGTGATCTCCCAATTTCGATGCGCAATTCGCCATTGGTGAAAATTCCATAGGTATGTGTTCCATCTCTGGTTGTTGATTCGGAATTCTGCCGCCCGGAGATCTAAGGCAGCATTAACCAGTGCCTCCTCGTTGTTGTATTCGGCGTTGAAGCGGATACGGGTATGTTGGGTGATCTGGCCGGTCTCATCACATAGGTCGAAGGCCGCCATTGCTGTTAAAGACAAGAAAATAGAAATTTCCGTGATTGGGTGACACGCTTGGTGAATTGCATCTGGGGTCGTGCGGTTTAGCCTTGCGTCGCTGTCAATCATTGTTCCAACTTTGAGGGGAGCTGCTCGAAGGAAAAATGGTGCTGGTGGGGATTGCGGAGGTGAGGGACCGGAAAAGCTCCAGCCCTTCGATGGGTTAACACGAATCCTTGCATAATGGGGTGTGAACCGAAGGGTATTTCCTGGAACAAATGGTTCTGGCTGCCGGGGGCCAGATTGATCATTGACGTTACGGTTGCCTTGAAATTGCCGGTGGGAACTTATCGCAGCTTCCTGGGCGCGTCTCCAAAACTCCCTCCGCGCGGCATTATTCGCTAGTCCCTGTCTCTCAAGTCTCTCTTGCAACTCATGTGGAGGGTTCATCTTGGAATATATTGGTAGTAACCTTTCGGAGAAAATCGCTGATGATGGCACCTTGAAACTCGTGATTGATAGAGAATGTTGAACTTCCGACCTTCAGGGAGGAATTCCAGGAAGGTTTTATACGCACACAAAGAGAGTAGATCCACCTAGCAAAGACAGTGCTGTAAGCAAACCCCTGAGTCACTGGCAGAAGATGGATGATTTGCAAACAATACTGCGTATTGATACGGCAAACACAAGTCAGTTCCCTTCACATACAAACAATGTTCATTTGATACCAGTGAAAGGTGAGTTGAGAGACCAACACAGTAGTGAAAGAATGCATATCGACATCACTGTGCAACCTAGGCAGTTATCAAAGCACGAAGGTAAACTGGGTTCAACAAATCCTGATCCCATTACCGTCCATTTCTGTATTTCTGCCACTGGTGCTCTCATGTTTATGGACGGTGCACTGGCACCTTATCACATAGCTGTAAGCATGGGCTCTGGTGGGCCGGGTATTGCTTATTGTAAATATCCCCATGGTATAAATAACCCATGGCTATGATCAGTAGTAAATCTTCCCATGGTGTCCAGCCGACGGCTATGATTAGTAGCTCTTAGAGCCAACCCTTTCTGTGTAGACTCCAGTACCATATGTATCTGGTACAAGACAGGGTATGTTCCAGTTCAGATGTCAAGGCAATGTGCATAGGTATGGTATATTCGTCGATGATAGTATATACTACCCGGGTATCTCGTACTCTCTTCCAGACATCAAAAGTCGGCTTGTAGGCCAAATACTATCCACGGCCGTACTTCTTTGGATTAAGCGTACCATTGTATTCCACCGAGAGCTTGCTTATTTGCACATGGGGTCGTTTCAATCTCTCCCGTGGCGAGGGACATTGTTGGAGGCATCTATAAAAGCTGTAGACTAGGTCCGTATATTCACCTTATATGGCAAGCTGTTATTGTATTATACGAAGCCGAAGCTCGTCTGATTGCTAGTCGTGACGGCAAGATGTAGCATAATTAGGAGCTGGCGATGACGATCGCATCGACGGAAGATATTACCTGCAGCTTCATTAATGTCACGTTACTATAGATTCAATGTGCTAAATGCCTCAATGACTCAGAAAGACAGTAACTACTTACCTCTATTCCAACATACCAGGTCCTATTTGCATGACCATTCCCTTTGAAGTGCAGCAGGGAACCACAGAACGAAGCAAATGACCAGTTGTTCTGCTCTCCGCTGTTAGGCCCCTGACCGCACAAGCGAACAACACCCTATTCGTTGAAGCGAGAAGGGTCGCAGACCCTTGAGTGCGTCTCGCCCTTGAGCAACATGATTTTCTGTTGCACCGGTGAGAATGCAAAGAGGAGGTTGAAGTTGAACAGAAGGAGACGTTATATAGAGTGGGCTGAAAGGCGCCAAGACCAAGCTTCACGCTCGCCAGAAACATCTTTCACTCCGCACGAGCTCCGTGGTGAACAGTAATGTTCCTCCTGCTCTCTGGAACATACCAGAGCGTTCAATTGTGAAATTTGATTCACAGAGGAAGACAAATAGAAATCTTCCAATGTGCCCGACACCAATTTCATGACCCGTCTTCCCTCCGCTCTCCTCCGCCGCGCATACTCCCTGGATCCGCTGCTCCCGCTCCTCCTACGAGAATGTCGTGACCTTGACTCTGCCCGGAACGAGCTCCGATGGCTTCGAGAGCATGTGCATGCGAATGATAACTCCCATGTCCCGGACAATGGGCGGCTGCGAAGAAGACGACTGAGGTCAATGGTGCAGGATAGGGCGAGGGGGAAGCCGCTGCAGTACATACTCGGAGACCAGCCATTTGGGGACTTGGAGATTCTGTGTCGGAAAGGCGTGCTGATTCCACGGTATGGACGTGGAACTCCTAAACAGTGGGGCGTCGTTGTTACAGCTATGCTAATGCCTATTTCGCCTTCAGGCCAGAAACAGAATCATTTACGTTCCGCACCGCTCGTCTAATTCTATCACAATGGCGCTCTCACACCTCAAACGCATCAGCCCCATTGCGCATCCTTGACCTCTGCACCGGCACGGGCTGTATACCTCTACTTCTACACTCGCTCCTAGCCCCATCAATACCCAACCTGACCATCGTGAGCATCGACATCAGCCCCCAAGCTCTGTCACTCTCGAAGAGAAATCTCGCACACAACATCGCCCACGACCACCTCTCCACACGCGCGCAGCAAGACGTCCACTTCCTACAAGCAGACGTCCTCCATACCGACACCCCAAATCCACACCCAGAACGCACCACGTTCTCCACAGTCCCTACTCTCTCTTCCGTTCTCGCAAAAAACACGCACTGGGACGTCCTCATCTCCAATCCACCATACATCTCCCCCATTGCCTTTGGCAACGGAACTACAAAACGCAGCGTGCGAGTCTACGAACCAAAGCTCGCCCTCGTCCCACCGCCCCTAACCCTACCCCTTCAACACCACTGCGAGTCTCATTCTAAATCTCACCCATCACCGTCAGCAGCAGTATCAGACGAGAAGACCAAGGATGAGCAGACGATAGCCCGACAGGACTCTTTCTATCCCCGATTGTTAGATATCTCCGCACAGGTCGGCGCGAAGCTAACGGTGCTGGAGTGTGGAGATGAAGCGCAAGCGGAGCGGGTGGTAGATTTGGTGGAAAAGGCAAATAAGAATGGATTGTTTGTAGACGGAGAGGGGGTTTTGGAGGCTGAGATATGGAGGTGCGATGATTTTGGGGGTGAGGATGTTGGGGGGAGAGAGGATGGTGTTAATGCTGATGAAGAAGATGACGAAGGGGCGAGGGCCGTTGCCGTCTATCGGGCGATCTAGAGTTTGTTCTCAGTGAAGTGGAATTGGAGCGATATCTACAGACAAATGATTGTATGATACTGTAAGCAAGCAATGTTTTGTCGTTTGGAATTTTTCTCATTCACGCGGCATCATCTATATTACCACCGGTTAATTAGATGTTACTTCTTAGCCAGGAGCGCAGCGTACATACTTTTATTATCGTGAATCAAAGGTTAGGACCCTAAAAGCAAACCCAGCTTGCCATCACCCTCGTTGCAGGCAGTAAAACCCGTGGTGTGAGAAATATACATCTATTCACTTCTGACACAAATAACCATTGTCTAACATCAGCAAAAAAATAACTTCAAAAGCCTGAGGGTTTGAAACGTACTGTACATACATACGTGGAGGAGACCAACCACTTTTGCGGGCTCGAACAACCGATCCGGAGCCGATATCCTACGTCTAGCAGGCCACAGAATCATTCATACCGAATTGACAGCTCGGCATCATCGACGGAGGTACCCCATCTCGACCCTTCAGCTAGCCTTTGGACCATCCGAAAAGCACAGCCGCCAACGCGTCTTTCAGGATACATCTTTGCTTTGGCTATACCGCTAGCGTTGCCATCTGATCGTTAGTAGGAAACAGGAACACCCTCTCCCCATGCTCGGCTTAATGTACTGTACCTAACTTCCCTGCCCTATTCCTGATCTGCAAATGGCAGAGCCTTACGCCACAGCCGTCGCTCTTCTTCGTCCCTTGCCTCGCGGTCCAAAAACCGCCCAATCCCATCCTCCAATTCCTTCTTTGAACGCTCATAGTCTGCCTCAGCCACCCTGCCATCCCAATGCTTGAATGCTCCAGTGTCCTCGATAAATCTAGTCATCAGGTCTACTCCTTGTGCCCATAATTTCTCATCCTTTTACTGTTGCTCCATTTCCGCGGCAGAGAATTGTAGCGGGCAAGGCACAGAGGGCTGACCCGCATCCTCCCCGACAATCTTTGGCCACTCTTTCTGCACTTCCCGAAGCAGATCAGTGAGACATGGTTCAGAGTCGGCCAGCGTCAGCCCTGGCACCATGCTAATCTGCTGACGGAGAGAGCCTTGGTCCTGTATCGCCTGGAAGGCTGGAGGATTCTTTTGAGAGAAAAAACCAAGTAAGCATTGTGGAGGTTCTGCGCTTGATGCAATGCCCTTGCCTTCTCTTGTTCCTCCGTTGTCAGTGAATCAAAATCAGGCGGTAAATTGACAGCTCCAAGCTCTGTCGGAGGTGGCCCGTTATAATCCAAAAAGCCCGGCGGGGTGGTTTGCATGAATAGAGGACAGGCACTGACAGATTGCCAATCAATGATGCCCATGATTTGGGTTGGATCATTAGGGTTGACAAAAATATTCTGCAGGTGCAAGTCGCCATGCCACAAGACCGAGGCATGAGTTCCTACATTTTCGGGCAAAACATAAGGTGCGATTCTCAAATAGTTCTGTAGCGCTGACAACTTCTTGGTCGTACCTGATTGGTACTGGCCAGGTCCATAGAAGAGTCCTTCGGGCATAACTGGGTATCTCAAACCTGCATATGCGCAGGCTATCTCCCTATGGGCAATGGAGACCAGATATTGCGTTAAAGCAGACCCTGCATTCAACAAATCAGCGTGCATTCGGCATTCAAAAACGGTAAAGACACTTACAGGGTCCGTGATCGATGTTGAGCTTGCCCTTGCCAAAATCAAAAAACGAGCGGTGGTTAGTGGGGCCAATTGCAAATTCTCTGCTGCAAACTTCATTTCCGCTCCCGTCAACGTACAGTGGCGTGGGTGTATCCTCATCAGCAGATGGTATATCGCGTTTATAATATAGTGCTCCGTATTTGGTGAACCTGGTAGAAGCGAGGATCATTTCGATACTGACAATCTGCTGAACAAGCATGCCTTTTTGCCTGCCTTGCATGTCCTTCCAGGCTTCACTGAGTGGGATGCCGACTTGCTTTTCCATGATGATGTACTCGGCTCCCACGGGATTTTCAAACGCCTTCGAGCTCCATGCATAGATGCGCGGAACAGGGAGATGAAGAACGTTCCCCAACTAATAAGGTCAGCACTGATACAATTTAATGACCGAGTAATGCGAAACGGGGTTGGTACAAAATCCATAGTGGCAACCTCGCTCGCGGTGAGGAAGTGCGGTCGCCCAGCATTGGGATTTGGCAGTTTTGCAATGACTTCTTTCCCGTCATCCATGGTAAGGAGCAGGGCCTTATTGTACTGGCCTTCAGGGAGCTTGACCATTTTGGAATAAGATTTGGATCCAACAGCAGAAGCAGCCAGTTCGAGCAGTTTCGGGACGTTGAACTTGACATACCGGGCGGCCAGTTGCTGGTCCTCATCTCAGAGCCATCGACCAGAGGTGAAGCGGTAAATAGCGTCAAAGTCGCCCTTCGAACTTATTGCCCTTAACTATAAGGTAAGGAGTAGGTAAGGAGACTTCAATTCGCATCCAGAGGGGGTTTCATACTTGCGAGCTTTCCCTGGCTTTGGCCCATTCTCGCAGACGAGCTGGACGTCCGCATTGCGGTCCAACCCGAGAGGGGGTGGAAGGCTATGTTGAACAGGCCGTTCAGGATGACTTTCCGGATGGCACTCATGACATGCTTGATGTAACTACTGTACGCTCATGTGTCGAGTCGACCACAGATCTTGTGATGAAGGACGAAGGAACGGATGAAATATTGGTTCGAGGCGACGCTAGACTTACATACGCTAGCATTGCCGCCTATCGGACTGGGGCCCGGGCGGCGGTTAGCAGGAGGTCAGAAACGGCAGCAAACCATCACTTCGGTCGCTGGCTAACCGTCATATCGTTATATTGAGTAAAAGTCAAACAAAATGTGTCAGTAATATGCAAAATGCAGATATGCAGAAAAGAAGAAAAGATTGTGTATATTATTAGGTATGTGAAACAAAATGTGTCAGTAATATGCAAATGCAGGGAAGGAAAAAAAGATTGTGTATGCTAATGAATATGTCAAAAGAAACCTGGGGAAAGATGATGAACAGTAAGTCCCAAACAAGCACAGAGAATGCTCCCAGCCTAAAACACCTTCAAAGATGCAGGCCAAACCGCCCACCTTATAACAAATAACAAATGTCAAAGACCCATTGATGTTTTTCAGGGTGTGATAGATATTTCAATGCAGATGTTCATGCACAAACAAGACACAAAAAAGAAGATTTTGTTGTTTTTTCTTCAAGCCCCTCTGAGCTCCCAAGAAGGAAAACTTTTGGCGTTTGGGATCGAATTAAACGGAGTGTGTGTTGTTTTCTATTTTTACATGGCCGCAAAGACCATACCCGCACCAGCAAGACCAGCAATCATTCCCAGCGGATAATCCGGTTTGAGTGTCGGCGCTGCCGCGGCGCTCGACGACCGTCCCTGCGTAATATCCATGCCCGGATTCGACGTCGCAATGGGTGACAGCGTGGTCTCTGCCGTCGCTGTGGCGGTGGCATCCGCACTGGACACGGCACTAGCGACGCCAGTCGCGTTGGGGACGCTGTCGGGTCCGGTGCCGATCTCGAGAATCTCATTGTCGGTGGTGTTGAAGCGTGTCTTTGCGAGGGAGATTTCGTTGTTGGCGAGATCGTAGACGACGTAGGCGCTGCGCATGAATGTGTCGCCGAGGATGGAGATGCTCGCAATGGAAGGCGCGATACCGAAGATGCAGGCTGGCGTGCCGTCACGGAAGCGGAGGGTTTCGCCGCGGCGATTGGGTCCTGGTTGAATCACCATTTCGTCCATGCCGACTGAGATGTCGATGCCGGAGAAAGTGAAGATAAACTGAGCATCGACGTTGGCGATGTCACAGGGGACGTATGCGGCACCGGCTTCTGGGTCCCAGACGGCGGAGACGGCGTCGTAGATGTCGGAAACCATCGTGTCGGGGAGATAAGTGAGGCTGCTGCCCGTGTCGAGAACGGCGGCGAAGGGGAAGTTGGCAGAGGGGAATCGCTGCGTGCCGGCACTGGTTTTCACTGCTAGTCCGGTGAGAGCAATTGAGAGATCTCTGAGCGTCCGACGATGATGAACAACGGGGACGGTTTGTAAACTGCCTTCAAATTTGGCCGTGTTGACTCCGCCGAATAGGATTTCTCCTTTGTTGGCGTCAAGGTCATTGAGCCAGATGCTGTATGCATTGGATCGGATGAGACGATTGTCTACCAGGGCTTGTGGCAGATTGGGATATGGGTCCTGGTCGTTTCGCACAACCGCAACTTCATTGTCTGTGTATCCGATTCCCAACACGCCCTCTATGGTGAAGAAGTTAGCCAGGGTCGTTCAATTCCACACGCATAAAGATCACTGCATACCTCGAGAGGAGGATTGATATCCAACTGCAAACTGAAAGTTCTTCAATGAGACCCCGCCAATGCCCAAGGTATCAGACACATAGTCTCCAGCAGCCCCCGAGCCATCGGCATAGGTGATGTTGAAGTCGTCATTGATGCGCTTGTACGTCGACGACCTTTCAGGATCGTACGTACCACCTGTGGCGCAGTAATCTTGCCTGGCGCTACAGATCTGAGAACTTGGAGTGTTTACCCACAGGTCACTGCTCCCAGTATCGATGTGCATGCGCAGTTCCTGCGGCGGCGTGCCCAACGTCAGGTTGCAGAAATACAGCGTCCTCTTCAGCAGCATATGACGTTAGCAGGGTTTCCTGATGTTTGCAAATGCCCAGGGTAGTGGTTCATCTCTGTTTCCCCGCTGGCTCCAAAAACCAACAACCTCAATGGAACAAGGCTGTAGTATGTACTGTACAGTACACTTTGGGACGGCAGCATGGACAGCAAGGTGCAATTGAGAAACAGTCATACCTCATTATCCAAGGTCTGATTGACAATCTTGAGCTTGTCGTCCTGACGCTTTCTCCTCCTTCTATCATGTTCAATTGGGTCTTCGACCTTTCTGCGCTCGATCTCGAAACTAACCACGGCGGGCGTTGACCGTTTCACCAATTCGAGGGACTGGGCGGCTTGCAGTAATGTGGCTGCCGTTGCCAGCGACCAGAAAATAAAATCGCGCATCTTAACGGGAGGGGAGAGAGGGCTGTTCACCGGGCCGTTCTAAAGTCACAGAATCGGTCCGTTTGAAACTGTTCTGCCTTGACGCGGGGATACGGTCAATCATGCACTGGGCAAGCGACGAGATAAACGATGGCAGTTATATAGCAATTCTATCCGTGCAATTGTCGCCGAGGGAGGGTAGAATCTAGCATCATGCAGTCAGTTGACCCCAGTCGACAACAGCAAGGAATATACAGGCTCCTTACGGCTGTGCAGTGCTCGTCGGACACCAGAGATGATCGACGACGAATTGAACGTCCAAGACAGACGAAACAAACGACCTCTGCTCTGAAGGACAATAGAAACAATCCCGTCACAGCTCGCCAGTCAAAGAGTCGTCTGTCAGGAAGAGTCGAGAGCAGGAGGACGTAAGGCCAGGAGATGATGCATAATTACACAGGATGTCACAGCACAAAGCAGGGAGTGCGATCGCCGGTTAATAAGTTATCCCGCGCCAATGCTTGGATTCCCTCTCTGGAGTTTGAACGTCCAAGTCTAAACACGTCGAGAGTCTTGAACAAGGCTTGGGATTCAGTGAGCATCCAACCCGATGCCGTCATCTGGCGCATCCGGTCTCAAGACAGGATATTTCTACGAGCTTCCTGGTGCACGCGTAACTATGTTGCTGCGTATGTATGTACACAACGGTGCGTGTGTGTCAAGCCTTAACTTCCCGCCTGGCCGTGGTTGTGTTTCGAATCTGTAGAACTCGCCCATTGCTGTGATCCTCTGTTTCGAACTCGTGTTGGCTCTTCTTGCGCTCGCTCTCTTCTGGCCACGAGCAAGCCACATCAGCCACGCATGCCCAGCCTCGCCCAGTCGCCAATCACAGCCTCGGAATAGTGCTGACATAATCTGCTGACGCGGTCTCGCCGGCTGCGGCTCTGCCGCCGGGGTTAGCCGCGGAGATTACGCCCGCCAAGCAATCGGGACGTCGCACGCATCGCGACAGTCAGCGCGAAATGTTCACATTGTTGTTGATACTCTCTGCATCACTTCAGCAACAATGAGGTATGTGTACAAAGCTTTGCACACAATGATATTTCACGACAAAGACCCAGGACAAAGGCATTCGTCGCAATTTTCGGGTTCTTAAAGAATCCGGATTCGCGACAGACTGCGTTCCTTACTATTGAATTATCTTGTTCAATATTCCTCTTCTTCATCAATGGATTCTGGCTACTCTGATCCAACGGTTTAGTTGTTGCTGTTGAGAAACTTGAATACCCATAAACTACGAATCGTGTCGTGGCCAGCACCGCAGTCCAACGTCCGAATGAGATCAGTGCAAAGCCTCTCGTGACACGATGACAGTGACCCAGGCTGTGCAATCACTTTACGCTATCTCCTGGGATATCTTCTGGCTTGCGACTCCAGCAACCGACACGACAAAGAATGGGCCGTTGAACCCTTGTCACACCCCGCATTATCACCCAAAGCCAAGAACTGGCCAGCAGCATCAATTCATCGATCGAAACAAGGACCAGCCTAGAGCCACATTCAATGGTTATTTTGTACATGCGCCCTCTTGCTACTCAGTCTCCTTGCAGTCTGGCAGCACATTTTAATCGGCAATTCTGGTAGTCAGTTGATAACACCCAGGCCAACGCGTAACGCCTTACCATCCAGTCCGACCCGACCGGGGGAAGCAACAAAGTGCGAAAATGAAACTATTAAAAGAAATATTGGTGAGTACTATTGTACGAGAATTGACCTTCCCCGTCCGGCATGGCATATGGCCTTGTGGTTTGGATGTTTCCAAGAAACGTTCCAGATATATGGTTCTGGGCTTTCGGAATACATATATGTCAAAGGCAGAAGAAGATACGAATTCAACGAAAATACCAGATTAGAACTCGGCCCGAATTCGAGGCGGAGCTGCGTTAAGACGAGGCCCAGGTAAGACCAGGTGAAGGGATATGAAGGAGGATGAAAGTGTGAAACTCATTATCAATCCCCAGTTCGAATTACACTCGAATACTACCGCCGTTGGAAAGAATTCTGATATTCTGAGAGCCCAATGCTAGCTTTGAGCCGCGTAGCTTCAGAGAAGAATCCGAAAACAACGACGTGATAATGCAATCTGTCCAGGTCACAGATAAGAATGATCGTTGTCACTTGAATTTTGGCTTTGTCCATGTCGACGACAGGCAGTTAAGATTTGCTATCTGATACTCACGAGGGCCCCAACCAATAATGAGGTAACTAACCTAACTAATCTGCTCCGTACACATGGTCAAAACTCGGAAATCCAGTCCACAAGACGGGCACGCCTCAGGCACGCCCTACGTTCTTGTGTACTGTATATTCATACCCCTGTGCCAGAGTGATAAAGGGATGAGAAGGCGGAACAGAACAGTACCCGCCAATACAGATTGCAGCACACCGCAAAAAGGGTGAGGATAAAATGGGAACGATGAAGAGGAAAAGAAATTAACCAAAAAGGAGGTCAAGGACTTCCATCCCGTGTCAGGGCCAGCCATCCGGAGAGGTTGTTAGACGACACGACGCATTGCGTAAATTCTGACGTAGCGAGAGAGCGAAGGGTAAAGCTCAAATGAAGATGGGATAAAGCAGCGGGCGCGAGGAGCGCCGCTATTCGAAAAGGATCACGAATTCAGGACATCGCTTATACATATATATTTACAATGTGTCCTTTCCAAGTATTATCCGAGTCGCCTTTACGACATGACCGTCATTTAGACCCCTCGTGAGAAACCCAACATTAAAAGAGAACAAAGGAGAAGATAAAATAAAAGAAACTCATGGTTGTCGTGCCGCCGAAGCCGTTGACCCTTGTCGAGGGGTAGACGCTCTCTCATATTTTACTTCGAATTCAGTTCTCTGCAAAATTTCCTCTCTCGAATCGCCGTCATCCCACTTGTTGCTATCTGCCTCGCAGACCACCGTGTTGAGATCGTTCTTGCCCTCTGGCACCGCACGCTCGTATCGACTCCGCGACCGCAGCGCAATATTCATATCGCCGTCGTTCCGGCTGTGGGTGGATTTGCCGGGAAAATACGACGAGTCGTGGTATCCGGAGCCGTTGTAGGCAGATGGACGCTTGCGGAGGGTGAAGAGAGACTTGAACGAGGCGAAGCAGGATGTCATCACGGCGACGGACGCTTCCATGGCGCTCCAGAACAGGAGCCAGGCCGGAGGTGGATGCTTGGAGGCATTGTCGTTGGCAACGATGCGGAGAACTGACATGGAAATGACGGTGAAGCCGAGTGCGAAGAGACCGACGAGACCGATCTTTTGTGACAAGGGAAGATAGGAGGTGAGAACGAACGCCATTGGCAAACTCATAACTATAAGTTGCAAGGTTAGTAAGGGAGTATCAACCTGGGGTCCCGTGCCAACGGTAATAAGATCAACATACGCAACAAGTCAGTGAGGATGTCAGTCGCAGTGGTGAATCGGAGAGTGATGAGATCCCGTTTGATATGGCTCGGCCCGGTGCAGCCAACTAGAAAACCGCGTGTCAGTCAGGCGAATTCAAGGGGGGAACATGCGAAAGGTCCACTCACAGGCTCTCAGATCCGAGCAAGCCACTGGCGCGAGAATGATAGTGACGGCCGCGAAGATAGCGGTTGCGATAGTAATTCCCCACCACATTTTCCGAAATAGCGGAAGTTTCTGTACCAGTCTCCAGAGCAAAGCCAGCAGACTTGCCTTGACCGAATAGAGGCAAAGGATGAAGACGATATTGGCTGAGAACATCATTCGGACTAGGTAGGTCACTTGGTCCAGGAAGTCCGGGGGTCTGTTGTTGCTCGTATATGTCCCAATCATCATATAGATGGACGGAGCAACATAATGGACTAGGAACGTATGGGTGACGAGGAGGATGTAAGCAAGTCCGGCGAAGATGTCATCCCAGAACAGCCGTTTGTGAAGCCATATTCGAATGCCATAGCGACAGCCGAGGAGTATTGTCGCAAGACCAAAAAACACCCATAGGGTCACCTAGAAGCAAACTTCAGCATGGGCATAGTGCTCAGTTTTGATACATATTGTTTTTTGGCAGAGAGAGAGAGAGAGGCATGACATCGATGCAACAGTGATCACGTGCCAGCAACGCAAGTTCCGGGATATTGTTCGCGGTGACGGGCTTGTCCGAGGCGGCCATGGCGACCGTTCGTGATTATGATTATGATTTAACACCAGGCATTTGTTACGAACGACCCTCTACTTCATTTTTCTTTCCTACCAACGATCAGAAAAGAGTCCGTCTAGAAGTGGTTCGGGACAACCCCATGAAGATGCTGACTGGGACTCAACAGGGACAAACTGAAAAGACGAGCAACGATGCTCAATCTGTCAAAAAAAAGAGATCGGCATGCAGAAAGGAAGACCGTCCTCGTGGAGAGGAAATTCTGGAAAATCCGTCCAATATAACACCATCCCTGGCACGTCCGCCGTCGGGGCCTGTGTGCGTATCTTGTCTGGCCTTCTTCACGGCCCTCTGTTCTCGATCTCCACTCCTCCACTCCCCGCGCAAAGATTGTTAGTCTTGATTAGCGCCAAATCTACGATACGATCCTCGTCCTCCACATGATAGCCGATTATCGCAGCCATGGTAAAAAGAAGGCAAAAGCGCAAGCAAGCAAGGGGCAAAAAGCAAAAGTTGCTGCCGCGAGAAAGAGAGTTCATCATCATGCCTCTGGGGTTTTACTTCCACTCCACCTAACAACAGCGCTAAACTTGGCCTCTCCCCAAGTCTCGAAGTCTACCAGCACACAACATACATACGGCGTATGGTCGGCCGTCTGCCCTCTCACAAATCAGAGTCCAGACAGACCGTCGACATCGAGACCGGGCTTGAGGCTTTGGGCGGCACTGATTGGCCCAGATTGAGGTGGTTTCGGGTCACTGAGTCCTGACCAGCCCACATCGTTAGAGCAAAAGAAGTTCACCCAAGGAACCGGAGTCGAGGCTCATCAGCGTTCATTTTAGCCCAAGCACATTTTGTCGATGTTCGGGATTACCAAGCCGAGAGGATCAAGCATCAGACGTTCGAGGAGTGGGAGAGATCTCTCAAGCGAGATTTGTTGACGGGAGGGAGAGAGGAGAAAATTACTTTCGCTAGACAAGAAGAAGCAGAAGAAGAAGAGGCGAAAATTTAGGGCCGCTAAATGTTGACTCCTTTACGGGGTACGATTGATGATAGATGTTTTGCGGAATCGGGACCTGGATTATGCGCAGCTGAAGGCTGGAGTGACTTTACCGCGCTCCCAGTACTCCAGTATGGCGTGAAGATTCGCTGCTCATTTCGTGCTTGGGCTCAAGTCGACTTCGGATCCCCCTTTTGATGCTATTAAATTTTTGGTGACATCGGCTCATATGAACAACTCACGAGCTAAAAATCAATCGTAGTGGCACCGTGGCGGTCGGAGCATCAGGGCTGAGAAGAGCGCGCATCCTTGGCTCTGCTGCCCTGCATTAATTTAACAGTCGAGATGGATAAGAAGGGCCAGACTGACTGATGGTTGGCCCAAGCATCGTTGAAAGGCTGAAAAGCCATCGTGATATCGCTGTGCGTTGGAACGGATATCTGTCAATCTGACAGCTTGCCTTGTCCGGCAATATGCCTTCTGGCTGCAGGAACAGCCTGGATAGGAGATTGAAGAATCATTAACCCCAGTTTCGAGAGATTCGAGAGGCCAAACCTCCCCCGCCACACCATTTAACTAGCCCAGGCTACTCCTTGCAAGCGATCGTGTCGTCAAACCTTAAAATGCACGTTATCTTCGAAAGAGAAAATGTTCTGCATGCATGGATCGAAGACGATGATGATGATGATGGCGAACTTATTATGATTTACTGGGTCGTCATTTTTACAGCCGACCTGTCTTGGACGATAGACTGGCAGTGCAGTTTCTTATCGAGTTACCATCAAGATGCAAGCTCTAGAAGCAGAATGAGATTCTGAGACAGGATATCCCAGCGCCCAGCAGCTTCTAGGAAAGGAAAAGTCCCGACGCCAAAACCTGACATGATGAACCATGGTTCGTTTACCGAGAAAGAGGAGGTTTAAAATGGAAGTATCCGTACTGTACTTATAAAATGGTTACATGGCGACCTCTTCGTCGTCGTTGACGTGTCGCTGGCGTGAACTTTTTCCTCTCTGATGTTCGTTGAATCAAAGCAGAGAGAGAAGTGCAGGCTCACAGGATCACAAGTTGACAGTTTTTGTTCTGCAACTCTAGCTTAAAAGCCACTCCGACGTCTTGGTACACCCTCTTTCTTTCGTCTCGATGGGGTCGCTAACAAAATGGCGTCGTGCGGATCTCTGATCTCTGTTACCACAAGTTGCTGTCGAAATGGCTCTCTTGACATCCGTTTTCTCCATCTCCGGCTTTAAATTATATCTTTGTGCTGCTGCCGATATGCAATTGTCCTAACATCTCTCACCTCCGGGAAAATCTTCCCTGGCAGATATTATGACTTGAAAACTGTTGCTGCACAGCTGAAACTCGGACCTGCCGAATGTTTCAAGCCAAAGCGCAATTGATGCACCGCCGAGAACTTTACTAACTTCAAGAGGAAAGTCACGGACGCCTGCCCGAATTAACATTTGTCTGCCACTGTCGAGATTTCGCCGGTGCTCACCTTCACAAGTTAATCTCATTATTCGTCAAGAATCACTGATATCCAACCAAGATGAACAGCCTCTCAAGTCACACCGGTGGACAAGTCGCAGACCACTGCATCGCGAGAACCCTCAAAAAGCCGGTAGTTCTGACTCGCTCTATGTCCCGTTCGCGAGGCCGTTGTCACAAGCCAACAGCACGGGGTACGGAATACCCTCTAAAACATCCGGGCCAGCTATGGCCAGGCTTAGACGCAGGTCCTTTCTAACCTGACACGCAGGTTCAAACATATTGCTGCTCTCCTCAAACTTCGGAGATGCATGTCCAGAACCAGAAGAACCCAACCCCACTCAATAGTGCACAAGTGATGGAGTTCATCCCCTGCAAGCGTTCGTTCAACGTCCAGAGCTGTCAACCGTCTTCGCAATTTGCAGGAACCGCAGCAATCTCGAATGCGGGGCTTAGTGAATTTGATATCGAGTGCGCACAAATACTCAATAATAATCCTCTCCTTTTCATAACCCAAACGGGAGACGGAAGGGGTCGATTCTTCCCGAGAGCCTCCCGCAAATCCCACTACTTCTTGGGATTCTTGTGGCTCATCGATCTCCGGCAACAATCTGGCCGTGAAAATTAGTACAATAGTAGTGGCCGGCGGTCAACAAGTTGCATGCGCCATCATTTTGCCCTTTCTTGTTTTCCTGCTGCTTGCTGCTCCTACTTCCTAAGTTCCTACGACTAGCAGTAGTATCAAGTAGTACTCCGTAGGTTGCCCACAGCGTGCATTTCGTCCTGCAGCACTACTAACTGCCAACTTGATAGCTGCATGGTTCGTCGAAAAAGCAATTCTCCTTGTCCACCACTCATCTTCTCCCATTCTTTTCTTCTTTTCATCTTCTTTGCTTCTTTTATTTCTCCAGACTTGCCCCAGACTTTCCCAACCAGATAAAAACAAAATATCTAACTTTCGAGCGGTTCTCCCATGCACGAACTGCGTTTCTCGCACGTCAAACAAGCTTTTTTCAGCTGACGTTCAGCCCCTGCGAGGCTGCGAGCCGGGCGACGGTCGACAGGGAAGAGCATGCGTCTCACATATCTGACATTCAGGTCACGTCACGTCTTCCAACGAACATGCATGCTTTTTCCTCCGATTTGATGATCACAAAGATTGCCCCGACTTTTTGCCAACAATACTCCATCTTTGGTGCTCCTATTATTGAGTCACCGGTGGCTAGGGTCTTTTCTTGTCCAAAAGAGAACTAAAGAAGCCCTCAAAAATCGGAACATTCGGAAGGGATTGCGGTACATCATGCAAATGACAGTAAACCACCCCAAATGGAGCAGTTATAGAGCAATAAAACCGCCAACAGAGTCCATGATTCATGAAATTCCCCCGTTCAATAAATTACCAGACTAAATGTTGACGACAAGAAGTCCCATATTATTGTTACCAAAGGTTCAAACCCCAAAACTCTGGTCTAACTACTGTGTGCGCTCGGACTTGGCTGTGGGCTGCGGAGAACTCTGATCCTCGGCTCATTACAAGTAAGCGGCGCGAGTCAGATCCGGAACTCATGTCGCTCGCTAACAGATTGGTGTGTAACTATATCGTTGTTCTCAGCAACCAACCACAGAACAGATATTAATCTTGACAAACTGTGAAATCCGTCCAAGTCTTCAAAACATGGCCCCTAAAGTACGAATAACAAAAGGTGTGAGATTGTGCCTTTGTGCCATCCGGCACTGCGGAGGAATTATCCCCAGCCGTGGTCCTCAGCAGATACTCCGTTAAGTTATCACTGCGGTTCGTGTTCCATGGAAAGATGACAGCTACTAGAAATACCACTGTATGTACAGTACTATGCATACGTGAGCACTCGACGTTAGACTTTAACCAGAAAATCCAATCTTATGGTGAGAGCGGATATGACCCGTGCGCAATATGGAGCAGACCCAGCGTGATGGGAAAGGGTGGCTACTATCATCATCATCCAGGGGCCGCTGGTTCAGAAACGGTTGTCCCGTCTGTATGCTGGACGCCACAACAGACTTCCCAGAGTCATTCAACACGGGTCAAGGAGAGATAAAGTACGAAATGTGAGATGTCGACGGCCTGATGTTCGACAGAACGCGTTTCTTCCCCATATCATAACACGCCACATATGTATGCTGCACGCAAAGTGTGTAGTTGCTTTGTATGTATGTACCAAACTACAGGTTTGAGCATTCAAATTGAAAGGGGTAGATCGTTGACTAGCGAAGCCCCAAGGCAAGTTATATTATCATATGTTAATAATTATTACATGATAGTTCAGAATCTCAGGAATCTCAGGTTCAAGCTCACATCGGGATAAATTTCTACAGAGTACTATATTGGGATTTTTCTTATCCACTAGGACTAATCTAGTTCATGCTATGCAGGACAATCCAGACGTTTGTCGGCGAAACCCTAGTTTTCGACGGAGAAGTTCTAGAAGGTGGGAAAAAGACTCCCAGAAAACTAATTAATCCCCGAAACACATTTTAGTACATACATACCTCGTATGTACCCCGTGAGTACTCCGTAGTATGTACTGGTACATAGCTGTAGTTGCTCAGTGTACGATGGAAGACGATGATACTTCTCCGATGAGGCCAAGCTTGTATGTGTATCTGGCACCACAGGCTGTACTGTACAAAAATGGCAGAGCAGGAGGCGATAAGGCATCAATCCTACTATGCTTCATTAACCACATCCGTGGACGCTCCAACTCACCTTTTAACGATAAGTATTCCCGAGGTTAACGAAAAATGTACATCCATCATTGGACCTCCAGTTAGCCCGTGTCTCAGAGTGACAAAGCAAAGTCACTTTATCCCATGTAAGACTAATACTGCAACAAGTAAAGTTCAAAAAGAGCTTGTTGCTGGTTCTCCAGCCCTCAGTAGTAGTAGTGATAAGAATGCTCATTTAACCCGTCAATGCGACGCCACAACTAGTCTACTCCGTGCCACCCGGCGTACCGACGAGGGAGAGAGGAAGGGGGGAAGAATTCCAGCCTCGAAAAGAAAATGCACGGGCGATTATCCTCCATTGAGTGGCTTCCCACAAGCTTTGGTCCAAGCGAAGGTTGGAGTTTGTTTTCCGCCCCGAAATTACGGAGTACGGGGTCATCCGTAAGCACGGATGAAAAGGGAGGATATGGATGGATATCCAGAACAAGTTTTTACACACAACTCTGTCCATACTATTCGAGGCCAGAGCCTTGACAGGCAAATACTGTTAACAATCCAGACCAGACCAGCCAACCTTCATCTCGAAACTGGGGGAAAGACACATGCTTTCTCAATGCGCCTCTCCCTAGGTTAGAAAGTCAAGAAGTGCAATCATAAACGCACACTCGAGGTCAAAAGATTATATCCCGGGAAAAGGAAGCGAACGAAGACTATGTCGAACGACGGCGGCCTGAGGAGGCAAATTTCTCTCTAGCCAGACGCTCGACCCCTTTTACAAGGACTCAGGATGTAGGTAGGTAGCGGTAGCCAGCGGCAGGAATATCGTGCATCATTGCTGCTGCAAAGGGACGATTTCTGGCTTCGAGGTTTGAGATACCAGCAGCTGGCGCTGGCTAGGATGAACTTTTGACCCTTTTATAACCACAGCCGTCGCAAATTGACCGACACTCGCCGAAGGTTCGTGCTGTCCTTGTGGATTTTGACCTTACGCTGCTCTGATATATTCCCATGCCAGTCGTCCATGCGTCAGATTGAAGCATATAGCCATGTAGTCAGCAGCCCGACCATCCGCTCTCATTCAAAACCTGGAAGCCTCCTACTTGAACGGCAGCTATGGGAGTCAAAAACGAATTAGTAATACCCCTTTTCTGTCGTCCTTCGGAACCACCGGCCAAGTCATGATGGACAATATACACCAAACACGTCGTCAATCTTCGATCAATACTGATCCCTAAACGGCCACTCACCTCAAAACCAACCCCTTCTTCCACCCAACAATCGATTGCTCAAGATGAAACCAGAACAATGGATCAAAAACTTTGCCCACGCCTGGGAAACCCAGAGTGGCTACGAAATCAGCGCACTCTTCGCCCCGGACGCCTCCTATCGCTCTTACATCTTTAACCAGCCCCATGTCGGCCGCCACGCCATCCAGCTTTACTGGGAAAAGGTTGCGGGACGGCAGAAGGATATCAAAGTGCGAGTCGGAAAGCCCATAATATCCAGCGATGCTGGAGGTGCAAAACGAACGGCGGTAGAATGGTGGACTACGATGGTAGATCCGGAAAAGGGCCCCGTGTCGTCGACTGGGGTGTTGCTCCTAAAATTCTCCGAGGACGGCCTGTGTAAAGATCTGTGGGAGTATTCGGAAAGAAAAGAAGGAATGGAGGAGCCACCAGCAGAATGGGGAAACAATTAGGGAGCAAGGTGCTGGTATCAATGGGGTTTGGGTTTTGGCCATGATCCAAGTGTACACGTCTGGTCTTCGCTTTGTTGAAAAGGTTGCACATTAATCCTAGTAAATATGCTGATCATTCTGAAATACCTGAATTCATTGTAGTTTCTCTGACAAAAAGAATTCGAGGAAATGCACAAACCATGGGTTATCGCACATGCATCTTTGGGCGAAAGAAATTAGAAGAAACCCCAAAACACGCATGTGTTGTGACATTGAACGCCTAGACAGTCACTCCAACGCCGGTTCTCGTTTATATTTGCGAAGTTGGGTCAGTAGATCCGTCGCCATAATTTTGTTTACTCGACTCGTTGTCGTTGGTGTGATGGAACCCAGCGTATCCGCGAGGGTGATCGCCCTGCCATAATCATAGGCAAGCGAATCAAGCGCAGGCCAAAATGTGCGCAATGTAGGCCTCATGACTTTGACGGTGTGAAGAGTTCTGGCTTCATGTTGATTTTGCAAAGTTTGGCCACGCAGCCGCTCAACTGTACAAAAGTTTGCAATCCTTCTAGGATGCGCATGTGCGTGAACCCAATTTCTTTGATAAACTCGAGTTTTGAGTGTTCTGACAGGGAAGGAATTGTTTTGGTCACTCGAAACATTGTTGAGATAATATCATGCGAGGAGTATCCAAGGTCCCTAAGTCACCTATTAGTATAGAAAACCCAACAAAATACATCCTTGTATTTCGTATTATGAGAAGAGGAGCCTTCAACATACCATAGTTCGGTCAATGTATCCAAAGCTGTGTCGATTTTACCTTCGTAGCACGCTTTGATCATTGCCTGGACCTTGACAGGATGAGGGCTGTCAACCACCCTGAAGACATTATCACCGCTAACGAATCCAAAACCAGCCCAAGTACTCTGAAGATTATTAATTGCTTGACGCATATCACCCTCAGCGCTAAATACTAGTGCTGCAATACCATCATCGGAGTGTTTGACTTCCTCCGCTTCGCAGATTTGCATTATTCTCTTGACGACCTGGGCATCTGTAAGACGGGAATAGCGTAGAATTGCGCAGCGCGATTGTAGTGGTTCGATGATCTTGTTCGATTGGTTGCAAGCAAACGCAAACCGGGTGGTTGCCGAATAGATCTCCATAGTTCGGCGGAGAGCTTGTTGGGCACCAGAAGTCATGCTGTTTTTTCTTATATCAGTTCTTGTGTCTACAAGCAATCAATCAAAGGATGCACACCTATCAGCTTCATCAAGAATCACTAGCTTATGCTTGCCTGGTGGCAATGTCACCTTTTTCTGGGCGAAACCTTTGATTCGATTTCTCACGACATCGATACCTAGAGCCAAGGGCCTTTGTCAATCCTCCGCTCTCTTTCATGGGGCAACGACCAAAATAGCACGAGAACGGACCTCTTTCATCACTCGCATTGAGTTCCAAAACAGCTTCCTTGTATGTATCTCCTAGCATCTGCCGTGCTAAACACAGAATGGAGGTCGTTTTCCCAATTCCCGGCATGCCAGAAATGATAACGTGGGGCATATTGCCATCGCGGGCAATGATTTTCAGTCGTTCAATTGTCTCTGTATTTCCAACCACATCGTCAAGGAAAACGGGACGATACTTTTCTACCCTAAATTTATTTATTGATCAGGGTCAGCATGCGTCCCTTCAGTCAAGGGTTGTCTATGGAAAAGAGCTTACCAGGGCAATTCATAGTCTGATGGCGCACCAGCCATGTTCGCACGCAATGCATTTCTGACAGCGGCGTTGGATGATTCTCCTTGTGTCATTTTTGAGCCTGAAAGTCGCGATATCTCATTCAGAGCATTGGGGGACGCGGTTGCGGCTTCGATTTGGCGTTCGAACGCGTCACGGCACGTGGCACACCAAGCCCTTATCAGAGTCTTATAGCACGTGATAAAGCTCGGCGCCCGGGCCTAGCTTTTGAGGATGAAGTCATCGCTCAAGCTTTTTAAATCTCAACGACAATCATCCATCATGGTGAGGATGGAAGCACCTTTTAACCGGCCTCAAGAGAAAGAAAGTGGAAGAAAAGAACGGCAATCAAAGTGCTATAACTACAAAATATTTTTGATGGCTTTCGTCAGCGCTTTTATGAAACAATTCCAGGCGATGCTGGCATCATAGCATCCTCAGGAGGACTGTTTTTGCCCTTAAAGTCGTCAACCATTTGTCCAAAGGTCACCCATTCAACCCCTTCATGGTGATTGATATACTCAATCATTCTGCCACGGAGCTTGCTTCAGTTCTAGGACAACGATACAACCGAAGTGACCGGGTGCATACCTTTCGTGCATAAGCAGCACATGCGGATGTCCGGAGACGTCTGGGTGTATGGTCATCGGAAATATGAACTCGTCGTATTCGCGATAGAAGTAGTCGAAATGGTCCTATGTCCCACGATATCAGCAACGCATCCATATAGGGAAGAGAGAGAGGTTCCATCAGCAGAAAAAGAAAAAAGGTTTCTCCTCGTGGTCATAATTCGGCCGTTGGGTTTGATGCAATTTTCCCAAGCATTTTTGTCCCAAGAGGGCATTATACTGGATTTGATGGTTAGTGAGAAACGCCTAAGACATCCAGGTCGCCAGGGTTGCCATTCAGATGTCATCAGAGAGCTTTTGGCGATAATATAACGCACATATACTTCATAGATTTGCTTGAGTCCAGCGATGTACTGTACCTCAACGGACTAGATTTGAAAAGGGTTGGATGCCTTGCCTTCCAAATATCTTCAACATCTCTGGGATTGACCCATCCATGGCTGTTCGGTGAGCTTTTTATAAACATCATCGGGGGCAAATCGTCAAGATACCAGTTCCCCGGTATCTCCACCAGCCCTGTGGGCTTTCCCATCTCCAGTGGCTTCATCCACTCCTCCGCCTTTTTTGTGTAATCAATCTTTGTCCATTTTGCCTCCGCTAGAAGCCAACACATCTGACAGTCATGATGCGACATGGAATGGTCGTACTCAATTCCGTAGCTCAGCAACAGCTCTGTCCTATTTTTGCTCGCTTCCCACCAAGGAGCGACATTACCACGCGGAGGTTTGCCACAAAAGTCCGTGAGGAGACGATATGTTTTGTCGAGCACATCTCGCTGCTGTTCGAGACTCATATCTGTGGGGTTCTCGTTGGAGTAACCGTGGAGGCCAATTTCATGGCCTCCATCACGCACCATGGCGGATTCCTTGGGGAATGATTCGAGTGTGTGGCCGGGAATAAACCATGTTGCTTTGATGCTGTATTTCTCAAACAGTTTGAGCAGCCTGCGTGTTCCGACTGTTCCTGCCCAGATGCCTGTATATTCGTCATTAGCCTACATATCAGTATACCTATGTATGCGGGATATGATACGGGAATATACCTCGACTGATATCATTGGAGCTATCTTGGCCACCATAAGAGCCCAGCCAGTCAGCTACAGCATCGATATCGACACCGTATCCTACAAGAACTCGTTTCTTCCCCATAGTGCAATTGCTGCAACGGAACTAAACTTGCGATTATCTGTTCTGTGCGAAGGAAACACCGCAGTCAATTGAGTTTTGATCAGATATCAAATGAAATGGGAGCCTGTTTCTCGAACATCAATGTAGAATTGCCGTGTGAAGTTTTGCTTATTCACCACCTTGTATGTTTCTTATATCAACACGGGTTTCGGGGCCGCCCTTGCGTGTCAGGCTCGTGATGGTTTGAATTGAGGGAGAGAGTAAATTCGGATGAGAAGAAAGCCGCAGGCACATCATTCCAGCTCCAGGGTTTCCAGGGAGCTTTGACACCGGATGCCTTGTCTGAGGCCATGATTCAACTCCCTATGTACATATTTGACTGTACGTTTAAATCACCCTCGGAGACTGTAGTACATACAGTAAGTTGAATAAGCAGTGTGTCCATCATAAAGCAGGCTGTCACACTTCATAAAAGGAAATTTCAAAGAGATACTCTCTTTATGAATCTGATTCAGTTTGCGTGCATCTTTTCATTCATACTTTTGGCAGTAGATATGGATTGTCGAAGGAGTTGAGTCTGGTGGTCCGTGGATGTATTTTGGTCAATTGATGCTGTCCTTGCTCCAAATGGTGGTTATGATGGCAGCACATCACAACATCATCAGCACCCTCAGGCAGCCACTCACCCATCCATTTATGAGACATGTTATTCTTCCTAATAATATAAATAATTCCTACAGTTTTATCCTGATAACCAACTCAGCCCATCAAACCACTGTCAGAAAGCTGTTCATCAGCCCACGAGCCCAGCATGACATCTCGGAGCCACTTCACCCGTATCCCCTCCGCCAGCAGCAGCGCTTCCACCACCATCGCCGACACAAGTCACACAGTAGTGCCTCAACATGCCATACCTCCCGCGGCACCCTCCACCATTCGACGCAACCTATTCCATGCGCATCTCAGCCGACGACAGCACACCTCATCCGCCTCCTCCAACACAACCGCCTCTCACCACCGCACACACACGCGCACAATCTCGGGCAGCGGTGATGGAAGCGGGCTGAGTAGTGCCCTGGGTGTAGGGTTACCGAAAGCTCGACTTGTGACGGGGATGTTGGGGCTGGGGAGTAGCGCGGGCGTGCCGGTGGTACCTGATGGCGGCGATATCGTTGTGCGTGACAAGAATGGGAGCTACAAAGTTGATATACCCGTTTTACAACCTGGTGAGGACGAGGATGGTGGAGATCCTATGGAGGGTGTTGAAGGTGGACATCCGGGAATAGACCATGGCGCAGGAATAAGTGGAATGGACAAAGAGAGTATGTGTTTACTGCCTACTGGCTGGACTTTCTCGTGAGAATGTCGGACTGGACGAGGTATTTGAGAACTAACCATGGGATTTTTGTGTCAGAATTTGAAGCAACCATTGCGGAAATGATGCGGCGCAACCGAAGCAGGCAAATGAATGGTGAACCTTCTGGTAAGTGATCGAGGCTCCATTTCCTAGTACCACTCAGCCCTCCAAGATTGTAATTTGGAAACGATTCTGGATAACTGTGTCTGTGAAAGATACAACTTCCACAGACCTCGTCAAAACAAGGGGAATATACAAAACAGGAGTAACACTAACTATGTTATGTGTAGAGGTATACCTGCTCATCCAGCAAAGTTTGAAGGACAAAATCGCCTCGCTTGAAGAGGACAAGTGGATGTTTGAGGTAGAAGATGAAGTTCGCATATGAGCGCCAAAATCTCGTTTGTGGCTATATTATTTCACACCCAGGTAATTTGTGAGCGATACGGGGTATCTCCAAGCACGCATTCAGACCTAATCCAAATCCATCGACGCCGGTGGAGCATCGACTTGCTTTGGAGCCCTTGAACGCTGCGGCGTAGTCGATTTATTTGCGCCTTGAGAACCTCCGCCAAAAAACATTCCCATCATGTCCATTAGAGGATTGGACTGTTTGGGTATCCTGATGCCAAAATAAACTTCCCCAATATGAGCCAGTGCTTGATCCCAATCTCCCGCCTCTTGAATATATGATGCATACTGCCTGAGCAACTGCTTGAACAAGTCAGGGGTCCCGCGCTGAATAGCCAGCAGTAACAGGTTCGTGAAATTGAGGAGCGGTAGTGATGGATAAACGCGGATATCATTGCTCTGACTGCTCACTTCCTGGACGCCGAGCGACTGGCTTGTCGGCGAAGACGCTAAGTGATTCCTGAAAATTAAAAATGCTTTGTTGGCATTCCGAACGTTGCCCGTCAGCAGGTATGGGAAAACTGCACGAGCAGCATATACTCCTGCCGTGTGGACGTCGTCATGCGTGTACCATCTGTACTCGAGACGTGCTAGTACCTCTGCTGAGTCAACGGTCCCTAATGCCAAATGCCGTTCTGCGTCATACGCCTCATTCTCTATAAAATTGTTGTCAGCATCATATTGGCCAGCGAGTATTTGAGAGTAGAAGAGGGGTTCTCACCTTCAGCATAGATAGATCCAATGGCATGATGGAACTCTGGGTCACCTGTTTCAATATCTCCAAATTTGGCACTCCAAGAAACCATTTCGTTGATATATCTCTTCCTCGTAACCTCCTCCGGTGGGAATTCTTGCAGGATTTCGATCAACCGTTCTATTTGATAGCGCGTTAGCCTCAGTTGTTGCACTGCGGTTCAACCACCCTGCTCCGACGTTTGAGAGCATAGAGACCAAAGGATCGCTGTACCTTTTCTCTTTCTTCCCACCCGATCCTCGGAAACCTCCCACTCGGCTTTATTATACACATCTACCACAAGCATAATCGCGAGGTCACCACCGCTTGCGGAGGCACCCTGTTGTGCTCCAGCTTTCAGTAATGCTTTTGCGCCGCCGGCAAGAATGTCTGCAGCAGCGTCATAGTTTGATTGTTTAAGGTATCGGGCAGCAATGACACGGAGTTGTTGATGGGACTCATAGTATGCACCGGCGGCAATTCTATAAATCGGAACTGTTAGTTCATTTATGGCAAACCAGACGGCAGAAGTAACTGGAGGGCACCATAGTGACTAGGCAAAAATGGTAGTGAGAAGATAGTCCTACTTTTCTTGCTGCCGGGCAATTGTTTTCTCAATTCGTGAGGTCATGGTGCCACCGCTCGTCACGCAGTGTACTCAAAAACAATGAGCTCTATGGTAAGTGAAACGCTCAAGTTTAAGGTATGCGCGCTTCCAGTTTATAGTCCAGTAAGCCTGAATAACAATAAGCGAAGATAAACACAGCTGTTCTCCCCGAGCACGTTGCGCTGGTGGGTTGCCGTGAAGCGGGATGATGATGCAGTCCTGTGATAAAGCTCCCAGCGTTGTTGTCCAATCAAGCCTCATCATTCTGCTCATGTAAGATCCGGCTAGCTCGCGTTATCTAATCTCCGCGATAGGAGCACGACCTCAAGACATCAGAGAATCATCACAATATTATGCCATAACACAGGCCAGCAAAGTACTTGTGCAGATGTGTTTCTTCCAGGGGTCATATTGGACTCTTGTGGCTCTGTGACATCTACATACCAACCATTGCTAGTCTTCCTAATGCCTGATTTTAGCCTTCAGAGAACTGATAAACAGACGAGAAGCTGGGACTAACTAACTACTTGAGCAAGACTTCAGCAGCATACTCCCTCCTGAAAATGAATTCCCGTTGTTTTGATATTCAACCTTTTCATCGGTTCTCTGGCTCGAATGCCGCAATTCGACGACCAAAGGTGAGACAGTCCGGCAACCGCGACACCATTACTCGTCTCCGTTCTAGACACAGTCGCTGAACCTACAGAAGGAAATTGCATACTTCTCTTATGACGATGAACATAATTTTCGCCTCGATGAATCCTCTCTCCGCTACTATTATCCTCCCAGACTTCCTGCCGACCTAAGCTCCGGGTTCGATACGTTTGAGAAGCTAGACGATTCTGGAGATGACCATTTGGATGCATTGTTGGATACCATAATCGCGTTGGAGCAAAGAACCGGTACAAAATGCGAAGCCGATGTGATTACCTGGAGAGGAATGATGACCAAGGTACGAATGACTTGGGGTATGCGTCTTAGAAGTTATTGAACCAGCGCTGATACTGACAGGACAGTTGATGACTGCTCCATTTGACAATATGAACGGGTAATCATTGCGGCTCCTTCCGAGGAAAAGGATTTGGAAGATCGAATGCTGAAATTATGACAGATTTGAGATGAATGCAACCTATTATCAAGTGGGCAATTAGCTTCTTGTATACCTCCACGGTCATGATTAGAAACTGACAGTTCAACGTTCTTGAAGGGTTCAATGTAAAGCCGTCTCCGCTTCAATGGAAATTGTGACCTGTATTCGAAGATAATTGCTAACACGATTCAGGTTCATCGAAGAGAACAACGAGTATAAGAATACGCAAAAGCGGATCCAAAGAGAGAGGAAAATGCCTCCAGGCGTCCCTTCCCAGGACCTAATGATGTACTGGGGTAGGTTGTCTGTCTCAAAACTGCGATGGGTTGCAGTCATGTTGAAACAATGCTTCTAGGATACAAATTTGAAACCCTGTCTCTCCTTGAGAAACCTTGGGACCAAGTGTCTCGTGAAACGATCGCGGCACGAGAAGAAAAGGTTGTAAACAACGGGTCTCAGTACTGTTCAGTTGTTCGAACAGGAATAGGAGGTAACAAGCTGGTCATTGGCGGCGAGGTTGATGCAGGTGAGTTATCCACTACATTCACACTCACAAAAAGCGCTCACCCAAGGAATCATGCTAGTATGGGATTGCAAACCCGATAGAAAAGAGGATCCGATCAACTGGGTTGAGTTAAAGACAACGGCAGAGATCCGGAACGACAGGGACATGTTAAAATATGAACGAAAGTTGCTCAAGTTCTGGGCCCAATCATTTTTACTTGGTGTCCCCAAGATAATCGTTGGCTTCCGAGATGAGCACGGAATCTTACGACGACTAGAGGAATTGGCTACTCATGAAATCCCCGGAGTTGTGAAAAGGCGGGGAAAAGGTACTTGGGATGGAAATATATGCATTAACTTCACTGCTCAGCTGCTCGATTGTAAGTCCCCAAGGATCGTTTCAGTCAATTCAATGAGCTAATTGAAGCCAATGTTGTAGGGCTCCGAGGCATAATAAACACTGAGGGTATGTGGAGGATAAAGAAGGTGGAGAAATCCCCAGTTATTGAAGTATTCAGGCTGGAAGAGTCTGGGCATGGAGGGATTCTCTCCGATGCGTTCATCAAATGGCGCTCGCAAAATTAGAAAGGGTTAGACCTTTTGTATCACTGGAAACAATCTTGACCACTCCGATAACCCAAAGCATCTATTGGATATCCCATGAACTCATAACAATGGCAGCGGAGGCCATCCATCCTCGATTTAAATCAAAGACTCCTATTCTCACGGAATTTGGAGTAGAGCGGGATTCTGCTAGAGTCCGAGTGATGGGTATCAGCGTGACGTTCGGCGGCGACATATTTTCAGGAGCGGTCAAATTTCCAAACAGCCAATAACACTCCACTCCAATATGCCACATCTCGACAAAAGTGTCGCAGTCTTCGTTCGGGGCTTTTTTTTTGTTCCCCGCATAGTGGCCTATTGAGTCCAAAACTGCCAGTATATTCCAATATACAAGGATATTCTCACCCCTCTGCGGCTTCACGCATGCGCTTGAAGTACTCCTCCCGCTGGGCCCTCTTTTCAGCACCCTTCACCGCATTCTTATGTCTCCTTCCGTTCATATGGATGTCCCACAGCTCTTTATTCAAGGCCGTAGTATTGCACACGTCGCATTTTCTCGGTTTGATCTCCATATCTTCGCTTGAATACTGCCCCTTCTTCTGCTTTTTAGCTTCAAACAACGCTTTGGCGGCCGCCGTCACTTCACTTGGGTGCGGCCGAGAGTTTCCGGAAATGAAAGCTTCGGCGATGCTTTCCGCGGGTAAACGCACGGTATTATTCCAATCTTCCACGTTTGTGGAATCGAGAATATACAAACGGTCAATGGCGTTGGTCGCCTCCAGAGAATTCCATAATTTGTTCTGTATCCATTTTAGTTGACTCCGTGAATACTGCCTGGTGGCAGATTTGACCGATTCAATACATTCCTCCTTCAGTCTATGAAGTTCTTCGGGTGAGGACTGGCCAGAAGAAAGGGCGCTGATATAAGGATCGAGTTCTTTGAATCCAATAGAAACCCATACGCCTCTCGTCCTGTCAACGTGTACGCCCTGAGATTCTTTCTCTTTCAAATAATCAAACATATGTTGCGCCTCACGTAACAGGCCTTGGTCGATCATGGCGTCCACGCGACCATCTAACCTTTGCCGAAGAATCTCCTTGTCGCTGTGAACCCAAAAAAGAAGGGTTGGAAATCTCAAATGGCCCGTTTCGCCATCGGCGTACCCATTGGCCACTTCCTCTGCAGTTTCCTCGTGACTTGGAACTGCGAGATGTTTCAAATGCATCTTTTGCTCTTTATATATCTCCGAAGCAGGTCGACCAGTTTGCAAATAAATGTGTAGAGAACGCCGGATTTTCCTCCTCTCCTTAGGATGCCATCGTTCTGCCATCACGGGGTCAACCTCCCGTAGTTTCTGTAACATTTCTTGTACTGGCGCGCCCAGAATGGGCCACTTTTCAGTTTCCACGGCTTCGTCATAAAATTGATCGGCATCCTCTGTCCCATCACCAACAAGTTGTTGGTGGAATAGCACCGATTGGGTATAATAATGAGTCCCACCCACGAGAATGGGAAGCTTTCCCCTTGATCTGATATCTTCAATAATATCAAGGCAGTGTCTTTGAAATTGGGGTATTTTCCACGCCTCCTGGTCGAGATTTATACATGCAAGCAAGTGGTGGGGAATGCCCTCTCGCTCCTCGTCCGGTATTTGGTTGGTTGTGATGGGCAGACCTTTATACATCTGCATAGCATCTCCATTGATGATTTCTCCATTGAAACGGACGGCCAAATCAACTGCTAACTATATCAATCATTTAGTCCCTCGAAAAAGGACGGTTGCGCGTAGGGTGTTTTGGGAGTTGCAAAACACACCTTGGATTTGCCTGTTCCTGTGGCCCCGAGAACGGCGATAAGGGGCTTCATTGGGGCCTTTGGAGGATTAAAAAAGGATCGAAAAATATTGCACAGTGTGAAGCGCATTGAGTTAACGGTCATCGAGTTCCTCTCCCCTCTTAAGAATGTCGTCAACAGCGAATGAATTCACCAAATAACTCACCTAGCTTATGTAAGCTCATAGCCCCTGTCACAGCGTCACCGCATCCAAGTCACTCCCCGCAATCTGATACAATTCAATCAAAGGCCCATTCGTATGCAGATTTTTCATGGAGATTGCGACTTTTTGAACTTAGAGAGTACGGAGTATGTCAGTTGAACAAACTCGTGTGCCTCTAATAGAAACCAGCGCCATGGCGTCAGCCACTCCCGATTCATCAATTCACGTCCAAGGCCTCAACTACAAGTTCCAAGATGGCACCCTCGGATTGACAGATATCAAACTCGACCTCCCTCTGGGCAGCCGAACGCTACTAATTGGAGGTCAGATCTATTTTTTATTCCTCATATTCCCTCCCATTCCAGTCGTTATCGCAGCTGATTCTTCCTTTCACAGCCAATGGCGCCGGAAAAAGCACCCTCCTCCGCCTCCTCTCCGGAAAACGTCTCGCGCCCTCTGGCACCATATCCATTGGCGGTATTGACCCCTTCAAAGACGGTCTTGAAGGCGTCACGTATCTGGGCGTGGAATGGGTCTTGAACCCCATCGTCCGCGCAGACATCGACGTCCCCACGCTCCTTGCCTCCGTGGGCGGTGACTACTACCCAGACCGTCGGGATGAATTGGTCAGGATCCTTGACATAGATTTGTCGTGGCACATGCACGCCGTGTCGGACGGTGAACGGCGCCGCGTTCAGCTTGCCATGGGTCTGTTGCGGCCATGGAATCTACTGTTACTGGATGAAATCACAGTGGATCTAGATCTGCTCAGCCGGGCGAACTTTCTGGCGTTTCTGAAGAGAGAGACGGAATCGAGGTCGTGTACGATTGTATACGCGACGCATATACTCGATAACCTTGCCCAGTGGCCTACGCATCTTGTGCATATGCACATGGGCCAAGTGAGGGATTGGGGCGCCCTAGAGAAATTCTATGCTGGAAAAGCAAGAGTGTCTGAAAACAGCCAACTTGGTGAAATCGTTTTGGAATGGTTAAGGAAAGATCTGAAAGAACGAGGGCCACGCCCCGGAAGGCCGAGCGAGAGTAAACCAGAACCGGGATATAATATGGAGGTGTGATCCCAGTCCAAAAGTCCGTTATCACAGGACCCTTAAACCTCGAACAATCTTTTTACTCGGGGTTCCTCAACCCTTAACGGTGAGACAAATGTTTGTTTAGTGATTACTAGAATCAGATACGTGTCTGTACACACGTGACTGAGTTTCGGCTTCAACGCCGTGGAAGACACTAAGTCTATGTATATGAAGACAGTCTAGAAACTTTTAGTTCATATAAAGACCGAGCCATACTAGCTTGGAACAGCGTCGATAACGTATATCCGGACTGACGAATCTTCACTAGCAACGGCAAGTTGATATCCAGTTGCCTTCTCTTTTCCTTCGGGATCAGAGATCGGTCGCCATGATAATTGCATAATGCCCTTGGACGGACTTTCAAGTCTCGGTATCACCACATTCTTTCCAGGTGCAAAGTCATTCGCGGCAACTGCATGGACACTGATCTCTCCAGAATCGTCTCCAACAGCAAGGTATAGACTACCATCCACAACCGTGGGTAAGAAATCAATAGCCGTCACTGGATGTGTAGCGCCAATCGTCGATTTGCACACAAAATCTGTGCCTTCCTGGGCCCATATTTTAACCGATTTGTCACGACCAGCGGTCGCAAAGACCTTTGTGGTCGGATGCGGTGCCCAACTTGCGCTTAGTATCATTCGAGAGTGTGCTTTAAGATTTGTCGTAAAGGGCTGATATAGGGATTTATCGGTGGAATCTCGTTCAAAGATGGCCCATTGACGATCACGCCCCACACTGAGAAGGTATCGGTCATCATGCGTGAATTGAAGAGAGGTTATCGTCAACGAATGAGCAGCGAGAGGGGGGCGTATCTCCCGCCATGTTTCAGCGTCATATAGCCGGATAACTGCGTGGTCGATAGAGCTGGCCTTGCAAGCAGTCGCGATTAAAGATCGATCGTTGCTAGCTGCAACGGCTGAGATTTCGTAACCATGACCATATAGCTTTTCATGCTCAGGCCAAAGAGTATGTCTAGACAAGTGATCTTCCAAAGGAGGATGGTCCAAGTCTAGATTAGCCGCCTGCGCTGGGGGTTCGCCCTCGACTCCATTCGTTGCGTTCTCAGCCTCCTCGTCCATATCAGCCTCGTCGACAGCTTTGTTTGAAAGGCCTAAAACAGGAATGTTTGCAGCTTCTGCCATTTCCTCCTGCGATGCTTGCGTGAATCCAGATAGCCGTTCCAGCAGCTGTGCGATTGACTTTGTCTCATTAAACACTCTCAGTAACTTCTCGTCGGCCCCCGATACGAATCTCGTTGAGCCGAGAGAAGCGATGCAGTTCAAATCGTATCCGTGAATTTGCGGCCTTGAAAATTCATGCCACGAATTTGAACCATTGTGCCGCCAGCTCGCGTGCAGCCTGGTTGTTTGGTCACTGCTGGTAGATAGAAGATATCCACCGCTCGGCTCCCAGACAATATCGTTAACAGACCTCACATGTCCAGTAACACCTATCATCTGAATCCACGCATCCGCATCACTGTCATGTCTCCAGGATCTCCAACTTCCAGTTCGACCCAAACTTATCACCACATCCCCATCTGGAGACCAAAGACCAATCCAATATCCTCCAGCACTGCCAGTAGCAGTTGTAGAGCCCTTCTGAACACTTATTTCTCCCATTCTAGACCCGGAATACCAGGCCCCGGAAACTGGATCGGATTCCCATATCACCAGGGAGTTATCGGCCGATGAAGACATTAGCTGGGGTTTTTGAGGGTCATGATTCCATGCGATAGAGTACACCCAATCTTCATGGCCGAACAGCAAAGCCTCAAACGTAATGGAATATTTTGTATCGTTCGCCTTAAACGTATGCGCCTTGTTGGTTAGAGCCTGTGCCATATCTCCCAACAGTGCATCCTCTGCATTCCGCAACGCCGGAATTGCTGTGTCTCCGGGATGCACCCTCCATAAACGGATATACTTGTCCTGACTGGCAGATGCAAGGAGAAAATCATGCGACCCAGGAAAACAGCCGTTTGTAAAAGCAAGAGCCCTGATCCAGCCTTCGTGCCCCGTCAGAGAAGCCCTCAGTTCAAAATGTGCCTCAGTGGACGTGTTTTGCGCAACGTAGATCTGGACGATGTTCCTCGTCCCACCTACAGCCAGTATAAGCCCTTCCCCTCGATCATCGAGCTTCCTAAGCGCCACTGTAAGAGGGAAGAAACGAGGTTTCACAGGAATCGTCTCCAGCAAGCTCGCCTGTATCCCATCCTGGCCTTCTTCTTCAATCTTCCAGACCTTTATTGTCCCATCCGCCGCCCCAGACACAAAGACATTCGACTTCTCAGCGACAGCGATACAGTTTATGGAGTTCTCATGACCATGTAATGTCGCGGCAAGCGTAAAGGTCGGCTGACTTAAATCACTAGACGTCCATATCTTAATCGTCCGGTCAACTGAGCCTGTTATAAGCAGTGGACGTTTTGGATCCCCATTTAATGGCGTGTGAAGCTTGACCGCATTTACAATGTCAGTATGGCCGACAAGGAGAGCGTACACGCCGCGGTTATCTCGATCCTAGAGATTCTCAGTTAGCAGCTCCAATCGAGATAAAACCGGAAAAACAAATGAGCTCTATTTCATACGGAAGGATTCCAGAGCGCAACATTGTTATCTGCCCCGTACGCAACGAGGCCAGACTCCTGGTGCCAGTCAGCTGCACTTGGGTGCCTGTTTCCCCCGACGCTGATATATTCCGTTGTAATGGACGCCATGGATGGCAACCGATGGAGCAGCCGCTCCGAGAAAGCGATAGAGATTGTATAAAAGGTGATACGTAGCAAAGAAACAAAGCTTGAGGCGCGGCGGGCTGGTGTGTTACTGATCGAGCCAAGCTTTTTTGAGCTTATCGATAAGATATTTTCCCGCCCGCTTCTCCATCTCCAATGTGAATGTCGCTTTTATCACACATTCGAATACCAACTTAAGGCTATTGAATCATCGATTTTCATTCATTCTTCAGTCCCGGCATCATACTTCTCTTAATACCATGGGCTCCCTCGAAAGCGGTGGTCAAACCGCCCTTGACATCACAGTGGAATTCACGTTCGTCTCACTCTCACACTTCCGACCCCGCAATTCAAACCCGCAACCTGCTGGATGAAATGCTAATATGTAGCTCCAGTGGAGGTTTAGAAATGCTCTTTTCAAATCAGCGTAAACACAAAATATCCTTGCCGTCAACAGATGCGAATGACGCCCCGTCCAATATTGCATACCTCATTCAGTACCTGTGCCAAAACCTTATGAAAGACGAACGGAGGGAGCTCTTCGTCCTCGACGATTCAGTGTACGGCCCTCGTTTTTGAATCTACCAGCTATATTTCCAGATAAAGACTAATACTCAATAACGCATAGACGACCCGGCATACTCGTACTTATCAACGACGCAGATTGGGAGCTAGAAGGAGAGGAGCAGTACCGGATACAGCCTGGTGATAATATTCTATTCGTATCTACACTCCATGGAGGTTAGACCGAAAAGAAGTAATTGCTAGTCAAAAACACCTCTCAAGGGCGGGTGCACCTTATGCCGTGAGTTCGTAATCATAAAAATGCGACGTCATTCTTGACAGCACGGGTCATCTAGACGACGTCCTCAACGTGGAGCTGTGAAATCCTCTCTGGATCGCGGGGGGTTCGGATTCCACTTTGTGGAGTCCCTCCTCTGGTCAACGAGCCAACTGACCCATCAGGCATTGGAGACACGGCGCCGCTGGGTGGCACTGGGATTTTGATATCTTCCGGCGAACCTGGAATTATTTCTGGAGGAAGATCAGGGATATGTATTCGTTTAGCCTCGTTGTTGTAACTCGCGGGAAGAATCTATATATTGGAGAAGTGATTTAGTATTGGATCATCGTGGAAATTCGGGGTGGGCGTAAATTGCTACCTCGATAATCTCATCCCGGGGGAAGGACAGAAACGGGATATCGGCTGCATTGCAGGCCATTAGGTAGCCGTATAGAACACGAAGAACGCTTTCGTGTGCAATAATAAGAAGGTCGTTTCTCTCACGCTCTAGCTCGAGAATAATCGGCTCAAGACGAACAGCCAAATCATGGTACGACTGCGACATTAGTAAATATAGCGCAATTCATTGATAAGTCAGGTTCTATGCTCACCTCAGCCCTAGGATAACGATGGTGGTACGGGTCCAGATCATGTTGTGCCACCTCGTCCGGGAACTCTTCACGAATCCGTCTTTCTGACATCTTTTCACACACTCCCGGATTTAATTGGCTTAGCTGAGACCTATGACGGGTCTTAAATCCTTTTTTGTGTAAGATTTGGGCAGTTTCTATTGTCCGGCGCCTGGTTGAGGTCCAAACGATAAGGGGTCGCATTTGTGCCTCCAGATCTCCCTGCTCAATTGCCTCTAGCCTTTCCTCCTGACGATGTTCAAGTAGTCGCTTTGTCATTTTTCGCGCATAGTCTTCTCCCTGTGGCGAAAGAGAGGCATCTGCCTTGTATGAGTCGGCTTCCAGAGATGTTCCAGCCTGTAAAAACTGTGAGTTGAGCCCAAAGATTGACACGAGCGTGAGCAATGATCCATACCCGAGCAAAGTATGTACGCCTATTCTGAATGTGCAGATTTAATAGATAGAAAACTATGCGATGGTGAAGGTACCCGAAACTGCAGTTGTTAATCATCATTTTATCGCCTGCGTTAATCATCTGGAATTTTCACGTCAGTATTTGGAACAGAACAAACTTTGAAGATTGAAATGCCAACCTTGATATAATTCAAATCTTTCTCTTCCATAGTCTGAAACTGTGGTATACGAGCCGAAATCCTTGCTAGGTAATCTTTCACCGCGTCTTTCGGGTCCCATCCTTTATACTAGGGGTTTAATGTGAGTCTGGCTTCTTGTGCTGAACGATCCGGAGGGACTCACATCGGGTGATGAAATTTTGACTCTTTGCACGTTTTCTTCAATTATCTTCTCATCATCACACCATGATTCAATAAAAAGGGTCTAAATATGTTAGCGAAGGCAACTCCTAAGCTTGCGAAGCCATGTACTATACACCATACCTCAATACCATGCTTGCCAAACTCCTTCGCCAACGACCTTCGACCGGCCGCGATTGGATTGACCGCATCGTAGATCGCAACCTGGCCATTCTCGCCCCGAAGGAAATGGTATATATCATCTCTGCACCTTTTCACAATTTTTTGTCTCAAAAGGACAGATGAAGCAGAAGCTAGAATACCATCCGCCGTAAGCCTACGATCATGGCCTTGAAATTGACGAGAACATAGAGACCAGGGGCAATAAAGATCACGCCTTGACTTGAAAGATACGACAACGAAATTCTTCCCGAGTCGATAACGGCTGCTCACCTTTGACGAAGAAATAGTCTTCAGGCAAATCTTGTCCGGGTCCAACTGTTGCACGTCGATAATCCCCAAGATGGAATATCCGAGTCTTGACGCCCAGCCTGTTTGTTCAAGGGGTCAGTTGTTGGCCAGGTTGGAGTGCAAACACCTGTCGGTATCCTTTTAATAAGATGTCACATACCAACGCAAATATCTGGCAATGGCCACCGAAATATGACTAAATACCGAGAGAGTCAACAACGTAGCCGCTACATTCAGTACACGGGGTATACAAACGTCTTGCCTCTTGCCGGCAAGCCCACAGTCATGATCACAATTCGACCCGAATGGAATAAACGGCCTGATTCTGTACTGTAGAGCTGTGCTGGAGCAATTTCCGGTTTGTCTGGAAGATCGTGGATGGCATCCACAAAAGTACTAGATTTTCTCCGAAACCGAGGCGAACTCGCGACGACATCCGGATTTCTGATGGCGGTTAGAACAAACCCATCATCAGCCTTCGATCGCTGTAACCCGGCTTCGTTGATTTATTCAGAAGGACAAAAAATAAGAAAACACCCACAGATGAATGTCCATTGTCGAAAGAATTGATATCCAGCCCCCTGAAACGCACCGAGCTCAACAGCTGGGCGATGACGTATGTAGACTTATTGACAGAAGGCCAAAGATTTGGACACACAGAAAGGGATTCAGAAAAATCTTGAACTCTCTGGTCTTCAAAAGCAGACCATGCGTGAGAGCAACCGAAGACAACTGTCAAACTGCTCACAAACGTGAACTCTCAGTTGATGGCCTCTTATCAGCAGCACCAATGCTGATAAGGAATGATGTTCAGGAGATTGGGCACCACAGCATCAGGCGCAGGCAAAGGGAAGATCGCACACTCTTATGCTGATGAGTTTACAAGAACTAAAAAATCAAGACTAGATGGTGAGGGTTGTAAATTCAACGGGGGAGTTGCAGTATAAAAAGTAATTCAGACGGAAACGATGGCGACCGCGTGCAGTACAAGTTGGGAGCAAGAGGGCATTTCCCAAAGGGGTTAGCGTGCAGGTCCAGTGACATGGGCCTTGGCGCCAGTGATGCCGTAAGCCTCAGCGACGGAGAAAATCTTAAGCCGACCTGCTTTTTCTCGATTGCGAAAGCTTCAAAGCCCGATGTTGGTTGCAAGCACTCTCACCACTCAAGTAACCACAACTGGACTCACAAAGGCTTGAGCCGTTGTATATATCGACTGCGTGACGTTAGAATTGGTCACAGACGCGATCCCTTGTCTCTACCCGATTCCGTCGCCCGTCTTCCCTTCACTTTTCAACACTCGCCGACAGCACCATGGCCGACTTTGGCTCCTCCCTCGGGTTCGTCACCGATAATGCCGTGGCATCCGTGCTTAAAGACGCATACGATGCGTTCTCAGAACGCAGAGAAGCTCTCGGGCTGTCGAATCCTGGCACAGTTGAAAACGTGGCCCGTGAAGTGCAGAAGGATGTCCTCCTCACCCATTTCATGTTCACCGGTCTCCGTGCAGATTTGACAAAAGTTTTCGGCGTCTCTCCACTCTTCCGAGTTTCGCATGCATTCACAATGGGCTCGCAAGGAAACCTGCCACCATATGCCTTTTCTTCCATGTTTGGCACCCCCAAGGTAAGTCGCCAACCAGTGCCATTGCATGCAATTGAAAGCAGGAAATTTTAACACTATTGGCAGGTCCTCATGCAAGGAAATATTGGAAGTGATGGAGCCCTTAGTGCCGTATGCAATTACCGCTGGAACTCTGCGTTGGTCACCAAAGCCAACGCTCAAATAATGCCTGGTGCAGCCCAAGGAATCATCCAAATCGACAACGATTATACCGGCGATGATTTCTCCTTCTCCCTCAAAGCTTTCAACCCATCTTTCTTAGAAGGGGGAGTTACGGGAATATACATTGGAAGCTATTTGCAGTCAATTACCCCGGGCCTCGCTCTTGGATTAGAGGCCATGTGGCAGCGTGCTGGACTTAATGCCCGCCCAGAAACCGGCATCTCATACTGCGCAAGATACAAGGGTTTTGATTGGATTGCGAGCGCTCAACTTCAGGCACAGGGAGCATTCAATGCCTCATACTGGAAGCGGCTTTCCGACAAGGTGGAGGCCGGTGTTGACATGAACCTGCAATTTGTGCCCAGCGGCAACCCAATGATGGGCGGAGGCCTCCAGAAGGAAGGAACTGCGACTGTTGGAGCAAAATATGAGTTTCGAGCGTCCACTTTCAGAGCTCAGGTTGACAGTGCAGGAAAGCTGGCTTGTCTCCTGGAGAAGAGAGTTGCCATGCCTATTTCTCTGACTTTCGCTGGAGAAATTGACCAAGTCAAGGTATGTGCCCATCTGAAGGTATAAAATCAATTGGAATCCTTTGCTGACTGCCTTATAGCAACAAGCGAAAATTGGTCTCGCTGTATCATTCGAGATGGCTTCTGAGGAGTTGATGGAACAGCAGGAAAGTGGCGAAATGTCCAACGTTGCATCCCCACCATTTTAATGACAATGATGGCTCTCAATGACATCCTTCTTCCCCATACACGACGCCCCATCATCCGAGCTTCGAAAGAAACAAAAAAGAAATGCGCTTTTGACCACCTTTAGCCGGCCTCTTTATTGCATCCCATGCTTTTAATAACGGACAAATCGGCATACCTTCTGAAACCACCCAGAAGGTAAAATCACTTCATTTTTATATGTTCTTTGCACGAGGCAGTCACAACTAGCGCAGCAGGATCAATCTCCCTTGTATAGACGACTTCCGTATCGTTGCCCGTCACATCTATTGGCATTTCTTCTCTCTTTCTTCTCATGTTTTCAACCACCCTTTTTCCTCTGCCCCTCCATCCCCTTGCATATTGCATCCCCCTTTTTACGTGTACTTTTCTTCCAACGGGGCCCAAGTGATTTGATCGGTTCAACGGGCGGGTTGTGGGTTTGATTCTGAACGGATTACTCGGTGCGCGCAACTTCTGTCTGATGGGTTTCGAAAGCGTTGACGTGCTTTGTTCTAGAGGAAGGTTCTGCTTTTTGTCCAACTACGACTTTGTAAAATAAAACCCTCTTTTTTTTACCATGGCAGCAAAATGGGACTTTGTTGTGTTTCAGTGGCTTTCTTCTCGATCTGGGCTGAGGATGGGCAAGGTTTTTGCATAGGAACTTCGTGTTGTCGCAGAGATGCTTGTTCAGGGCATATGAAACGATTCTCACGGCTATGTTGCTGGGAAGTTTCAGGACGTGCCATGCAACGCAAAACGAGCCGTTGAATAAACAGCGTTCGTTGCTAACGGTCGACGACATGCCGGGAATCCTCCTCGAAAGTGACTGCTCCGCACCTTCCTAGTCTATTCGTCTATGCGTAAGGCGTGTAGTTGCCATCTGCGACAAGTTATACAGTCTTGGCATGTGGTCTCGAGGCGCGTAAAGGGCCAGATTGAATCTTAGTGAAGGCTGAAACTGGACATCAGGCCTTGTACATATGCACACAGCCACGGAAATAGTACAGTACATACATACATGTATGTACCTAGCTATCTGAGCTACAGAAAAAAAAAGAACCGGACACGAAGCCCTAGGGATGACGCAGCTCCCCCCTCTTCTCCCCTCCATCACGTCTCATTCTGGATATTCATTCCGCACATTTCAAGCAAACAGCAATACAACGTAGGATGCTGCCAGAAGTCCAGAGAGTCCATTGGCCCAAATCCCTCCGTTATGCAGCTCATAGTGGTGAGTTGCTTTTTTCCTCTGCAGATATCAAATACGAGACTTTCCCGCAGGTGCATATAGAGAACACCCACCCAATCCATGCGTTCACATGTAAACCTCAGGTGATGCTTCGTAAATTGCGGGAGACCTCTTTTTTCCCCTGGTCTGCATTGAGGGAAATTGTAACGCCCTCTTGTAGGAGAAGGCTGATAAGGCTGAGTCTGCGCAGTGATTGATTTTGCTCAATAATGCAACGAATGAGGACTCCTCACAAGAAGACTTCCGAAAAAGCAAAAGGGAAACTGAGCAGGTTGCTCCATATCCCCAGATCAATGGCTTGGCCCCCCCTAGATAGATAGGTGTGCATCAACCTCTGACGGGTCTGTGCCAACCTGGCTGCTGGATGATGTTAGATAGAGGGTATGAGACGGGTAGTTTAGAATTAAACGATCGTATGCTGCACCAATCGGGACGATGCATGTTTCAGGTATCCGCTCTGATATCATTGGAGTTATAATGGCATACAAACAGAGTAATTCGACGCATATATTATTCCATAAAATTGGGAAAAGGTACTCTGTATAGAAGGCAACAGCGTGAACATGAGAAATGCTTGAGCTTAAGGCATGCAATGCCTGCATGCATGTTTGCCATCCTTCGAATGCATAGTACAGAGCGCTCTCATGAACTACTTCTTGGTATGTGATAATATTACGGACCTATAAATGCAATGTCCGGACATACCCTCGTCCATGAGGTAACTCTAGCTTTTCATTTGTGGAGTTTATGGCCTCCCATTAGTGTGACTTCTAAAGCCAGTGTAGGGAGTACTGGTCAGGTTTCCCGAGCCTGTTCCCTCTCCACATGGTGCATAAGTGCAGTACACGCATGCAGTAAAGGTGACCGCCTTATGGGAGAAAATTTGCAAATTTGCTCTAAAGCAGGGTTTTGTCGCCATTCGTGTAGATTTCTCAGAGCCCAGGCTCGATGAAGGAGCCTTTTCAAAGAAAAGAAAGAAAGAAAGAAAGAGAAAAATTAATGAACGGGAGCTAACGGCAAGGCGCATCGGAATCGAATATGATGAAGAAAATATTCTTCAAAAGGACAGGGAGTTGTTTCCTGCCTGCTACCCAATTTCTAAAATCTTTGGCCAGGAAATGAAACGTGAAAACCTGATCCTCAAGGCCCATGCCTGGCAGCCTGGGCATGTATAGTACTTCATAAATAATTGGTATAAACTGGTATAAACCGGAGGTTACTCTGCTTAGGAGTGTAACCAAGGGGTATCATATCGAACCTCAAGGGCCATAACAAAAGTCATTGGCAAAGTCACTGAGGGTCAACGTTGCAGTTATGTTCTGTCGTCAACTGATTGAAGGTCTCCCACAGCATAAAGCTACTTGCGAGATGTACTCCCGATAGTAGTATCTCGCGGCAGTCCAAGAGATGAGATAGTCAGGGTATCAAAGCCAGCGGCATTCCTTGTGCTTGAGAATTATCGTTTCCTGTTACGAAACCCCATTTGGCCATCGTACGGATGTAGTAAATTGAACATTGATATTTCAGAACCCAAAGTGCGGCAGAGACCTCGTCGCTAAAATATACTTCGTACGGAGTACTGCTACTTCTTAAGTAGAAGTGATTCCCAGTCGTATGGTGAGCCTCATGGATGCATGGTAGAATGGTAGTCACACTGCCGTGACCCAATCCCTTCCCTGATTTCTTGCGTCGTTAAACGGCAGGAATTGAGTTTGATCCACAACATAAAATGCAAGATATTTCAGTGCAAATGCTCTGTCGCTGCTTCGTTTGTGTCACTGGGTAGACCAGACAAGTTAAATCCTGTCGAAACACACATCCTCTGTAGATGATGTGTCCTGGGTAATGTCGTGATAACAGCACAGTCATGAAGCCATACCGGCGCGTTTGAATATCAAACATTACTGAATGTCAGGATAAGTAGTATCAGCACACATCCTTGCCAATTTCACTGGGTATCTCCTGGTTGACAACTGATATGCCAAGGGGTTGTACGGGCTTTACCAATGCGGGAGCTCCTGCACAATTCCCGTTTTGGCAGCAGAAACGTCTCCACCCTTATCTGATGGACGGTGTACGGAGTACCGGACGGTTGTGTCCCAACATCCCAACCGTCGAGAGCGACCCCGGAGCTTGGGAATCAGGCTTTGAATTCCATTTTGCAAGTCACACGGGATAATAACGAAATCAGATATCAATATGCTGGAGTCGCAGCACTCTCTGTAGCTATTCGAACAATTATATTTCTCCAATTGAGATAGAGACACTCCATCACGGCTTTCATTTCTCTAGAAACTGTCGATAGTCAAGTCTCAGCTTCACACCACGACATGTAGTTGGGTATTTTTTGGAAAAAGAAAGGAGCAGTGAATGTGGGAAATTCCCTTAGCGTGCCTGCAGGTGATTTTACCGAACCGCTCGCCTGGACCCACAGCCAAGCATGCCCGTCATGATCACCTGAACAGCAAAAAGCAGCGCCCCCGCCAGGGCTTCAGGGCCTCAGGGATCCACCCGGTCTCTGATCTGCTGACTGAGCCACACCTTTCCCAAAGCGGGCTAAGTTGTGTCCGTGGGCAGCTGGCTAAGGGGGCCCACCACCCCCGGCGGTCCCGCCATCCACCACGATGAGAAGCACACTTGGGATATCTCCACGACAGGTCAACATCCTCGAAATCTGCGGGAATTTCTTTCAGAGCAAAGGACAAGATATACACAGGCTATCTAGCTGAGAAGGCAGCAAAGTAATGTTGCTGTGCGCCAGCCTGCGAGAGAAATCATTTTCGACTGAATGTCTGAACGTCCTCCGCCACCTGGAACAAGAAGTCACGCTGATTTCCCAAGCCACAGGCCGTCGTGTCGATGGGGGGTTGTGGAGATAAGAAATCGGTCGTGACGATATGTTAACATGTTTCGATGTCGTTACCGTACGTATGGTCTCCGTACAATACAAGTTTGAACTGACGAGGCCTGGTATCATACGGAGAAAGAAGCTTGTATGTGTCTATAGACACCCGCAAGAGTATAGATGTATTGTTTTACCACATATCTAATCTGGTCGCTTACAGATTCCGATGTCATTGGCCTGATTCTGGATGTTCCTGGCCGCAATCCTCGCGGGTCGCAATGGCTGGCTTGGGCTGAACGGACTTGAAGTGGGGGGCTCTGAACACTGCGATTCGGAGTTCGAACCATATGGGCCATATCAAACGCTGCTGCACAAATCAAAGGCGCACTCGGAACCTATCGAAGACACTCGAGTCCGTACAAGCATATTGCCTATGGGTGACATGCATCCTAGCCCCTCAACCATGTGATGAAGCTCAGGGGAACAGCCCGTAAAAGGTTGGGAAAACAAATGAGACGATCTCGAGATCACACCGCCCGTAGCGTAGATATGGTAGCTAGGCAGGGAATCGCCAACTTTTTAGACTGACCGTGGCCTCGGGTTCGTCGAATAAATAAATTGGCTGGCTGGCTGGCGGCTCGCGCACAACGATCAGTGCATGCGTAGTTAGTAAGGTAGTTACGGGTGATATTTTTAGAGGTTTGGCCTCTTGGGAGCCGAATGTCGTAACAAATCACAATGCAGTATCAAACTCGGGCAAAGCCCTCCGTTATTTCCTTCGGGTAATAGTGTTGGGATGCACGCAAAGGCGCCATAGAGAAAATCACCTGCGAGTTCGTCCAGTGCATGCACAGCACGGACGACGACGATCCGGGATCTATTTATCAACAATGATAGACGAGTTCATCAGGCCATGCGTCAGGCATCATGTTTCTTCCCCTTGTCCCTAAGTGGCAATGTTGGCTTCCGGAGGGTTCGTAAAACTCGCGCGCGGTGCCACCAAGCTCATAGGCACGACTCAAGGTTGCCAGGACCGCAAGCAAGACAAGGAAGAGCGGCTGCGGTTGCTTGATTTTTTCAACCCTTTTTTTTTTTTCTGGCGGCTAACCAGCGAAGCAATATTTGATATCTCCCGTTTCTTGGGATTGCTTTGCATGCTGTGTAACCGAGTCGTCCGTATTATCTGTAAGCCAGCCCGAGAGCCCAAGGGTAAGGACTGAGCCGAGACGCCCACAACGAAACCAGCCATTCGGGGCGCGAAGTGGACAAATAACGATGGATATCAACGGGTTGTCCCTTCCACAAACGCTGCGGATGCTGTACTGTGTAGCTGTGAGATCCAAGTTTATGCTTCTGTTCCTGCATATACATATTCCAAAGTGTATCGGACTATGTACCTGTCCTCCATTATTGTCAAGTAGAGGATAGGACTGATGGGGGCGGCGTGGTGACTTCATCGGTGCTTGGCGATACCGGCTTTCGGGCTATGGATCGGAAGCACAGAGCCTTTCTTGTCCTGGGCGTTCTTCCCTTGAAGCCCCATTTTAGGATGGGGGCCAAGGAGGCCCGACAGAGCTAACAATTTTGTACATAGGTACCCCTCCTTCGCTCTCGAAAAAGCTGTGCCCGAAGAACGACCTGGGCCAGCTGCCAGAATAGGTAGGCAGAATTGTCAACCACAAAACACTGCAAGAACGACTCAAGGAGCGCTCTCACAAGGCCCAATCTCCCCTATTGAGCTCGGTTCGTGGGGCAGCAAAATTGATACCGCCAAGGTATGATAAAGATCCTCGTTACCTCCCTGGCATGTGTACGGTACAAGCTTAATACCTTAGCGCCCCGAGCGCAGCGGGGCAAGCTGCCAAGAAAATGACCAATCCCGCGAATTCCATAGGACAGCTGGAGGTTGGGTTACAGGTAAAAAACGCCATTGGTCACCCGACCGTCTAGCAGCCGCCAACGACTCTCTCAAACAGCGCCGACGCACACGATTCCCGGTTTCCTTTCCTGCCAATGGTGCTTCCCATGTTCCTGAGCAGGCAATCTCGAAACTGCGAGCGTGCGACCGAGCTGGATGCTTATTCAGCGCAGAACGAGTGATCACCTGAGAGTCTTGAAAGTGTTTGGCACATGGCCTCAACGTCATCGCAGCCATCAGATTCTTTGATTTGTTTGGAACCTTTTCTGAGAAGTTGTTTAGTAGCACGATATCGAGGGCGGTCATTTCAGCTCCCTGAACCCTCTGCATGTATATGTATGTATGTACTGTACTGTACCTTCGACTGACCCTAAACTTCTGTTACCCGCGTGTGCACCTCCTGCGATCGGACCATGCTGAAACACTTCTTTTGATCTGCTCGGATTTCATATATTATGTATCAAACACTTGACCTGCACTAGCCCAAAATGCAGGCCAAAGCGACCTCGATGCTTTGTCGAACTCCCGTCCGTCCTTCTTGTTCGTTTCAGGACCTTTGCAACGCCGTTGCTGCTGCTCGAGTGGCGTTTTGTCGGGCTGAAGCACGTGGACATTGACGTCGTTCAAAATGCATAAGAAACTGACCACTTTGTGCTATTTCCACACACGAGCTGATCGTCATTACGATGTAATTACGCCGCACTGCAAACAATCGAAAGCCGTGATATCCATCGATTCTGCATCTGAATCAAATATTGTCGCTCACGTCATAGCATCTATCAGAGGAGGTTCAAAACGCAATTCCTGGGCCCGGGACCTTGCCAGCGCGTAGTTTATAGAGGAGGAGTGCGTCGTGTGCGGGCGGAGAACCCGTTCTGCCTCTTCCAGAATACGGCATATATCGTATCAGCTTGTAACACAGCCAAATAAATTACACATGTTGTACTGTACTCCCCCCAGCCCAATAAACTGCAGACGAGCCCGCCAAAGCAGTTCTCTTTCCTCACGACCACGACGAGCCTTTGTAGCCACCAACCTTCAGCTCGTCTTCTTCTCTTCCTCGAAGCTCACCTGTTTCGATTTCTCTTTAAATTTCCCCTGTTCATTTTTCTGGCCCGATTCGCTTTCTACAGCTCTCACAGACAATATCAGTTGTTTACTGCTGTCGAGGAGTTTGGAGGCTTAATCTGGTTTCCTGCATACATATTCCCTCCTGCCTGTGTCACTGCGTTTTGCAGTGTTCCTCCTCCTGCCACTCCGCCTTCCCACACCTTGCTCCATTTTGCTGCTGGCCTCACCATCAACGTCACCTGCCCTCTCTGACTCCCCTTTTCTCATTCACTTTTGATCTTCACCTCTCAGTCAAGTACTACACTCCTGTACTCTACCACAATTCTCACTTTGCTCACCTGTCTACAGCATTCGTCTGAGGTCATTGTGAAGTTTCTCCTTCACTGAGCATCTCATCGTTCACTCTTGTGTTGTTTAGCCGCTCACTTTCGTCGCATCTTGTCCTCACTCTTACACCCACCTCACCCTCCTTCTCTGCTCTCCATCCTCTTTCAACATTTCTACAGCTCGTCTTCATCTTCCCATCTCTCCGTCATCGTTCCTCGACACGTCAACCAACGACCTTCTGCTGTTGTCAGTCCTCTGCCAAGACGGAGACTGCAGCTCGCCTTTTACCTCCACCACGCCCCTCTCTGTTCAATTGCGTCCCAACGTAGCCTTGCACACATTTCAACCCCCTTCTGCAGAACGGCTTCCTTCGTATGATGTCACAAAATCGGCCCAGCATGTTTTCGAGCTTGCGCATGGGGGGTAAGCCACTTCCTTCATGCCACATTATTCCGAATCGAACTAATAGCAAGTCTTTCTTTTGCAGAGGTGATTCGCGAGAAAGTCCAGGATGGCGTTACCGGTGAAACGCGGGAGATGCAATACACGCAGTGCAAAATCGTAGGAAACGGGTCCTTTGGCGTTGTTTTCCAGACCAAGCTCTCACCAGGCGGGGAGGACGCTGCTATTAAGCGTGTGCTCCAGGACAAGCGTTTCAAGGTCAGGACCATGTGCCCTCATCCCACAGTAGAAGGTCATGGAGCTAAAGTCCCTTAGAACCGCGAGCTGCAAATTATGCGTATCGTCCGTCACCCAAACATCGTCGAGCTCAAGGCATTCTACTACTCTAACGGAGAAAGGGTGAGTTCTTCATGCTGGCAAGCTCGGATATCGGAACATAGGCTGACTAGTATACCTCTTGTTTCTCCAGAAAGATGAAGTCTACCTGAACTTGGTCCTCGAATTCGTCCCCGAGACTGTTTACCGTGCTTCGCGCTACTTCAACAAGATGAAAACCACCATGCCCATGCTCGAAGTGAAGCTCTATACCTACCAACTTTTCCGAGCTCTTGCCTACATCCACTCACAAGGCATCTGCCACCGTGATATTAAGCCTCAGAATCTCCTCCTCGATCCCAGCACCGGCGTTCTAAAGCTCTGCGACTTTGGAAGCGCCAAGATCCTTGTTGAGAATGAACCGAACGTCTCATACATTTGCTCCCGCTATTATCGTGCACCCGAATTGATTTTCGGAGCTACCAACTACACCACCAAAATTGGTATTGTATCCCGTACACGTTGATCTTCCTTCGAGATCTTTACTAATTGAAGTCGTAGATGTGTGGTCCACAGGATGTGTCATGGCGGAATTGATGCTGGGCCAACCGCTTTTCCCGGGTGAATCTGGTATTGATCAGCTTGTCGAGATTATTAAAGTACTTGGTACTCCAACTCGTGAGCAGATCAAGACTATGAATCCAAACTACATGGAACACAAATTCCCGCAGATTAAGCCTCATCCTTTTAACAAGGTATGCCACGTTTTTGTTTGTCTATTTTTACCGTTCGTGTGCTAATAAGAGTGCCGTGAAAGGTTTTCCGCAAGGCATCGCACGAGGCTATCGACTTGATCACCGCTCTCCTCGAATACACCCCCACCCAGCGTCTATCCGCCATTGAGGCTATGTGCCACCCCTTCTTTGACGAGTTGAGAGACCCGAACACCCGTCTTCCAGACTCACGTCATGTAAATGGTCCTATCCGTGACCTTCCTGACCTTTTCAACTTCACTCGTCACGGTAAGCCAGCCTGTCAACAGTACTCGGTCTCACTGAACCTTGATTTACTAATTTGATATTTAGAAATGTCCATCTCTCCATCGATGAACCACAGGCTTGTGCCCCCTCACGCAAGAGCCGATCTCGTTTCACGCGGCATTGATATCGATAATTTCACTCCGCTCAGGAAAGAGGAAATGATGGCCCGCCTTGACTGAGCTATCCCGAACTTATGATCATACGAACTTATCCTTGTTTGCTGGGGGTGACAAATACGCGCGTCTCGGAAGTCCTTTTCCCTCTGACATGACTTGCGAGTTTCCAAGCTTATGCACCGGACGGTTCTTTCTCCAAAAACTGTTGCTTATCGGCACACCTTCCCTGGATGAGAGCCTGGAGAACCTCGAAAGCAATTTTTCACAATCATGCCATTCATGATTTTTGATGGAGCCATGCGGCGACGACTCAATGATTTCCTTTTTTCTGATCATGAGATGGTGAACGTGTGATACCATGGAGTTATCGGACAGGTTGGTGGGGTCTTGAATCAGATTTCCGGAAATTGCAAATGAATAGGGACCTCTTTTGCACTGCTCAGCCTCTTTTTCCCCCTGCTATTTTTTCTATTTGCCGAAGGTATCAAATGATGGGTTGGCGAAAAGAAAAGGGTCTCTAAAGATTGATCGAGGTGGTCTTTGCAAAAAGATTGAAAGTAACTGGTGATAGGCAAGATCGGCGACTCGGGGTTTGGGGATGATGTGTGTATGTCTTTGCGTTGATATCAATTTGCACTCGACAGCGGCCTTCATCATATCCAAGGACCATCATTGAATCCAGATATTTGCTTTTCTTGAATCTGCTAATAAGTGTCTTCAGATGCTTGCTCCTTTTCTGGACCTTGTGCCATGTGGTATCCTTTATTTCGATGTTTTTCCCTTCCACAAGTCTTGTTGACCACAAGGACTTTCTCCCTTCGCATAAGTGCCTTCTCTCTGTCACTGCTTTTCATTTCCAAGTTCATGTCTTACTATGTGAAATTTGCAGCGCGGCGTATCATCCTGACCTGGTTTCCACCCTAGGGAGTTTTCCTTGGTTCGAATTTATCGGTGCTTGCATAGCTACATGACTACATAGGTTTCATATTATTCTCTTGCTTTTCAAATATGCTGCTCTTGCACCAATTTAAGCCTTGGCTTTGGTAGCTACATTCCTCATCTCTGTGAATTAACTGGGCTCTAGGCTCTCCACGTGCATCACGAAGCCATGTCGGAACAATTATGTTACGAGCCGGCCCTAACTAGTGCAACCATGAAGACCTGCGCTTCTTATCATTGGTCCGTCTGGTGCTCCCATGGAATGCTGTTTTTGTTCCAAAGCACGTCCTCCTCGTCGTTGTCGCAACACGCTCCCCATCTCGCCTGTCGTAGTGATCAATTGACCCTCGAGATTGCGGTTATCTGGCGTGGCCTGTGACGGAACGGGCTCTGGTGCTGGAAAGGTCGTGTGGTATGTTGAGACTCAAGTTTCTATTTATGTCGCGTTTGAAGCTCTGTACTCCGTGAGGAGGGACGGAGTGGTATTAGTTCAACTACCACGGCTTTTATGAGGAAATTTTGCTGACGAGGTTTCTTTTTTTGGCCTATAGAGAGTTACTCGATTCTCCAAGACTGTTTGCAACCCGCGAATTTGACTCGTTTATCCATTTATCAATCGTACCATACGAACCGTTCCGTGGACCCTACTCGAAACTCGATCCTCTTGAAGCTTGAAAACGGTTGCGCTTTGCGGTTGATTTTACACTTCTACGCATATATCGTTTTTACCGCGTTGTGCTGAGGGTTGGCCGCATTGGAACCGATGAATCACGAGGCACGTCGCGGGGGAGGGTTCAACCGCAAGAGGCGGTTTAGAGGTACGTTCGCTGATGGTATTGTAGGAGATATACCTGATGTGGGGGTGGGGCTGACATTTATGGGTTTAAAGCAGATGATGAAGCGGGCGAGAGGCATCGGCCGCGACGCCGGTATGAAGAGCCGCTGTCTGCGTCTGTCCGGAGACAGCTTTTGACGATTGCTGAGTCGGTGGGTTGAGATTTTCGAATTTGAAGAATGAGTGGGATATGGCTGCTGACATTTTCGTGTCTGATTTTGAAACTAGCCCGTTCGAAAGGTTGAAGATGATGTGGTTAAGGTTGCGACTACGATCTGTGAGCATCATGAAGATGAGGAAGTGAAGAATGACTTTAGCGAGTTGGTTTTGCAACTGTAAGGATTCTCTCCATTTGCCAGTGGGAAGGGTGTATTTCAATTGAAAGCTAACGATTATGATCTTGACAACAGGATTATCGAACAGCCGTTTAAGATTCCGTTCGTCGCAGCAGTTGTTCTCCAAGTGAATGCTCTGAAACCCGAACTCGCCGCGCTGGTTTTCAACAAGGCTGGAGAAATGGCCCAGTCCTATATCGTTGCTGGGCAGTGGCGCGAAGTGAAACTCGTGCTCCGGTTCTTTGGCTGCCTTCAGGGCCTGTTCGAAGGAGACGGTATTTTCCCACTACTAGAGGAGCTCTTTTCCCGTGCTGTGGACCTACAAACCGCCTCTTCAGAGGACGTATGTTACCTATCAGACTATTACTACTGGTGGGGACTATACTAACGCACTGTCGACAGTCTCTCGGACTTGAACTTGTCAAGATTATCCTGTACACGATCCCTTATGTTATGGCATCGTCTGCATCGGGATTTGAATCCCATTCGTCTGCTCTCCTAGACAAGACGGACATCATTGCTTCAACTCCGCATACATTAGAAGCTCTTGTGGATCCTTTCCCATCCGAGGATAAGCAAGAAGGGGAGAGACCGAGTGCGCTGGGTTTGTTTCAGAAGCAGCTTCAAGAAGAGGCCAAAAGCTCCTGGAAACTCGCCTGCCTCCCTCGACCATGGAGATTACCACCAAAAGAGGATAACGAGGAAGACCCGCTCAAGGTTGCAACGAAACATGCGTTCCCAGACATCACGGTTCCCAACCCAGTGAAGAATGGTCCACGGGCTCTTTTCCCCGAAGTTTACCTCTCGGTTTATGCGGAACAGAATATCGAGACCGTTCCGCCGACCACTGATGTTGCAAGCTCTTTACTACGAGATGCACTGGTCGACACAATTAACATCTTGGACTACAATCGTATTGCGACAGCCCGGTTCCTCATCGACATCGACTGTTATTTTACTCCAGACACGTTCATCAAACGAGCTACTCCCTTTGACAAACTGCGCGATGTTCCTGAGGGCAAATCAACTTGGAAGCCAGAAGACGTGGCTATTGATGCGGTGTTCTCTCAGCTGCTGCAGCTGCCGTCGCCTGAACACAAGACGGTGTATTACCACTCTGTCTTGACGGAAGCCTGCAAAATCGCGCCAGCAGCTATTGCACCGAGTTTGGGACGTGCAATCCGGTACCTTTATCGTAATGTGGAAAGTCTAGATTTGTCCTTGACGTTCCGATTTTTAGACTGGTTTGCTCACCATCTGAGCAATTTCGGGTTTACGTGGAAATGGACTGAATGGTGAGTATCTATTTTGTTTACATTTGAGAGACCGATGGCTGAATTTTCTTTTGTAGGGTCGATGACGTTCAGTTTCCCGCTGTGCATCCGAAGAAAGCTTTTATCATTGGCGCGTTGGATAAAGAAATTCGCTTGAGCTTTGCGCAGCGAATCAAGGGAACACTCCCAGAACCTTACCAAGCACTGATCTCAGAGAATAGGGAGAAAGATACTCCTGACTTCAAATATGCCCAAGAGAGTATGTTTTAAGCCCACCAAGCGTCCGTTGCAACATGCTAATGCGGCCATAGATACTCCGTATTCGAAAGAAGGACAGGAAATTCTGCAACTCATCCGTAAAAAGGCACCAGATGAGGAAATTGCACCTGTTATTACATCGATCGAGGAGCAAGCCAGAGCTCATGGGCTCGCGGACCCCTCAATCCCTTCCACAGATGCGTTCGTCACCTCCATTTGCTGCGTGGGCTCCAAGTCGCTGTCCCATTTCCTCTCCTCGATCGAACGATGCAAAGAACGACTCCTCGCCATTGGCCCGCGCTCCGCTGCCGCCCGTCGCCAAATCATCACCTCCGTGATGGAATACTGGGTCGACCAGCCCGGCAACGCAGTCAACATCATCGACAAACTCCTCAACTACACCATCCTCACCCCACTCTCCGTGCTCGAGTGGGCACTCGTCGACCACCTCGCCGCCGGCAGCATCCTCGCCAAACCGCACGTATTCGAAATGATCGCCGCAACCATGGGCAAAGTGACGAACCGACTACGTCAGATCGTCGCGGCGCGCGCGCAACCGGGATTAGTGGAGCCACAGCTCAGCGTGATCCAGGATACGTTGGCGCGCGAGCGAGCAGACACGCAGACGATGTTTCGACTCATTGAGGATTCGATTGCGCCCGTGGCCGCTGGGTCGAATGATGTGATGATGGAGCGGGCGGACGATGGGGCGCTGTTGGCGGAGAATGAGTTGATTCGCGAGTGGGGGAAGAGGTGGCTGCGTGTGTTTCGGCGGAAGGAGGCGGTGGAAGAGGCGTTTATTGCGGAGGCGATGGGGGGTGCGGTGCCGGTGGGGACGGTGGGGATGGTGCAGCCGCCGCCACCGCCGCAGCAGCAGCAGGTGGTGATGATGGAGGCGGATGGGGAGGAGGTGCAGAAGAATGGGGAGGGGGTTGAGATGGCTGATATTGCGTAGTGAGGAGTGACCCCGGGCAGGGTGAAGAAAAAGGGACTACGGGGTATGCTCGGGCCATTTAAGTGACGGGGGATTCAAAGATGTATTATTCAACTTGTGTTATTAATCTGTCTTGCTGTTTCGAGTAGCATGTACTATTTGTTTAGGCGGGTGCTTACTATTTGTCCTGTTGTATCGAGGTTCCCGAACGCCATCTGCCGCTTTTTGTGGCAATTATGTATGTAGTTACGCGATACCACCAATTGGCGAAGAAAACAACCGTCATTTCTTTTACTCTGAGATGCAAAGATAGTATATGTGAACTTCGAACAAGATCAGGAACAAGATAAATCTATAAACAGTCAAAAAATTCCGTATTACAAAACTTGATGTATGTACATTACAGTACATATAGTTAGATATACATAGGATTTCGGTACGAAGAACAGATGGTTGTTCTGTATGTACATACAAGGGTAAACTAGGGAGAAGGATTCAAAACGGCAAGAAGGTGTATTCTTGACCTCTATAGAAGGAAGAAAAGAGCATGCATGCCCCCAGCATGTGAACACAGACAGAATAGAGTGTATCCAGAAATTTAGGAGAACAAGTCTTTTTGTACCGTGCGCGTGAATATTAGGCTCGGGTTATTAGTATTACAAGTAAGCAAAAACCGGGAGTTGAAAGTAGAAAAAAAAAAAAAAAGAATCTGCGGCAGCAAGAAAGTTAGGAAGTTTCGTAAAAAGGCTAGCCGGCAGCGGACATTGACATTGAGGAGATGTCAGGTCCCTGTGTCATAGGTTTTGGTTGATCATTTCTCGTCCCGTCTACCCTGGTGATATGGTCGCGTGGCGTGGCGGCAAATGTCGTGAAATCTTCATCTAAACCCCACGGTAATATATCTCAAGAGGGCGGATCCTTCGAACATGCTCATCTGGCCGGCAGATTTGTAGTTTTACAGGTTCTTCTTGGCCTCTTCCGTATACTGGTACTGGCGATCGTCATCGCCTTCAACTTCCTTCACGAGCGCCTCCATCTCCTTGACCTGGCGGGTCCACTCCGTTTTGTCCATCTTGGTTTCGCGGCGGAACAATTCATCATTTGGCTTGCGGTAACTGTTGCCGAGTCTGTCCCAGAGAGTGGTGAATTGGCCGTAGTTGTAGTTGAAATAAAGATGATGCATGGTGTGGCAGGCGGCGCCATTTATGATGGGGCTGTTGGTTGCGTATTCGCCATCGTGGATCAAAATCGTCCAGATGTTGATGATTGCAAAGAGCAGGACGTAGGCGAACTTCTGGAGTGGGAAGATGAACGGAAAGATGTGATATGGTAGACTCTGCGCCCAGCCGTCAACAGGGTGGAAGGCGTGAGAAGCATAAGGTGTCGGCATGATCCACTTGTGGTGTGGTTTGTGCAGACGCCTGTAGACCATTGGATGATGCAGGCCCCGGTGAATCCAGTAGATGAATAAATCGGTGAACATGAAGAAGAGCGGGAACTGGAGGATATTGTACAGCTGAAAGGGTGCCTCGTCGAAGGTATCATATATCTTCGCGTAGCCTCGAACTTCTGTCAGGAAGAACGGTACCGTCAGGGTAGACATCCACGGCATCGCTTTCATGGCCTGCGCAATTTCGAGACGTATCTGGTTCTTTAGGTATTTTGGATGGTTCACGGTAGTTTTATCGAAAATAAAAACGTAGGATAAGGTCGCAAAGATAAAGTACACGACAAGACCGAAGATCCTATTGTGCAGAATAGTTAGTGACCAGGTTGAAACGAGGACCAGAACCGCATCAAAACCAAGGGCAGGCAATCGTACCAGGTGATGATAAACAACGAGAAACCTTGCCTGAGCATATTGTCCCTGGGTAGCGAGCTCAGATAGGCATACTTGGAAGGCACAAGCTTCAAGTATTGTGAGGCCGGGTGGTAGGTGTACCCATTCCCAAGGGCAGACGCGGTCTTGTTGAAGCCATCCGCGAGTTGGGAGACGAGTGGAGCTTGTTGCGAGATCGGCAGCGCAGCAGCATATAGGTAGTCGAATAAAAATGTGTCGAACAGCTCAAGTACGACGTCCATGGCTGGGAGAGTCTTAGGATGTTCCGCTGTTCCTTGACGGAGGGTTCATGGACCCCAATCGACAACCTCGCGATCAGGGGTAATAGGTTCGATTGGAAGACGGATTCTCCCGTCGACACGTGAGGTTGAGCAAATTGTAGGTATGTAGCGAAGCGATAACGAATGTCGAAGGCGGTAGGATGGAGATAATCAATACCTGATGCTTAGGAGACGTGATGAAGAGGCAGAGTCAAATCTCGACGGGGATCGATGTGGTTTAATAATCTTTTTCTTTGATTTTCTCGTCGCCGATCTGATAAGCATCGCCATGGCCTTGCGCGAAGGTCCTTTTGGGCTTAGCGCGGTTTCGTTGCAGCAGTCAGGCGAGCCGGCTGCAGCGAGCTCCGAGCCCCCGCAAACCCGGTCTCCTTATCTGATCCCCAACAACGCGGTTATTTCTCCGGCTGCGCACCATCAGCATCGCCCAGACATACCGTGGTACACGGTACACCACACCTCCAAACTGCCTGGTCGTCCTCTACAGCCAGCTCCGTACTGTATGTACACTGTCTCATTTTGCGTTTGGCGAAACAATCCGCTCGCTCTCAAAGACGCTCTCTTGTTGTGGTATTGTTTGGTGACAACGCCATCCTTGCAAGCCCGGATCGTTTGGGCCGTGACCACGCCTCGGATGCCGGCAGTGGTGAGCTCTCAGAACAGGTCACGTCGTTCAATGGCAACATCTTGAGTTCTGCCTAGGCTGTTACGTACGTCCCAGCCAGAGGGGCTCTAATCATTGACTTCTAAGGAGCTTTTCTCCCTGTGCGGCTGTGCCTGAAGTTTGTTCCTGGATTGGTGTCTCCGATATCCAAATCGCTGTATGGGCGTTGTCTCTCAACGGGTTCCTTTCGGACTAAATAATAACAAATTTGCAACTCTGGTCTGGACCCTGGACATCGTGATCTCCAGCAAGGACCATTCGACCTTGACCTGTACGACGAAGAACGGACATCTGAATCATCGCACTGGCAATACTTCCTTCATTGACCAGGGACCGGCGATGGACCCCTCTTAGCACGCTTGGCCTGACAAGAATCGGACCTTGAGCTTAAAAGTGAACTGAAAGTGAACATGCAGAGAATATCTTTTGCATCACTTCTCGATATCCTCCTACATCACCTTGGATTTCTCACACTTACATCTCTTGGCCACCCCAGTCCCGAGCCTTTGAACCTCTCAAACTCCTTCTCAGTTACACCTATGACAAAAATAGCGAGCCCGTCGCAGGATAAATATGCGGGAAGTTTTTGCTAGGCCGTCTATTCTACTGCTACGTACAACCTTCCTGATGGATTTGCTGAATTAACAAATGTTATGCATATTAATACTCGGGTGAGCGCTCATCTAGCATTGATTCTTTTTTCTCGAAAATGACTTTCTCTTTTGAGATCAGTTCTTGTCACTCACCCAATAATCAGACATCATCTAGCAGGTGAATCTTGCGCAGGGCGATGTGAATGTCATCGCCTTGCTCATTATTCACCGATAAAGATTCACGTGCGCTATTCACTACCATTATCCATAAATCTTTCTTTATGAAGATCGACCGGGCCTTTCACAGCCCACCCGGTCTACTAAGAGGAATCTCAGATTCTGTTAACGCATTCCTAATTCAAGAGTCTTCACCAGTTCTCGAACAATTCTACTGATTAACGCACACCTGCACTGAGCATTGCGAACACGAAACTAGAGCAAATGCAGTTGCTCCGACTGGATGTCTTAATCAATCACGATGCAATGTCTGGCATTACTGGGGTTTGGTTCCGCGTGCCTGGGAGCTCCACGACCAGATGAGCATCGCTGAGAGACACCGGGCCAGTAATGCAGATTGAACTCAGTGCAACAAAGGCCTACTTGAATCTGCAAAGTAGCACTTGGTGTTGGCCACAGCCACGGCTGGAAGATGTGACAATTTGACTGTAAGTGATATCGATTGATTTTACACTGCAAAGCAGATCACTGACATTCATCATCGCCTTGCTCGCTCTGCAGATTCCTAGCCATAGACGAGCTTCTTGGTTCCTTCAATTCACACGCTGTTCCCATTACCATATCATTAGAATGCCTTGTGTCTACTGTGTCGGGGTCGGAGACCGCTCTGGACCTGCCGGTGAGCGAAAGGTCGCTGAGGGATCTTGTCAGGTTGAAGTAAATGAATGGCAGTTAGCTGCAGGTGGACTGGCATACTCCCATCGCGCTGCCACATTGGGCTGCAGCTGCCCAGCTTTCTGGAGAATCTCGGCCCCATGGAGCCTTATCGAGGAGCGCCAAAAAATGGGCCTGGGAGAGCGGATTCATCTTTGGCGACGTTGTGACAGGTGTACTGTACAAGTCATCGTCAATGGTGACATCGACTCTGCAGCCGTCCCCCATATGAGAATCCCGTCCTCAATTTCCACAGGGTTCAACACAATCTTTGATATCATCCATTCTTGCCTGGCTCTAACAGGATATTTAACCCACGCAGGGGAGTGCATCTAATGCACTCCTCATATTCATGGACCTTCAATCGAGAATCCAGCTCAGACTACTAACCCTTCATTATCAGACTAACAAGCCTTTTAATATACCGCCAACCACTCTCAAAAGACAATCAGTTATTCATATTGGGGCTAACGGCGACCTTATTTGCAAACAAACTCTTGATAACAGCTTTCGGCCCGTTGGGTCTTGCTTCACCTAACTTCTTCTTCTTCTTCTTTTCACGGCGTGCCGTGGCTCTCAATGCTCTCAGTGATGGCAAACCCATGCACCGCCATGATGCTCCTGCTGCCTAAAAAGCCAGAATACCGTAAGACTTGAATTCGGTTGATGATATCTCAAGACTTGCAGTAATCTAGAAAAAACATTGGCTGGATCAATCAGTTACATGTGGCCGGACACTTCAACATAGCCCCTGTAAATGGGGCTCTAAATCCCACGGATTCTGTTCATCTGCCAGGCGGGAACCTACAAGACAAAACTCGATCAATAGCCAAGCCCTCTGGGGTTGTTGATTGCGATCTCCGCAACTCGCATTTATCAATTCCGACCTGCAGACCTGCTTCCCGTAACAACTTGTCCCAAAGTTCGAAGGAGACAAATCCAACTTCAACGACTTCGTTCGATTTATCAATGGGTCTACCTAGCTATTATCTAGTGGCTATGTTAGCTAGCCTCCCCCCTGGCGGCCATGGCCCATGGTGCGAACTCACAGTCGCATCAACCGCCGAATATCTTAGTGCGGCTAGGTTTATTAACGGACCGAGTAGCGGCTGAACGTCAGTTCTTTCATTCGGCTGTTCCCTGGCTGTCCCTCTGAGCGATTCCTTACCAACACGATTTCTCGACATCTTCGTCGTCGCAGACGACGCAGCAATTAGGTTCCTGCGCTGTGCCTGCCAAAGATGATCTGGGCTTTATGGACAATATAATAATTAATTAGCGATCTGCTGTTATGACTTCTCACCCTCAAAAGGGTAATAACCACCAAGGCTAAAAATAATGGCCATAACGACTGGGTCGTGATGTGGAAGTCCTATGCCGTGGAGTCGTCGCAGAAGATGGTGGTAAGTATTGAATGAACCTTGCCTAGCCGGTTTGCCCTTTGTTTTCGGTGTGCAAAGTGGATTTTGAAAGATCTAAATGTCGTTTGTCGGCCAAATGTTCACCGCAAAGTGTGAACGTTGCGCTAACTTAGTTGAATAAAGAATGTCGATTCCATCCCGAACTCCGCCGTACGCTTCTCGAAATCAGTGAAAACGCGGTGAACTGCAAGGATACCGAAGACCCCGAGTATAAAACGAACGAAGCGTCTAGTCGACACGGTTGCGGCTTGGGCAATTGCACAAATGTTCGGGGTAGAGCCATGCGGAAATTGTCTAAGGAAGCCGACTGCGAGAACAACCGGGGTATCAATATGTATCACTTCAATTCGGACTTTGATAAGCTACTTGCAGTGGTATTGGAGCAAGGAAGCAATTGCTCGGGGACCTTACTTCGTGCGGCCAATTGATGACTATATATAATCAATCAGGAGATGAGAACTCGTGCCTCAAGCGTGGATTGAAAAGCAAATGGTTAGTATGAGGGAGGGAAGGGCGTGAACGAAAAGCAAGCTCTCAGCCGCGAGTCTAAAAGAAAATACTTCTACTGCCGACTTTGACAGAGGGGCCCGTTTTCGCGCAGGTATTGTTTGACCCAGAATGTGCAACTGGCCTTTGCTGATCTTGATCGTGAATTGTTACGGCGCATAACGAAAATGTTTTACGAGTGTAGGCTTGAGGATCTATAGACATTTTTGGATATGGTCTTGTATTTATCAACAGAGTAGCTTGTAAATACCTTTTAGTATTCACACATTTCATCCCATCTGATATTGGTGAATTTTATAGAAAGACTTGAGCAATGCAAACCAAGCAAACACGCCACGTTTTCCGTGATGAATCGGAGCTGCGCCACAAAACGGGGGATGGCGAGGCTAGTTTAGCGCGGAAGCTAGCGGGTGGAGCGCGTCGCTTACCTAATGCATCCCCAGGCCGCGAAGCCCAAAAGAACAATTTCGGGTTTCCGCCGCTCTTGGCGCCACCTGCCACACCAGCCAGTAAGTTCCCAAGGTGACCGGTCGACATCGTCAAACAACAACCACTCGCTGCGGCCAGCCAGCACTTGAGCACACACCGCACACTCTGAAGCCGATGGTTGTTTAGTCTTTTCGCTTCCCCGTTCCATCAACCAGGGTACCGCAGTCTCCATACGTTCCGCATCGGAAAAGGAACTGACTAAACCAGGGTGCATCGAATAGGCGTTGCTGCTCCTGGACCTTGGGCTGTTTCTGCTTCTCTGCCTTTTGCCCTTGTTCATTTTCTTGCTCTCACACAAAAACCCTGTCTCACTGCGTCCTGCTACCACCATTCTGCCTCTGCACTCGGCCTGTGCCTTTTTTCTTCCTCGCCTTTTGTTTTCTCCTGCTTGAGTTCACGACGTGTGGCTAGTTTGCCGCATATGAGAAGTTCCACCTCGCTTCTCGCGCCAATTTCAGCCTCAGGAGTTGGTCAGTGCTCACCCCTCGCTCACTTTCAGACTTCGTTCTTCACAACAACAACATCACTTCATCTCTCTGCCATGAATCGCGCGACCTCAATCCTTCACTTTCTTTCAGAACAATAGCACATTTTGGCATCATCAGAGTCAAGCATCGTTAACACAGAGCTGTTTAGTTTTCCATACGCGCGGTTGAGACTGCAACGTGACTGACCACCGACCACTGGCCGTGATTCTCCCCCAAAGTCAACGAACTCCCATCTCCAAATTACCACCCTCATCCTGACCGAATATGTACAACCGAGCGATGGTTCCGGCGCCGAATCCGCGTCTGACGGAGCTCTTCGATCAGCTCCGTCAAGAGTATGAAAGTCAATCCCGGAGCCATGGCGAATGCGAACATCAATGTATGCAGACCTTCACGCACAATCTGGTTCTTCTTTGAATCATGTGAATCCTGCGCAACAATGGATGAGAAGAGCTTTTAACAAGTTCTCTCTGCTGTGCTGCGGGATCGATGCTTCACGTGATTCTGGTTCGATGTATCGGTGACTGACTGTGTGTATAGTGACGGGACAACTTCAAGAAATGGAGATGATTCGCCAAAGGGTAACACAGTTGGAACAAGCACATATTGATATGAAGCAAAAGTACGTCGACTCCATCATTGTCGCACATTGGAGTTTGTACTAATAATTCTTCTACAAAACAGATATGAAGCTGAAATTCGCGCTCTTCGACTGGAGCTAGAATCTCGTGGTATCCATCTCCCTCCCTCACATGTCGGCGGACCCCCAAACCACGGCGGCTTATCTCAAGCGCCGCCGCCTGCCCTGGGCCACGGCCCTAGCAATCTGTTCGGTGGGATCATTGCGAATCAAGGCGGTGGGCCTCCTGCTCTGGCTCCACCTCCTCCTCAGGACCAGCAACAGCCGCCTCAGCACTCCATGCAACAACCGGCTTCCGGCGCACAAGGGCCACCGCAACCCCAACAGGGCACATTTGGAAGTTATCAGCCGAATTCTGCGGTGAACGGTACTTATCTCCAGAGAATGCCCATGTGACTTCTTGGGTCTTCTTTTCGCCCTGATTCTGATCAATGTTCTGATAAATCGCAGGTTATGGACCACCTCCACCCGCACCAACCTCTTCTCCCGGGCCTGGAAAAGGACGCGCGAACCGGGCACCTCCTGGACCGGCAACACCCCAGCAGAATCATCAGGTCGCGTATCCTGACCCCAGGGCCTCGCCCCAAATCCCACAGCCAACCCCTCCTGGTCAGCAGATGCCTTACCGCGTTGGAAATGCCCTTGGAGAACTGGAACCAGATAAGCTTCCTCCATCACAAAAGAAAGAAGGCACTGATTGGTATGCCGTTTTCAATCCGGAGATTCCTCGTGTTTTGGACGTCGAACTGGTCCATACTTTGTCCCACAACAGTGTCGTCTGCTGCGTCAAATTCAGCTCTGATGGGAAATACGTTGCAACCGGCTGCAATCGATCTGCGCAGATCTTCGATGTTGCATCCGGACAGCTGGTTACGACATTGCAGGATGATACGGCGAACAAAGAAGGCGACTTGTATATCCGCAGCGTTTGCTTCAGCCCAGATGGAAAATTCTTGGCCACGGGTGCTGAGGATAGACAGATCAGGGTATGATTTGACCAGTTGTCCCCGTTGGTACGTGTTTTATACTTACATGCCATGTTACAGGTTTGGGATATCGCGAATCGAAAGATTAGACATATCTTCGCTGGTCACGAAAATGATATCTATTCACTTGATTACTCTCGCAATGGTCGATACATTGCTTCTGGCAGTGGCGACAAAACTGTACGGATGTGGGACGTTTATGATGGAAAGCAAGAACTCATTTTGAGCATCGAAGATGGAGTAACAACCGTCGCTATTTCCCCAGATGGCCGATATGTTGCTGCTGGCTCCCTTGATAGGAGCGTCAGAGTTTGGGATACCACAACTGGATACCTTGTGGAGCGGCTCGAAAGTCCAGATGGCCACCGAGACAGCGTCTACTCCGTCGCGTTCGCCCCTAATGGCCGAGATTTGGTCAGCGGCAGTCTGGACAAGACCATTAAGATGTGGGAGTTGACACCACCGCGTGGTATCATGGCCGGCAGCGGTCCAAAGGGTGGGAAATGTGTTCGCACGTTTGAAGGACACAAGGTACGCATCATAATGTCATTTTTACTTTTATTCATGCTCACAATCTTCACCAGGACTTCGTTCTTAGCGTTTGCTTCACTCCGGATGGTCATTGGGTTCTCAGTGGTTCCAAGGATAGAGGTGTCCAGTTCTGGGATGTCATGACCGGACAAGCTCAAATGATGCTTCAAGGCCACAAGAATTCCGGTATGTATCTTCTCAATACTTTGACTTAGAACGCTGTGGCTAACGTGTTATAGTTATCTCCGTCGCTCCAAGCCCCACAGGTCAACTTTTCGCTACAGGAAGTGGTGATTGCCGCGCAAAGATTTGGAGGTTAGTATATCCGATTACGCCGTTTCTATCTGGCTTCCGCTCATCTCTTCGTTGTGTATTTTCATCATGCTAACGTCTAGTTTTTATAGCTACGGTCCTTGGGGTCGCCGATAAACTAGTCCGGTCCAATATATTTGACTTTCCATTGCTTTTGGCCCAAAGTTTTGATGAATCAAAGTGTGAAGAGGTTTTGGTTTAGTTTATGACCCTTGTATTTCAACCAATGTTTTTTACATCACCGGCCTTGGTTCCTCTGTCGGCCATGATCGATTTTGAAAGCTGTGACAAAACAACGTCGATTTTTTTTTTCCAGCGCAGCCAAGCAGAAAAACGGGCAAGGTTAATGCAAATGTGGGAACTTATGTCTGGCGCGAATTGAGGAAGTGGAATAATGTTTTTTTGTGTTTTTACGTCTTTGAGTGTGTGATGCAATCCCCCTTTTCTCTGTTTTCTTTTGGAACTGCATGAACGCTCTATTTCTATTTTTTTATCCTTTTGAGAATCGCGCGTACTATGTTCTGGTTCTTTCTGTTTGTATTGAATAATAGGCTGTGCTTTTCTCTCTCAATTTTAGGACTATTATCTCTCGATGTCTGTTTCGGCTTGACTCTCGGTGGAGCTGGTTGGTGGCTCAAGCTGTGATTGAGATTGGGATCTGGGGAACGGGTATGATGATTCTCTTTGGGGAACGGTTATCTGGTTATTACCTAGATACCTATATATGTATGTACTAATCTATGTGTTATTTTCAAACCTTGTGATGGTGTTTTCTAATCGGGGTTGTAGGGAGTCAAGCTAATGTATCGATTGTTTTTTGACGGCGGGGAGTGGGATCAAAATAGTGCCCCCTCGAGGATTATTCATAGCCCCATTCTGGAAGCTATACTTTCATATCTCATTGTCCTTGAGGTAGACGTGTGTGTCCGTTCTTGAGTCCCTTGCTTTGTATGCGACGACGGAAACCGGCTTTGCTGCGATGACTGTTCATTCAATTTATGGACAGTAGTTATATATTATGGATGTGAATCCGACAGAGTACAGTACCACTGCATCTCTTTCCGCCCATGGGGCATACATACAGTACATACATACATACTGTGTATAAGCGGGTATGCCGATTTCTGCACCTTGCCGACCTCTCGGTGCCTATATCCGATCCCAACCCTAACTCGACTGACTCGCTTCGCCGGGCTTGCTCGGAGGGCCACGGATTATCTGAAAGGTCAGTGGCTGCCAGGTGAGAGGCTGCAAGATCTCCTGAGATGCTGGATGTACTATTTATGTATATACAGTGCGGAGTATGTGTATTCTCCGGATTGTGCGGAGAACGGAGACGGAAAAGGATATCGCTGCACATACAGTACATACAACAAGTGTCGGAATTGGTTTCCAACGAGCACTATTATGTGCTACTCCGTACGGGGAGGCCTGCGGTACTGTACATGGTGCATGTGTGTATGTGCATGCGTACTGTACATACGTATATGCATGCACACGCAGCCCTCATCACCAATCACCATGGATCGCTGTTGGGGAAATAATGAAGTTTTAATTATTCGAATCAACGCCATTGTCCGCATCGAGTAAATACGTGGTCGGACGAATCAAATCGAGCTATAACGAGTTACATAGTATGTACTGTACTAGCTCATTCTTGCGGCCCTATTTAATACTGTGTTAATTATCTTGCATCGGACGATCTGCATACATACCCTGCCCTGCCCTGCTGTGCACGGCATGAGAAAAGCTTTCTTCCCCTTCCGATTGTTGTCGTACAAAGTCACCAGTACATATGTACATACTGTATTGTACTACATGCATGCGTGTGTGATCGCGATCCAGGCGTCGGGCTGATATTTTTGGGGGTTCTTTGCTTCTTTGGGATATTGGAATCTGAGCGGCAGGGGAGTTGAGTGCATGATTTGACAGCTCATGTCTTTGGCTGAGGAATCATTGGAAAATGCATGCTCTGGAATAAGGGCCACACAGATTGGCTGTATGGGTGTTCGAAGTGCCCAGCACTTGGTGTATGTATGTACATACATACATACAGTAATTATCTACAGCAATAAGAGTACTTGGGCGAGACGTTCAATAATGATTTTGTACTTCTCTTGATGCTGGATCTGTATTATTGTTGTCAGTCGTGGACGTCGCATCAAGTTGTGTCGGGATGATAGTTATTTATCCGGATTTGAGGTTTATCCGGGATATTTCCAGGATCCCTTCGCTCTTGACCACAGACCATGATGGACCACAGACCATGATGGACCACAGACCATGATGGACCACAGACCATGATGGACCACAGACCATGATGGACCACAGACCATGATGGACCACAGAGGACGACACAAAAGAAGTTGGTGCGCAGAAGGCCAACATCTTAAGACTTGTGCTCTCATGAAACACGAATGAGCACAAAGGGACTATAAACTTCAGGAAAACAGACGGTGAACGCACGTTCTTCAGGTACCTAAGGCGCTTTGTTCGCAATGAAGAGTATTAAGCCTGCTGAGACCCAGCTATGCAGAAAGAGAAGAGTCGCGCGATTGAAAATCCCAGCAAAATCAACAGCCCTATATCGCTTCCATAGACGCTGTACAGTTGTTTCTATTTGGAAGAAACACCAAATTGGATAAGTTAGGCGTCGATATGCTTCGAGCTCTTCTCGAAGCAAGAGATCAAGAAAACTCCTCTTCAATCTCAGGTGGTGAGATCGAGGATGGAGAAGCGGATTTTGGCACTATTTCCATGCTGACGACAACAAGTATGTCTGTCCTAGCTTCGTTGTGCATATAGGCCTAGGGATTCAAATCTAACCGGTTAGAAACTCTTGCAGCTCCTGGCATGAAGGGCTCTATGTGTGCTGAATTTCCCAGCTGAAATTTAACCGGATACCTTTTCCTTTTTCACAATTTTGGGACGAGCTTGCTCGATTTTAAGATACTAGGCAAACTGTCCTGGCTTTTGTCAACTCCCATCGAAGGAGCATTTTCGCACTCAGTGCGATATAGAAGCGGCCGACTATTCGCTAATGATTCAACAGCATGATATACCCATGGAATTGGTCAAATAGCCTGAGGATGGCCAACTTACTTTCTTCTGGTTCATCCGGGAACCGTGTGACTCCAAGAATGCTACCAGTTCCTTTACCAAAAAGCCAGCAGTATCTTAGTCTGTCTCTGCAAATCTTTGCTGCGTTCAAAACCTGGATCATAGAACTTTCTAGGGCGCAGGTGTTTCCATGATCTTAGAGTGTCATATTGCCTTGACACTCTTTCATATGCATTCCGACGTTTGCCTCGTCTGAAATAGGGCACAATCACAAGGCTGCTGCTTTGGCTCTTTACGCTATTTCTAATCAAGGGCTTTCAAATACGCGTATTGAAGGGTGCGTCGCGCACCTTTCACATATCGGATTATCTAGCACCGCTTTGTGGGGGAGTATTTCAGTTGATGCCGTTGAGCATTGTGCAAGTTGATTAAACTTGGAATAATCAGCTCGATACAATGTTTCCTCATGGTCTTCGTATAGGGCTTTCCAAGTTTGTACGGTACATACATATTGCCCTCTCATATCAACAACCAACTACGTTGATCTGATATTTCCTTCGTTAGCCAAGCTCACTGCGCGCCATGCCTGTTCTCAGGTTACATTGGAGGGATGATCCTACAAGAAAAATAGATTATGATTCTTGGACGTGACGACTTGAGCGGTATTTTCATCCATAACAGGTTACTGGGACATTTACAAATAGCAAAGAGCGAGATATTGCAACTTTCCCGTACCCGGATTTCAAACCGGTACTGAACAATGCTAGATATCTGCCTCTGCTCTGTACATGTTCTGACGGTTGGTTGGAGTGATCTGAACCCTGAGCGTTCTCTGGCCTTGTGAATGTTGCACAAACATATATCACCTATGAGCCTGGGAATACAATGTCCTTTTAAGGGTCATGCAACAGTCATTTTTTCAACGGTTTCTTGAGTTCCAATCGGGGTCCTTGCTTCACCAATGACAACATCGAAAGCACGATGCGTACTGTACATACATACGGAGTATATGTTATAGAATCTGAGCATTCTAAAATATTTCCATTATCCATATCTTTGCTCTGCTTTTACTATGTGCATTGCACTTGCCTGTATAAATCGCGGAGACGCATAGTGGCAAAGAATGAAGAGGAATTGCGTCCTCGGCCATCCAGACCAGAGCTGCCCTATTAAAAAATTGCGATAACACAGCCAAAATTGGTCAAATGATAGGTCATCTGCGATCTCTGTGCTCTTGCCTGGCATCGGATTCCATGGCTCCATTCCCAGGAATTCTCGTCGTGATGCTCCACGAGCATTTTGACGAGTGCGTCACGCAGGTTGCCACTCCGGCGACCTGCTGAGATCCCCGGCTGCAGAGATAAGGGGTGAAAGGATCACGTTATGTAACAAAAACCGGAATTGAGCAAAGCCATTCGACCCCGTTTCGGGGAGGAAGGACCCCTTTGTTCGAACTCTGCAGGCTGCGTTGATTCTGTGTTTACTCCGACCCCTAGAACATTATTGCAAGGGGGCGTGGCTCAGAGCGAACAATGCACGACTCCATACCTGACTCAGGGACGAAGGAGTATGGCTGCAGGACCAGAGCACGGAGGACGTACCTTGTGCGTTGTAGGGCGAGGCGGGTGGGTGATGCTGTGGATTCCACAGTCCGTACGCCGTGCGCCGTGAAATGTATTATCCCTTAAGGGCAAATCCAAAACATCCCGGAAGACATGGACCTCAAATTGTATATCCACGGAGGTCGAGACTTCAACATCGGCATTCATGCCCCAAGGCTCAAAAGGCCATTCTTGTTTTTGCTGTAGAATTTGAGGGAGGATGGAGAAAAGGGGTCTCATTCTCATTTCCCAGAAAGCTGGTTTTTGCCGTGCTGCCGTCCCCTTGGCTGCATGTTGGCTTCCGCGTGGTCGAGATCGCTGGCTGACCGGCATGACAATTCAAAGATCCGGAAGTTGCTGGGTATCCAGGAAGTTGCCCAGTTTGGTCCCTGTTAACCGACACGCTGCTAAGAATAACAACCTGTGCTTGAACTTCAAACAGTGTAAACCCACTCGAAGCTCCTTGAGCGTCTCGTATGCGCGAAGATACTCCGTACAAAGGATAGCTATATATGCTCTATCCCTACCGATATCATACCCAACAAACAGGGGTCAAAAACAAATTATCCGGGCCAGCAGAGAAAGAATGTGAGCCAACAAGACAGAAAAAGCAAGGGCCATAGGTTCAAACATCGCGAGCGAGGTTCTAAAATAACAAAAATAAAATAACCCGGGAAAGCCAAAAAGAAGAAATTTCGCACCCAGCGTCCAGGAAGCCGGGATCTGGGGAAAGGACACGTTTTAGTCCAAAGTTAGGGGAAATCGGGTTGTTTGACAAGGCCTTGGTTCATATGTAATCTGGCGGTGACGAGGATAATATCAAAATGCAAATAATATCCTAGGATCCTGGGGATGCGGCCCTTTTAGTTCTAAAGTTAGTCCGTTGTGAAGAAAACCATCATCAACAACAACATCATTATTTATCATGATTATCTCATTCTCCACTGAGTCGGTGAGATATGTTAGAAGGGTTCTTATTTGCCGGAAAGGCCTCCAAGAGCGTCAATCAAACCAACCACATCGAGATTTAGGACAAGGAGTTCTCTCACTTTGGACCGGGACTCGGGTCTTCATACGTGGATTGATTACAGGCTATCCGTCAATTCTGATTGGGAGTGAAGGAAAAGAGAAAATTGCTCCGTATCTTGTACCTGGTGAGCAGGATTGTGAGATGCTGCAGCCACCCGGTTATCGGAATCTGGTTGTTTCCTGCGTGCTCCAGCTCGGTTAAAAGCGCCTAAGTCGTAATAGGTCCATTGGCCCAAAGAGGAGGTAGGCCGTAAGGTGATGAGGAATCTTGACCACACGCGTCCGTTGAATGGCATCATAACTTGGAAGCACATTTCCACAGCTTCAATATATGGATGCGATCAAAATGGCTGACCGTGTGCGTGTGTGTGTACATATGTGTGTACATATTTTTTGGCGGACGAGATCGCCAGCGATTATTGAGAGCATGGTTGCTTTTTGAAGCTGATGGGATCGATAAGATGAATAAAGGATTTTAAGCTTTCTTGGGGAAAGGAAACGGGTTCTGGTCACGCGGTCCAACCACAAGAGCGGCGTCGCATCAAGTTGCTAACGGAATGCGGACTTACATGGCACCCATGCTTGGCTGATGAATTTTGTCTTCCGCTTTTCGCGCTGCGCAGCATGAGCAAACAACCCCCGTCCAAGTATTTGGAATGGTCATCTGAAGGAGCATGGGTCAATTTTGCACCTGGCAGGGCATTTCCCCGGTGCCTTGTTTTCATCATGACAATAATAATAGTAGGTATCCTGCAACAACAAGTTAGCAGTGTGGGAAGAGAAGAAAAAGGCGTGACGGTTTCGTCTCGCCCTCGAGAACATGTTTACTACTAGTAGCACTGTTCAGCGGGCAAGAAGCTCAAACGCGATGTGATCTGTGCTCTGCCCAGCCGCGATTGGGGAGACCTTTTGCCAACGGATCAACGGGTTTTGCGCCAAAAAGGCCGACACGAGAGACCACAATAATTCACCCCAACTCCATGTCGTGTCTGTGACCGCGCTTCGTCATTTCTCCGGAGAATCCCCCTGCTGGCGGAGTCGCAGCATGCATCATAGCGATATCCTTCTCCATAACCATCCCATCTGGTATCAAGTTTCAATAAGACGAGAGATTATTCTCGTCATGGATTTGAAATCTTATCCTGAAGCGTTACTCTCCAGTCTGCCTTATGGGGATGATGCTCTGATGCAAGAAATGATAAGGCGGAATCCGCTTTTGCGTCCATCGCACGTGTCCCTCTCTTCAATCATTACGATAAATATGTGATTCAGGGAGTGATATTCCGGTTAGAGGCTAAACCCTAAATTTATTATTATGCTTTCGGGCCATGTCCACGACCTGTCCTCTTCTCGTTCAGGTCAAACTGGCAAGCGATCCCGAACCGAGCATTTTGGCGGCCCTGTCCCCCGAAACCGACGCTGAAGGCTAGCCTTCGAAGGGGCAGTTGAAACAGCCAGGACCCATGCAAGTGTGCAAGCCATTTGAAGCGGACGGCGACTTATCCAAGCACTGTTGTGATTCTATCATCATTAGTCGAGCATAGTGGGATACAACAGAGCTTTGCTTGAAAGAGAGGATGTTCAAGTTTATTGCCGGAAGTAAGGACTTGACTGCCCAGGATTACTGGAGCTCTGATCGGTTCTTTCGGGATTAATACGAAAATGGTGGTGAACCCACGAGTTTGGTTGTTTGGCTGGGATTTTAGACTACCCGCAAGAGGGAGAATTGCTTTTTCGCTTGACAGGCTTTCCTGGGGGCTTGCTTTTTTGGGAATCTCCACGCGATCCATGTCGACAGTCTGACCAGCGGAAGATATGACGGGCAGACAGAATAGTTTTCGTGGGATCAGGCGTGGGTGTGAATCTGGCTGCAGAAAGTAATCATCAGGGTTCAGCGGGAGATTGTTCAACATCAAGCCGATAGTTATCGACTAGCTTTACTCATCGTCCAGAGCAAGCTCCGTCGGGCCCCAGAGCTAAGGCGATTGGCCGATGTGACCACGATTGATCAAAATAGTGCCATGCTGTACAAGATCCGGGACTCGACGGGATTCACTGTTGAGAACTTCACGATGTCGATGGACGATGAGGGATGAGGTCGGCGACTGAGCCGCAAATCCAATCAAGTCTTGGCGCTCAACGTCAACGTCAACTGCTGATTTCTTTCATCGTCTGCATCCCATCTCCATCACCATCACCACCACCACCGTCATCCTCTCGCGCTTGGTCTCGCTTTCATTGTCCTGACAGAACGGGATTGTCCTCGATATCTGATGTATACCAAAACTCTCTTCGCGCTGGCCAGCCTTAGATTGGCTAGCCTGGGGTAGTGTGGCCCCGGCTGGGTTCCCGGTCTTTGGTCAGTCACGGAATCCTTGCAGTGCCCAGGTCAAACTAACAAGGGCTTTAGTCACACACTTGCACAAATCTGCTTTAGCTGTCGTGAATAGTCCGTTCTCTACGGACCGGATGTGGTTCTGGTCTTCCGCGATTGGCCGGGTGCCTCGTGCGCTTTGGTCTGTCCACAGCCAGCTGTGCCATTTCACTGGAGGCTTTTGATGATCAGATCAACATCATTCTGTCTCCAATCGCCGTTCTGGTGTCTGCGGCTAATACGATTTCCAAATTGTGACTGGCGACTACTGTAATCTCAATCCCCATCCCGAGTGCCGATGGTGAACCAGACCAAACCAGTGACAAACATCACCGCGGCGCTGGTGATCAACAATCAGCACGAAGCATGTCAGCGGACTTGCTCAAATGCACACTCTAGATTTAGCAAGGGTTAGTTAAATATCATAGCGTTCAGGCACACCGAAATTGTGGTCAAACGGACCCGGCCCCACCACCGAAAACGAACGACGGGTGCGAGCTAAAATCATCCTCAAGCGTTGACAGGACGAAAAAGCAATGGGTGGGAACCAAATTCGCGGGAGTTGAAACCAAATCATGCTCTCCAAACTTTTTAGTAAGTTAATATCGAGGCGAGGAAAGCCCTGAAGAGTCAGTTGCAGGTTCTGGACCACTCCTCAGTGTGCGCCGCCGAGAGGGAAATAATCCCCAGTGACCAGGACGGTCGCGGGTCCTGGCAGGCTCCCCTGTGTGCTGGAGATAATACACAATGACTCCGCTTGTCCTCCGTAAGTCAGCATTATTACCCCAATACCTACTACTCACTATGTATCCGTTGTACGGAGTACTGCATGAGAAGGCAATTGTCACGGCTATTCCTCTATTATTGCTGGATACACGCCTCCCCCATGTCGACCTGGTTTGCCCAAGAGCCTTTTCTGATCCAAAATAATCAAGGTTAGTGGCTTGTTATTTTGGTATCATTGGTCCGTTTGATTTCAGTCTTTTGGCTTCCGAGCCTTGAACGAGATTGGGTTGTTTGGGCTGCGCAACTTGAACTTTGGCCCGCTCCCCAACTGACAAGGGTCGTTCGCTAAATCAAATTGAACCTGAGTTCTGCTCTCACTCCCTTTCCCAATAATAATCGCGTCCTCTCTGTCCCACACGCTCCATTTTTGGTGATGAAATCTTATCGAGTCCTTCCTATTGGCTAGGAACCACAGGCCATTGCCAAAACTGTCTTGACCCAACAAAGTTCTCTTTGAGTTGCCGCAACGGTCTGTTCCTCATGGCTAGGCTCAGCGCAGTTTGGTCCCTTTTGAGACCAAATAAATCTGCCTTTCATGAGTTAATGATCGACATGAAAAGCCCCGCTCTGATTCCCCGTTTCTTTCCCCCAGGCAAACCCTATTGTTCCAGACATCTGGTGTGGATTTCGCCTTTCGGTGTCGCTGCGCTTAGCCCAAACCACCGGACATCTTGGGGAACTCTAGAGTATATTAAGTGACCTGTGCCATTGCTTGGAATTATATACATAGGGTACATCATCCTCAGATGTTCCTAACCAACCTTTATGCTTATTTCAAAACACACGTCCGTTCAGCCAGAATATTAACTAGCCGCACCGATCTTATATTCCTTTTTTATGTCTGATATATCCGCCTCTTCACCCACACAATCGGATTCTTTTTGAACCCTCTTCCCGACTCTCTGGAAACTGATCGAGTTGCATCTGCGCCTCGAACATTGTTCTCATTCATAGCATCAGTTGAAGGGCACGAAATTCAGCGTTGCTGCGCATAGTTCACTGGCCGATACGCAACCCCGTTTCAAAGTTCTGTTCAAAAGGGAAGATCGAGTATCAAAAGAACTTACAGGAGGAAAAAAGAAAAGCAGAGTGAAGAACAAAGCAAAAAGGAAAAGAAAGTACAAGTTACACAGCCAGCCTATCTGCCTCCGCCACGCGCAATCCATATACTGTACTGGCCTCAGCTTTAAGCTTCCCACATCTCCTTCCTACCGTCCGGTGATCTCCAAGCAGCGTGGCTCGTCTATCAATTCCGTCCCAAATACTTTTGACATGGAAACAGCGGTCCCAGTTACGTATGGGTTTGGCAATCATGACTTGACGGCCGTTGCCCATCGCCGGATGATGACTCCCCAGGACCAAGGCATGACATACTACTCAAATCAACATATCCCATACGCCGCACCTCTGCATTCGTCTGCCTACGGATTCGGGCATATTTTGAACACCAGTCATGCGTCGTATCAAGGTTTCTATGGATCTGCACCCCATATCAATACGCACAGCGGTCGGCTCCCTGAATCAGCACCAGTTCAGCCGCTGCCAAATGTCTCCAGAAATGGGTTGCCGAAGCTAGTTGACACAAACCCGCCGAAAATTGATCCCGACCAACCGACTCGTTTGCCCAATCTCCCTTCGAAACCAGAAGAATCGTCGGATTCGAAGTTTCGAGTCAAACCAGAAATCGAATTCTCGACGGAGATCGATACCTTGATGAGAACTATTCAAGCAAAACCGAAACTCGTCCAGCCGCAACTGCCCCCGCTTCATCAATTTACCAACGGTGTGCCGGGTTGGTCGCATCCAGCCTACGCAGCATCGATGCCTCCCAGCCAGGGGCTCTTTACTCCACAGCAGGATCGGAATTTGGTTATAAAGCAAAAGCCTCGAAGAAAGTATGAGTGCACCCTGTCTCACTGCAGGAAAAGCTTCTACCAAAAGACGCATCTGGATATCCACATGAGGGCGCACACTGGGGATAAGCCTTTTGTATGTTTGACGCCCATGTTTTAGCTCCGCTCTTGGCCAAAGACTTGCTTTACTAATCTGAATTTTTCATGCATTAGGTCTGCCGAGAACCAGCTTGTGGCCAACGCTTTTCTCAACTTGGAAATTTGAAGGTACGTGTTGAAGACTAGACGCATTTTAAAGGGACAATGGTGTTGACTTTGGTAGACACACGAACGACGACATACGGGAGAAAAGCCTTACTCCTGCGAAATATGCAATAAGAGATTCGCCCAGCGTGGGAATGTTCGCGCCCACAAGATTACCCACGAGAAGGCAAAGCCATTTATCTGCAGATTAGACGACTGTGGCAAGCAATTCACCCAGTTGGGTAACCTCAAGGTTGGTTTTCCCCCCCCTCCGGCACCATGCCCTCTGTCTCTCAAGCTTCCCGCTAAAACTACTTTTAGTCACACCAAAATAAATTTCACGCGCAGACTCTTCGTGATTTGACCATACGATTCTCAACTTTAACCGACGCCGACCGTCTCGCACCGCAAGACATTGAATTATGGGAATACTTTGCCTCCCTATATAAAAACAGCAACAAGGGAATCAAGGGGCGAGGAAAGGACAGACGGGTTTCATCGAGTGCGAAACTACGAGGTTCGACTATGTCCGGAAGCATTGACGAAATGAGTACAACAACATTATCGAGCATCGAGGATGACAAGAGCCGCATGAATATTTTTCACCGGCCTTCCTACATGAGCACGCCGAGCAGTGACGAAGTGGATTTTCACGAGCATATGTATCAACGAGGGCCACAGTAGAGGGATAGCCATCTCTCCAGTTTTACGGTGGGGTTTTGACACGATTACGATGACCTTATCCGGGAATGGCTGGAATTTTGAATTAATAGCACTTTAGCAGTAGCAGCACCCATGCAGGCGCACAATACCCATGAGGGAAAGGATTCAAACGGCGCACATAAACGAGGAGGATATTTTGGGCAAAGCGATTAATTTTCATTCTTCGACGATTCATTTACAAACCATTCTGGTTAAGCGAGAGAAACAGGCATTTTCATACCATATTTAGGGCATGGTAATAGGCGAAAAGGCGATCCAGCTCTTCGTGCATCTGCTTCATTAACTATGTTTTGGGGCTCTTTTTATCAACGTGCTTTGGCATTCTTGTGTCTAGGGCGGAAGCAGACGGGGAAGTCAACAGGCACTTGTCTCTCTGTTCTTTGGGCCGAAATGCCATGTGCATCAATATCATTCGTGTATCTATTGTATTTTGCTTCCATTTTTGCAGCTTTACCTGCCTCTAGTTAGTTAATCACCAATCAAAAAGGATACATAATGTACCGTACAGACTTTATAATTACTTCGCATCGCTGGAATCATCTGTGCCTTGAACTTTGATACGGGGGATCATTCGTGTTTTCTGGAGGTTGATCCTTGGAACCGCTGGGGGCCAAATTGCCAAATGATGTCCAGAACTGAAAGGGTGCAGCACGTTAACGCTGGAGGAAGGTATTGCAATACTATATTTAGTGAATCACTCCGTATACCCCGGATACTCCGTGATACTAAATACATTACTAAAATATTCCGTCATTATGTAGCCTCGTCGATCCAGTATCCAGGTCTTCATAAGCATAAAAACACAATCAAAGCAGGTCGTCTCCATCAAGTCATGATCCGTAACAGCGAGCAAGTTTTGTAATCAGTAGTTAAACTGCCCAGAACACGCGCACGCTGACATGGTCCACATAATTCACCCATCCAAGGAACCTCGCCCGCGCCCATACGCATAGTTGATCACCGACTTTCATCTCCCTTACAGCACGTCCATTCAGGGTCGCCCTCCCCCGTCCCTCATTCGCTTCAACGTCTATCGCGTGCGTAGACTCAGGATCGACATTGTCCAGGTAGTGCCAAGTAATACATCGCGTCTGGGCCTGGCGACGAGCGACCTTATTGCTACATAACTTATTCTCCGAAGGCAAGAAATTCGCCTTGTCCTCATCAAAGCGGGGTCTGTGCTGCACGTTGTAGTATTCATAATACTGGGTCATGAGTGCTGCGGGATCGTGCTGGCTATCGTCGGCTGCTGCTGCTGCTTCTCCTTCTTCTCCTTCTCTTTCTTGTGTCGGTGGCGGATAAGCGGCGGCGAGGAATGCGGGGATGGTGTGGACGTCGAACCAGGAGAAGGATCCTGAGTAGGGGGATGCGTCACGCCGGGAACCGCCCCAGCCTTGGTCGTGGGAGGTCACGGTGAAGACTATTTTGCGGCAGGGATGGGCAGTGCGGTGCGGAAGGATGCGGGGCTGGAACGCGGGGCTTGAGGGCTGCGACGGGATGTCAGAGGGTGATTTGTGCAGAGACTTATGCTGCTTTGGGTATGGGGAAGAGGGATGGCCATGAAGCATCAAGGGACGCGCCGGAACGGCATTTAGATATTGCCTGGAGATTCTCGTTCGGAGACTGCGGGCAGGGAATCACAAGGGTCTGATCCCAGATCTTCGCCCGTCATACACGTGGATAGCCACGATATTTGTTTTTGGATTTCTTTTTTTAGGCCTTTGCTTTTTCTTCTCTCTACCCCTGGCGAAAAGAAAACATGATTCCAACTCACCGCGTAGCACAGGCCTCCAGTTCTCAAGAGTTCTGCATCTTCGTCCTGTTTTATTGCCTTTGGTTCTTCCATACTCGCCTCGATGGACGGCCAATATTCAGCTTGATCAATGATCATGTCAATGAGTTCGGCAGGCAGCCTCCCGGCTTCGCCCTTTGGGGTATGGTCACTCTTGTGTCCCTCGAGTTGGGGTGTGCTCTCAATCTTAAGATGTGCCAGGAATTCCCGAACGCATAGCACATCATTCACATTAGGAATAAATGCCTCAGTGTGCTTTCTCTCTGGCTGCGGATCTGAGTGTGATTCGGAGGGCTCTTCTGGCCTTTGATACACTTCCTGCTCCTCTTCTGGATCTGCTATGTGCAGCCCTACGTTGCGAGGGCCGTGAAATCTAAGCCAGGATGACATGACTGATTCGAAGGTACGTCAGAAAAAGGGCTGCACAGCACGATGTGCGATCTAAATAGGCTCTTCGATGACACGTCGTTTGGACAAGTAACGATGCTGTATCTTGTTAGAAACAATCCATCAGCCAACTTAAGGGTTGAAGGGACTTGCAGCACAATATCAGCTTGCAGCTTATTAGCCGCTGGTCTTCAATGATCGTTTCCACAATACTTGGGACCGTGTTTGCTGTTGATGTGAAGGAAATCTGGCTGCCTTTTGATGGGTGTGGTTACCATGGGGTCGAGCGGGCAGTGATGTCATCGCGGATCCTGGCGCAAGTTCCATTAACAGAGCCTCATATACTCATGGAATATTCTGTACAACAATTGAGGATCTATTTGTGTATTCATTGACGGTCTGTTTGATTTCAATCGTTATTGAGTTGCACAATCCATCCATGGCGAGATGCGGATGGAATGCTTGGAAGCAAATTGCCATAGTTCCATCCCATCCTTTGGCGGCGACTGCATATTCTGCAATATTTACAGTACAATGGGGACCTATCGCTATGCACTCAAATCTCATAGCATTTTCAGGATACCTAGGTGCTTCCATCACGAAGTATAATATCACGGTAAAATTGCACCTCCGGAACGGGGCTTTATTGCAGAGCTTGTGTGCCAGGTCTTTTTCTCGAGATGATGCATGTTGTACATGGAAATCTTGCACACTTCGTAAATGGCATCTGGGCGGACAAAAGACAAGAGCTTGCTCATATCTATGACCGCGACCTCTTTCTGTCAACACTCAAAGGATCCGAGAGAGGTAAAACATCGGGCACAGTGCGCCGTATGGTCATAGCCCCCTAAAATGCAAATAGAAGAACTCTCGTTAAATTGCTTTCGGTCTATATTGCGATAGAGCTACAAACCCTCTTCCTTAGCTGCATATGTTCCATGGACGTGTACTAAATTCCACTAGTGATCAAGGTAATTCGATAGCCAGATAGATCGTGGAGGTCAAACAGAGGATGTTCACAGTTGGAAACAATACTCCCTCATGTTCTCATAAACCAAAAATGTCACCCATGTGCTAGGGAGAACACGAAAGAGGTTTGGCCCAAGTCCTTTGTAGAACCCTGCCAGTCCCTCGCGCTTCCAGATTTGGAGTATCACGTCTCCAAGCCCACGATACGTGCCAGCAGCATCATAAGTTTGGAGACGGGCTCTTAGGACTTGGTATGGATAAGTTATGCTTCCGGCAAACATCTTCGATAGACCAGACAGAGCCAGGTAATCTGTATTGCCCAGTTTTCCAGCCCCAGAATTGGTCGCCGTTGAACCGTCGGACACCATCCGTGAACGATATCGCTTCAGCTGTTCGTACGCCATGAATTGTAATGCACCGTGACCGACCCCAAACAGGGCAGGTATCATCCCACGGTAGAATCCTTTGATTCCTTCTGACCGATATATTTGACGGAGACCAAATGTCATGGAGGGGTAGGCTCCAACTGCATTGGCGCCAGTTGACAGCATTCGAGTTTTGATGACCCATATAGGATTGGTCAGAACGGCGGTTAGCACACCTGAGCATAGCCACTGTCAGTATGGCCCTGCGAAATGTGTGTGATCAACGTATCGCGTGCGACATACCAGCAGTCCCAGACGCAACGAAATAGTCCAAGGAGTCCAGTCCATCTTCCCCAGATCCATAAAACGTATGCAGCGCTCCTTTCAGGTTGCTATACCACAAAAAGTAAAGACCCCAGCTCACAGAATTTCCGACGAGGTTAGGCGTAAGACCGCGATAAAAGGCGGAGAGTCCACCTTCATGGCGGCCGATTTCACGTATAATCCGAAGAGAGTTGCCAATACGGGAGGTAGAGAACCGGTCCACTAATAGATACCAAAAAGGTCATTAGTACAGCTTTTGTTTTAAAGAATCCGAAACCATGCATGGCATAACTACTGCGTTCTCACCTTGTAACCGGGTTTTGACAATGTCAAGCGGGTGAACCGCAAGAGTTGAGACGACTCCGGCGGTAAACCCTGCTATCGTCTCAACCAGAGATGGTGAGAGCGCATTTTTGTCATTCATGAACCTCTGTCGTTATGATATGGTACGGTAAAAGCGCAGAAAGGACGGGCTCTGTTGCGTGGTTGTTGGTTGTAAGATTTTCGGGCATGTTAATCATGAGGTTGGAATGAGTTGATCGTTGTCCACCTCCACAAAACGCTCCATGCCAACATTCATTGAGCGAACTACATAAAATCGATCTAGAGAATGATATGTGTTGGTTGCTGTATACCAATGTTTTCTGTACTATGATTCATCTTTCTCATCCCAAATTTGCCGCGATTGCGTCTAGTGCAACGGAGCGTCTGTGCTATGTAAGTTTGATATTTAGAGGACTTGACACAAAAGGAACCAATCCCTCACTTCACAGCACATTTGAAATACTGGTGGCAACGAGGTATGTATTTGCGTGTGTATATTTTCAGCAATGATACGGAATCTGCGCAAGCCGGGTTAGACAGCGCTCAAAGCTTCTTGTCTCTCATGCGAGAGACGCAACGCAAATGGTTGTTCATCGGCATTACGTTCCCATTGAAATCCCTGATTTAATATACAAATCTCCAACTCCGAGCAAATGAAAAAGCACAGGTCGAACGTCTAAATATGCAACCGTAACATTGACCTAAATCCGAAGAACCTGCCGTATCCCGCTTTTCCTAGGAATTGGCCACAGTCTGCTATATTGTATCGCACCGTGACGAGCTTGGGATGACCCTCGTGGACGCTGAAACGTTACCCGCTTTCGTTTATGCAAGAGGCGAGAAGAGCCTAGGGTTGGATGTTAGTTCGTAATGATCCTTGTGAGATGCGACGATTGGAAGAAGCGTACTTGAAGAGCTGAGGCCTTGGTTCACTGTAAGTGTATCCTGTAAAAGGTCAGTCGTTCATTCAAAAAAAAGTCGAGAGTCTTGCGCATTCGAGCTGTTCTCACCAAGGTACATAATCAAAGGGAGATATCCACTTAATTCGCATGATCGTTAATTGGGCTGATCTGTCTATTAAGCAAGTAAAATTTGAGCGAGCCACTCACTAGTGAATAGCAACTCTAGAAACGTCGATGACCTTGGTAATGCGTTCCTGAAAGCAGAGAATTAGCTGTTGCTCCCCTGTGATGGTCCTTGTGGTAAAGCGGCCATGGCGCCGGAACCCACCTTGGTCTCCTCTGAGAATTGAACCATTGTAGCAGATGTGCGGGTGAGTCTTTGGGAAAGCTGTTCTTGTTGATAGAATGATAGATAATCGAGGCTTGCGAGACTTGTTGCGACTTGCGACGTTGGGGTTGGTTGCGAAGAACTTTCGGTGATGATCGAATCGCAACTTTTAAAGTTCCGCAATCTCGGCGGCCAGAGAGTTTGGAACGTTTGCTCACTTCACTCAGCAACTTCGATCAAAGCTTCGCTGCAACAACAAGATTTCCACAGGCCCTTCAAGGTTGTGTAACTAGATTGATATTTACGGGTTGCTGAGCTCTATAGCTTTATCCAGATTCCATTTTGAGGGGCTGCTGCGCGATTCACCTGAGTCGCGATGTCGGGAGCAAGGCACTGGTACGCATGTTCCCTACATCCTCTTCCCAGCGCAAAAGAAACTGCTAACACATGTGAATAGGGAGCAAGATAAAGAGGCGACAGTATACGTCGGAAATCTAGATGAGCGCGTAACCGATAGTCTCGTGTGGGAGCTGATGCTCCAAGCCGGCCGCATCGTAAACGTCCACCTCCCCAAAGATCGCGTTACCCAAACACATCAAGGTTACGGTTTCGTCGAGTTTATTAGCGAAGAAGATGCCGAGTATGCGTCGCGAATCATGAATCAGGTCCGTCTCTATGGCAAACCGATCCGTGTCAATAAGGCGTCTGCGGATAAGCAAAAGGCAGTCGAGGTTGGCGCGGAGCTTTTCGTTGGCAACTTGGATCCGATGGTTACAGAACAGGTGTTGTACGATACATTCAGCAGATTTGGGCCCCTGGTATCAATGCCAAAGGTGAGTTTCGGCGGTTTTAACTAAATATGATACGGAATATACTGATATGGTGTCCAGGTCGCCCGAGACGATGCCAATTTGTCCAAAGGTTATGGTTTCGTTTCCTTTGGTAACTTTGAAGCCTCCGACGATGCCATCGCAAACATGAATGGACAATATCTCATGAACAAAGAGATCTCTGTTCAATATGCCTACAAGAAAGACGGAAAGGGAGAACGACATGGTGATCAAGCAGAGAGAATGCTCGCTGCCCAAGCTCGCAAACACAATGTCCAGCCACAATCTCAAGCTTTACCTCCACAGATTACGGGCGGCCCTCCGCCACCATTAGCCCCTACCCCCGTTGCCAACGGGGATGTCAGCCGTGCTATCAGCACGGGTCCGCCAGATTTCGGAGCCGGGAGAGGCGTCTCTATGCCCAACGCGCCATATGCAAACATGCCACCTCAGCCACCTCATCGGCCTATTCCTCCACCTCAACCAATTTCAGCACCATTAACCATGCCGCCTGCCGGGCTACCGGCCCGTCCTCCACCGTCCCAGGCTGGTTATGGAGGTCCACCTCCCGGATTCGCCCCTCCTACTAGGTACGGCCAACCCGCACCACCGCCACCTGGGTTTGGTCCACCACCAGTTGGTGCCCACGGCCCTCCGCCAGGTCAATTACCGCCGGGATTTCAGCCACCAGGTTACGGAAGGGGTCGATGATAGATTTAATGATTGACACATGTCGAAGGACGAGACGGAGCAATTCTGGGATTGGAATATAATGAGCTACAGGCACCAATAACGGAATAGCTTTCCGAAGAAGGCTTTGTACAGATCCCTCCGTATACGTATACGCTCCTACCCCTTGCTCTCAAATGGCAATTATCGGTTGTGGAGCTCTGATCATTAGGGAAGTCCATCGAAAATGACGAGAGGAGTAATGGAGGGGCCGTATTCCTCCCGATTTCTCTCTCTACTACTACTCCGAGCAAAGCGGAAATCACTGCAAATCCGTCCCACTCCAGAGTCGCATTACATCATCTAGGATATACGAAGTTCGGATGATTGTCGTCTACTGACCCTTCGTGTCGGCCGCTATCGTACACCATTTCTGAGGTATATGTCACTGCTTTTGCTTTTCAGGCATTGAAAGGAGAAAGAGGTGAATCGCTCGTTGTCAAAGCTATGGCGAGCCCTTTGGACATAGATAGCATTAGTGTAAATGTGTGACTAATTGACACAAGAGCAAGAACGTTCAGGCATATTGCAGCATATGGTATAGATTAGTATAATATAAGGAAATGGCCACGAGGATTTCGATGGAAGAGTTTTCAGAGACTGGCACTGCAAAGCATGGTCGCTTCAACGCAAAAGAACAGTAAGGAGATAGTGACAAAAGGGAAGGAAGGGAGAGGCGAGTCTCGTATGACAGAAAAACCGCAAACGCGCAAATCAGAACATAACGTAGGAAAGGAAAAAGATATAACATCCGCCTTAGTCCCTATGAACCCAAGCCCCAGAATATACCAGTTGCACCCATTCCTCTCCCCGAAATCCAGAAATACAAAATGCAAAGTGAAAATGAAAGCCTAGGATATCGCGCTATGAAAACGAAACAAACTTCGGATCCTTCGGCAACCCGTCGGGACCGATGTTATTTTTCGCAAATCGCCGCTCCATGTAGATTTTTCGCGCTTCGTTGAAATCTACCCGTCTGCTTTTCATAATCTTGAGCACTTCTCGTTTGCCACGCTCATCCAGGCCACCACGGCCATCGCCTTCTTCTATGTTTGATGCAAGGTTGAAGTCTGCGGAGGAGAGACCGAGTTCGGCATCGCCGCGGAATGTGGTGGGAAGGCGCTGATAGAGATAGTCTGGAACGGGGAGGAGATGGAGCCAGCGGCTTCGCGTAACGTAGAGGACTGAGAGTGACGAAGGTTAGTGGCTGAAAGTATGGGAGAGTGTTGTAGGAGTCGAGTGGGAGCATACCTGTTCCAAAGACAAGGGCAATGAAACTAAGGGAATAGAGGAAGTAACCCATTCTCGAAATGGGTTGATAAGGAGTATACGTCTGTATAGCTAGTAGCAAAGGTCTGAGAGCAGGTCCTGAGCGCCAGGTCGATGGTATCAAAAAACGAGTGGATGGAGCGTAGACCGTGGTGGAGGGGTGTTCAGCCCGTCAGGAATTCACGGAAATAAAACGAACAGAATAAGATAAAGCGAGGGAAGGGAGGTTCTAATAATATCCCGAGTCTAGCTCACTGCATGAGCTTGTCATTCCGGCTGTTCCTTAGGTCGAATTCTTCTCAGACGCCTCGATGTCCGATAAGGAGCTTTGTCGATCTGATGACGATGACGCTTTTGGCTGTAAGGTTGCGTTGCCTGTCGCCGTGCTTGAGTTTATCCGGCTCCGTGCCAATTTGTTTACTAAGCAGATTCAGGGCGCCGGCATCTAGGCTCAAAGCGGTCATGTTAGCGAAGCCAATCATAAACCCGCGCCAGTCGCTACGTGCCAAGACTTCAAAATACACAACAATTAATCAAAAGAAGCGCTGCCGTCACCACAGTCTAGGAAGAACTTCGAAGCTCGCCATTCACGTCCTCGCTTTCAATCAATAACAAGTCATCTCACGACGACACTTCACAATGGCCGCTTCCGGAAGACCCAACGTTTCTGACGACCTCGTCTGGCAGATTGTCCGTATGTGCGCTCTTCCATTTTTGTGATTTGTGGTGGATGAAAAGAAGAGGGGACGATGTCAGCAGGGAAATGCGGTTGAGACGGACAGTGCTGTGCAAGTGCAATTCTAATGCTTGGTCTTTTCTGTGCCAGGCTCCCAGAACTCCTTCTTGGTCAAACGCAACCATGGAGGTGGTGTCAGATTCTCCCGTGATCCCTTCAACTTGATGAACGTTCACTCCCCCAAGGTCCGTCAAAACCAGGTCTTCTCAAGGTTGAAAATTGCTGACCATATATCATCTAGTACTCCGGTTTCTCTAGCAGCAAAGTAGGTATCTGATCTCGAGAGCGACAAGCACAAGAAACTAACGAACGGCTACTTAATCCAGGCTATCGGAATCCAATCCGCTGAGAACAACGGCCTGGCCATCACCACCAAGAGACCCGGCAACGCTAACCAGCCAGCGAAGAACGTTGTGAACACTCCCATCTCCGGCACCACCCACAGCCGCAAGTAAGCATATTGAACCGCGCAGGAAGAGGACGGGCTAATAAAGCGAGGGGAAACAATGCGAGAGAACAATGCTGATCATCGATTCTTTGCGACCATTCTAGGATCTACAAGGGCGTTGCCAACCGTGCTGTATCGGGCGGTTACCGCGCAGACCTCCGTGCCGCTGCCGTTTCGCGCGCCAGCGCCCTCAGACAGGCCCAGCGCCCCAAGAAGGATACCCCAGAGAAGAAGCTTAGAGGATCAAAGGCCCGCAAGGCTGCCGAGAAGTCGGAGTAAGCTTGGATAGCTTCAAATAAAAGGGAATGGGGAGAAACCACGTCTATTCCACGATGGTGCTGAGAAGAGGGTCCCCGATTTTGCAGTCATGAAAACATCGTTTTACGCATGGGAATATTGAGCCAGAGGAATTGGTGCCGGATTAAGCACCCGGAGGTTTCTTTATGATGTCATGGTGCGAATTGTATCTCCTTGAATATGGAGAGGGGCCCAGAAAGCACTGTATGGTAGATATGCCGCAGGGGACTTAACTGCTCCCGTGATGGTTATCCTCAATCAATTAATTCGACATTTTCAACGACTTTATTTTGTTGCGCTCAATCTGTCCAGTCATAAGTCACGATGAGGATACATCTGATACGGTCAATGTGCCATGGTCGGCCGTCTGCCCTTGGCATGTTAAGTAGCAGCTTTGTCTCAACACCTGAATCTCGTATACGCAAACCGAACGGTGATTTCGAGGCTTCTAGGCAACATCTAGTTGTCAGTCATTGCTAGATAATGGCCACGAACAGAGCTCTCCCGGGCGTAGGAATGGTTGATCTCCCGGTTAAGGATTGACCCTCAGGCCCAACGCGACCAGAAAGGTTAATGACGAAAACCGTCGGAAGCGGACCCGAACTCGGGTATTATCCGTCGCCCTCGAAAACCGCGAAACCAGAGCTCAAGGGTAAGCCTCGTAACGCCAGGCATATTACGTAGATTAACATGGAGTACGCCGTGGAAGTGCGCAAATTGCCTTCCGTGCTCCCCACGCGCGATAACGATCGCCTTGCTTTATCTGTTGGAGAGCCCCTCATCCAGGAGAACATGTGACTGGCACCTTCCGCCGAAACCAACTCCCTGGCTTTAAACCTCACCGTTCCCGCTCTTCTCTTTGTCTCTCTGTCTTCGACTGATTTCTTTGCTCTTGTCTATTCTTCAATTTCTTGCTGGTGAGTTCATCAATTGGAATCACGAACAAACGATCCATTGTCTACTTCTGCTCTTCTAACTCACTCTGAAGCTCCAACAACATCAGTCTAAAATACCCCGCGTCATTACTTCCACCACAACAACAATGGTCAAAGCTGGTGAGATCGATCATTGAACCTGTCTGTTGTTGACTCAATGTGATTGCGTCTCTAACAGTATTGCAGCTGTTCTCGGTGCCTCTGGTGGCATTGGCCAAGTATGTGATCCCTTCTGAAATCGCATAACTCGGGGCTCTGGGCTAACAAGATGCGTCCATGCAGCCTCTCTCCCTCCTCTTGAAAGTCTGCCCTTTGGTTGATGAGCTTGCTCTCTTCGATGTTGTCAACACTCCTGGCGTGACTGCCGACTTGTCTCACATCTCCTCTGTTGCTGTGAGTATATACCACTCGTGCGGGGTAGAAGGAGGGGTCGAAAGTTGCTCACAAAGTCCCGCAGAAAATCTCTGGATTCCTCAAAAACGAGGATGGCTTGAAGAAGGCTCTTACTGGAACCGAAGTTGTCGTTATCCCGGCTGGGATTCCCCGTATGTTCATCCCTTTTTAACAATATCACTTTCCCTACTAACGCTGGTTTGTAGGCAAGCCTGGCATGACCCGTGATGATCTTTTCAAGATCAATGCCGGTATCGTCAAGGAACTGGTCCAGGGAGTGGCCGAATATTGCCCCAAGGCCTTCGTCCTCATCATCTCTAACCCCGTCAACTCTACCGTCCCGATTGCTGCCGAAGTGCTTAAGGCTGCTGGCGTTTTCGACCCCAAGAAACTTTTCGGTGTGACCACCTTGGATGTTGTCCGAGCTGAGACTTTCTCTCAGGAATTCAACAACCAGAAGAACCCTGCCGACACTAAAATCCCCGTTATCGGTGGCCACTCCGGTGAAACCATTGTTCCAATGTTCAGCCAAGCTAAGCCTGCCTTCAGCATCCCAGCAGACAAATATGATGCGCTCGTTCACCGTAAGTATAACCCATATGATCTTGTGTGACGGTAAAACGGCTGAACTGTCGATACAGGTATTCAGTTCGGTGGAGATGAGGTTGTCAAGGCCAAAGATGGAGCCGGATCTGCCACTCTCTCTATGGCATATGCAGGATACCGGTACGTTTGGATCTCAGGGTGATACTTCGAGAATCATTACTGACGAAAGTAGCTTCGCGTTGAGCGTCATCAAGGCCGCTAAGGGCGAGAAAGGTATTGTCGAGCCCACATTTGTCTATCTTCCAGGTGTCGAGGGTGGTGAAGCCATCGCCAAGAAGACCGGAATGGAATTCCTCTCAGTCCCAGTTGAACTTGGAGTAAGTCGCATGCAGTTTATTTCAATTTGTTTTTATAGTTTGCTTATATTTTATACAGGTCTCTGGCGCTGAGAAAGCCATCGATATCCTTGATGGCGCCACCGAGAAAGAGAAGCAGCTTCTCGAAGTCTGCTTCAAGGGCCTCCGAGGCAACATCGACAAGGGCGTTGAATTCGTCAAGAACCCTCCTCAAAAGTAAAACACCTGTCGCCTGACTGTACAGTCTGCTTAACCATTACCGTTTGTGCAACCCGCCGACCGATTTCTCCCCATTCTTTTTGAAAAGTGGGCTGTTGTCGTTGCGCCGAGTGAAAACACCATACTAATAGATGTTTTGTGATCCACAGGTTGTAAATCAGAGCTGACACGTTATGGTCGGATGGTGCATTAAAATCGAGTTTGCGGAATGCCGTTCAGGTAGACATACCGCAAGAAAATGAATAAAAATTATGATCCTTAGCGAGACATCACTCAGCCTTCAGAGTACCACTTTGGAAGTTGTTGTATAAACCCCTGGTAGTGATATGATTTCTTAAGAAGAGCCCAGCCAGGGAAAAGATCCTTGTTGGTATCCTGAGCTGGTGAAAGTACAATAATGCCAAGGTCGTGTAATCGGCGCATGGCCGCTCATGACTTCGGCTGGGTCGTTTTTATTTGGAACGTCGCACCTGGTAGATCTGTCGACTCCGCCTGAACCGTAGCACTGATTCCTAGGTTTGCTAATACACCGCGTATTACACCACATGGAAACCATAGATACTGCGTTCACGTTAGCAAAGCCATTCTCCCGATGAAACGGTCAAGTCGTAATATAAATACCGCTTGCGCCCTAGCAACTGCTTCACTCCGAACAGCCATGCTCATGCGCTGAAATGGTCGAAACGAGTTATCTGTGAGGACATATACACCCTAATTTTCCACGGAGAGTCATATATTAACAACGTACGATGACTTGCGGGGAGTTTGTTTGTATGGAAATGGCCGGCTGGGAGGGGGGTCCTTACTCGGTGGTTTGTTTTGAGGTTGTCGATCTGTTTTCTAAAAAGGATTGTCCACATATCTTTGCAGAGGAACTTGATCACGTCGAGGTTATCGGTGAAACGGGGGCGGTCGCGGGAGAATCTGGAGGGGGAGGAGGTTAGTTAAGAGTGGATAAAGGAGGGATGATATCCATGCTGTGCTAGGGAATGCTATGGGCGGAGCGGACGAATAAAAAGGAGAATTTAGAGCGGCGGGAAGGGTTTCCGCCAAAGCGCTAGCGGGAGGTTCATGTGAGTGCTCCGCTCCGCCTAAAACCGGGCGATGACGCTTTTGAGGCTGCGGGGCGCAACAGGCACTCCGTGAGCCACAGAGAGCAATACATGCTGACCGCATCAACCCAAGTTGAGCTCCCTTTTCCCTCTCTCCCTCCTCCTCCTCCTTCCAGCTCCACTGCTCCTTATTCCCCCGTCCCTGCCTCACGCCAAACCCTCATTGCACAAAAACGGAAGACCAAGAAAACCGGCAGACTCACCGTTCCGCCAACCCCAATCCAACCCGATACCCCAAAGTCTCTAGGCGGAAAAACGTCGCTTCCCGCGCTTCTTCATCGTCTAATACCTTTGCACCGTCTGTTCCGTCCGGAGCAGTGGTGACGTCGAGTTCCTGCACCAGTCGTTCCGCCATGGGCACGAGCTCGATGAGCAGAAGGTCAAGGCAGGAGGAGTTGAGGAAGCGGGCGTGTGGGTCGGAGGCATTGAAGGAGGGGAGGGGGGTGGTGTCGAAGGACATTTTGCGCGGTGGGACCAGGGGGGCACGGATACGGAGTGAAGGCGGAGAATTAGGATCGCAGATGCGAGTGGTCTGTAGGTCGGCGGGTTAGGGTACGCGGTGGGAGTTTGGACGTCAGGATAGGGGGGCCATTGGGACTTCAAATGGTATCCTTGCCTGTGTTTGTATCTTTTGCAATTTCGGCTGTTTAACATAACAGTGAAACAGGAACTTCAGGTGAGCTTGATATGGGGAGGTGTTGGAGTGACGATGGCGGATGGCCCATGCACATGTTCTTGGCTCGTGGCTGCTTAACTTTCCGCTATTTCACGCTAAAGTTTCCACCCCTGTCACCCTAACCCCTTGCGCCTAGACCTGACGGGTTCAACCAATTCCAATAAAGTAACCTGGCTCTTACTTTTGCCAGTCTACTCCGTACGTATGTGACCCTTTGGCTTGGCCTTTGCGCTTTCTGATTTTCTATGGAGCAGGTGCTCGATTTTTATATCGTGCATTCATGTATTAGCGACCGGGCACCAACGAGAGCCATCAATGATTTCCCAGATATTCGCAATCACATCTCCTTCGGACCTATAATCTTGATGCCGTGTCTGCTAATACTGCTGTCCGCATCACCCAGTCGACAAGATCAGAGGTCTTGTATTGTAGGCGCCCGGATATCAGCGTACATAGGACGGGCGCAATAATATCAACGCCAGGTTGTTTCAGAAACGAAATTCCTCTTATTAGAGGGAACAAACCGATTGTCCACCACAAATAACGCCTCCCTTAACTACCCATCAAACCCCCTCCCATTCCTAGCCCTGTGCTACAAATCCCATGACCGTCCTTGTGAACTCCTCGTAAAAGCAAATGCTGAATGGCATGAAATAAGCCAAAGACGGAAAGAGCAGGCTGCTGTCAGCAAAGCCAGCGGCTAGCAACCGTAAGTAGTTGCAACCGCAATTAATAGTTGCTGTAGGAATTTGAAAGAGGGGATTGAGTACTATTGTAGCCACCGTTTGCACGATAATCATAGCTCTGTCTTCGAAACCCATTGAGTGCTGGGTTATTGTATGTAGGTCTTTTGGCTGGACGGGGTGGTTCTTCGTCGTCACTCCCAGTTAAATCGATGACTTGACTTGCAGGACGTTTATTAGTCGAAGGACGGGGAGCCGATGAAACCGAGGATGCTTCACGTGAGGATCGGGTTGGGGTGAGCGACAGTGGCGGAGGCATTTGATAAGGTGTGTGTTCTTTCTTTAAAGATGGAACGCGTGAATCATGGATTTCAATGATATCGTCGTCATCGTCTCCAGTTGGAGGGTGCTCTTGAGTGTCTACCGTATTGTCCGCTGGGTTTGACCATTCGCCGGTGGGTTCGATAGTAACCTGGTCGGTGTCGGATGATGTCGCCTTGAGGATATTCTCGACGTACCTGTCTTGGTTAGTGACATTGAAATGACTAGTAGAGAAAAGGGCAATCGTACTGGTCAATTTGAAGACCCTCATAAGATGTGGTTTTATTACAAATTGGACAAGTCCAAGTGGGCGCCTGCTCTTGAAGTTGAAGGAAAGATGCCGCGTCAAAGCACCGGTTATGGGTACAGAGGACTGTGCGGCATGGAACCGTAATGCGTAGCGTTGACAAGGGACATTTTAAGGACATCACGCTCGAAGTAGCCACGATGTCAGTATCTTCGGCTTTGCTTTTCACTAACTACAGTTAGTCTTTCTTATGATATTAGATTCAAGACCAGGGTTTATATTACTTTCTCTGATAACTTGTTCGGCTGTGATGATAACCCTTGTCCGGAGCAGCTTAACAAGGTCTTCAACTGAATGCTTCTTAACGAGGTTGACAACCACATAGAATTTCTGTTGATCCACATTTATTAGAACAAGTCTGAGAGGGAAAAAATGCCAACACTTGCCTTTTGTGTAAGGGCATAGGTCATGGTGACGATGTTTGGGTAATTGGGCTTTTTCCGTATGAGGTCTGTAATATCGGCTGGCCTTGTTGTCCCGGGCTTGTTTTTCAAACCCCGCAAATTTGTCTTCACATCCTCAAGGTTCACTTTGACTTCAACTTGATGGGGGAATGCAATATCGGAGCGGGAGTAAGTATTTAGTCCATTGTCAGCCGCGCAGTATAGCATGATACGCAAATCGGGTTCACTATGTAATCGTGCAATCATCGCGTCATTGAGAGTGACCCTGAGATCTGCGGTATCTCGCGCATTTTCGCGAACTAAAGAACCATTAGCGGAACGGGATCGGGCTCAAGTAGGGTGGATTTTCCCACTCTTGCACTCAACTACAGGCGACAAAGCTTCGAGGATAGTATAGAATGGACTTTCTTTGAAGTTTAAACGGCCTATGTTGGGGTCAATCAGCGCCCAGTCACTTCGAAAAAGGTGGGCTGAGAGATACCAATGGTGGCAGAATGCGGTGGTGTCATCGTTGTAGAAAATGGAGGCCGGTTGGTGGGCAGCGCATGTGGAGCGGAATGAGAAGGATGTGGGTATGCTGCTGAAGGTGACGGAGTAGGAGTGTTAGGCATCGGGTGTTGGGCAACATAGTAAATAAATTTTTTCAATCGATCAAACTCGGTTGGGTTCTGGCCCAGTTTCTGCACATCTGAAGTCAGCCCCTCAAGTGTTAGTACCGGTTAACTCTTGCAAAAGACTGAGATAGAGCAAGAAACTCACGGCTCAGGATCCTAAACTGGAGGACATTTTTCACCCCTGACACAGGAAGCTGTTCATGTCGCAGAATCGATTTGAGCTGTGAATTAAGGAGAGACTTTATCAGAGCAGTTAAGCTCTGCGATTCTGCCTCAGATACTGCAGACATATTGAGAAAAACCTGGGCCTCTTAGCGTAGTGAGTGATCCAAAAACACCTTGAAGATCTGTATAGGCTAAAGATTGGGGGGATCAGACACATTTCACATGAGGGGAACAGGCAAAAGGAAAAATGAGAAGAGCATTATGGAATGGAACCACCAAATTGGCTGTCAAGCTGCCTGGTCCAAATCCTCTCTCAATAAAGTGAACAATTCCAGCTCATTGTGTGGGTGAATGCTCTTGTTGAAGGTACCGTCTGATAATCGTGAACGGACGAAATGCGATGTGATGATGACATAAGGCTGATGTCCAGGCTCTATTGCTTATGTAAGCCACATTGAAAAAGTATCGCATCCAGATCGACAAAATGGCGCTGGAGGACGTTTTGTTCGCTGCCATTTCTTTCTTGAGCCAGCACGGAGGACGGAGTACTACTAGTATTGCACTGTCTTGAACGAATCGTATGCAGGATTTGATGTCAACCGTTTCCATTCGTCAATAATACCAATCTATTGCGTCCTATTAACGGACTCGATTCCACACTCTCGACACAATGGCGAAGGGAGCTCGATCAAGTGTGAAGAAGCGCAATAAGGCGACGCTTCGAGCAGCAGTATTTGGCCCTGCCGCAGATAGGAGGATCGAAAGGCTTTCGGCCAAACTTCAAGAGCTGTCTTCCCAAACACTGGTCAAGGATGCGGAGATGGCAGACGCAGATTTCAACTTGATGGGTTCGTCTTCCAACCTATTTTGACCTGCCGCCTTTGATCTGCACGAGGCAAGGGCCGAATTAATATTTTAAACTTACACTCAATGTCATATAGAGAAACCGGAACAGTCTTCAGTCGCTGAGGGGGAATCTTCGAAAGGTATGTACTTTATACCTCTGTACTCTACTTTTCTTATGCTCGCGGTTAGACCAACAGTAGCTAATTTTGGGCGAACTGCCAGTAGACATGGAAATTGATGGGGCCCCGAGTGCTCCAAAATCGGGATCTGGAGAAGCCGCAAGCGGTACAGGGCGAATCCAAAAGAGAGTCCGAAGAAAGACCCGGCCGTCGATCACGTTCAAGAAACCACATGCCGGAAAGGCGAAGAAAATGTCTAAAAAGAAATAACCGTGTTTTAAGAGGCTTGCAATGCTTTACGGCTGGTTGATAACATACAATTGTAGCGGTCTTTTGTTTGTTACGGAGTTTGGGTAAAGGAGGGGACACTGAAAAGCATATTTGGGTCTTTGTGGTATTTTCCCTTCGCGCCGTTTAGGGGGTAATTATACGGCAAGGTAAAATTAATCCCTTCTTGAAAGGGAATAAAAGACTCGAGTTGACATTGAATTGGCTCTATCTCGCATTAAATCGTTGTTATCTGGTAGGCAGCGCGTATTGGCTTGAAATGGCTCTTGATTTTGTGATTATTCAGGCGCTTCTTTTTTGCTGCTGTCTAATAAACGAGTGCATTTTCCGCCCAACATTTGGCATAGAATCCAACAAGTTCATGGCATAACTAGGGGTTGAGCAGTAGCCCACGGACGGCCTTTAATTGGTCGGAAAGTGGGCGGTATAACTCGGCAAATATATTCAAAAAGGGGCAATTCAACGTTCATCCATCTTATCTCTGTTCGAACATCATTCAATGAGACCTTCAGCTTTACATTCATAGTTTGTTGAATAGGTTTTAAGGTATGAAAATGGTGTGTCAAGTACAATGACAGGTGGGGGAATGGAACGTTAAGCCTTTTCCTGAATTGAATTGCCGTCACTCTCTTCGTCCGAGTGTTCCGTGAAAGGTCACAATGGCAATCAATTCAAAGACTGTCGCGACCTCGGTGTCCTTTTTTCTCTTTCCAATCGCTTTGGTCTTGTTTGCCAGCGGCTTTTTTCCATATAAGCCATTTCTTCCTGGTCTGGCAACATTTGACGAAGAAAGTAGCCGGCCTTCCCCAGTCTTTGATAGGGTCATTTTCATGGTTGTTGATGCCTTACGCAGGTATATTTCAGAAAACTAGGATACAACAGTGCATTTTCTGACTTTTTTGGGCACAGCGACTTTGTATATTCAAATAACTCAGGGTTTGAATTCACCCAACAGTTAGTCAGATGGAGGTCCACCGCTCATATGAACGTGTTCTGACAGTGTGCAGATTAATAAGAAATGGCACCGCGCTGCCATTTACCGCTAGGGCGAACTCGCCAACCATCACGATGCCGCGAGTGAAGGCTATAACAACTGGATCAGTCCCTTCGTTTTTAGACGTAATTCTTAATTTTGCGGAGTCTGATACTACATCGACTCTGGCCCATCAGGACACATGGCTCGCCCAAATGAAGGCTCGACCTGGCGGGCGGCTAGTGATGTACGGAGACGATACATGGCTGAAGCTGTTTCCGGGGATGTTTGAAAGATATGATGGGACCACCAGTTTTTTCGTCTCGGTTTGTTTAAACCCACCCGTTGTTTTGGAGAAGTTTCGGAAACTAAAGAGCATTAGGACTTCGTCGAAGTGGACAACAATGTGACACGGCACGTCCCTGAAGAATTAAAGAATGACGATTGGACTGCGATGATTATGCATTACCTAGGTCTCGATCACATTGGCCACAAGGCTGGACCATTTAGGTAAGCCATTATACTGCACCCACTGTGAATGCCCCAGAAATCTGACAAACAGCAGTCCCTACATGGTTCCGAAGCAGAAGGAAATGGACTCGATTGTGAAAGATATCTACAGTGCAATGGAAACGCAAGATCACCTGAGTTCTACAGTCCTGGTACTGTGTGGTGATCACGGAATGAATGATGCCGGAAATCATGGTGGAGCATCCCCTGGAGAAACTTCGCCAGCATTGACGTTTATATCTCCAAAACTACGACAAGTCCAGAAAGGCAAAGAATGCCCAACCCTACCGTCCGAAGATTTTAATTATTATAATGTCGTGGAGCAATCTGATATTGCACCCACCTTGGCGGGGCTGCTTGGCTTTCCGGTTCCCTTGAACAATTTAGGTGTTTTTATATCCGAATTTCTTCCTTTGTGGCCGCAGAGTAGGTTTTATACTGCAAATTTCTGGATTCTTTGAGGTGCTCTTTCTGACAACTATTAGATGCCGAGAGATTGCAGCTACTCCTGGGCAACGCTCAGCAAATCTTGAATGTTGTCAAGACCACGTTCCCCAACTTTAATGAGCATTCTGCCTTATACTGTGGTGACAAGTCTTTAGAAACAGATTTGTCCATTCTCGAATGCCAGTGGCAGAAGGCATCGCGGCTTGCTAGAGATGCTACCACAAACCCAACACACCTTACTAACGCTGAAACGGTTCTGCTTGAATTCTCTCACATGGCCCAGCGCATTATGAGCAATGCCTCCAGCAATTACACACTATCAAGGCTCTACCAAGGGGCAGTAGTAGCTCTTTTGGCCATGCTCATGTCCCTCGTCTCTCTCCGCGGTATCTCACCAAGAATATCCGGAGCAACTAGATACTTTATTTTTGTGTTTGCTGGTTATTCGATCCTGATGTTTGCCAGCAGCTATGTGGAAGAGGAACAGCAGTTTTGGTATTGGATATTGACTGGGTGGACATGCTACCTATATCTGAGAACGTATGTACCACTGATCTCGAGCGCTAACCATACTGTTACTGATAGATTCCCAGATACAATAAACCAAGAACTAGTTTTCAGCTCAGTAGTGCTTTTTTCCTAGCTGCTTTATGCCGAGTAGCCAGACGTTGGAACCAGACAGGTCAAAAATTCGCCGCCGAGCCTGACATTGCTTCCACATTCTTTTCCACACATTCGAACATCCTCTGGATTCTGGCTCTTCTTACATACACTGATGTTTATCAGCGTATAAAACTTCCCGATTCGACAAACACTAGCAAACTTAACGCTATTTCAGTCCTCTACCTTCCGTTGACAAGTTTCTCCTTTATATACAAGGCAGCGTTTACATCAGCGGATGCTCCAGAGCTGATTGACCATACCCCATTGCTTGCGCGCTTGGTGAAAAGCGTGCAGGGTCTCTCTTTACTCTTCCAAGCTCGTGTCATCTTTTCCGGCTTGATCATCGCAGTTATCTATACTCTGTATTCCAAAATGAAATTGAACAACACCTTCCGTAAAGGGGACAAGCCAGGTAAGCTGCCACCCTCCATGCCTTTTGGTCTCATTTAAACTGATCTAGGATTAGATTGGCCGTCTACGTTCCATTCACTATTGGGTCTCCTCCTTCTAACCCAATCTCGAGTCACAAATGTCCCTCTCTTCGGAATTTTTCAGCTACAATATGATTGCCTTTCGTCCATGAACCTCTCCAACACCGAAATAGCCATCACCTCCCTTCTACTTCAATATGCCTCTTTCTTTGCCCTTGGTGGCTCCAACGCGATTTCATCCATTGACCTATCAAACGCTTACAACGGGATCGGTAGCTACAATGTCATTTTGGTTGGCATCTTAACGTTCATTGGGAATTGGGCCGGCCCTATCTGGTGGGTGTCCGCCACATACGGCATGCTTAGGGCAAGAAAAGAGAAATCAAAGAACGAAGAAGAGGTTCATATACAACTGTGGACAGTTTTTACGGCAGCAAGTTTGCTAGCAGTGATGGTGGCATGCACGTTTCTTCGGGCGCATTTGTTCATATGGACAGTGTTCTCACCCAAGTTTCTTTACAGTGCGGCATGGGCATTGGGGCAGCACGTCGCGGTTAATATTCTGTTTGGTGAGGGCCTCTTGAAGTGGTTGTATTATTAGTTGGCTTGCCCTTGCCGTTGGTGACATCCACTCTTGGGAATATCCTGACTCTGGGCATCCCATGGTATTATAGACTTTTCTTGCTTGTATAGTAAGGGCACGGCTCAAAAAAGGTGCTTGTACAGGTATCATATAACTTATGGCATTATCCAAAGCCGCCAAAGATATCGTCAATCGCATTGCCTTTCTTTCGCTTTTTCTTTTTTCTTTCCTTTTCGTTTATTTTAGGCCGATCATCTATCTGCAATTCCGAACAATTTCTTGATGCATGTGTCAAGTCCTGTGTCTCACCACGACCTTCATCTTGCTCTAAGTTTCTTTTCTTTGCCTTCTTGGATTTAACTTCCAGTGGCTCTCTCGCGACTTTCGTCTGCTTCTTTTCATGTTTCTTTTCCGATTCCGATGCATCTAGTATTGTATCCTCAAGAATTTCGTTCCGGCTGATAACCTTCCCTATATCTTCTCGAACGTCAACCTGCTTGGATCTAGATACAACTAGGCCCGTGTCCCTAGGAACAACAGCCGCCGAAAGGTCCAAATCCGGTTTTACGGCTTCGACGGGAGAACAAGGATCAGCCTCAGCCTTTGGCATCCCAGGCAAACTAGCGATCTCTGCTAAGGCAGCGAGTAGCACTATGCCTAGTGCAGAAAACTGCTTATCTGCGATTACGTTTGAGAATGCCCTAAATGTTGCCGAACAGTTAACACTACATTATTCCATATGACAAATATACCAATAACCACGAGCTGGTTAGGGAACAGTAAATTTTGCCTGATGTGCACGTACCCATAACATCTCGGAACGAGATCCCGTCCCAGGTGAATCATCATGTCGCGTATCCCCTTGGCTTCATCGTCCTCAAGTGCCAGCTCGAGACGAGCCTGGGCTTGAGCAGTCTCGACCTCGACAGCCAGTTTATGTACCCATCGCTTCAGTAAGCCCAGCCACTTGAACCATTTCGCACCCCGATGCTGGTTTTTGTTGTGGTGGTAGAGAAGATGGAGAGCCTCATGGATCGCGAAAATCGATGCTGCGGCCGGGACTGGTGTTAGCGACAAGGGCGATGGGCGAGAATTTCGCATCTGGGAGAAGCTGAGCTATGAACGATCGAGGCGCAGCGAGGCTTATACTCGCCAGCCTCGAGTATTGAACGAAGGTCGTTTGGCGATAGCTGTGGTCAATCTTCACTTGGAGTTCCGAATCCGAATCCGAAGTGGCTTTCGGAGATTTTTGGACCCGCGATGGAGTCTTGGCAGACAACCGCATGTTACTTGTAGATTCCGCCCCGATAGAAGCCATTCACAGATTCGGCTTCGGATTCGGAGCACATCGATGCCGGCTGCAGCAAAATACTTCTGGACTTCCTTGGTCATGTAACAGCTACCCTACCACCTAAGGATCACCTCAGGCGATTGTAGACGCTGGCTACGAAAGTTACATCCACCTCGGAGTAATTGTTGACTAGCCAATTCTCTTGTCCTACTGCCCTCGCAGCAATGCCGACTTAAAAATAGAGACTATCATTTGAGCGATGCAATCGTCTTCTTCCATACCATCTCCTCTCTTTCTGGCCCAAAGTTGTTTAAAGTTCGCCATCCAAACATCCGAGATCCCTTTCTACCCACCGTCCTCAAAATGCGTGTGTTGCTTCTAGGTGCAACCGGCAATCTAGGTATCCGTTTAGTTTCCGCCCTTCTTGTCCACGGCCATCAAGTCGTGGCTTACGTTCGTGCTCCGCAAAAGCTCCGCCGCATGGCCCCCGAGTCGGTGCTTTCCCGGATCCAAATCTTCCATGGTGACGCAACGGATGTCGGCAGCCTGAAGGCTGCCATCCGGGAGCACAATTGTGATGTGATGGTTGATACCGCTGGAAATCAAGTCTGGCCGTGGAAAGAGCATCAGCTCCAGAAGATCGCAAAAGCTGCGTCACAGGCAGCAATCGAAATAGGCAAAGAGCGAGGAGTTCCGATGCGAGCTTTGTTTCTATGCGGGATAGGCGAGATGATATATCCAGCACAAAACAATCACAACAAAGCTAGGGATGAAAAGACCCTGCATACTATTTCCAACTAGTAGGCCCCATCTTTTCCTATCCTCGCTATGATACTTTACGCTATTATCTGCCTGTGGTCAAACAGGCATCAAAGCACTCAGCTAAACGCAAGCATAGCTTCCCCTATGCCACGGGGGAGCAACATCATGAGACTCGAGTCGTTATAGATGCTATTCCTTTTAGCGATCTACGTTGGACCCTCGTATGCATTGCCATAATGCAACCATTGCGCGAAAGGATCGAGTTACTGTCCCAACCCGACTGCCACAACCTGCTCACAAGTGCAGACGTCCCTCCAGCATGGCCACATCGATGGGTGGGGCAGATTCCCTGGCTTGGCCCGCGCCTAGAAATGCTTATGAATGTGGCTGGATACACTACCAAATTAGAGCATATCGCAGACTTCATCGCGGAGGACCTGGAAGTGGGCGGTAGCGAGTGGGTTGGAAAATTGGTAGGCTTCAAAGAAAAAGAGAAGAATCAATAGAACGAAGAGGGCTGACACGATACCAATGCGATTTTACTGACAAGATCTCTAAAATATGACGGCTATTAAATGGGAAATTATTTGCAATTACAGAAAGGTGGTAGGAATTGAGCCATTGGAGTGTACCACTTACAATTGTCGTGAGAGTCGATCGTGATTATCCATCAAAAGCTCAATAGCATTACATATGTTTTGATAGAACAGCCTAATGCCATTCGCTGCTCGGACTAAAGCCTTGCGTTTGAACTTGAGTAAATCACATGGTGGAGTCTCCTAGCGTTGGCGGAGCGGAGCGGAGCGGGGTCGAAGTCTGTATTTTGTCTCGGACTTGGCATTGTGAGGAACCAACGCTATGCGAAATGAATTGTGCAATCCAATGCATGACTTAAAACACCCCGGCTTGCGAGCATCGCACAGTACGATATCTAGAGTCGATTCTGGGAAGAAATCTAGTCATGACGTGATGGCATGATCTTGTATGGTTGCGCTGAGCGAAGCCCCGACATAGCCTCGACGGTAGACGCTTGGTATATGAGTAACGAAACTTGAGGGTATTGACGAGTGGTGAAATACTGGATAGCATTCTGTCCTTACACGACGAACATAGCTAGCTATGGGGTGAGTACGAGTAATCGAAGGGCTTTTAGGTGGATTTAATGTTATCAAACGATGCTACTCGCTGGAAGACGCAGACATATTCAATAGCTGTATGATGTTTCCATTTGACATACATACAATATAGACAGAGCCTTCGCATATATAAATACAAGGCCTTTGTGGGTTTTATAGGTTTTCCAGCGAAAAGCAAAGCATCGAAGGAATGACAGGGCAGAACACAACATCGAAACTATCGTACATGCGCAAACATCCATCCTCGAAATTATTCGTCAACTTGAACGAACATCCACCGAAACTTCTCAAACATAGGGAGAATCGGTAAATGAGCGAAGATCATAATGGAGAAATCAAAGACTTAGACACGTATAACAAAGCAAAGGCATTCAACCGCAAACCAGGACAAGCAATGCAGGGGCAGGGATTGCTATTGTAAGAAATGCAAGGGGAAGAAGGTGTTGGCTTCCAATCTTGTATTTTTCACAACCAAGGGCGGAAAAATGTGAGAGAGAAATCCGATGCACCATACCCAAGCTGCCAAAGAAGAAAGGCGAGAAGGTCACATAACGGATACTCCTTGTCTCTCGAAACAATTGGCAGCGTCCCCAAGCTGCTGGCAGTTTACCCTGACTCCTTCAAGCTCGTAAAACAAATAAACATTGAGAACAATGAGAACAAACATCAAGCGACAACAGTCAAGTCAGAAAGCATCAACCAGTATTGAGATGTCCTTGTTACAATGTTAGATAAGAGCCTGCGTAAATCGAATCACGGTTCAAATATCGAGTGTCGAGATTCAAACTAATACTCGCACCAGTGGGTAATTGGGTTGAAGTTATTGTTGTTACCGCCGTCATGGATCATTCGGTGAGGATAGTGGGGACGAGGAAAGTAGTTTTCACGTTCAGCAGCAGTGGTTCCACGATCAAACTGGGATCGACGTCGGCGTTGTTCATCACGGTATTGTTGTCCAACCCTCGGGGCAAATAATCCTATTTGAAAGCGTTAGTCGAGACTGAAATAAGATACAAATGGATTGTTGTCGTTCCATACATACCAACATGCTCCGCATTTTCAACGCTGCGGCGCATCTTAGATGGATTGTCAGGTCCTGGAAAACGTTCTTCCATGCCAGCCAATGGTCCGGTGCCAGTGTAAAACAACTGCGAGAAGTTAGAAATAGAGTTGATATTGTTAAAAGGAGTTGTAATCACCTTTGGACGGAATGATGGGTGCTCCAACATGACTGAGCTGTTGCGGAACTTCTGGACAAGACAGTCTCTTCCCTGGATAGCTATGGCAAAGTCAGTAAAGCCCAACTCGAAGGTCAAAATAAACGATTACTTACTGGCATAAGAGATCTCGGCAATTTTGTCACTATTGAAGCAGTTCCTGGATGTATATTAGCTAGAATATCGGATAACCCTTAAGCATGTCTTACCAGGTACGACCAGCACGAGAGTTGGCAAACTAAGACAACGTTAGGAACTATAATTGTCATAGGAGTGTCAAAATGCTCACGTCAATAATGTCGATGGGCTATTACAATGTCAGTAAATGCAAATTCTAATCGGTTATAGGGTAGACATACATCTTCAAAATTGATAAAAGCATAGCCAACGCTAGATCGAAGGTAAGTAAATAGCCTACAAGGTACTTGGATCTTCAAGATACTAACTTGCAGTTATTGGCGAAATCTGTAGTAATGGAAACCAAGTTAGTAACAGGAATCAATACAGCCCACGGAAATACTTACCAATACGCAAGTACATAAAGTCGTATTTGCCAAAGCTAGTCTCATCGACAATATCCTTAAGCATTGCTTGATCAATCTTATTGGGAATATTGCGTAACATAATCTAAAGTTTTAATAAGTAAGTGAAAATTTAGATGGTGAGATTTGACAAGAACTCACAGTAGTGCGAACATCAAGACCGAGTCGAATTTTCTCAATGTCAACATAATTCTGGTTGTTTGGGCGAGTGTCGTGACGACGTCCGAATTCATTGCGAGCACGATAAGGAAAGCTCTTATCAACCCGACGAAGCCAGCCAAAATCTCCAGCAGAATCACCGATCGGAATGGTTGAACGACCAGTTGGGCTGAGTTCAACATATGGGTGTCCGATGACACTACCGCGGCGTCCAGCTGACTGCCTTGCAATTGCTTCAGAGTTATCTTTAAGCTCCATATTGAGATGATGATTCTCCACAACATCAGGCTTGTAAAGTTTGATCTCGAGAACGCAGTCCTATAACAAACATTAACGTTAGCATTGAGTCGATCAGTCAAAAGAGGAACAACTTACATCAACGACGGTACCGTTCAAGGTAGAAACAACATTCTCAGCAGCACGTGTATCAAAGTATTCAACCATAAAGTCGATAACGTGGTTCTGTTCAGTGGGGATGGTTAAGAATGCCTTGATATCTCCGAACCTCTCAAGAATAGCTTTGAAATTGTGAGAAAGAACACGTCCGTCGGCTCCTGGATGGTGACCGTTGTAATAGACCGATGCGAAGATATGACCCTCGTAGTCAGAAGTTGCAGTCAAATGAGGAGCATCAGATTTTCCCGCAAACTCTCTAGCAGTCAAAGCCTGCAAATACCAACCAGGATACATCTTTTGAACCTTCTCAAAAGCTGCTTTGGCATCGCGAGAATCGGTGAAACCGACATAAATTCTGCCGTGACTTCCTAACTCAGTAAGGATAGGTCCCTTGAGGGTGCCGAAGTCATGGCGCTGCAAAAGAGAACAGTTAGTTCAAATCCTATATTTCTTATATCACTTAGGACATCACTTACATCAAAAAGGGTAACGATAGTCAAGTATGCCAAATCCTTCGGGGCACCTTCAATCACAAATGCACGGTTGCGGTTAACCTTGTCAAAAGTACCAATCTGGCAATACATAATCTGCACTGGGGCAGAAACAACGTTGACTTGACCAATTGCCCCAAATCGAGGAGGAGAATTAAGAGCAAATGTCCCATTAGGGGTAAATGGAGTTTCTGGCTGAGAAGTAGCTGCCAAATAACTCAAGTTAGAGCGATTCGCTTCATTCTGCTTTGGATGAGCCGATTTAATAAGAGTGCCTGGGGCAATTGGGCCATGTTTTGGAGGAGAATTGAGAGCAAAGGTCCCATTTGGAGTAAACGGGGTTTCCAGTTCAGAAGTAGTCGTCAAATAACCGATTCCAGAGATATTTGCAGGAAATCCAGCTCTGAGATAGCTAGTTGGAGTGAATGGACTAGCAGTTGGAGAGAGGTGTCCCTGAGCGTTATTTCCCGTCATGACCATGAACGGATGAATGCCGTGTCCGATTCCATGACTACGGGAGAAAAGGGGTTAGAACAGTTGGAACTTCAACAAATCCAGTTTAAAAGATAGTAACTCACGTTGGGGCAAAAGCCATGGCTCGATCCACATGAACGCCAGCTCCACCTCCATTGTCCAGAAGCGATTTCATACGGACGTCTTCTGGAGAAAACGCAGTAACTCTCGTCTCTGGAGAGCCATTGCCAGAAGCTGCTGCTCCGGAGGAATGATTGCTACTGGCAGCGCCAGGAGAACCGTTTCCACGAGGCATCATCTTGACGTTGTCGCAGAAAGCTCGAAAAAGAGGCAGAAAACTGTAAGAATGTGTAAGATAGTAAATTGACGACCGAGATAAAGATGAATTGGGTAAGAAAAGCGAAAGCGAAGTGGAAATGGTGGTGAAGAGAAGAGTCGAACGAATATTGCAGGTGAAGAGAAGAAAGAGAGGTGAGGAAAAAAGAGAGAGAGGAAAGGGGAAAAGCGAGAGGATATCAAGGAGGGAGGGGAGAGGGGAAGCCCCCCTCGTTGTGAGAATCTCTACAACACGGAAGAGGATGGCTGGGAAGACATAGGATGTCAAGATAAGAGCTCTGCTAAAGAGGGGAATAGGGATGATATCAGGTGAAATCAGGGGGTTGGAAAGGGAGGTTGAGAGCAGACGCCCCGCGCTGCCCCGCTTAGTATTTCATCAGACACTCACCCACAACACGGATTTCCTAACGTGGACGTGATAAAACGAGGCACAGAGCAAAGCAGCTCGGCACTGATAAACAGAACAGGTCTTTGAAGATGAAATAAAAGCGGGTCAAGACGTGAAAGAAGTGCACTATGGATCTCGGCGAGGTGAAGTTGGAAGAGAGAAGAGGGGAAGAGGGAAGATGCCAGTGGCTGGGAAGAACTTCTTTTGTGCAGATGTGATTCCGGACAGAGAGGAGCGTGCTGACTCAGTTTCCTCTCGCTCGCAAGACGACATCACGGGGTGCGGGGTGTCTGGGTGTCCAAAAGGGGGCATTTCTTGATTAGGAAGGCCTAGATAGCAGGTGACACAAGTAGCCTGCTCCCCTGATATCAGAGCCCATATGTGCATTTGTCCAGCAGTATACTCTACTGCTTTACATGTAAACACACGTATTGATCTGATTATCTCTTCAACATGGCTACTATATCAATATCCACCGATTCCATTTGGTCCAACTAAACTATGCAGTCTCGATCGACGAAGCAAACAGAGTCCTGGCAACCTCTTTTCCAAAGCATATTTAGCCAGCTCGCAAAGTTGGTAATGTCATTTTTATCATTGATAAGCTCTTTTCGGGTATCTTTGATGCATCCACACTATTGGCGACGAACGCAAAAAGCAGGACGCTTCTTGCACCCGACATTTTACGCCAACTGTAGGAAATCCGAATTTCCGAGGGGCAAGTGTTATAGGCTCTGAGACAAATCCGCGGAGGATGTGTACAGACCGTATGTTTCGAGCTCTTTAAGAATATCCGCTGCCGGGCTTTCCCGCTGATTCAGGTTCTGGGGCAGCCAAACAAGGGACGATACAGAATTTTGGCGAGCTTTTAAAGATTTACATCCTATTTATAAATCAGAAGCTCATCCTGTAAAGCTCCAGTGTTCGACCTTTCATTGACCGGGAGTGCAAGTCATACATAGGGATCGTATGTGAGCGGGATCAAGAGGTGAGGTTGATGCCAAGAGCGATGGGAGCGGAAAAATATAATTAATCCAACCCCAAAGCCTCGTGCCTTAAAGTTTGCGCCACAGAGCACGAGCCATCTAAATTGCTTATGGAAGCATCCCAGTGTTTCAGGCACCGTGACGTTGACATCGAGGCTTCTGGGGTTCTGGCTCTAAACGAAGTATACTGGCTATCTAAGATACCCCAAAAAGCACTGACAGTTCGAATGAATTCTATGTGTTGAAATCGATTTACAAATCTCCTCTCCTCTTCTGGGGCCCTAACACGTCCCCTGATACTTTCGGACTGTGGAGATTTCGGCGCAGGACACAACAAACATGCCCGCACCAACAAACTCACGCAGTGAGCTTTCCTATCTCCTCAACCATGTAAGTCAAGTTGGATCTAGTTCACAGCGGCACATCATAGTAATCAAGTCTCTGGATATCATAGATAGTCAATTCCTCCCCAGATACAGATTACTTAGACCAGCTTATCCCCTCCATCCGAGAATATAGCCATGGCAACCAAACCTCCCAGCTTCTACAGTCGCTCACCAGATTCGCAAACGACCGCGAAGCGCAGATCGAAAATATATGTACCTCCACACATCAAGAGTTCGTCACTTCGATCAACCAGCTACTAGGCATCCGTGAAGGAACCGTCAGTCTTACATCGGAGATCTTGGATCTCAATCAATCAATACAGTCCAGTACAAAGAAGTTGGCGGAGCAGAAAAAGGCACTGGTTGAGTCCCGGAGTCATCGGCAGAATATCGATGAAACGTCAAAAGCGCTGCAAGATTGCCTGGAGGTGTTGCTCCTGGCCAATCAAGTCTATGACTTGTTAGCAAAGAAGAACCATTATGCGGCTTTACGTGCCCTTGATGAGCTTCAAAATATCCACTTGAAGGGTGTCACGCAATATAAAATTGCAGAGGTTATTCAGCGATCCGTGCCTGTTACCCAGAAAGCAATTGCGGATGCTGTGATGGCGGATCTGAACACATGGCTGTACCGCATCAGAGAGATGTCACAGTACCTTGGGGAGATATCTCTGTACCATACGGATCTACGTCGAGCCAGACTAAAGGAACGCGCTGATAAAATGCCCTATTTAGAGCACTTCAAGCTAAACTCTGCGATAGAGCTAGTCTCTGACGAACACGAGGAGTTCGATCTTTTACAGAATGATGATCTTCAGGTGGACTTTACTCCTCTGTTTGAGTGCTTGCATATTCACCAGTCTCTTGGTCAAATGGACAAATTTCGCGTTGAATATGCTACGACAAGAAGAAGGCAGAAAGAATTATTGCTTCCTCCCTCAGTCAATCTTCTCGACGAAGAGGGTGCTTGCCTGCATACCCTCCTCGAAGAAATTGCAGGGTTTGCCATTGTCGAGAAAACTACAATGAAAAGGATACCGGACCTGAGATCGGCCGTTGATGTATGCCAATTCCTCTGCTTTACCAATCCACCTGAATATCATAACTGACTATACCTTTGGATACAGGTGGACGAACTTTGGGATTCGATGTGTCAAACGGCAGTCGGTTTGATAAAGAAAGCGTTGCCATCCGTGGACAACGCCGAGAATCTCCTCAAAATCAAAAATTTGATTGCCCTGTTCATGCAGACAATGGATGTAAGTTGGAGGATCTTCTCTACGAGGGATCTCACTAATACATCGATTTCCAGACTTGGGGTTTCCCTGTTGGAGCATTTGACAGGTTTCTATTAGTGCTGTTCGACAGTTACGCTGAGCTTTTAAAGAGGAGATTTAGCGATGATTTCCAAGAAGTAGGTACCTTCCGCTTGTTTTTCAAGTTGACACCTACTTACGGGTGAAAATAGATTGTCCAGTCTGATGATTACATGCCCATGGCGATACAGAACGAAGAAGAGTATGATAAGGTTCTCAATGTGAGCTGGTATACTCCGGAGAAACCTCGAGAAGAACAGATGTACATCCATCATCCCCCTCCCCCAGGGGAAATACTGTCATCACTAACGAACTATAGCTTCCCGTGTGTCTTGCCGTTCTCACAGATGTACCCCCTTTGCTGTATCGATATCCGAAACTTCTTGAACCAGTTCTATTTTTTTTCGAATGACGACTTTCAGCACCCGAGCGTCATTGACGAGACCCTCAAAAACGTATGTGGTGTTTTCCGGAGGTCTCGATTAACATGTTGCCTAACATATGATAGTGCTTGGACGAACTTCTCTCTGATAAAGTCTGCGAAACGCTTGTGGAACGCCTAAGTGCACAATACCTCGGCCAGATTGTCCAAATCCTCATCAACCTCGAATATTTCGAAATCGCATGCCAGGAACTGGAATTGTTACTGGCTGCAGCCCGATCACCCTCCTCTGGAGATGGACCAGTTACCCTCGCGGCAACAGACAAATTCAGAAACAACAAAAAAGTAGCAGAAAAGCGAATCTTCGAGCTGGTCAATTCCAAAATCGACGACCTCATTGAAACTGCCGAATACGACTGGAACGCACCGAAGCTGCAGATGGAGCCTAGCAATTATATGCAGACTCTTACTCGGTTCCTGTCGAATATCATGAACTCCACACTCCTAGGGCTGCCTACGGAAATCAAGGAGCTGATCTACTTTGATGCGCTAAGTCATGCCGCGAACATGGTCCTTGTACGTTGCTCTTTCTCGTTCGTTTGTTGTTGTTATATGACTCATTCTAACAATGTCTACAGGCACTTCCACTTTCGCCAGACGTCAAAAAAATCAATCCAAATGGCATTGCCGCGCTAGCCCGCGATGTGGACTATCTCACCAAGTTTGTCGAAGGTCTTGGGGTGCCTATTCTCCTTGAAAATCTGGACGAGTTGCAGCAAACTGTGCAATTGATGATGTCAGATAATACGGATGAATTTTACGACGTATCGATTCGAAATAAGAAGTATGGCCGTGTTGACGCGATGAACGGGCCAATTTTGATAGAGAAGTATGCCTGATTCCTAGAGGTAACTATACGTTGAAACAGACTGACGGTGTGTGAATTTTGATAGACTTACAAGAACCGTGCAAAGTCCACCGGCAAAGACCGATAAATTCGGCTCATTATCTAGTAGATTCGGGATGAAATCATCATAAGAAAATATTTTAGCTAGCTACAAATGGACCGGCAATGAACCGAGAGAAAACGAAATTCGCAACCGAGTCTGGGAATAAAACTACCATCTTTAACGCCGTGGGTTCTCGCCAGAACAAGGGTAGACAGCCGAAGGAGATACTACACTATGTCGATCAAACTAATTGACAGGAGAAGTGATCGTTTACCCTTTTTTTGGAGACATGAGTCAAAAAATTTAATTTTACCGACTCCATATCCCTGTTATCCTCCAGTCTCAAGCTCCTGCCTCTAACCTCGACGATTCCATCACTACCAAAAAAGAATTAGCGACAGACCTCTCCATAAAGTACGAGACGAAGAGAACAAACCTGCTGAGTTGGCAAATGCGAATATGCATACATGCCGTCGAATATCTGAGCCTGGGGCTGGCCATATGCAGCAGGGTCGGACTGGACGGCGCCGCCATACATGGCTGGCTGCTGCCTATAATCCTGCTCCTGACCCATTTGCGGTTGGCCCAATGATCCATAGTCTGGAGGACCCATGTGATGGGACGGTTGCATACCAGGCTGTTGGGGAGGCATCTGGCCAGCATTCGCATGCTGAGGCGGGGCACTTGGTGCGGAACGTTTTGTATGAGACGTGGCTTCCTCCCGGGGCACGATATCGATTAAGAAATCGAACATGTCTGACTTGGCTAGGGCGGCGGCGATATCTGACCGCTGCAGCGTACGCCGCTTGTTATCTTCTGCGTGAATCCATGCGCGCATGGTCAATTCGGTGATGAAGATGTCGCACCCTTTTGCGAAGAGGATAGGCGCTTCGGCGGAAATCATTTTCACTTCGGGATCGGCTTTCATGACTTTCTTGATTCGTGCGAGAGGTAATTGATGGATTTTGTAGTCGTGGTTATCAGATTCGAGATGATTGATCATGTGTTGCCAGTATGTGGTTAGGATATCGCGAGCGGGGCCTGTTAGACCTTGGTTGACCTAGATATTTCCAATTCGATTGCGATCAGTTTCTTTCTATGCGAATAGACTCAGTGAAGACTGTAGTTGGACTCCTGCGACGTTACATACGTTGGCCCATGTGCCTGTGTATAGTTCCGGAACCGGTGCATAGCCTTTTGCTGAGAGCTGCAGAACCATTAGCTTAATGGCTTTTTGAGCGCATAATAGACCATTATTGCTTCATACCGCAGCGCTGGCGCCTTTACTCCTAACGCAATTTCAAGATAGCAGTCAGCCCGCAATCCACATCTATGAGGTTGCAAAGTCACAGCAGCGGCAAGCACGCACCATAATGTCCACCATTCCCAATATCATACACAGGTTGTTGCTGCTGTTGACCACCCTGCTGGCCCCCTTGTCCTTGAGTGTCCTGTTGTTGATGGTGATGATGTCGTTGACGTGAAGCGCCTGACTGCTGCGCGCCAGGGCCTCCGGGGCCTGATTGTGTCGGTTCCATTTGTACGATTGAGATCGTTATTCGCGATTTCGTTGATATGCCTGAGTCAGTGGAAGACACGCGAACTTGTTGTTATTGGAGACGAAGGATGGGCGGGACGCGGGGGGAAAGGCGGAGGAGCGGTGCGTGACGACGTGTGTGAAGCGGTGAGATTGAGCGACGAGACGCGCTTCGATGGTTGTTTCTGAAGCGACGGTTTGGAAGGGGTGAATGGGTGATTGGAGAATATAGGAGGTAATTGAGAGAAGAAAAATGGAGAAGTGAGAAGTGAGCGCAAGAGGAAAATCTGATCAGTCAATGGAGGAGGAGATGGTTGGAGGTTGATGTGACGATGTGATGATGTGAGCTGATGCATGGATGATGCTTCTTTCAGACAAGGTTAGGCCGCATCAAACTGTTCAGCTTCAACAACCACAACTGGATTGTCGCCCAATAAATTCATTCCTTCGATACTCAGTAGTATTTCTTTTTCCTTGCTTTGCCAAAACAATCTCATTGTCTGTGGTGATGGAAACTGCCCGTGATACCCCTACATCCGTTGCGCGACCCACGAAACGGAGCACAGTCGGCAGTTTTCAACCACAGTCACCTTTCTCTGGTCAATGCATGGAACTACGAGAGCTTCCATGTCGATGGAGAGGTCACCACTCGGGTACTGACAACCTTGCCCAACCTCTGATTCCCTGTCGCTGCATGGTGAGGCAGAATCGATGTCAAGGCGTTAAGCAACCCAAGTCGCAACAACTAATAGGATCACTTCCCATCGATCGCCTTGGTGGAGATTAGCTACATGGCTGAACAAGGGACGAGACGAAGTTCCAATGATATCGCCCCATTGCTTCCAGCATCGCGGCTATTTTTGTCACCCCCACAGAATTCGGTGAAGCCTCGAGTCTTAGGCAACGAGAGCGCATTCCTCGAATCCTCACCATAGAGAGCTTGCCAAAAACTTCACAAGGACCATATACCCAGATATACCCAAATATATACAGTGTGTATGCGCTGTACGTATGTACTGTACAATGCATGCAAGTGAATGTCTGCTGGAAATTCGGTGGGAATAGATGCAGATTGCTACGATGCATAAGTACTGCAACTATTCTTCTTGCAGGACATTCTATCCCTTGCTGGAGATCAATATTTTTTGCCCAACATGCCAGTTGTTTCAAGGGGCCATCCTTGATTAGGTGCGTTGGCACTGGAGCTGAAATGGAGACTGGTCAACTGTCACGCCCGCCCTTGAGGAACTGTTTCTAGAAAGACGATACCCGGTCGCCGTCCTAAAGCCAGCTTAAACCAATGACAAGGTTATGACCCTTTGAACAAGGGCTCTCCGCCTGGCACCCCCCAGTGCAACACCATTGTTCGCGCTAGGGGCACTGTGGGAGAGCCAATTCACGTCGACCCGGTCTATCTGCTGTCATTGGTTTGGGCCACGTTGGGGCCATTAAACTGGGGCAACCGACTTACCAACGGCATTTGCTGGCAATTTCGGATACCAGAGAATCCATGCAGTCAGCTATAGTCTCCCTAACGTAGTAGATAGGGACGCTTCGACTCCTTGGTTAACCCATTTGGGCGATTGAGCCAATGGGGCGTCTCGATGCATCCCATCCCGCAGGCGTGTTGACCTTCTGGGGGAAGCTTCGCACGCTCGAAACTCCTTTTTTGAGTAGTTTGACTTCTCTCTCAGAGGACAGAATGAAAAATAAGGAGCCCAGTTGTTCCAGGGCTCATTCGATCTGACCGAGTTATCTCCCATTGCGTTTTAAAGCCGCACTCTCCAAAGGGCAGAGGAAGAGCGCTGCCAAAATCGATTGAACGGCGACCTCGCTCACCCTTCTGATTATAGCTAGTACACACCATCATGCTCTCGTCAGAATATCCTACCTTGGTCCTCACATTTCAGGCAGCCTATCTCCTCGTTCGCTACCAGAGATCATTTTCAGGCACAAAGTCTATATGCCGGCGAAGTACGATGACGCAAGGAGGTGTCCCAAAAATGCGCGATCGAAGGCCAACTCCCGGCCTCAGACAGTCGACCCATATGTTGTGTTTTGGTCGTTCAACCAGATAATGTTCATATGCTTCCACCGCGAAAGGCGCAGCACTCACTAATGCCCAAAGAGTCTAGAGGAGTAACTTCTATACTTTGGATTTTTCCCTTGGATATAGCAATAGATCAAGTTACATTGGAAACAGTCCATCGGGATCTGTGCCAGTGCCTCGACCACAGACTTACAGTAGCTACCGAGTACTTCGTAGTCATTTCCTCGCTGGTCTAGCAAAGGGCCGTGTGGTCGGAACCTCAACGTCATCGGGCCGACGCCCGGCAAACGGATGATATATTCTCCAGAGTATCACGTGTGCTTGGCGGTTCTCGACTAAAACTTCTTGAGCTCAACCAAAACAAAAAGCACAAAAAAATTCATCTGCTTGGACATTCTCAGGACCATATCCTGAACCAAGCACAATATCCAATGGTTAAGAGCCTTTGGTAGACTTTTTTTTAGAAACTTATTCACCAATATGGCTGCTGTGCATTCACAGGTGCAGAAGGTACTACCTATTGCAGCTGAGAAAGAAATTCTTTCTGAAGAGAAGATTCAAGCTCTCCTGCTCGAAGCTGAGCAGCGGCTTCTGAAAAAGTCTGTCGAGCACAGCAAGGATGATACTGAGGATAATGATATGCTCACCTTAGCTGAAGAGCCAAAGGGTGAAACACGAGTACGGTGAGTTTTTACTCTGTTCCGATTGTTCTTTCGCTCATGTACTCACTGGAACAGGATCCCAACCTTAAAGGTCGAGCACTCTGTGAAGCCATATGTACACGAAGCCAACGGGGTCGCTTCGCTAGATGAGGCGAGGGTAATTCCCGATCATCTGAAGAAACTTTCAGAGACAGTTCGAGTCGTTGGGCAACCTAAGTCTTTAAACAAGGTTCGTTTACTATTCATCTATTTCCCTGCCCTACGCTGCTACTATATTTCCGGATGTAATGAGGAAAACCTATCCCAAATTTTTCTTGACGCAGGTCACCTAGTCCGTTTTGGATTAGTCTGCTTCCATGAGAGTTTTTATAATCATAGTTACTCTGAACATCCTTCCCATAGTTGCCTTATCTTTATAATGTTTGCATGTCGTTAGATTCTGTATCGACTTGTGCTAATGGCATTATACTAGTCCAAGGAAAAGGCCACCGCTGGCCCAGAGTGGTTTGATCTCCCCAAGACAGTCCTCACACCCGAGCTGAAGAGGGACTTGCAGCTTCTCCGCATGAGAAATGTGCTGGATCCTAAACGCCATTATAAGAAAGAGAACGGCAAGGCAAAACCTCCAGAGTATTCCCAGGTTGGTACAATCGTTGAAGGCCCGACCGAATTCTTCAGCGCGCGTATCGTCAATAAAGAACGTAAGAAGAACTTCGTTGAAGAAGCTATGGCTATCGAAGAAGAGAGTGGCCGCTTCAAGCGCAAATACGGCGAAATTCAAGAGACGAAAACAAGCGGCAAGAAAGCCGATTACAAGACATTACAAGCCAAGAGAAAGCGAGGCGGAAAATATCGTTGAATCCCTAACGGGATCTCTTTGCCCTTTATATACATCGACGATTACCTGCTCTTATACCGCTTTGGCGATACTGGAGAACTCGATCATCCTGTCCAAAGATCTAGTTACTGGTTTGCGGGAACATGTCTATGACTGCCTGTCTAACAAGTTTCTGTGGGCTTTTATTAGAACACGTCGGACCAAGGCAAGTAAGGAGTCTGCGTACCTGTACGTCTGCTGCTGCCTGTCGGCCTGCCTCTAACACTTCTTCGTGATTGGCTCTGCCCTCTTCGGCAATTATATCTAGATGCTTCCTGTCCGTTGCTTGAAGGAGATGGTCATCACCACGGGGCACCGGTGTCAGGACGGAATTGTTCGTAACAAGGCTCAATGCAAGCACTCGGATTCCGCTGTGCCGTGCCACGATGATTTCCGGCACGGTCGACATTCCGACCAAGTCTGCACCGAGTTGTCTGAGAAATCTGCACTCGGCTCTGGTTTCGAAGCTTTCTCAAGGCGTTAGCTTTACTCCTGATTGGATACCGTCAATGCACGATGTGATGGTTTTTACCTTGGGCCTGCGCAGAAGGCGTACACGCCTTCATGTATTCTGCGCCTGCTTTCTACCGGTATCACCTTTGTCCATGCATGGTGTGCTGTTCGCCGCAGTTCAATGTCGTACGCATCCGAAAGAGCTGGGAATCGAACGCCAAAATCCTCTTCGTTGGGTCCACGCAGCGGGTGTAAGCCGGACAAACCGGCGAGGAATATGTGCTACAGAAGGCTATTAGTCAACGCTGCTAGGGGATCAGTGTCAATCAGGACGCACATCATTGATCAGAACAACATCGCCGACTGCATACTCCGAGTTTAATCCTCCACTTGCGTTGGTGACTGTACATTATTGCTTAGTTAGCCTAAATTCCAGGGCTCACCCAAGTAATTACTGCTTCTACTGACCGATCATGACCTCTACGCCCAGTAATTTGAAAAGCCGAACAGGAAACGTAACCCTGTCGATGGAGTGGCCCTCATAGAAGCTGTTCACGGGTCAATATGATTAGATGCTCCTGCAAACTTCGCCTTCGCCAACAGTGAATGCCAGAAACAATACTCACTGTGCCCTCCCAACCATTAACACAGCCGGGGTATCGTCTCCTAAATATCCAAAAACTAGCTTCCCCAGATGGCCCGGTACTAATCAATCCATGTTAGAAATCGGGTACAACACATAGTCTCATGCCACGAATGAAATGGCAGCCACATAGGGGAGAAGGTCAGGGTCATCAAATACCGGTCGAAGCAGGAAAATGTGGGATATCCCGATAATCAAACTCAATCCTTGTCCTGCTATCGATGGTATCTGCAAGGCCACCAAGACCGGAGCCACATATGACGGCTACCCGGGGGTTCTGTAGCGGTGGTGGAAGCTGCGGTCTTAGGTAGCTAAGTGCTGCCTGGGCCTGTTTGAAGATGGATGATTCCGCCATCGTTGACGATCCCTTGCAGTTAGGGGAGCGGAAGCGGGGTTGGACTTGAGGTAGAAGGAAAATCTATAGCAAAAGAAGGGAGGATGTCTAATATGATGTGTTAGCATATTCCATCAGTAACACCTTTTGCAAGAGGCTAGTGTTGTGAGGTATCCGGACCTATATAATGGTTTGTGGAATCGGACGAATGCTGATTCTCAGCGGGGTATCTGTACTGTACAGTCCGAAGCTGTGTTTCAACGAAGAAACCGGGTATGCATATATATCAGGAGAAAGGCTGTTGATTAAGATGTCGTATAAATTCTCCGTAAAGGCAAAGAAAGCCCAAAATTCAAAGCTTCACAGTTTGCAGAGCGGGCAAGTTGGAATCGGTGCAGGCCCGTTGATGCAATGGCAGAATCGGGCGGAATCCCCCGACGAGCGCGCCCATTGGCCGGAGCGTCAAAGCTGTGCTTACGTAATACTGCTGCTTCTTGACCTCAAAAAAGTAAAAGTCGGAAATCTGATGCGATAGCAGCGAAGAGCGAACGGCATTGCGAGAGCACGCGCAGTTGGCCTGTCAAGATGTTTTCGTCACCGTATTTCCGATTAGCGCTGCGATGCAGCAAGCGGTTAAAGGTGCGCGACGTCCGTTCTAACCCTGACATCGATCGCTAAGAATTTCACCGCAGTTATCAACCCCAGTCCGGCCGCTCAGTACCACAGCGCCCAGATTGGAAGAAAGCCGGCCCTCGAGAGTGTCGGAGGTGGATGCATCGAAACTAACACCTGAACAATTAGCGTGAGGATACCTATGCTCTTTCTCAGAGCCGCGCAGTTTGCTAACTCAAATCTGCTCCAGCTACGCCGAAAACCCAGAGGCAGACCCCAGCGCCAAAGAATGGTTAGCTTAGCCCGTAATTCTCTCATATACAAACAAATAATTAACCATTATCCCTTCAGGATGGACCGTCTCGAATCTATCAACGCCAAATTCCGACTCCCCCGCAATGTCCAAGCCGTCTACCTCAAACCCCTTAAACGCCAACCCGAATTCGGCTTACCTGTATGCAACCTCCAACTCCGCTCCTACAGCGCACGCCACGTCGAGTTCTTTGCCGATTTTGCTCTCCGAGCAGCTTACTACCTTAACCTCCCTGCGTCAGGACCCGTCCCGCTCCCACGTATCACCGAACGATGGACGTTGCTGCGGGGCCCGTTCATTCATAAGAAGAGACCTGAGAACTTTGAGAGAATTACGATGAGGAGGTTAATACAGATTAAGGATGGACATGCTGATTCAGTGCAGGCTTGGTTGGCGTTCTTGAGAAAACATGCTTTCCACGGTGTGGGTATGAAGGCGAATGTGTGGGAACATGCGAGTCTAGGTATGCACGGCTTTATATCTTTGTTTACACGATTTTTTGTCATTGATTTGGGACGGGTTGATGCTGACTATGCTTGATACAGGTGTTAGCAAATCCATGGATCAGACGGGAGAAGATATTCTCAAGGCCCTGAATGCGGAATTGAGCCACTTTGGTGCGAAGAAGGGCGCTGGGCTCCCCGAGTCTGTCACCGATGTTATCGACAGAGAAAGATTTGCCCGCAACCATGCTCCTCTTTCGGAGGTTCGAAAGCAATGAACGGTCTCTCGCCGGGCTGGGGTGTGGAATGTATTACTATCAGATGTTTTCATCCGGTTTTTTTGTGTTATTTAGCTGGGCACCGTGGGAGTCTTGTATATTCAATGAATATCTGAGTTGAATTTCATCAACTCATATGATACAAATCGCTGTTCACAGATACCAGGTATCGATCTCTCAATTGAAATGCACAATTGCACTCGTCGCGTAATTAATTCCTAAGGTGGCCCGAGCGAGCATTCCGTCACGTGATGGAGTTTGCGGAATTCACTCCGTAGCACTCCGCGCATCAAACCCTCACATTTCAAGGCCGAACAGCCACAAAATGTCAACACCTACCCGCTATCTTCGCACCCGCCCTCGATGGGCACATAGCTCATTTATTTGCGCTATTTATTCTACTTTTGCGCCACGTCAATGGCACCAACGAAGCTCCCTCAGCACGTCGACGTCTCCTCCGCCCACCACCTCCTCTTCCACCTCCTCCCCACGTATCATTTTCTCCGGCATCCAGCCCACGGGCATCCCACATCTAGGCAACTACCTAGGCGCCCTACGGCAATGGGTCAAACTACAAGATGAAGCAGGACCGGAGGAGAAGTTAATCTTCTCAATCGTGGATCTACACGCGTTGACGATGCCGCAAGATCCCGCGGTGCTGCGGGAATGGCGGAGACAATCGTTTGCAGTCTTGTTGGCGGTTGGGTTGAGGCCGGAGCGGGCGGCTTTGTTTTTTCAGAGTGCTGTGGGTCCTCCCATCTTTGGAATGATGGTCTGAGGGGTTGAGGTTTTGACGAGATTGGATCGTTCGTGTGTGTGTAGGTTCCGGCGCATGCCGAGTTGATGTGGATTCTGAGTACGGTTTCGTCGATGGGATATCTGTCGCGGATGACGCAGTGGAAGGTAAGCTTTTCATTCTTTTTTTTTTCTTTTTTCGTATGATCCGGATATCAGTTCCTTGAACAGTGTTTGCTGACTGCTTTCCGGAACCCCCGTATAGAGCAAGCTGCAATTGCCGGAGAGCTCGACCCTGGAAGACTCTGACGCCCGGGCAAAGCTACGATTAGGCTTGTTTTCATACCCCGTATTGCAGGCAGCAGACGTGCTGGTTCATTCGTACGCTACGCAGATCAATTGTTTAAGGGGAGAGGAAATTGCTGATTAGATATCGAACCAGGGCAACCCACGTCCCCGTTGGAGAAGACCAGAAGCAGCACCTTGAATTTGCGCGCGAAGTCGCAAACAGCTTCAATTACATTTACGGCCCTGTCCTTACCTCCCCAGATACGCTCGTTTGTATGTTTTTTCAACCCCCTTGGTTCTTGTTTTTTGGCCGGATTTAACAAAACGCAAAAACGAAACAGCACCCGCCAAACGCATCATGTCCCTAAAAACCCCTGAGCAAAAAATGTCCAAATCGCACACCGATCCCAACTCTCGCATCATCCTCACCGACACGCCAGAAGTCATTCACAAGAAACTAAAAGTCGCTCTGACCGACTCATCGCCGGGTATCTCGTACGAGCCACAAAAACGACCGGGCGTCTCCAACCTCCTCGAGATCCTCAGCTGCGTCGACGAAACCAATAGTGGGGTGTCGCCTGCAGAATTAGCCAGGGAGCATGAGAATTCAAGCCTGCGGGCTTTGAAGGAGCATGTTGCGACCAAAGTGGCGGGGCATCTGGCGGTGATTCGAGAGCGATATGCGGAGTTGATGAGTGATGAATCGGGCAAAGCATACGTAGACAATGTGGCTCGGGAAGGAGCAGAAAAGGCAGCGAAGAATGCAGAGAAGACAATGCAAAGAGTCAGAGAGGCGATTGGGTTCTGAGAGAGGGGTTTATGCTGGTCGATGAGGGACAAGTGTACGATACTACATGTGAGAGAAAGATATGTATGATAATAGACGGATTGGGATACCACTGAATGTACAATACAATGCAGGTCGATTAGATAGACATTGGAGTCCTCTGCATAGGGCTCATACATACGGAGTACTCCGTCGAGCGTCTCCTCTCCTCTCCTATCTTTGTCTGGTCTGCGCTGACGCTGTTTACGGATAGGGACGTTTCAATCCTTCACACACACACACCAAAGGAAATAATGAAGCAGTTCTTTCTCAACGCAAAGGAACCCTGAAGAACAAAGAGCTCTCTATGATACACCGCATCATCTGGCTGTCCCCCCCCCTCCCTCGCTTTAATCCGCTTCAGGTCAAGACTGCGTTCAAATGCACACGCGCTCAGTCTCTTCCGGCCAAATCCCACAGCCCCAGACAAGCATGTATGTATTGTATCTGGATACGTCTACCTGCAAGCCCCCCGCCTTCATTCAGCTACGATCGCTTCAGACTCCCGAAAAGGAAAAACTCAATTGCACCCGCATGACCAGGGGAGAGTGACAGTGATGAGGTCCCGCGGGAGTTTCGTCATAAGTTGAATCCCCCTCTTCAATTAATTAACTAGTTAACTTAGTGATCTCTCGCGATGCGGGGAGCCTGTCACCAACCACCACCACCACCACCACCACCAGATTCAAGTTAACACGCCGGGCTTGAGCCTTTCTGCTTAGTCCGGTCCTCTGATGGCGTGAAACTCGGCTGTTTGATTTGATTCCAGAGCATCTGCCACCAATTGATGTCCTGCGCTGTGAGGGGACAGTATAGTACAGTGCTCCGTACGGTGAAATAAATAACTACCTACCCCTCCATCATCACAACCTGTCACCTGCGTTCGTCTCAAAAAGTCCTTCACTTCTTATCACGTCATAATTAGTATACCCGGCCTCTCACGAATTCATTCGACGATTGAAAATAGAAAAAGAAAAGAAACGGCAGCCAAGAATGCTTCGATCATGAGGGATTCGCATGTGACGGGACCCTGGGCGGGCGGGCGGGCGTTTCTTCTCACGGAACATCTGTTTCTCCTCCAGGCCCTTGGGCTTCCCGACAGGTTAGATACGCACTGTACCTAGAGATGAAAGATGGGATGTAACCACTGTCGGTGCAAAAACTGGAGATCTAGTCGAGTGCCTAATAGGTAGCCGAAGCCATTGCGGTGACTCAGAATGACAAATGCACAATTGAGCAAAAGGGAAGACAACTCTGGCGGTTGTCAATCCAAAAGGCGTCGCGACAGCTGGCTATGTTGACTGCCACATTAATAATGCCTCGCACCTTCAAGCCGATGGAAAGTCCGTATGCAGTTCTCTATTCAGACTTCCAAAGTACTACTCTTCAGCTACAGTATGCACAATATGTATGTACCGTACTGTAACGTAGTTACTATATGCAGTCCATGTCCCCAACATTGGGATGGCCCGTGAAACCCAGCCCCTCCCACCCCCCCACACTTGTGTTGACGGGCTTGTCACAACCAAAACGGAGGGGATGACATGGTTCGCGCTGTCTCATGTCATGCGCCTAACTCACACGACTCAATTCACCACTATTACTACCTCCCCGTTGAGATAGATTCTGGACGCGCAGATGCGAAAGGTGGTCTGTGGGCAGAACAGGTGAGTGGGAGTCGGGAGTGGTTAATAGTACATACTTGGTGCTATTCCTCATCTTCGTCGTTAGTCTTGGAGCCTCGTGGGAAGCTGGAAAGAGGGGCAGACAACGGTAGAGGTAGTTAGTGATAGAAAGAGAAGCGCGGCGGGGTTGATTTCACAAGAATACTCCCCCTCCCACCCAAGCCACAGACAGTGCATACATACAGCCGGTCAGCATGGATGGCATGGCATGGCATGACAGATCGGTCAGGCACCCGTGATGATCTCTCTTTGGGAAGCAAACGGCCCCCGATGCAGACCAGGAAGGCAGCCCCGGCCGGGGGGAAAGAACATGCTGGATCGGGGATAGTGGAGTGGTCAGGTGCTTTTCTCAGGTGATTCGGGCGTCTGATTCGAGAGTGCTTAAGGGCGCTTGGGTACTTCTCAGATATCAGTGAATCGTGTTGGAGAGAGTGGACACTGGACGCAATTGAAAGATGCCCAACTCAATTCATCTGGACGAAAATACTGTACCCACGACCCCGTTGCATGCGTTCATTGCCTGACTGTTAGTTACGATGCAAATTGGGTTGAATATTCAGGGCTTCTCGATGCAGTAGTATCCCCGAAGCAATTTGTTTGCATGGATGGTGGGATACATAGTTACCAACGCCATCGGCGATATAAATCATTAAAGTGTTGCGGAAGGACCATGCTGCAGATCAAGGGCCAGTTAAATGGCCCAGCATTCGTTAGTCGATTCGGGAGCACAAGATGTGACAAGCATAATGGCCTGAAAGGCAGCCCCGCGGTCGCAGCATGCAAACGAAGACTTGCTCAAAGCCCCCTCCTCAATTGAAGGATTCCGACGAGGAAACAACACTCATTGCTCGCATCGCTTCCATCAATTGATCTCCATAGCGTCCAGACTGCCAGTGGCAAAGTAGTATTTGGCCACCAGAGCGGTGTACATTTAGAATGCAACACATCTTCCCATGTTCTCCGTCCATCACCGGTGTATGATGCAAGTACTGAATGTGCTTACCCCCCTCGTTTATTAGCTATCTGCCCACGAGTTTAGGATGAAACGGACCAATAACAGAAGCGATCGTAGAGCCCGGGAGGTCATTGGGCGACTCGTTGTGATCATGGGGAGGGGGATGTAGCACTGGCGCCTTGGGAGGAGGCTCTTCGCCAATGACACGCGCGCAGAAATGGGCGACGAGGCCGGAGATGGCGAATGCGATCCGGCAATTGGATGCGGTCGGGGGATTGAGGTTTTCTCGAAGCAGCAGAAGGGGACTCATCATCCTCGAAGGACCAAAGAGTGAGTAAAGAGTTTTCATCGAGTGGTGCAGCAATTGGAAGCTTTTTTCAGGTTGAGATTCTTAAAGGCAGCAGCGTTGTCGGTGCCATGAATTGAAGGTTCCTGGCCGCTATTCATCCAATGGCTGCCATGCTAATCAACTTAGGTTCGCTGGCTGAATGACGACAGTGGAAGCCAAAGTTTCAAACCGTGAACCAAAAAGATCTGTAATTGACAGGACTGTGCTCGTGTTTGATGCTGTCATGCTGATGAAGGCACCGCCCCTCGCCCCTTTGATTGCTGTCGTCTGATTAGCCAATTCGTCGATGTTGCTGTTGGGCAGCAGCCTTGCGTTGTTGCTTGTCCTGCGTGTGTGTTTGATGAGACAAGTCGACGGTTTGAAGAGTCACCCACTGTGGGGGAAGTGAGGGTTTCGGACACTTGTCTCGCTCCCTAGGCCCTGTTGGTGCAGCACTCCACAGCCGCCTGGCCTGGCGTTGGGACAGCGGGGATTGTGACATGGCATCCCGCGACTTCATCGATAACGGTTTTCTGCCTACAGCCCAGGTGTGGTTTTCAGTCGCAAAGAGGATCGGAACAAGAGGGAAGCAGGATTTTCTTGGAGAGAAATGAGCTCTCAGACTAATTGGTGACAATGTTCTGCTCATCGACATGAATTGGCAGCAACAGCAAGGCAGCTGACCCAAACTGTCAGCCGCAGTGAATGACGATATTGTATGTACTCCGTTCAGATTCTGTAAATTATTCACAATGTAATGTACTCGTAGTCCCCGTGGGCTTGCGTGAGAGGGGTGAGATAGGGTGGGTGACTGTTTTGTGACTGGGACGACGCACAACGGGCCAGTTGACTCACCCGGCCCAAGGCACGGCGGATCCCGAGACCTATCCATGGTCCAAACTCAACCAACCCCATTGTTGTGTCTATACCCAGTAACTATCCGATTTTTGTTTACCTTTTGGTTGACTGCCCCAACCTCTTGAGTGCAACGGCTCAGATTATTGGGAGAGTAACAAATTGAGAAGCGTCTGAGGTAATACAGTCGAGACGATGGGCTGGTTATTGCTGCTGCGGTGTCTGCATGAAGAAGATGGGGCCGTTTGCCAGGAATCCCGTCAAATCAGCAAACACGCCTGATGCCCTGTAAACTGTGCGCACAGAGGCTGTGGCAGTTCCGCTCAGCTATAGTCTATTCTTATCTCAACTAACCCGGACGGACCTCTGCGGCCGCTGATTCATCGCCTAACTATGGATGCGCGTGTATGTATAGTAAACACGACCGGAGGCCCGACTTAAGCGGTCCTTTCGTCAGCGCCTTGGAGAGGGAGCCTGGCTTGGATTCCTGTGTCCTGTACGCATGTACAGTACATTTATCCGTCCTGCATCCTCAGTCGCAGCCGCGCCCCAAAAAGCAAAAAGGCCCATTTGGGAGCGCGATCCGTAGTTCGCTGGTAGCAGTCGAAGCGAGAAAAGCAACCGTATATAACTTCGTCCTCCCCCGCACCCATCTTTGGTCCAGCCTTTAGCGGCTCTGAATGCTTCCATGACCTCAGAGATTCCGGTCCTTTAACCGCCCTGAGCCCTCGCAGTTGAATAGAGATCACCGTTGTTCTGCCAGACGTTGCCGCTGTATTCACGCTGAGAGTCACCCTCCCGTCAGCATCTTTCCATCAAATCTTCCGGACTTACGATCCCAGCATCACTGGTTCCTCATTACCCTAAGTTCGATAGATTCAACGGTACGTCCATCTCTTATTCCTCACAAACCGGTTGTCTCTTCAGCCTTTTGATCATCACCGACATTTGTTGCCGCCACACCTCGCTTTCGCAAACCCCATCAGACTTTAGGCATGATTGTATCAGTTGACTCACGCTTAAATACCCTCCACCGGCATCCGTCTTTTCTTTCCTTCTTTCTTCTTTCTTTCTTTTTTCCTTCGTCTCGTCCTTGCTCTCTGACTCCAGTGAACAGCGACCGTCAATACCAGTCGATACCAAAAAACGTGACCACTCTTACATAAGGCAACCACATTTCTCTTATCGGGCTTAACACCGAAAAATCCGACGCTTCTTATCGCCACGCAGCGACTCCGCCTGACAAATCACAACGCCGCACGCCTGCCAAGCCAGGGCGTTCCATTGACTTCCACTGTCTGGTGGTCAAGTCAGCCATCCAGATCTGATTTTGGTCGGCCCTGAAGGAGGCGCTGGTTGTCTTCCGGTTTCCCTTTTATCTCTTTCTTCTCATTCTTCTCTCCGTCTTCTTCTTCTTCTTCTTCTTCAGTTCTTTCTTCCCAATTCTTTATCCCCACCTACCTTTGACACAATCACTCCGATATCAAACATCGCCATACGCATTGTACCTTTGATCGATTCCATCAACCCTCTCAAACAATCGTGATATCAGATTCTTTTCGGCCATGTCGTCAATACATCGTTCCGATATGAATCTGCTCCCGCCTCCCTCGACCTTGTCGAGCCTAGTCTCTCCCCCCGATCTCAAATACGTCAACGACAGTTTCAATTCATTGCCCTTCGGCCCAAACAACATCCTGCCTCCCATTTCTACTAGACGAAGTCAAGCCCAGTCCGACATGGATCTGCCGTCGCCACCCGTCACTCCTCGCAGTGCAAGCACCAAGTTCAACTCAATTGGCCCTGACCAGGTCGATGCTCCCATGCCCGACAATGCGTCGAACGCCAGAGACCCAGTGCTGTTCCCACCCGGGAGAAAAGGCTCGCTCCTTGCCAATGGGCCCCTCTTTGCGCCAGAGGTTGCACCGGTGGCAGAGGCATTGGTCGACGAACATATTGCCAAGCAGAAGCAAAATAACAAGTCCGAATCCGAACTCCCCTCCCGCGACGAATACTACCTGGCCATGGCATGCACTCCCTGTGTCGCCACCCAATATAATCGGAATCCGGGCGCCTGGGCATTGAGAGAACGAGAGATTTTTGATCAACAATGGGAGAAGAAGCATCCCGGTGCCAGCAAGCCAGACTCGAAATTGAAGAAGATCGCCCCTGCTCCCAGGAAACGCACTCCCACCAATGCAGCTCGTGTGCAGAAGCCGCAAAGAGCCAAGCGAACGCCCCGATCGACGCCAAAGTCCAAGTCTCTCGATTCGTTTGATACGACTCCTGTTCGCAACGCACCCAAGCCTCGTGTGATCGGAACGAACCGCGACGACACCGATTACAAGTCTCTTCCCGATTTCTGCCCTCCGACTTCGAATCTCCACGGCATCAAGACACTCAAAGCAGACTGGAAGGGCCAACCACTCGATCTCAGCAACGATCCTGATAGACACGCACTCGAACAAGCTGAACTCACCCTGGCCGCCTCCCTCCGTCTCAATTGCGCCACGTATCTCTGCAGCAAGCGTCGCATTTTCGAGGCTCGTCTTCAGGCATTGGGAAAGGGAAAGGAATTCCGCAAGACGGACGCGCAACAGGCGTGCAAGATCGACGTTAACAAGGCAAGCAAGCTCTGGACGGCCTTTGACAAGCTAGGATGGTTCGATCCGGAATTTTTCAAGCAACACCTTTAAACACCAACGACGAGGCGGGTTCTGGTAACCTGGATGATGCCCATCATCATCGTGCTTTGCTATTCGAAAGACAACACGCAATTTCTTGTCGACACCCTTCCTCGACGAAGTCGATCCGGGCGTCCAGAAACATTGGACGTGCCGTTCGTTTTGAGTTGTTGGGTTTTTTATCTTTTTCTTTTCTTGGGGTGGTCTTAAGCTTTATATTTTTTACTTTTTTGCTTTTTATTGTGGGGCGACGGGGGTTCGCCTGGCTCGGCCCTTGATCACCTCAAAACTATCATTTACGATCTGCTCCCACTACACTACGCGACTTTGCATGATAAACGACTCTCCCCATGCATTTTAATGGACAGGATGGACACATGGACAGGACGGGAGTAATGGGATTATTCGGGACTTGGAGTATATTGTCATTGTTATCATCATTTTCCTTCTGTCACACTGGTTTCAGGGTTTCATGTCTCTCGTTCTTTTGTCCAGTCTATGGGTTTGGGCTTGATTGCTTTGTCCTTCTTTCAACGTTATTCAGATTGCATTGCTGCATAAGATATGGTGGGCGGTCGGTTTTGTCGTTGTTTCTTTTATGTTTCCCCGAGTGCTAATTGCCGGGGATATACTTGGGTGGTTTAATGTCTGTTTTGTCTATTGATTCCTCTGGTCAATTTCGCTCGCTTTTCTTCATGACCTGTATTGTTTTGTCTTGACTTTATCCCGTACGGGAGGCTAGCTGACAGCTGGCGGCGCACGCAGTGGGTTCATTCATCGGTTTGGGTCCAGCCTTTCTGTTTTCCCATCTACTATATCCGATTGAATTTTGGCTTATATCCCCTTGATCTTTTTTTCCACAAACTGATAAATATATACACACATACGGTATACTTGATACACAGATACATTTACCGTCGCCTTATGACTCTTCTTGTTGCGCGCATTGGATGTTCTGGTTCTGGCGTTTTGCTCTATATACCCCCATATTACATACATATTGGCGAAAATGTCACTCTCTTCAATATATACACCTACGCTCCTTATGCTTGTCAATGAGTGCAGACTGGTGGCGCTGTAGGATCCGATGTGAGATACGCATGTCCCGTCTATTAGTTGGATACTGCATGCCGAATCGGTGAGACCGCATCGGATACTGTGAAGATTGATTAGATATACGGAGGACAACATGCCGAATTGGGATAGTGGTCAATTTGAGCTCTGCGCGCGCTCTTTCTCTATCTCTGTCCCGCTTTCTGTCTGCATGCAGGCGCGGTTTCTACCGCTAGCCAGTTGCGGTTCAGGATGCCTCAGGCCTTCAATTGACAGCTTCCAATTCAAAGTCAATCAACTGTGTTAATCCACTGAAAAAATGAATGGTAAACTGCCTGCCACCAGCTCTCCTTGATCAAGAGCACATTGATACACCGTGTGTGTACTGTACTTCGTACTCTAATGCTTTTCCTATAATGGTATGCTCACTAGCGACCCGTCTAGTAGTATCTGTCAATACCGATTGACGTCACTAACTGATCAGATCCACGCATTTATGTTCACAATGTACTGTATAGCGCAAACCTTCACACCGAAGCCCCGGGGGCCCCAACGTCTTCCTCCTCCCCCCCAACCCCGCCCGGCGCAACAGCCCACTAATTCGTCCTGGATTATCAGCCGCGATCTTCCGCTGCAGATTAGGCAAGTCGTCTACAGTTAAACTGGAGACTTTTGCAAGATGTTGGGGTGGAATATGGAGCCACGAACGCACGAGCGCGGAGGACAGTGCTAAGTTTTTCATTTTTTTATTTTTTCATACTTTTTTCTCGAAAAGAGTTCCGCCCTATGTAGGTATGTTTCTCTTTCGGTCCCATGGAACAACCTCTGTTTCAGCATCAAGAAGGGCAACGATTGGTTCGGCAAAGCTGGTCTTGGAATTGCCGAATATTTGCAGTGGTTTGGTATCTGGTAAGACGAGTGCAAGTTATCAAACTAAGCTCCTGGTTCCTGTCCGGTGGTTCCGAGCAGTCTCTGGTAAGATCTTATCTTCTTGGCGCGCGCGCGCGCGCGCGAGTGAGATCGAAGAATGGAATGACGACCGAGAGGTCAGATGGGGATGAGTCCGTGATGTGCCGGTATTCTGACGTTATTCATTTCGAGGCGTTTTTTGAGGGTTCAAGTTGTCGATGTAATGAATGTGTCGTTTAGTTCACGTTGTTAATGGTAGATAACTTGGATAGAAACGTCGATCTGCGCAGAACTGTCACTTTCGTGTGTCAAAATTGCCACGCGGCTGGCCCCGTTTTCCTTTCCATCTGGAAAGCTTGGGTTCTTTGGGAGGTGTATTCGCGTTTACAAGATACGGGGTATGGGGCTACGGTGCCATTGAAAAACTTCCGTATCAGCTTTTGCCCGTCACACTCTGACCGGGCGGAATTGGTGCGGTGACGACTGTTAGACATACTGTACTTCTGAGCTTGAGGGCCTTTGCTCCCCCTCCGCTTCTTTCTCGGACTGTTCTTATTCAATAGTTGTCTTTGCGTTTCCCCTTTTGGTTGTTAGGCTTGAACTGTAAAAACTAACCACGTCCCTTTGTCAAAAACTCACAACCAGAAGGACTGCCCCAGGCGAGATTTTACCCATAACTACAGAATTGGGAGCTTGAAATTTTGCCTTGTTACAAACAAAAATAATGACAAAATGATTGCCTTTACCCTTTATCGACCATGGCGAAATCCAACGTGTGCCCCTCCACAAAGTGATAAGTACCCCGGATTTCCAACAATGTCTCAGCGCCATGCTGTGGCTTTAGGATGATCGACATGCATAGCGGCGGGTGATCGACGAGTTTATTCCATCGACAGATTTCCTTATCAAATACCTATACGGAGTATTTTGCATGCCATTGAGCTCTAGAAGAGGTGGAGAGTTGAGAAAAATGATTTTATACTATTGAAAGCAATATGTACAAAATAACAGGGAGAAAAGGAGAAACAGATGTCTCTGAAGACCTCTCCATAACACCTCCTCCCCCCTTCTTTCTCTCTTCGAAAAACCGTGAGAGAGAAAAGGGAAAAAAAAAGTGAGAGAAAAGCAAACTACTGTTGGAAAAATGTCAATCATAAACAAAGAAATATGTGCAACCGGAAAAGACAGATACATCCTTCGTTAAAAAGAGGGCTCCAATCTGACAAACATCACAGCAGGCTCTCCCCGTGTCGATAAACCGCCCATCGGAATATTCCCCTTCAGGAATGTTGTAACGGGGAATCAAAAGACTACCAGAGCACCAATGGGGAGGGGAGTTCTATGTTCGTCAGATGGTGACTGAGGGCCCCATCTCTAGCACTTGCGCCATCTGATGTGGTAGATCTGGCGGAAATCGGCATCGATGGAGTCGTTGGTGAGAATACCAGCGGCGTTCCTGTCACGGTTGGTGAGGCGGACCTGAGTGTTGATGTTAAGAGCTCGGCTGCTGCCGCAAGGGGACCAGTTGCGGGAAACCAGGTCGCTCTCGTCGTGGAGGTAGTAGTCTCCCTCAGTTGGGCCAACGAAGCGGGTGCTCAGGGCAAACTATTTTATTTGTTAATTTCTTGCCGAGAAAAAAAGGAAAGGGGAGAAAAAAAGCTACGTACGTCGTTAGTCTCGCCAGAGTAGTAGTAGTTGCTCTTCTGGAGGCCTTCAACGCCACGGTCCAACTTGGCATATCCGCGGTAGTCAACGCCGAGGACGGAGTACTGGTAGCCACCGGGGTACTGGAGCTTGAGGTTGATTTGGCAGTTCTTGCGGCTGTCCTCAATGTTTACGTTGGGGCCGATGGCAGCAACGTACTTGTCGAAGATCATGGTGATGGTCTCGCGGTCATCAGAGAGGATGGTGCGGGCGCTTCCCTGGGGGCAACCAGTGCCACCATAGGTGACACCAACAATGTGCACGGAATCGGGCTTGTCGGAGGTCTCGACATCACGCTCGACAATGTCCTCGGCAAACAAATCATCGACAACATCACGCTCTTCCAAGCCGTACGTGGGCCACGGCTTCTTGGTGGTGGTGTGGGTCGGGTGTGGCGCGTTGGTCCGGGTTCTGGTCCTGGTGCGCGTGGTTAAAGTCTTGACTGAAGTAGTCGGTGTGGGATGCGGCCTAGTTCGGGTTCTAGTTCTGGTGCGCGAAGTTGAAGTCTTGACCGAAGTAGTCTTGGTGGGACGCGGCCTGGTTGAGGTTTTGGTAGGATGCGGCGGGAGACTGTGAGATCTCGTTGGGCTTTTCGTAGGCCAATGTGGAGGCCTCTGAGTGAACGTTGGAAGCTCGAAGGTGCGAGTACTGACGGGGGTATCGTCACCGGCAGGTTGAGCGACGGCAACCGCGAGGGCTTCGGCGGCAAGGCCGAGAAGAAGAAGAGCGGGCTTCATGTCGATAGCGGTTTGAGGGCAGAGAAAGCCGGCGAGAACAATCTATGACAGTACAGTCTCGATGGTCAGGTTTCGAGTCAGTGTGATGGAGAAGAATCAAGCGCCCAAGAGAGCGGACGTCCAGAGTTTATATATGCCGTCAAGGGGACACAGAAGTTAGGAGATATTCAGGTTCCCCAGCAGACAAGCTGGATACGGAGTGGCCATCGCATATGGGCCTCAATCCTGGCTGTCCGTTGATATCCTTGTGTCCCGTGTGAGGGTTGCATGGAGCCTGTCCCCATGGCACGCCATTATTTGCTTAGAGTAACCGGATAACTCCAACCGAGGGCTAGACTGCATGTGTCTTTTGGGCTCCAACGAAAAAAAGCTTCGTCAGGGTTCTGCGAAGGAAGTCTGATGGAATGCCACCCTGAGATCATAACAGAACTGCTATGGGATGGGTATTTAGTGAACTATTTGCTGTGAATACGAACTCCTGAGGTCGGGCGGCATACATAGTACACAGGACTGAGAAGATATCCCGGATCCTCCCCCCTCCGTGGCTGGGCGTTCGACCTCTGCGGGTGTTTCCCACCGGCCTAAGGTGGCAAAGGGCGAATAAACAGCACAGCAGTGTAAAGCTAGCATGCTGTCCCAGTCACGGAGTATTGGCTTTTCTTTGGGTTCGTCGTTACTTTCTGGAACGACCAGGAACAGGGTCCCAATTCGCCAAACCTGGGGTAACGCTGAAGTCGGTGGACACTCGGCGACCGCCAGTAGTGGTAACAAGCAACGGCCAAATGGAAATAGTAATGTGAAAGGTCTGTTAGCAGTTTTCCAAAAACGTCAAACTCCCTCTCGAAAGAGATAGGAATGTTTCTCGCAAATGTATTACTACGGGAGAAGTGCTTTGTACTGTACTGCACAGTACAAGAGCACCACGCCTGATTATTGTCGTGGTGTTAGTCACTGTGTCACTTCCTTAGCGAAATATTCGGCAGGACAAGCTTGCCACGATAGTTTGCTATAATGATCGACAGGGAACGCGTTGATCATGCAGCGGTGGCTCCTCTGCATGGGAGTGGTTTAAGCTTCAATTCGTCGTGGAGAACTGTTCAGCGAACGGGCACAGACCGTCGATTGTTTTCCGTGACTTCGGGCCCTCCAACTTTTCACGGGCTGTGATCAGAGAACGACTTCTCCACCAATGGGTGACCTTGGCCCCTCGCTTCGACAACGTGCCGCCTGGAAGTAAAGTGTATGTGATGATCTACAGCGCGTCCGGCATATCACTCTTATTACGAGCAAGGTTGGCGCGAGATAGGGTTTGATTCGCCACGGTCGTCTCTTAGTGGCCCTGTTTATCGCGTCTTTGTCTTGGCCATATTGAGCAACGGAAGAGGCCAGGCCCTCTCGAATTCATCTCATGTTCATTTAATATCTTTCACACCCCCTGCTTCGTCTGTGCATACCGAACGTTCTGGCAGGACCTCACTCCTTTGGTGAAAAGGGTATCAGCTGGAATGGGTCCCTTCTCCATAATCCTAGGCCTTGCAAGGAATATGTCATGTGTGGTTGGTCAGGGATCTTCCCCCGCGATATTGTGACAAGTCGAACCGAACGACGCATCTGGAGTATATCTCCTGGGAGAATGGGGATCGGAAGTGCCATGTTGCTCGGGGATGCAATGCATCCACACCCAGCTGTCAGGCGATTATTGGAAAAAAAACGAGGATTATCTGCGGAAGTGTACCTCGAGATCTTCACAGGCTGGTGTCTTCAAGGCTAGAGGGCTGTTGGGCACACGGCCCCAGTAGTCGGGATTTACCCGCCTAGAGCGCAAGAAACCTGCCCCAGAACAGACCCTTTCCTTTCAGTATAGTTAAAATAAGCATTCCCGGGCATTTGCAGGCGGAATGGAACCCCAAGGTTGCAGAAAGTAACTTCTCCTAGGGATCATGAGGTATGTTACAGACCGCGTTCTTGACTGAAGGATAGGGAACAATAATGCAGACGGTACATTCTGCATCTTTTGATTGGGGTGCGAAGGGTTACAGGCTAAGAGATAGAGCCTGCACCCCGGGTAGTCTGCTGTGCCGTGCGGTTGAGTATGGAGGATTTGCATCGTCAACCAAAGAGGGGAAATATAGCTGTGAAGGAAAAGTGGGAAGATGAAATGATATAGCTTCCAATGAGCAGCTCTGTGATATCCCACAAAAACAGATGTCTTGGTATTTCCCCTCCACCATTTGGTGAAACAATTCGAGATGAGGTTGTTGTCGGTCAACTGTCCTCGGAGACTGATGTCACGTCTCGACGAGCGTAGCCGAGCCAATAAGAAGGCTGCTAATAATTCTAATGACTCAGCATCTGCTAATTCAAGCATGGCCTCTTGATTGGCTCTAAATACAGTCACGTGACTGTAATTAATGACTAACAGAAAACCTGGTCCGGGCTGGAACAGCAATTTCCCGACAACTTGCACTAAGCCACATTCGGGCGCTGAAGCGGCCATCCATCGACGTAAGCTTAATATAGCAACGTCGGCGAAGCCTCAGCTCAAATTGACGTCGACGAACCTCTGTCATCTCCACGCATCTCAAGCTCCGTTGTTTGATAAGTGATTTCGAAGGAACTTCTATATTGCTCTACTTACGCACTCCTACTCCATAAGACGCTTTCTTCCAAGACGCCTGATCGATAACGGCCAATCTGAACCGATTCCAGGGGCGGCGGAATGTCGCAAACGGTGACCCGCGCCGACTCCGTTGAGGAGCAGGACCCTCATAACAATAGGGAGGAGAAGAAACCAAAGAGCAGGCGGCCTGCAAGTGCGTGATGATATCCCTTTTGAGGTCTTTTTTGGCACTGGGACCCAGCCCACCCCACAATTTGCGTGAACAATTGGAATGTTTTGTTTCAATGGGGGCAGTGTGGCTTACTGGACTGTGCACGTATAGATACTGCTTTTCGCCAGCAACGGCTGAAAGCATGGCAGTGAGTGACCTCGTGGTTGGCATTTTGGAATGGCCGATGCTTTGAAATGGTCAAATCTCTAATCACGCAGTTTTGTGCAGACCGATATTAACGCCAAAGACCGTCCTTCCATTGTTTTTTGCCCTGGGAATCATATTCGCACCGATTGGAGGACTTCTGATATGGGCTAGTTCGGAGGTGTGTGTGCCGCGCAAGACCCGACCTCACCTATTCGATCGCTCACAAACAATTATTTGAACAGGTCCAGGAAATCGTAATTGATTACTCAAAGTGTGCTGCGGAGGCACCCATAGCACCCAACGCCGAGACTCTTAAGAAAGGGTTTCACTATTCATTCAAGTCTAAGGAAAAAATAACCCCGTCATGGTATCGGAGAACGGACCAGAAGGTGCAGCTTCGCTCTGGTGTTTGGAAAAACGACACCACAATTTGCTCTCTATTCTTTAAGCTTCCCAACGATATTGGTCCTCCTGTATATTTCTACTATCGTTTGTCAAAATTTTACCAGAACCACCGCCGCTATGTCAAGTCCATGGACCTTGATCAGTTGAAAGGAAAAGCCCTCTCCAATACCACCATAAATAGTGGCTCATGCGACCCTCTTCGATTGAATCCAGAAGGCAAAGCATATTATCCTTGCGGACTGATTGCCAATTCTCTTTTCAACGATACGTTTTCTAGCCCCTTGACGGTCGGAGGTAACAAGGAGGAACTCTTCCGAATGTCTGAAGAAGGAATATCTTGGGCATCTGACCGCGATTTGTACAAGCCTACAGAGTACAAACCGGATCAAGTTGTCCCACCTCCAAATTGGCAAGAAATGTACCCTGATGGTTATACTGACGAGACCCCTCCGCCAAACTTGCAAACTTGGGAGGAATTCCAAGTATGGATGAGAACCGCGGGCCTACCAACATTTAGCAAGTTGGCGAAGAGGGCTGACGATCAAACTATGCCGGCTGGCAATTATAGGATTGACATAATGGATTGTATGTGCCTGACCCCAAACTCTGATTCAGTGTTTCACGGTATAGTGTGGTGTGTGCTAATTCATTGTCAGACTTCCCTGTCGAGAAATATGGTGGAACGAAATCCATTGTCCTCACTACTGCAACTGTGATGGGCGGAAAGAATCCCTTCATGGGCATTGCATATGTTGTGGTTGGGGGCATCTGCATTGTTCTAGGCGCACTGTTCACTGTAGCGCACTTGATCAAGCCAAGGTAAGCGAAGTTGATACTCATGGACACAATGGCCTATTTATAGTACTAACTTAATAATACTCAGAAAACTTGGCGACCATCGGTATCTAACTTGGAATAATGAGCAACCATCGACAGCCGTGGCCACGGGGCGTTCTCAATTTGATGGCTGAACTTATGATGACTGCTAAATGATCTTTTTCGCTTTCCATTTTTGTTCTGATGAACAACCTGTACGGCAGATTTTGTTGTATCATCATTTACGCTGGATACTCAAGGCGGGTTTCATGTGGGCGAATTGGCGTTTACGGAATGTATTGGGCTCATCGGTATTCATTTTTCATTTTGTTGATCTTTTTCTTGTTTGTTTAGCATTGAGTTGCTTTATTGTATAATTTTATCTTCATCCACCATTCCGAATAAGTCAGCTAAACATGGGCTTGTATGTATGTACCTCTTCCAGCTCTCTTTTTTTCTCCTCAATTTTCTTCATGAAACTGCAGATCGTCGAGGCACGGGCTAATCTTACGTCGCATCATCTGCAGTTTTCTCGCGGCAGAAAAGTCTGAAATTCTCTCATTTTGATTCCCTTTCCAGTGCTTCGGGCAGCCCTAACTCGGCTGGCCTTTACTATCCTCGCTTCACTCTCTTTCGATCCCGTCTTGCAGAAACACGAGGAAAGGAAAAAGGTACAGGGGAAAACAAGGAAGCAGCCTTAAGATGCTCTGTTATGCGGAGATCAAAGCAACGGGCCCTCTTAGCTCTCCATTTCCCATGGTAAAAAGGTCCCGAGGTACCATGCAGCTGTTTGATGTAATGGAAGAAATTCGTTAGTCGCAAGGTCAATTTATTGAATACGGCAAGGATATTACTGTCAAGAGACATCGGCTATTACTTGCCACTGCTTCCTCCGGTGTGAGTTTCTCGCCACAGTGTACAGTATATTATACCTACACCTCACATAGCACATGGTGTAGCTCATGTAGCATAGCGTAGGCCTCCTCGGTCTCGTACTCCTCATGACAAGGCATATACAGGGCCCAAAGCCCAGACACAGCGGGTTGTGGAGCCTTGCCACGCGGAGCTCGTGCTGTTTGCCCAGGTGGTTCCCTTTTGTGGTGAAAAGAAGCGCGAGGAGAAAGGAAACGGGGGTGATCCAGGGGGAGAAGAAAGAGGCAGACCTGACTCTCAACTCAACCTTGGCTAGAGTAGTGAGCTCGACTCACTTTCCTTTCGGCAGGGACATCATGCTCGATTCAATTTCCCCAGTCCTCCCCGTGGGCGGTCTTCAGGGATAAGGACTGTATGCCCATACATACAATAACAGTGCATACACACCGTATGTTGCCTGCTGAATCCTCAAACCCTAGCAGAACAAGAAGGGAAACGGAGAAGTGGATTATGGACATGCTTCTTCCAGTCCTCTCGAAGAAATTTTCTTATCAGCCTTGACTCTAACATCAATCTCTCGTATACTTCTCGAATTGCCTCCCAAGACATACCTACCCACTCACAAGAAGTCGAGAACAAACGAAACCTTTTTGAAAGCCAAGCATCAAGCTTTTCTGTGAGAACAGCACCAAAGACAAACCGCCCACAAGGATCATGGCTGCTCATCTGTCAACGAATCTTACTTAGCCTGCAGAAAACTCGTATATACTAGAGATGCTCTGCTTGACAGGGGGATTCACCATGTCCCCAAATTCCCGCTTCGTCATGGTCTGTCTGCCATGAACCCCGACAATTCTCGAACGTGTCCTTGGTCCTCCGGGGTCCCCCCTCCCCCTGGCCCTCCCCCCCTTTTACTTCCTTGCCCCTTGCCAATGGAAACGTGGATTTCCGCGGCGGGATGGCGGTTATAATAACCATCAAGGGAGGAATGGAACGACATGACGGGCTCGTGCGGGTACACATGCATCCGTGTGGGACATGGGAAACTTCTACGATAGTTACGTGCTAACTGCCTGGTGCGCGGAGGTTTATATTTATGACGATTGACCATGCATGGATTTGAAATTCAACTTTTGAACATGTCATGTCATGCGGTTGTTTCTTTGCTGTTGGTTGACTACTACTTGCCGCTGCCTGCCACCAACGATGACACTGCGGGAAGTGGTCGGTTATAACCCAGAGCGCCTCTTCCCCCCTGCGTAATTCCGCTCCGTTCGATGAATCAACCTCTCAGAGAGCAAATACTACCACCCGGAAATTGATGCTGATGACTCTCCATGCCTCTACCCGCTGGTAAACAGAGCTCGACAAGGTCTTGAGCACGAGAAAGTAACATCTCGTTCCGTTTCGGGAGAAATTGCTCTCAAGATGCAGTCAACGAAAGCGCAGCCTCTGAATATGCGATTTCAACATCGATAAATGATTCGTTCCAAGAAAAAATTAACTATTCCATGCATTGTTCCAATTTCCCGTTTTATATCCCCATGATTGTTCACCAAAAATACGTCCCCAGCAATTAGACGGTATGGCGAAGCAGCGGAGGCACCCTCAACAAGAACACCGTATCGAAAGAGAAAAACACATAATACAGAATAAAGTACACCTAACAAAGGTAGCAGTTGACCGCAGATCGAGAATGCAAAGAAAATTTCAAGGTAAACAGGAGACCGAATTTGAAAATACGTAGGTTTCAGCAACCCGACGCCAAAAAGAGTACGAGACACAAATTCAACGTTTGCGCTTCTTTGGAACGTCTCTATCGTCCAGCATGCTTTCCGAATCTTTCTTCTTCGCTTTTCTCTCCAGTTCGTCCCAATCCTCTCCATCGTCCTCGTCGTCCCCACTGATGCCCTCGCTAGCCGAAGCGCTGGCATCATCGTCAAACTCACTTTCTTCTTCAGAACTGTCCTCCGATTCATCCAGTTCGGACTCATCAAGCTCAAAGGCGGATTCTTCGTCCTCCTCTGGTTCATCAGAGTCAGATTCGGTAGCCAAAAAAGACCAGCCACCGTCAAGGAAGAATCCATGTGGGTCGCTGGTGACGGTTTTCATGATGGCACCCCAGTTGAGATTTAGCGGTCCCTCAGTGAAGGCGATATCGACAGAATCGAGCCAGTCTTTGACACCCTCCAGGTTTTCAACAGGAATCGTGTTGATATGGACAGGCGGTCGATGGAAATCCTTGAACACGAATACAAGATCGAAGTTTTTCAGTCCAAACTGCATAACTTGTAGTTAGATACCGCTTCTGCGAAAAGGTGATCGGACAAGGGGGGGAAAGAACAAGGGTAAACGTACCTGAACACGTTCCAAATGCGCCACTTCAATCTCATTCAGCGTCACGACCAGGAATGGAGGCTCAGTCAATTGGACAACAGCATCGGTTGTGGGCTGAACCAAAACATTGGATCTGTTGGGAACACCGCTGAATCCAATCTCTCTGAAAGGAATGTCGACGTCAACACCCTCATCTTTCCCAGCATCCGAAATCTTTTCAGCAAAAGCCTTGAATTCGCGATCTAGAGCAGCTCGGCGTCTTCTTTCTTCCTGTTCGGCTTCGAACTCTTCCTCGTCTCCATATCGATACTTTCGTCGTCGATTCCCTGTTTCATCAAACTGCATCTCTGTAGCTTCGCGGTAGAACTGGACATCCCTGGTCTTGCGTTTGCCGATCATGATTGGGGTTTTCAGGTGAACATGAATGAGGACAATCATTTCATGAGCACACGGTTGGAAGAAGAGGTGCTTGACATTGCTGAATAAGACATCAACATGCTCGCTGCGGAGCGGGGAAATATAGCGTAGACCGTTTTGGTGTATTTCAACCTCTCCTGGAACTCGCTTTCCATCCAACGGTGGTCGGAGATAGACATCCGCCAATTTGACGGGACGACGGTCTGGTAACCAGTTAGTAAAAGGAGGAGTCATCCAAATTGGAAAAAGTACATACTTCGAATTTCAACCAGTTTATCTTGCTCAACAACATCTTCCATCTCCTTCTTGACCTGTTCTCTTCGCAGAGCATTTTTCCTCAGTTCAGTTATGTCCTGTGCGACTTGTCCCAGTCGATCTTTGTCTTTGGATCGCAACGTCAAGTTTCGTAAAAAGTGCGCCGACGGGTCCTCAAACGGCTGGTCATCCTTTCGACCAACACCCTGCCCAGGCGACAGGAAGTTAATGCGCAAGTACGCGTATTCGCCTTCGTCACTCTTGCTTGCATTCTTGATGGTATTGATATGGAACGGAACTGGGCGACCCATGATGGGGACAATGATTGAAACTGCTTTCGGGTCGACATAGACAGCCAAATCCTTAACTCGAGTGGGCAGTTGGCTATCGCGTTTATACGACTCGAAGCGCTTAAAGTTCTTCTGTGTCACGCCATTTTGATCACCTTTAGTGCCCGCAAATCGCTCAAGACCTTCTTTGGTTTTCTTCGCAGCAAGTTCTCTTTGATGTTCACGCCTACGCGCTTCTGCACCGTCATTAATCTGTGAAGGTCGCTCTGCTCGCAATTTCGTCTTGGTGATGTTCTTGCTAGCGATTGCGCTGGATTTGTAAGATTCATTCTTGGCTCTTTTTGGTTTCTCCTCTTCCTCTTCATCGCCAAAATAAAAGGACACCGAATCGAGGTCTATACCGGCATCTTTGGTGAAGACGTGCGGACCGCTCTCGCCAACGCGTACTGTATCAGTGATGACTAGAGAATAGAGGCGATCCTTTTTATCTTTGGCATCAGGGTCTGCAATATCGGTAAAACCGATCGAAATGCACAAAGTCATTCCACTCTTCAGCGTCTTGCTATTCTTACCATTAAGCACCATGTTATTGTCTCGAAGCTCAATGCCAATGCCTGCACCGATGCTTTTAACAAAGTGTTTCTCCAGATCGGGTTTCTTAGCCCTGATAATCCCAAGTGCTTTGTTATAGAGATCTTTCGCCACTGCTCCATCTCGGATATCTTTCATAACAATGTCATAGAGATTAAGCAAAAACCCGTAGTTGTTTTCCTGAGACTTTGTTGGGTCAACGAGAAAAGTACGTCCGATAGCAGAGGCATATGTTTGGTATCGAATACCAAAAGAGGCAATGATAATGCCAGCTTGCAAATTGCTCGAGTCGCTGGTGGCTGCAAATTTCAGGTCATAGTTTCCGCCACTCTGGACGATAGGTCCGTATGCCCAGTCGATCTGTTGCGGATCAAATTCGCGAGGTAGCTTCGCCAGTTTGGCGAAAAACTTGGTATCATCAATTTTCGCATCGATCTTCGCCGCCAGTGCTTTGTGAGTTATCTTTTTCTCTTCGTCCAAAAGCCGGGACATTTCATCCACAAAGTACTCAGACATAAGCCCACTGCAGGCACGAGAAGCATTGCGCATCAGGATCTAATAAACCACTCTTCAGACGAAGTCCCATATAGTAGAAGCACAATATAACCTACCAGCTCTTCTTGGCCCTTGACTGAGAAGCAAACACTTGAAAGTGCAGGTCCAATGTCGACCTCCTCCACACTTTTGCCAATTTCAGAGAATGCTCGTTTCCATTCGTCCGCGAAGGGTCCGGTCGAGGTGTCTTTAGGTAAGGTACCGACTTTATTCTATACAAACAATTAGTTTTACCAAGGTTGAATATGAGATGACGACGATATGTGTGACTTACACCAGCGGTTTTAATTAGATCCAGACACTTCTCGAACGCCTTCGTTTTTGTCTCCGGGTCTTTTGAAATGATCAAGAGCTCCACCGGAATCTTGCCGCCTTGCAAAGGCTCCAAATGTTTCGCTGCACCACGTTAGACGCGAACCATTGAAGTTAAGTATAGAGATCCATCATACCTTTCTTTGCTGTCGTAACCACGTACATTCCCTCCAGTGTGAATAGGCAGAGCGTTGCTGGGAATTCATAACCAAACAGCCAGAACTAGATTGGTCAGTCAAATCCTTTTCGCGACATGAAATGCAATCCTAGAACTACTCACATGTATTGCGTTGTTCTTCTGGAACATATTGGCATCTTCAGTCTTGCCCATTAGGATGACAAACGAAGTGGCGCCGCCAAACAGGGGGTTGGCGGAGCGCTTGTCTGCCTTCCATGCTGAATAAAGGGTAGAAAGGCGATTCGAAAATGTTGCCTTGTCGATTTTGATTTCTTCTCCCATCGTGGGGATTGAGACCGGGAGTGGTCTCGGGGAATCGACAGGACGGTAGAATGTCAGGAGAGTGAGGTGGTAAGAAATCCGTTCAAAAGGATGCTCGAGCAAGGACGGATATATGTGAGCTCAGCGGCAGACGATGGCTGAGATGGTGTTGAAAGAAGAATGGGAAGAAGCAGATTGCTTCTCACGGCAATTGATGCGCTGCTCGTTCAGAACGTGATTTGAAAGCTCTCAACGCGTCGTTTCGGGCTAACTAGCTTTAGCATAGCGCAACGCGAGAATGGTGTCTTAAATGGACGAATGACATAAGCAGGCTGTTTGTCGTGTTTGCTTCGTCGTTTTGATCGGCTAACTAGCTTTAGCATTAGCGCAACAAGCGAAGAATGCGTGTCATTGAATGGCGATGATTGACATACGCAGGCTGTTTGTCGTGTTGCTTTGATGATAGGCGGGAGCTGAGCGATGTCGAACGCAAGACATCGTCTCGTTGACGACGGGATGCTCAGCTGTTCTGCCACACCTAGAAAATAGGCCTGATATGAACTAGATCCAGAACGCAGCGTTTCTCAGTCGACTTGTCCGTTATGTTTGTCGTGTTTGCTTCGATGATGGCGGGCTGAGCGATGTCGAAGCGGAAATCTCTCTTGACGACGGGATGCTCAGCTGTTCAGTGCCCTGAGGCGGAACCGCGTTCTCAGTTGTTTGTCGTGTTTGCTTCGATGATGGCGGGCTGAGCGATGTCGAAGCGGAAATCTCTCTTGACGACGGGATGCTCAGCTGTTCAGTGCCCTGAGGCGGAACCGCGTTCTCAGTCGACTTTCGTTATAATTGTTTTTTTTTGCTACTATGCCTTCCTTTGGCTATTTGATATTCAACTCGTTTTGCATGTCCGTGTCTGTTCCACATCTCTACATTCATTGATTGCTGATGGAGCACTCGCCTTTCATTCGCGCACAACGTTATGTCCCTTCCTATCGATGACCCTCCACCGCTCTCCTTCGACACAGATTTAGCTTCCGACGCAGATGCTGAAGAAGCCGCACGCCGGAATCCCCGGACAAATGCTGCGACGGGTGCGTCCGCTGCGGGCGTTCGTGCCATCAGCGCTCAAGCCGTAGCATTTTACTTCAGGGCGCCAGTGAAAGCTTTCTTTCGTACGCGCGTAGAGTATGTATTTAGGATATGCCTTGATGCCAAATTGCTAATATGTCAATTGCAGTTACATGGTATGCTCCTTTTCTTATACTCACGACGTTATGAGATTTACAGAGACTGAGTATTGTAGGTTCTCGCCAGAGCCATCAACCCTCGGCTTGCTGAAAGTGCAAGTTGGTCGTGGAAAACAACCACCCCGGGCTTACTAGCCCATGCCGTTCGTACGCATGGCTGGAGCTTTATTCCATATCAGGTGTTACCGCCACTAATCGCCAATGTTAGGTAGGCATTTCGTTCATTGCTTTGTTTCTTTGTAGAACTACTGAGTGCTAACGGCTGAATGATTATATTAGTGTTGGAGCAGTCCTATATACGTCATATCTCCAGATTTTGAGCAATCTGCATGGCCCGACGTCGATGGCAAATAAACGCATCTACCCTCCACCGTCCCCGATGGACACGTTCATCGCTGGTTTTGCGGCCGGCACAGTGCAGTCAGTGCTTGCGGCTCCGCTGGACGCTATACAGGCTCGTTTTAGATCAGACGAATTGCTGAACGGCCAGCATCGGAGTGCTTGGCATTATTGGAAGAACAAACTCGGCGAACTTGGAACGCGAGGAGTTTTCTCCGGGTGGACACTATCGTTTTTGAAGGATAGTTTTGGGTCCGCCCTGTTTTTCTGTTTGTTTGAGACTATCAAGTCTCAAGCATACTATTCCTTTGTGACTCGTTATTACGGTTCTCTCCAGCCTCGAGTGGTAGAGAGGCTATCAACGACCGCCGATGATTCTGGCGAAATTCCTGTTATTCGACCGCATTATGCGCTAGAGCCGTGCTTTTTGATGCTTGCTGGCGTGGCAGCATCTATCGGGCAGCAGGTTGTGTTACACCCGCTTGGGCTAATCCAAAATGTGTATTACCGGCGATTGGAACATCTCGACGATAAGTTGAGCCAGAGCCAAAGTCAGTCGAGCCGCGACTTGATGAAGCATCGTTTTGATGCATACCGCGAGACCTTTGAGCGATGTCAGCAAAAAGCTTTGCGCGTAGGAGGCTGGAGGACCTGGTTATACCGGGGTTTTATCTGGAGCACGCTTCGTCAAGTTCCCAGCACCAGTGCCGGACTTGTGATTTTTGACTTGGTGCGACGAAAGTATGGGCTTCCCACTGAGGCCGTCCATATCAAAAAGGATGGCTATGACATTCTTCTGACGTGAAAGATGGTCTGAGCGCCCAACGGCTCGGGTCGGTCGACGTGATCTATGTGCGTGACACAGCCGTTAAGAGCGTTTCATGATGGAAAGCGGATTAGCCATATTTTGATGAGCGTTTGGCCTCTCCTTTAGATGTGTTCTGGAATAGGCATGTCGTAGATTTTGGCGTCAATTGAGCGTGTAAATTCTGCTGGTCTCCATACAGACAAGGAGAAAGTAGAAGCAGACCAGATCAAACAAAACCATCCCCCGACAGCAAACACAACCAACAGCGATGCATCTTGCAACTTCATCCTGCTGATCAAGTCATTGCTGGTTCCCACAGGTAGATCTCCACTAATAGCTGCAGCCTCATCATTGGATTCGTTGGAGCGTGGAGGCTGCGGCAGGCTTAGGTAAACGAACCCAAAATGCAAATCTAAAATTTCTTCGTATCGGGCTCGGCTTTGTGGTTTTGATATCAATGTGTTGAGATCTGTCCTGAGAGCGACAGCAGTGATGTTGAGAGACGCAAAGAGGCCGTATAAATAGAGTGCTGCAAGGGGGTCACAGTGTATAGACACAGTTCTACTCCTAGAGTTACCCTCGCTGTCAACTGCTCGCCACCCAGGTCCGTTCAGTGGATGACCCATGGGGCTCAGAATTCACTAACCAAACGATCAACGTCATCTCAGCGCTCATCTCGTCTCAGCCCATCCCTTTCCCGCAGCGTTTCGCTGGTGGTGGAGTTGACCGCAGACTCATCCGATGGGAGTGAACTCTGGCACTAAAAGAAACACACGCATGACCACCACACACGTCCCTCCGCCGTCCATCCCAACCAACAACAACCGTACAACCCAGCACTTCTTGCAGCCTATCCCGACTAACGCCCCGAACCCAAGTCAACCGGCGTCTCGTGGGATGTTACCGCGTTCGCTCTCCTCTTCCGTGCTTCCACAGCAAAGCTCACCCATGCACCTCCAGGATACTCCACCTCGTGGTCACCTGTGATTCACTTCCGTCACTCCCTTTAACCCCATTCTCCGATTCCAGCACTCCGAACTTCTCAGCACAAATAGGGCTGCCTTGGTCAGCCCGGTACTACCGCCATCATTTCTTCCTCAAACCCTCCAGATTCCTCCGCTCCCATCCCCCTCCGGTCCCTTACATCTAATTCCCGGCCCTCCTCTGAACTCTCCTCCTCGCTAGTCGACTGTTCACGCGAGAAACAGGGCGCCCGGAGGTCTTCATCTTCTTCACACTCGTCCACTCCATCTGAGTCCGCCTTCTCTGTCTGGTCCGACACTGGAGATCTAGCAGAACAACTCGCCAACGAGGAAGATCCTCTCCGCATCCAACTTCGAAACTCCCTTGAGTATAACGTATTCGGTCGAGCTGGAGCCCGTGCCCGCCGCCCCAAGAAAGTGCGTTACGCGGAACAGCACGAGGAGGAGCGGAACATACTTGGCGATCACGGAATCTCTAAAGAGGCTATACGGGTCCCAGAACCTTCCCCCCGGAGACCCTCCCGTCTTGAAACGATTCTTGCTGTCATCATGTCGCCAGGAGACAGGCGGACAGCCCAAATCCACGGGCTGGTGGGCAAACCACTCTTGTACGATTCCCTACAGCCGTTCCATTCGAGATCAAGGACCTCAACTAACGACTATTGCCTATGCAGATATTTCACTAGCGTTTTTGTATCATTAGGTGTTTTCTTATTCGGATATGACCAAGGCGTTATGTCGGGTATCATCACGTACGTGATCTCAGTCTGGCTGATGGTGCATGCTTGCCCGCTAACACGCTCCCCAGGGGCCCATTTTTCAAAGATTACTTCAATCAGCCCACGCGTGCGGAAATTGGAACAATGGTTGCCATCCTCGAAGTCGGAGCCTTCATTTCGTCGCTTTGCGTTGGAAAAATCGGCGATATCATTGGTCGAAGGAAGACTATCCTGTACGGCTCGATTATTTTTTTCATCGGCGGCGCCTTCCAGACCTTTGCGACTGGAATTCCAATGATGTTAATCGGCCGTATCATTGCTGGTCTTGGAGTCGGAGCCCTGTCGACGATTGTCCCCGTCTACCAATCTGAGATCTCCCCTCCTCATAACCGTGGCCAGCTTGCTTGCATTGAATTCACTGGCAACATTTGTGGTTACGCCGCCAGCGTTTGGGTAGATTACGCTTGCAGTTTTATCAACGGCCATTATTCCTGGCGAATTCCTCTGTCCCTTCAATGCTTCATGGGTGCTCTTCTTGGATTCGGTAGTCTCATCATTTGTGAATCGCCTCGGTATTATTCCCGGACCCCTTTTTATCATTCGAGGTGTTTGGACGGCAACTAACTTTTTAAACAGATGGCTGCTGGATAACGATCACGACGAGGAAGGCATGGTTGTCATTGCTAATCTGTATGGCCAGGGTGACATCCACAATGACAAAGCCCGTCAGGAATACCGTGACATCAAAATGGACGTTTTAATTCAGCGGCAAGAGGGTGAACGGACCTATAGAGATATGTTCCGTCGTTACCACAAACGCGTTTTCATCGCAATGTCAGCCCAAGCGTTTGCACAGCTCAACGGTATCAACGTAATCTCTTACTATGCACCTTTAGTTTTTGAGTCTGCGGGGTGGACCGGCCGAGATGCAATCCTAATGACTGGCATAAACGGACTTACATACCTTGCTTCGACAATCCCGCCATGGTATTTGGTTGATCGCTGGGGGCGTCGCCCGATCTTGCTGAACGGTGCCATTGCAATGATCATCTCGCTCTCGTTCATCGCCTACTGGATTTACCTCGATGTTCCAGGCCTCACCCCGAACATGACGGTCGTTTTTGTCATGATATACAACGCCGCATTTGGAGCATCGTGGGGCCCCATTCCATGGCTCTACCCACCAGAGATCTTGCCTTTAAGTATCCGTGCCAAGGGTGCGAGCTTAAGTACTGCATCTAACTGGGCATTTAACTGGGTCGTTGGAGAAATCACTCCAGTTTTGCAGGAAGTGATCCAATGGCGGCTCTATCTGATGCATGCCGGCTTCTGCGCTATGTCCTTCATCGTTGGTAAGTTAGCAAGTTGTTTTTCATCCGTTCGACATGTCTAATCCTAAGTTTTATAGTATATTTTGTATACCCAGAAACAAGCGGTGTTCGACTCGAAGATATGGATATCCTTTTTGGAGACGCTGCTAGCGCGATGCCCACTCCTGCTACTCACGCTGAACGCAATGCTCTCATGGGTCCTGGATCTCCTTCACCATCGTTCGACATTCGACGCGGTTCTGATGGTCCAATTCCCGGACTTGACGCTGAGCCTCCGATTCTCGGTGCTAACAATGGCAAGCCCAGGAAATCCGTGGAAGAAACAGGTCGTGGACAAGGCATTGGGGGATGGATATCGAACCTTGTCAGACGTGGACGACAAGGGAAGAAACCCGATGATCAAGGGGAGTATCGCAGAGTCGACCAGGACGAGGAAGGTTGAATCTAGGTGCCTTGATATCCTATTGCAAAACATATTGAAACGACCTACACGGCCCAAACGTTATACGAAGCTCTGGGACGCAGAATACAACCCCTCTTGCCACAGCCTACGAGCCGTGTCCTGTCCAAACGGCAATCGCAATTCTGAGTTTTCATTTTTTTTCATTCCAGGACGGGTTCCAATATCAGAGATGGTATAATACTAGACATCTACTTTGGCGTTTCAGATGGGTATCTTTTATGGCGCGCCAATCTAAGGCAGCGCGAAGCGACAGGCTCAACGTTTATTAATTCTTTTGTGCTTTACCAGTTTTCTTCTTCACCTTTCAACTTTTTTATCTTCTATGCTTCCTCTTCGGTTTCTCTCTCTTCCGACTTTCTTCCGGTCATTCAGGATTTTTGTTGGCCGGAATGGTTATGCAATTATCTAGACACGGTGAATTGGTATAGATGTGAACTTACTATTGGACATATTAATGGGTTTATCTTTGGGATGCGTTCCGCAAGCTTGGTTCATTCAACCCCATTTCCGGTTGGCTTGAGGATTAAAATGGGATCTTGGGATGTACGCACTACATAGATTGGCGCTCGGCCAGGTCAGAGGGTGCCCTTTGCGGATTATTCATAACCTTGTCTTATTTTATGTTAAACGTTGATCTCTGGTCATGGGACCCTTGGAGCTTTTCTGTAGCCGTGCTCGAGCTTCGGGGTTGGCACTAGGTTTGGAAGATGGGCGCCCGCGATCCATGAAGGCTATATAACCCAATCCATAGTCCTTGCAGAATTTCGCATGTCCGAAAGCAGTAAATAGTACAATTCGCCGTGTTAAATTCAATTGGATTCTTCGTAGTAAAAGAGTTCGTCGTGGTGCGGTTGAGTTTCACTTGATATTCACGTGACCAATTGTTTTCAGCCGCGAACTTCTGACCACGCATCTTGATCTCGGCCTCGCGCCAACTGTTTGAAACGCCACAGAGCTTCTTCGACAAATTTTCTCGCCCTTTTTCTCCTTTTTATTTGTGCCCGTTTGCTGCCCTTTCTCACCTTTCGAATTCCCTTCGTTTTTGACCACCGCTTTGTAATTCGGCCGGAGCTGTTTGAGGCAAGTTGGCCCCAAGACCGACGGCCCCCCTTTTTTCTAGTTTCCGGCTTGCCCTTTTGCACATGAGCCACCCTCACGTCGAACCACATTTTCGTTGACGACAAGCGTTCGTTTCGATAAGTCCTTCGCCTTCTTGGACTGACGGAGACGCTGCTTGGGGAGAATTCGTCGTATTCGAAATCTACTTCCGTTTTTCTAATTCCTAGATTTCTTATGAGCTCCGCGGTTCACTGTTCGCTCGTTTCCATTCGGTTCCCGCCTATGCCACGACTGTAATACGGTTTCTTCTTCCTCTTTTTTCCTTCAATTGACACGGTTTTAATTTTCCTCTTTCCACGTGTCGATCGCTATTCTTCCGGCGGATCTGCACCATGGCGAGCAGTGAGACGGGCTTCGCGACGGGTGCATCTCACAATGCCGATGTTCGAAGGAGAAACGTTCCTGGCTCGGATAAAGCTGTGGCTGGTATACCTGAAATAGTGGTGGATGGCAAGAAGGCGATTGCAAAGGTAGAAGAGCTTCTTTTTTCATGGAAATTCCGGGCTTCGCTGCCGTTCGATTCGCTTTCGCGATGTCAATTGAGGCGGAGAAGCGTAAATCGTGCCAGGCTAACCTTCTGGAATTCACAGAAATCGTCCTTTCTTGATGTTCTCGATGAATGGGAGTTCCTAATTGCACCTGTGATCTTTACTGCTTTGGCGTTCTTCACCCGCATGTGGCGCATTGGTCTTTCGAATATTGTGACATGGGACGAAGCTCAGTAAGTTGATCGCATACTTTAAATATATTAGACAGAGCTTTTGGAGTCTAACGTGTTTCGCATTATAGCTTCGGCAAGTTTGGTTCCTATTACATTAAACGTGAATTCTACTTCGACGTGCATCCGCCATTGGGTAAAATGCTTGTTGGTCTCTCGGGGTACTTGGCTGGCTACAATGGGTCTTTCGAGTTCAAGTCCGGTGAAAAGTACCCCGAAGACGTAAACTACGCGTTTATGCGGGTGTTCAATGCGTTCTTTGGCGTCGTATGCGTGCCATTGGCTTACTATACCGCTCGTGAACTCAACTTCCGCCGGGCGACTGTCTGGCTGGTGACAATGATGGTGCTTTTCGAGAACTCCTACGCGACGATTTCCCGATTTATCCTTCTGGATTCAATGCTTCTGTGCTTTACATTTACAACTGTATTTTGCTGGGCTCGGTTCCATCGACTCCAGAGGCAAAGCTTTACTCCCGAATGGTTCGCATGGCTGTTCTTGACTGGTTTTAGCATCGGATGTGTTTGCAGCGTTAAAATGGTGGGCTTGTTCTGTACCGCTATGGTTGGAATGTACACTGTTGAGGATCTATGGAACAAATTTGGAGATTTGAAGATGCCAAAGGTAGATATTCCTGTCGTGATTCACGTTGCGCTGGCGACTGTCCATACGTCCGTGTTCATTGCTAACTGCGATTAGACCGTTCTCGCCCAACACTTTGTGGCTCGTGTCATTGGGCTTATTATTATCCCTTTGCTCGTGTACTTGTTTTCTTTCTATCTCCACTTCCTTATTCTTGAACGGTCTGGTCCTGGTGATGCTCAGATGAGCTCCCTTTTCCAGGCCAATTTGAAGGGTACCAATGTTGGAAAAGACAGCCCGTTGGAGATTGCAATCGGATCCAAGGTTACGATTAAGAACATGGGATACGGAGGCGGTCTCCTTCATTCTCACGTACAAACTTATCCGGAAGGTTCTTCGCAGCAACAGGTTACTTGTTATCACCACAAGGACACCAACAACGACTGGTTCATCTATCCAAACCGCACCCAGCCCGACTATGATCCCAAAGGAAACCTGACTTTCATTGGTGATGGTGATGTTATTCGTCTTATTCACGCCCAAACTGGCCGCAACTTGCACTCTCATGCTATTGCTGCTCCGATCACCAAAGCCGACTGGGAGGTTTCTTGTTATGGAAACACCACCGTTGGTGATGACAAGGACCACTGGAAGGTAGAGGTTGTCAACGACGTTGCCTCGAAAGATCGATCCAAAATCCGCACTCTTACAACAGCTTTCCGTCTTCGCCATACTGCTCTTGGATGTTATCTCCGTGCTGGCAACGTCAACTTGCCTCAATGGGGTTTCAAGCAGATCGAAACAACATGTGTAAAGGACAACAAACCTTACGATGTCCATACCCATTGGAACGTCGAATCCCATGTCAACGAAAGACGTTTGTCACCCTCTATCCTATTATATCCTTTTCTATACTGATTTTTGTTTTAGTGCCAAAGAGTGATCCAGGTGCTTACAAGTCCCCATTCTTGAAAGACTTCATTCATTTGAACGTTGCCATGATGACGTCCAACAACGCGCTCGTGCCAGATCCAGATAAGCAAGACGACCTGGCCTCGAAGTGGTGGCAGTGGCCCATCCTCAACGTCGGTCTCCGCATGTGCTCCTGGGACAACGACACCGTCAAGTACTTCCTTCTTGGTAACCCCTTTGTGTACTGGGGCAGTACCGCCAGTCTGGGAATCTTTGGAATGATCGTCGCATGGTACCTCATCCGCTGGCAGCGTGGCTATACCGAGCTTAGCGACACAGATATCGACCACATTCACTACTCCGGCCTCTACCCACTCCTCGGATGGGTTCTGCACTACTTGCCATTTATCATCATGGCCCGTGTCACCTATGTCCACCATTATTACCCAGCACTCTACTTTGCCATTCTGACTATGGGATTCTGCATCAACTGGTTCACGCAGAAACTGAGCAAAACGGCTGAATGGGCAGTTTATTTCGTGCTGTACGCTGCTGTGATTTCGCTGTTTGTCGTGTTCAAGGACATTGTGTTTGGCATGCAGGGGGCGAACGAGCAATGGCAGTATCTGAATTGGTTTGATACTTGGCGGATTGCTAACCGCAGTTAGTGTTTCAAACATGTTTTCTCTGACTTTGAGAAACCGGATGGAACGGAAGGGTTTTAGTGTCATCGGGGTTGAAAGCTGAAGTTGATGATGAACTCGATGCTACCTGCACCGAGACTTAACTAACGGCTCGGGGTCGTGGGGCTTGGTTTTTTAATTGGGTGGAGAGAAATTTCTGTGTGTACTCCTCTCTAAGAGAAAAGAAAACGCATGACATAGGGAAGCGGAGGGATATATTTTTGTTTTTTTGTTGCAGAAGTGATTTTTGATCCGTCTTGTATCATTTAATGCCCCGTTATTCGGATCGAGCTTCTATGTATCTTATTGAGCTGATGATGTGTCTGTATGTGTGTCAAATCTGGCTAGTTGCTCTGGTATTATATTCTCTTGCTACTGCAAGTTGCTGATTCCGTAGACAAGCAACTCGCAGTCTAGGAGTTGATCCTTTTGGATGAGACGTCTACCAAACAATTCTCCCGGAGGAGGAACACCGCAAGAGGGTGTAGGTGATGTACTGTACAAGACTATGGCACAAGATGCGTTGAAGATACAGTACATATCAAATCTATGCTTCAACGTTTTCATCTCAAGCTCCTGGCCATCGTGCAATACATAGGTGGCAAATCATACATCCGTTCCGTCGGAGCCGGTTCCAACCAATGCACCTTCAACGCGCGCCGTCAAGGATTCACTCTCGCTGTCATGAAATATTACGACGAGGGTTGCCAGGCACACACGGCAACCTAAAGTCCGTTGTTGAGGATTTGCAGCAGGGTATCATGATGGTCTTCTTCGAGTCCGTGACAGAGTAAGATTGGAGTTTATGCAAATGAATTCAAAAAAGTCGTACAAAATAGCCATGTCTCCGGAGGGAAGATTGAAGATCGAAGAGAAGACAGAAAAGGTGAGATAAGCTCAGCCGGAGAGATCCCAACATCACTTAGGCTTCTAGTGATAGTTGTATGTAAACCCAAGCTGTAAATAAAGAAGCATGTCTATGCAATAACATCTCCAGGCGCCCTGCAAAATGCAAACTTTGAGGAAGCTTCTAATCCTAACGGTTCTGCTTGATAGATTGAAAGAGGCATGGCGTGCTCCAAAGTGGTTTCTGTTCGCTTGTTGAGCAGGGTAGGTAGTAGTAATGGGAATAAATTGCTGATTTCGTCGCTAATAACTCAAAAAGCTTTGCAAGTAAGTATATATACAGTGTACGGAATATATAAAGACGTAACCTATGCGCAAAAACGGCGAAACGCATATATGACGTCAGAGTTCCCTCAACGTAAATGCAATCGAATGCATCCAATCTCGTCGCCGGCTAGCAGGCAAATCCGAGAAATGAAGGTCAACGAGGAGAAGGATATCATCAGTCCCGTCCGATATTATAAGTCGTAAGTCCCGGATATAAAACAAAGGCCAAGAAAGAATCGAAAGAAACCGGGGATGTCGTCAACTATTGTCGAGTATTATATCAACAACAACCCCCGCCCCACGCACCACCTCTTCTTCCCATCACGTCGTTCACTCCTAACGTCACTGTCCGCTGTATCTTGCCACTGCCGTTCCTCGTCCCGCTCGTGCTCCCGAACCCCTTGACACCGCTCCTCCGGTCATTCAGATCGTACCGACCCGCCTCGATATTGCGATATATCCGCTCCGCAACTTCCAGAAATGCGCGCTCCACGTTCTCCCCAGACTTTGCGCTTGTTTCCACGTACCGCACGACGCCGTTGGCCTTGCACCATGCTTCGGCCTGGGCGCGGGTGACGTATCCTTCTCCCTCGGGAGCATTATCACTACCGTTTTTATCTTTGTCTTTGTCTTTGTCCTTAGCGAGATCGAATTTGTTTCCGACGAGGACGACCACGATGCCTTCTTCCGCAATTTGTTGGAGATCTTGGAGCCAGGCGGAGAGGGAGGCAAAGGTTGCGGGGCGGGTAATGTCAAACACGAGGAGGGCACCGGAGGCGCCGCGAAAATAAGATCTTGTTATTGATTTGTAGGTTTCTTGACCAGCAGTGTCCCAGAGGGAGAGTTTCATGCGTTTCTGAACGGGTGGGGGTAAGGATTTGGGTTTTTGAGGAGGTGGTGGAAGACCTGCAGATAGTTTGACGGGATCTGGAGGATCAGAGGTGCTGCGAGGAGAGGAGGAGGGGCGGGACGAGTGCTTGGACGTTTGCGATGGCTCTGGGAGAGATGTGGTGGGGAGATGTGAGGAATTGGGTTGGGATTGCGAAGGAGAATTATTTTCAATGTCTATATCGAGTTCATCGCTAGCAGGCGGGCCAACGGGGACGATGCGAGAGCCGAATTCGACCCCGATAGTGACGTCGTGGGTGGTGGTGAAACGTCCTTCGCAAAGGCGGATTGTGAGCTAGATTGGAACGTTAGCTGGAGTGCTCTTCTGACATGGATTGGGGGGCTGCGCACGCTGGATTTACCAGTGCCAGAGTCACCGATGCAGACGAGCTTCGCGATGTAGTCCCATGGTGGTTGGTGCGACATCAACGCTGACCGTGCGTTGGATTGTGCTGCGTCGGGTATCGAGAACAGGTTTGGCGATGGAGGTTTGGCCAACTCTGATATCCTCACACGAGACAGGAAAGGTAAAGGGAGTTAACAAGAGGAGACTCCAAAAGTGTAGTTGGTGAAGAGGTTCTCTCAATTGCTGTGCTTGTGGAAGTGTTTGGGCCAGCAAGTTGGGCAAGCTTCGGGGATGATGATGAGGATGGTGGTGGATGATGATGTCGAGTTCGGGGGTGGGTGCCTGACTTGGCGGCCTCTGATAGCTCTCCGGGGGCTGAGTGTGGAGGCCTGCGGTGGCACCCTGTTTGAGTTAGTTAAGCCTAGGCCTTGCCGCCTTGCCCCGAGCTCGCACGCGACAAGGATGCTCCCGCCGATAGCCCGCATGTGCACTGCTGCCTGTAAGACGCTGGTCTCTTGAGTCTCTCTCTCAGGCAGAGAGATGGCAGTTACAAATCTACTCCGCTACCGTTAACTATCTGGATACCTGCAGACCGAGTCTGTTGAGCGCGTTGCTCTTCGACTGCTCGATGAATGTGATGATATCACTTGTAACGGCTGTATCGAACGCGATCACGGGTCGTATGAGGCCTCACAAGCACATGACACAGTGACAGACGGCTAGTCCTAATTTGTACTAGTTCTATTCATTCACCGCACAGTAAGCAGTAAAATAGCGTAAGAAACCGTAATATTACTATTCCCGTCACGCCGTCACACCGTCACTTGCTTCACTGCACAAGGCATTACCAGCCAGTCGATCACCTTCAACCTCGTCTCTCCCACTCACCTCACATATCTCACGCTTTTCCTTTGGTTCTGCCGGATAGGAAGAACGTCTGCCAAAGGAATCTCCCATCAACATCTTTGGTGCTCTCTGAGAGTCACCTATACGATTATTTGCGGCATCTTGCATTGTTTTTACCAGTCTATACCGTGAATGACAGCATCTGTGGAAGTATAAGCTTCTCGTCTGCGTCAAAGAAGTACATACGTGCACACCTGTGAATATTATAATGCCTTTGGCTACTGATCGTCCCCTACCTTATATTTAGATCAGGCCAGGGCGTCTTTGATTTCTGTCCCCTACTTTCTGCTTGCTGAGCACATCTTTCTCTTGATGAGAGAGAGGGTGTGTCCGTCTCCCAACAGACCATATTCCTGACCGCTTATCTCCTCTTCTCGAATACTCCCAAACGAATGAGTTTCGAGAATCATGTTTTCAGAATGTAAGTTTTAAAGCTAATCGTCTTTTCATTTTTCCTGGCTGCCAGAGCTGACGGGTTTCCTCATTAGATGCGTCACGGTTTCTCGCTCAGTCCCAGTCGAGGATTGGCTTCGGCCCCGATAACACCCAAAATGGGCGAGATCGCCAGCGACGGTCGAACCCATCTTCCTCACGGTTCCCTGCTTCTAGATCCTACCTTAGCCGCATGGGGAATCCATACCAAACCGGCTCTTCCCAGCTACAACTTCCTTTTGGTCGAGGATCCGTACAACAGGCACCTCTCTTTCACAGTGTCACCGACCAGTTTCGGGAGGAAGACGATGAACACGAGCATGAGCGGGAGATAGCAGATTACTTCGCTCTTCAGCGATCTCGGAGGAATTTTGGCGCCATTCACATGGAAGAGTCCTCAGAATTAGAAGGAGAAGATGAGGGCCATGATAGCACGGAGAACCCGGATGGGTTTGGCCAAGGGAGAGGAATAAAAAGTTCGTGGCGTGGAGGAAAAACAGGTGGCGGACCTTCCCGAGGAACAGAAGTGGACACTCTGCATGAGCAACATGAAGGCCAAAGTGATGAAGAGAACGATGGTCAGTCCTTGAGCAGTAAGGGGAAGGGTAAGATGGTGGACATACGTTTGGAAGACTCGATACCGAATGACATGGTAAACTTGGATCATGAAATGCCTTCCGAGCTTCACGATGAAAATCCGCCAGCCGTCCAGCAGTTCCGACGGTCACCTTTCATGAACGATAATCTTCAGACTAGCTCATCTTTTATGCCCCGTGACACCGATAAACAGGCTCTATTAGACCATCCTCGACCCCCGAGCCCCAGCAATTCAGAGGCGCCACCATCCGTTGCATACGAGGCAGATCCGCCCATGCATGATGCTTTCTGGGGTCATTTATTTCTTCTATCTTTAGCTGGCCTCTTTGCTTCAGCATTTATGGTATATCTCCATACATCCGAACCGTCAGGCAAGCCTGGACTGGGCGATACGATATACTCTACGCTTCATGCGTCCTTTTACCTCCTTGGATCTTATACGGTTATCTCGATCTTCGTGTCCCTGCTGTGGCTCGCGCTTCTAAAATCATACATTCGCCCCCTGGTATACGGGATGTTAATCGCCGTTCCAGTGATACTTTACTCCTTTGCTCTCTACTCGTTCGTCTCCAGTTTCAAGGGCTCATATCATGGTGGAAGCGTGCAAGACAAAGTCATGCGGTGGGGATCATTGGTTCCGGCCGTAATGGCAACAGCTTGGGTGTATTCGGCAGTCAAAGGCCGCCATTCTGCCGGAAAAGCGATTAGCGTTCTCGAGTTCTCATGTCGGATCTTGAGTGCCAATTCACCATTGCTCATAATGGGTCTTGGAACTCTGGTTGTGATTGCAACCTGGACATGGCTGTGGATTCTTATGTTCACTCGTGTCTTCCTCGGAGGGCACTTAAACAAGACGAAATCCGCGTTCATCATCGATCCTGGGAGTTGGTGGATGGGTGCGTACTTCGTTTTGGTTTACCTATGGTCTCTTGGAATCATCGCCGGAATTCAACGTACCGTGACTGCTGCCACTGTCAGCCAGTGGTATTTCCACCGTCTCGCAGCTCCATCCATCACTCCCCGCCAAATTGTGCCTGCGGCCCTCTCTTTTTCCGTTACCACGATGTTTGGAACCGTTTGTCTCTCAACATTCCTTGCTCTCCTCATACGCCTTCCTCTGATTGTCTTACCGCGGCGCATATCATCCTTAATATCTTTGGCTGCATATTCATGCGTTCCCACGCCGATTGCCGCATTGACAAATCCGTTAACCTTGACATATGCAGCCATCTTCACTCAGCCGCTAACACCATCTGCGCGAACTCTCAGCCAACTAACCTTCCTCGCGCCGTCATCTGCAACCACTGCCATCCACCCACGCTCATTTTCCAACAGGCCCGGAAACGAAGCACCCACACTTGTGCCTTATCGATTTGCGAAACTCCTTCTTCACGCTACACGCTTCATAATGTCACTCGCTCTTGGCTTCGGAGGTTGGGTATCCAGTGCACGACAACTGCAAATTGCCGATGGCAGCAGTACCATCCGCGGCAGTTTATATGCGTACGTGGTCGGCATGGTCGCCGGAGCCATTGGATGGGGGGTCCTGGCCGCTATGGAGGGCGTGCTGGCATGTGTGCTTGATGCAGCGGTAGTCTGCTGGGCGACAGAAGTAGGGACCACAAGGAGAGAAGCCAAGTACTGCCGGGAGGCCGGATGGTTATTCGGTGCGGCAGGAGATCAACGTCGGGAGGAGGTGTAGATGAGTTTTGTTTTACTTGATGCATAGATGATGCAGAGCCGATGTCAACAGGCTTGCTTGTCGATTCTTTCTGTCGACGTGGCGCAACTTATTATATATGAGAAAAGCCTGGTTCTGCAAAAATGGTGCCGGAGCCTGCTTAATGGGTTTTCTCTTGTTTGCCCGCCTACTAACTACTTTCAAGGTGGGATTCGAGCTCGGGGCTTGGGGGATACGAGTTGAGATTTTTTACATAGCAAGGTGCTTAGGATTAGAAAAACGGCGCTTTCTCTAACTAATTTTTATCAGGTTTCCTGTTCTAAATTCCATATAGTTTTTGTTTCCATTTTCTTTGGTTGTTACATACATTCGAATTATAATTTCCTCCAGTGTTGATTGCTCGTTGGGACTGTGGTCTCCATTCAAACCTCAATCTGATATGCTTGTTAACGTGACCCGACAGCCAATGAGCACCGACACTCAACGATCACACATACAAATTGAGCGAAAATAGCGACTTTTGAGTGCCAAATGCACAACCACCACACAAATACTGCACATACGCCATGCAACCCATGGCATACCCTTTGCTCGATTCGCCCAGGAAGACAACAGGACAACTGATGGGTTTGCTGGCAAGATCCCCGCCGTCGAGACAGAGAGTCCCGGCATGCACAGCCTCTCGAAGGGCTCAGGGCACTACGAGACAGTGGATGCTAGAGAAACTAGCAAATCAGACTGGCAATGAAAGTGTGTGCTATCTAGAAAGCTGGCGACAGAAAGGAGAGATGAAGTTTAACAGGAAGCCTAACTTAATTAGTCCACCAACTGAAACCCATGACTCGAGCTGTCCTTCCTCATGCTTATTGGTATTTTTTGACGACCTACTGATCAGCAATAGATTCCCTTTACTGAGTCCCTACTGAGCGCATAGACTGAGGTGATAACAAAATATAGAATTACTTAGCTGCGCACAAACTCAGTGTTTTGGGAATGGATAGACAGCTTAAATCTTCATACATGTCGTTCTATGCTACCAAAATCAATGCCGAAAAAGAGCAATTGCGAATCATATGAATTAGAAGAGCTGTACCAGATCAGATGGAAGGGCTCTTCTCGGTTCACCAATCTGCCCCGTGACGAGTAAGGATCCCTGGCCGTCCCAGCTGACTTCGCATTGCTTCAAATCAGAGTCCTGAACCACATCCCCGATCCTGCTAATAACGGCGTGGAAACGTGCTAAGATGGCGGAATTATCATGTTCCCACTGGAGGACGTCTTGCCTGATATCTTTAATTTCTGGGTTATTGAAGAGACCTTGTGTGTGATAGGCGATTAGAAATCTGGGTGTTTGATTAAGCCAAAGTCGCGGAAGGATTTCATTCATGTCGAATAACTTGTAGCTTGCACGGGTTTTTATATCAAAAATCTGCCGCTGAGGTATCATCTTGCCTTTCATTTCTAATTGCAGCTTCTGATCACGAGCAAGTTCGTCGCTGCGTATGAACATGGATCCAAGCGCTTCAGTGATTGATGACTCGTTTCCAGATTCCGAGGATCTCGATGGTGCATCTGTACCGGACGATTCGACATAGCAGTCTGTTTCAGTCCGGACGAGAAGCTTCAGGCCGCCAAAGTCGTACCTAATGATGCGTTGATGAGAACATGAGTTTCGAACTCCCATATCCCACGTTGTATACGCATCGGGAAACGTATGGCCATAGCCGTGTATGTTCGCGATAATTTCAGTAGGGGAGCTTTCTCGACGGACGAAGAATACGGTATCTCCAATAACGTCCACATCAAACCGAAATGGCCTCGACTCTGACCTTGCAAACCTCATCAGGTTCCCAAACGTGCTACCACATCCGACAACATTTATTGACTGTAGGTCGTATTCCGGTTTCAAAGCTTGCAGTGAGCGAAATGTAGGCTCCATGGGATATGATGCATATCGAGCCGCATTGATATCTCGAAATACTTCCTCACTGTCGGGTTTGAGTTTTGTGTCTACTGCTGGTGGGGTCCATGTTGGTGGAGAACCTGTACAGTAGTTAATTAATACATGTATGTGCCAAAATGTGCTCCATATGTTAGAGAAATTTGCCGAGCTTCAATTCTAGATCCTCAATGATTGAGGATGGCTTTTGACTGACCTGGGACCAAAATCGTGGGAGATTTGCCATCCAGCCAGTTATACGATGCGACATACTCAACGTCCGCGATTTTGGGAGCAACCTCCTCGATCAACAGCGTCTTGATGTTGATGCTATCGATAGTGGGACCCAGAGGTGTTGGTGGCGGCTCCACTTTTTGAGTGCCGCCGCGGCGCCACGATGAACCTCTTTCTCTCGCTCGCCCCCTATCATAAAAACCGCCGCGAAAAGACATCTTCTGGAACAACTGGTTTTTGGTTGATAAGATCGGATTGATCCAAGGACTCTAGAAGTGTGTTGAAGAAGAGGGGTAGAGAGATATATATGGAACCCTACATAGGAGGGTTGCGAAACGTGGCAGCATAGATGAGTCTGATTGAGTAATGAGAGATCTAGCGAATCTGCGGAGTATCTGCTAACTATTATATGAGTGCAGGAAAACACAACAACAACACATTATTATTATTATTATTATTATTAATCGTGACATAACTAAGGAAAAGGTCTATGAGTGGCGAGCCGATCAGGATGGCTAAAAAAGTAGAAAGGGTGGGATGGAACGGTGTAAATAGGGACAAACAGCATACCGTGGCACGACCTGAGTCGACAATTCAATTCGATGCCGGTTGCATAGGGTGGGAGCAATCTGCACGGACCTCTGGAATCCTCAAGCATTCACTGAACTCCGGCCAGGCAAGGCTTGGAAACCGGGGTCAAATATCTTGTGCTGTTGCCTGTTACAAGATAACTCTCTCTGGTTTGACTCGCACTCTTTGTTTACGGTAACACCCTCTTGTGGAGTTGGATACTGTTCTGTTCCCACTCTGCACCCCCGAATTCAAAGCCTGAAGACTCCGTTGCGGTCGATTCAACACCACACTGCCCTGTATCCAAGCTGATGAACATGGCTTCCTCAAGTCCAGATGATGCTCGAACCGTGAGGCTCTCGGCATTCTTTAACAAAGTCATCCATGGCCAGAGAACATTATCTACCGCGCGTGACGGCAAGCTCTTTATCGAGGCCTTGTGTGCTCAGACCGACCCAGCAACTTGTGCCCACAAACTCCTTTCTAGCCAGGGAGGGCTTCCTGCCCTCCAAGCATCGGTGCGGTTTGATACTTCGCCCTCCTTTCTCAACGAAAATGCTGTGACGTTGCTTCGGTACCTTCAATCATCGTCCCTGAAGATGATCGATTCCGGGTCGGTTCTCAACCAGTTGCTGCTTAGCATGGTAGAACCGCCATTTTTCTGGGATGCCTGCATAAAATCATTCTTGGATGGGTTACTTAATCCGGGTGCTTGCAACACCTTCGCATGGCTACTGCTACAGCTCATTTGCTTGCCTGGCAAGGCTTCATCACCCTACGTTGCAGTAGCAAATTCGCAGAATATACTAGACTCGATACTGACATCAACGAACGGAGAAACTCGCATCCTAGGACAGAAGATAAAACATGTCTTACCACTGGCTGCGTCGGAACGTCACGACACAGAGGGTTCTTCACCTGGCGGCAGGCATGACAACGATCATGCGGATCATAGGGAGATTTTAATCATGCCTACTGCGGATGAGCTTTTGTCAAAGGACCGTCCCTTTCTCCGCACCGCCGACTTTATCGATGACCCAGAGCTTGTTAGGTCTCGCCGCGACATGCATATAGATAATCAGTTCCGGCTTCTTCGCGAGGATATGCTCTGTGAAATACGAGATGAGCTAAAGATACTCACAGGGCTAAAGCGTGGCCATCACAAGGGCATCGTTGTGGACGGCCTTTCTCTTGCGGGAGTGGAGATGGGTACTGAACGCAAACGCTTACCGTGGGGCGTCGTACTTAAATGCAATGGCCAGCTCCCCCAGCTAAAACATCTCACTCAGGAGCAGAGGAAGAGCTTTCTGAAAGACAACCGGCACATTTTTCGGCACGGGAATATGGCGTGTTTGATGATTGACAATGAGCCAGCAGCATTTCCAACCATTTATCGGAACGAGGACGGACTCGCTGGTAACCCTGCCACAATCACTGTACAATTCCCAGACGACCCGACGCTCTCGTATGCCCTATCTAAGATGAAGACTGCTGAAAGTGTTAAACTAGTTCAGCTCGATGCAGCAATATTTGCATTCGAGCCATTCTTGCGACGCCTGCAAGAGATGGTTGAACTACCACTAGCGGAGGAGCTGCTTTACTGGGAGGAAGGTAAGGCCATCGCAGGCCCATCCTTTCAGCCAACAAAATTGATTACTGCACTTGAAAGGCTTTCTGGCAAGAGCGTGAAAGATCTCTTAGGCCTCAAGAAAAAGGTCGTTCTGGATGATTCACAGATGACATCTCTTCACACTGGCTTGTTTCAGCGCGTTAGTTTGATCCAAGGCCCACCCGGTGAGTGTAATAGTGCCGTCCATTTTCAATCTCGCTCCTAATTGACATTCAGGAACTGGAAAATCCTTTGTCGGTGCTTTGATGACTAAAGCCCTGCACGACTCAACGTCGCAGAAGATTCTGGTGGTTTGTTTTACCAACCATGCCCTAGATCAATTCCTTGAGGACTTAATGGATATTGGGATTCCACAATCGGCTATGGTTCGCCTAGGGGGCAAATCGACAGACCGGACGAAGCCGTTGATGATTCGAGAAATGGCCAGCACAACAGCCGGCCGAATGTCGTGGGCTCAGATCGACAAACTGAAACAAAACTTAAATCAGAGAGAGAAAATACTGGAGGATGTTTTCCACCGCTACCTGACTGCCAATATCCAGAAAAAACACCTCATGGAGTTTCTTGAGTTTTTATCTGATGGTCTCCCATTTTATGACGCATTCACAGTTCCGCAGAACGAGAACGACGGCATGATTCGAGTTGGAAAAGTTGGAAAAGCCATGAGCCCATTCTACCTTCTTGATCGGTGGATCAGGGGTGAAAATAATGCTGGATCTCTCCAACATTCACAACCGGACGGCGCCGCTGCGGTTTGGGAAATGCCACTCGCGTTAAGACGATCCACTCTGGTGTGCTGGCAGACAGCCATCCTGGATGACCTTGTGATGGAGATTCGGGATACTGGACGAAAGTTTAACTTGGATCAAGCGGAGCTTGACAGACTATTTAGAGAGAGAGATGCAGGCATTATAGAAACCAAGAGGATTATTGCGTGTACTACAAACGGGGCCGCCAAATACTCTGCGGAAATACAAAATGCGGCACCTGGCATCGTCATCGTTGAAGAGGCTGGTGAGATCTTGGAAGCCCACATCTTAACCTCTTTAGGACTGCATACTGAACAACTGATCTTGATCGGAGATCATAAGCAACTTCGGCCTAAGTGTTCATATGAGCTCAGTGTTGACCAGGGCGACGGTTTTGACCTTAATCGATCTTTGTTCGAACGGCTTGTCCTTAAAGGCTTTCCGCACGTCACTCTCACACAGCAGCATCGCATGAGGCCGGAGATCTCTTCCATGATCCGCCATTTAACCTACCCTGACCTTACCGATGCCGACTCAACCCGCAACCGAGCCAATATTCGCGGCTTCTGCGATAATGTTATATTTGTGAATCACTCCGAACCAGAAGTTGAACTGAAGGGCTCGAAGGAGTTGAGGGACGGCAGGGCCACCTCTAAACAAAATGTATTTGAGGCGCAGATGATATTAAAGTGCGTTCGGTATCTGGCACAGCAGGGTTATAGCTCCGAAAGACTCGTCGTTCTTACGCCTTATCTTGGACAGCTGAAGCTTTTGAGAGAGCATATCGCCAAAGAAAATGACCCCATACTCAATGACCTCGATAAATTCGACTTGGTGCGTGCAGGGCTATTGACTAACCTTAGCTCAAAGGAAACCAAACCGTCTCTCCGTATATCAACCATCGGTGAGTACACTTGGATCGCCCACCTCAGCAATGTCGTGCTTCTTAGTCTGCTCCTCTATTACAAATACTTCACCAAGTGACCTTACCCATTACCATGATTCCATATCATTTCGATCAGTCCATCCACTAATTTTTTCTAATGGTGTCTTACTAAACCTTTGATTTCAGACAACTACCAAGGTGAGGAGAGCGATATCGTCTTGGCCTCGATGACCCGAAGCAATAAGTCATTTGATATTGGCTTTATGGCAGCACCTGAACGCTTAAACGTTTTGCTCTCCCGGGCACGGGATGGCCTGTTCATGATTGGCAACTTTGAGACCTTCGTGCATGCTCGCAAAGGGAAGGATACGTGGCAAAAATTATCCGCTCACCTAAAGGAAAATAACCACATCTACGAAGGATTTCCCGTGAAGTGTGAAAAACATCCAGACCGAACAGCTCTGCTCTGTAAGCCGGGAGATTTTGATACGGAATGCCCAGACGGGGGATGTAAGGAGCCCTGGTATGTTCTACCTTCATGCATGGCCAGTTAAGATCGTACTTTTTAACTCATACTTTCTAGTGGCCAAATGCTGAAATGCGGCCTTCATAAATGCCCGAGTAGCTGCCACCAGCTGCTCAACCATGCTAAAATTCTTTGTCAGGCGCCTTTGACTCAAAAGTGCTCCAATGGACATAATCAATCCTGGAGGTGCCACCAAGGTGCACCAATAGTTTGTCAAAAGTGCGAGCGCGACAGAAAAGAGGAATTGAAAAAAGCCCAGAAAGCCCTAGATGAGCAACTAAAGCGGGAGGAAAAGACGAGAAGGCATAAAGAGGAAATTGCAAAGGTAAATGAAGAAATTGAACAGATTAATCAGAAGATGAAAGAAATGTGCCTAGATCGTGAACAACAGGCCATTCTTCTTCAAAAACGGCAAGATCTTGCAGCTACCAAAAAACGGGCTGAGATGAAACAAACAACTACTCATCAAGCAGATAACTCTAAACACGTTTCAGTCCCCAAAAACGAAAGTCCTAAAGCCTCATCGAAGCTTTTGCCCGCTGCAAAGCCCAGCCCGAACAGTCCAGGTAAGCGTCCGTCACGGCTTCAGGAGGACATAAAATCAACCATTGGGCGCAACAAGTCCCCTTCAGAGATAGAATGGCAACGCCAGAAGGACCAAGAAAATGCCAAAAATCCAGCTATCGATAAGATCATGGAGATGGTTGGCCTGGAGCATGTCAAAAGTCAGGTTTTGAAAATCAAAGCGAAGGTTGAAACTTCCATCCGCCAGGACACTGATCTCAAAAAGGAACGCCTTGGGCTCACGCTCCTGGGAAATCCAGGCACAGGTCCGTCCCTCATTCAGTTTCCTTGAAGAACCATCACTCTAACTATAGAAAGGAAAAACAACTGTCGCAAGGCATTACGCAAAAGTACTGAGCTCGCTAAAAGCCCTGCCCGGAGATGGTTTTATCGAGACCACTGGCTCACGTCTTGCGCACGGCGGCATAGCTGAGGTCAAAAAGCACCTACAGCAATTAGAAAACTCAGAGGGAGGTGTATACTTTATCGATGAAGCCTACCAGCTTACAGAGGCGCACAATCATGGTGGCAAAGCGGTCCTTGATTTTTTGCTTGCCGAGATTGAGAACCTCACTGGGCGAGTGGTTTTCGTTTTTGCTGGATACCGGAAGCAGATGGAAAAATTCTTTGAACACAACCCTGGGTTTTCTAGTCGCATACCCTACAACCTCCACTTCCACGATTATACCGATGCAGAGCTTCTGATGATCCTAGAGTTTCAAATGAAGCAGTTCTTCAAACATGGAGTCGACGTTGAGGGTGGTCTTGATGGTTTATATATGCGGATTGCCGTTCGTCGGTTAGGGAGAGGACGGGGGCGCGATGGCTTCGGCAATGCCAGAGCAGTAGAGAATTTGTTTGCTCGGATTCGGGAGCGACAGTCAGAACGTCTTACAAATCAAAGGAAGGAAGGGACTCGTCCCGATGACTATCATCTCAGCAAGGAGGATATCATCGGTTCTGATCCTTCAAAAGTGATCGTAACTTGCAATGCCTGGACCCAACTCCAGCAACTGATCGGCTTGAAATCTGTCAAGGAGTCTATCAGCACAATGATTGACCTTATCAAGACAAATTACCTCCGGGAGTTGGACGAAAAGGAGATAGTCGACGTATCCCTCAACCGCATCTTCCTTGGCCCGCCGGGGACTGGAAAAACTTCTGTTGCCAAATTGTACGGTCAAATCCTGGCGGATATAGGGATGTTAAGTAGTGGTGAAAGTAAGTTCTAGGCGAGAAAAGTTGTCTGGGCATGACAAGTTTGCTGATTTTCAAAATCCAAGTCGTCGTCAAGAATCCGTCCGATTTTATTGGTAACGTTATTGGCCAGTCCGAAGCAAACACAAAAGCCATACTCGCTGCCACTGTCGGCAAAGTCCTCATTATTGACGAAGCGTATATGCTCTACTCCGGATCCGGTTCGAAAGGAGGCAACACCGATGTATTCAAAACTGCCGTCATCGACACTCTTGTCGCAGAGGTCCAAAGTGTACCCGGGGATGATCGATGTGTACTACTTCTTGGATATGAATCCCAGATGCTAGATATGTTCCAGAACGTCAATCCAGGCCTTACCCGAAGATTTCAACTTTCAGATGCTTTTCGGTTTGAGGACTTTAACGATTCCGAGCTGCAGGAGATACTACAGCTAAAACTTCAAAATCAGGACTTGGGCGCAACCCAGCAAGCTGTGTCTACGGCTATTGATGTTTTGGCCCGTCTGCGCAATGGACTTAATTTTGGAAATGGTGGAGATGTGGAGACTTTGTTATCGAGAGCCAAAGTCAATTATCAGGCTCGACAATCTGCTTTGCAGGCAGCAGATAGATCCTCTGACTTCATATTCGAGCCAGAAGATTTTGATCCAGATTATGACCGATCTTCTGGAGCTGACACCAATCTGCAAGAGCTCTTCAAGGGTGTTGTTGGTTGTGAAGAAATCGTCGCCAAGCTAGATGGGTTTTTGAAAGTTGCTCGAGGGATGCGAGCTCAGGGCCTCGATCCTCGTGGACAAATACCAATGAATTTCATATTCAAAGGACCACCTGGTAACTGAACTCTTTTTACCATATTTAGTGTCTCCATTATTATGGACATTCTAACTCGAATTAGGAACTGGAAAAACCACCACAGCCCGAAAGTTCGGTCAGGTATACTATGATCTTGGCTTCCTATCGCGGGCTGAAGTGGTAGAATGCTCTTCCGCTGATCTAATCGGTCAATACGTCGGCCACACCGGACCAAAGACCATAAAGCAACTCGAGCGCGGATTAGGCAAAGTCCTCTTTATAGATGAGGCGTACAGGCTCGGCCAAGGCCAGTTCGCCCAGGAAGCAATAGACGAGCTGGTTGACAATATCACCAAGCCCAAATTTGCAGGAAAGCTTGTAATCATTCTTGCAGGTTACGACAACGATATGAATAATCTCCTCCGTGTGAACGAGGGGCTAAGCAGCCGTTTTGCAGACGAGGTTTATTTTCCACCACTCAGCTCACAACATTGTTTTCAGCTACTCGAGGACATGCTCAAGCAAAACCAGGTCGCCTTCACACAGATGTATGATCCATCGGTTTATCTCGACCTCGAAGAACAGATTGCAGAGATGTCCAAGCTTCCTGGCTGGGGAAACGCGAGAGATATTCAGTCGCTCGCAAAGGCCATGGTTCGGGCCGTATATCAGAGCAATACCACCAAGGTCGATCAGCTCATTTTACCGGCCGAGGTAGCCCGGAAGTGCGTCGAGGACATGTTGGTCGACCGATGCAAGAGGGCGAAAATTACGCCCTTATCTCGACAACAGTATGCAGGGCCCGTTAAATCGCAAGATGATTCATATTCGCCACCCCCCGTTGGAACTGGTGCCTCGACAACAAAAGCCCCTCAGGTACCGGGACCAGAGCAAGATGAGGTTCCAGACAACGTACAGTCTGGGTTGGCCATGGATGATGGTCGTGATGCAGGGGTTGCTGACGACGTTTGGGAACGACTTCAAGCTGACAATAAGGAAGCTGAACTCCAGGCGCAGAAAAGCACACAGAACATCCGCGAACTAGAAGAAGCCCAGCGTGTCGCGGAGGAAGTCAAAAAGGAAGCCGAGAAAGTTGTGGCCGCGTTGCAAGAAATGAAGGCGAAAAATGATGCCGAGATGCTCGAGCGTTTACGCCTTCGTGAAGAGGCAAGAATTCGCGAGATGGAAGCAAAGGCTAAGGCGGAACGCATTCGGAGAGAACTAGAAAGGAAGAAGCAGGAAGAGGAACAGAAAAGGAGAAAGGAAGAACTTGCTCAGCGCAAATTGAGAGAGATGGGGGTTTGTGTCGCCGGGTTTAGATGGATCAAACAAAGCGGCGGGTATCGGTGTGCGGGTGGCACCCACTGGGTATCGGACTCTCAGCTCAACTAAGAAGGAGCACTGGTTATATTCTTCGATAATTAGTTGGTAGGTTCAGCGTGCCGAAAATGGCCCTTTGCGCTTTGTCCTCTCGCGCCCACGATGTTGTTAATACACCAGTCAGGTAGCACCCACTTGAGCCATTCACGCTCGACACGGTCAAGCAGTTCCAGAGATCGCGGTGCGTGCTCATCGCAATCTAGCAGGTCGTTGTTGTCCAACTTCATCAAGGTTAGATAATAGTCCGGAGAGTTCGCGTCAGCCTCCAGGAGATGAGCCAGATCTTCCGCGGCACTCTTCTCCCCATCATCATCGTCCTCATATTCAGCGGGATCACTCGTGTCTGTTTCCGTGCTGGCATAGGATGCGGTGTCGTCATCCAGGTCCATCCCGTCCCCCTCTGCGTCACTGTTCACAGATGGAAAATTGACGAGGCGATATTTGCGAGCCATTAGGACTGGGAGGGCAAACTGGAAGAGCTAGAACCGCCGAAACTGATGTAGAGGTACAGGATATGAGAGAGGTTCACTAGGAGGAACAGGCCGTGAAGAAACAGATCGAAAAGACGGAAAAAACCACGCAAGAAAAGGGGAAAACCGGGAGGATGGCTTGATTTCAGACTCCTTTCAAGTGCCATCGCCGCGGACGCAATAGCGCTAAGCTAATTCTTGCAGCAAGTTCCCTTTTTCCTGTCACTATGTGTCACTATATGCTTGTCATACAGTGGAAATGGAGTACGGAGTACAATTCTGAGAAGATCCAAGTGATGATAGCCCAACTATACCGTCCTCGTCATAACCCAGTGACCCTTGGCTGCATTCCTATGGCGTTGTTCCGTGTAAATGAATGTGTAATGGCACGACAAGCCCGTGGATATGACTTTACTTCGTGGGTGCCCGCGTGAAGGGGATGAGAGAATGAAGTGAATGTGGAATGGCACGGCAAGCCAGTGAATGTGACTCCGCTCCGTGGCGGGCATGAAGATGACGAGAGAGTGAAGCGAACGAAATCAGTTCCAAATCGGGCCCGCTTAGCTACCTACTGGTCTATAAATACGGCCATTTCTCCTCCTCTCTTCCTTTCTTTTCTTATTATGCATTCTAAGTGACTACTGCTAACATGTATGTGCACCACAGGGTCCTATTGGATCACTCAAATCAGGCGTCGGCAGACCCTCGACACGAACGACACCGCCCTCTTCCAGAGGTTGGTCCGCCGGGTTGGGTCCCGATACTTTGGTGACCAGTGAGGGATATCTCCACCTTGATTGCGCGGATGGGGCGCATTACAAATGCCCACCAATGACTACTGCTTAGGCGTGCTCCCTTGGGGGTTTATTAATGAAATTCTTACGCCGGATGTTGTTTGTGGTTTGTGTTTTTTTGATGTTGTGGTGGCAGAGTGCTTGTTTGCCATCAAGCTTCCCTATCCGCGAGCCGGATCGCTTCGTGGACGAGCGGATCGGTTCAATTTCCAAACCCACCCCGCTGGTCATACTTCGTAACGTTATCAATGCCATCAAGGGCAACTTAGAAACTTTCCAATGGCAAATTTCAGTTTCGAGGAACATGTCGAGACTGCCGTTCAGGGAGACGAGGAAGCGTCGAGTCGTTCATGGGCCCGTTGCGCGAAGTGAGTCAGAGAACTATTCTGAGATATTAATGGTCCACCATAACAAGACCGCTGACAGTGTGAATCAGACTGTGGCTGTGTTTGAATACCTCAATGATGGGGTGGAGCTTGGCTGCGGAAACCCCACAGAACCAGCCTTAACGATGGAGTGGCCTCGGCACACTTCCGCGCCAATCAATTGACGGGTTTGTGCGCCACATCAACGACTCGGAGCACGACGTCAATTACTTACCGTTGTTTCTCATACTGCTACGGGCAAGCAACTGGATGGGATATCATTCATGTCGCGTCGGCGAGCTTGTTATTTGCTAAAGCGCACGGTGGTTGCAATAAACTAAAAACATAACAGGAGCATCCCCGAAAATAATAGAAATGGTATTGATTCCTGCCTAGCCTCGATGCCGTTCAGAGGACCCGCTGGGAATGCTGTAGGCATTTCTAGGAACTCGACTTGCAGCTGAAAACATTTCAGAAAAATGACGAGAAACGGCGCCTAAATAACCGAACCAACCAGACATCGCAATCGTTAATCGTGAGGCTCAACAACACCGAGTTGATGGGGTTACTCACGCTTGAAAAAAAGGAACTTGGAGGATAAAAACACGCGTCATGAATGCACAGATTCGAAGCGATCTGTGCCGTCCTTAGGCTTCCCATTGGCTATTCTTTGCCCGTCTCTTTTTGGCTATCCCTCCTACCTCCGATAGCTGCCTTATGGTGGCCTCGTCCGTAAGGGCTTGTGTCAAGGCCGCCTTGCCCTGGCGCACTCGTTCCTCTGCCGCTCGCCGTGCCGCTTCGGCGTCTGCTGCATCGGTGTGCGTTGCCGCGCTTGATTCCCCACCATGCTCAGCTTGTTGCTGGCTGGTATTTTGCTGCTCGTTTTCGGAAGACATAATGATCCTATTCTGGGCATCAGCATGGCTATTCCCAAGGGGAATTTCAAGAGCTTACTTACGCTTATCCTTTGATTGATGAGGCTTTGGAGTTAGGGATGTGGAAGATTGATGCTGTTCCCTGGTTAGTTTCTTGTGCAGTCATGAAATCTTTAGGGGACTTACCAGATATTTTGGACCTTGCGTGTGCTTTCTTCAGAGTCTTCGTGCTGAGGTTGTTCCTTTTTATATCAATAACCGATCGTGTTTCTTGCACGCCGAGAGTAGGGTTTAAGCTGGTCAGGTGGAAAAAGGGGGGTTTTATATCTGGGGAAGAACGCATCATAGGGACACCAGTGCATGAAAACATGATAATTAGGCGCCTAACAGCTCGCTGGCACAAACAATGGTGACTGTCCTTGCTATCTTTGTTTTTTTTTTCTTATCAGATCTTGTTATGTTGTGATGTTTGTGCTGTGGGAACACAAGAGAACATACTCATACCTGTGATATAAATGTGAATTGCTGTCATATCAACAAGAAACGTGTGATTCTTGTCCAGAATCCAGAATCAATACTATGCTTTCTTTTTCATATCTGGTAGTACATCATTGCACTAAGAAGTTTGGTTTGTTCCTTCGTCGTCGGGTTCCTTGAACTCGCCCTTGAAGCAATCCCCTTCATGTTGTATAGTACATACAAGATAACGCGTAGCTCTACACGCTCGGCCAGTTGGGCATAAAATGGCCAGCTTCCCAGGCCAGCCTCATAGTTTGATATACTGACACTCCTGCTAGAGTTTGACCTCCAGCAGCACCGAATCCCTACTACTTCCTCGATGAGCTGATTGTCAAACATCTCCAGGCCATCCAAATTCGAGTAAAACATACTCGACGCGCTTATTCGTGATGTTTACACACTCTTATCGAGGATGATACCGCGCGGCAGCTGAGTCGTTGGCTCTGCAGATGGGACGGTCCGTTTTCAACATGACGAGAATAACTAAGGGCTGGTTGGGCATGGAGAAAGGGACGGCAGACGATCACACGGCATACTTAAGGAGTCGTTATTCAAAAATAACAAGAGACCAGGACCGTCCGCGATATTAAGTTAGATGTCCGCTTCCTACATGTCCCATCCCTCTCCAGCGGGATGTTCCTGGGACGTACGTATTGCACAGTTAACTTACAGGCCATGATTGATGATCCCCGCTCACCAAAATACATACTAGACCTCGGTGGGCGCCCGCCTGGGTGAGTTAAGGGTGACGCCGTTTTGACGCCCTCCCAGAAATTTCGGAAGAAATGTACGCCTTTGAAGAAGAGCGTTGTTGGATGATGGGGAGCACTGGAAGAACGTGCGTACAAGTAACGCTGGATATTTTGCTACCTTTTTTCAGAGGCCCTTATTTGAAAGGCCAAGCTTGTGCCCATGCCCGGGCTGCTTCTTTATCATCTCCAGCCAAATATTCAATGAACTGCTCTCTGACGAGGGCTAATTTTTGCTTGAGCGGTTCATACTCTTCATGGCTCGCATAGCCTTGCCAACCACGATCAGCTCCGCCTAGGGATTCTAGTACATCATCCATGAGCATCATCCCTTCCGCCCACTTCTGTTCTAACATCCGGTTGCGCTCAACAGCTTCAGCTGAGTACTCCAATGGACACGGTATATCTTTAACATTGTTGATTCGATGCCATTTGCTGGCAAGTTCCATCAGGAGTGATTGCACAGCTGGTTCTCCATCAAGCAAAATCATACCAGTGAGAGCAACTATTTGTCCCTGTAGTGTTTTCTGGTACCCAAGTGCTTGGAACACAGGTTGATTCAGTTTTGCCAAGTAAGCATCGTAGAACTTGTAGAGACTCTGCTCAACAAGCAATTTCTTTGCTTTCTCTTTTTCGTCATCATCAAGTTCTTCAAAATTGTCCGGCAGTGACACATTTAGTCCTTTGGGAATCGGTCCCTTATAGTTCAGAAAGGAGGGATGAGTGAACTGGTCAAATAGGGGTGCTATATGAGCATTCTGCCAGTCAATCAAGCCCACGATTTCTGTGGGCTTCTCGGGATCCACAAAGATGTTGCCCAGATGGAGGTCGTGATGCCATAGAACAGGTGTTTGGCAAGGTTCTGGAGGCAAAATATGTTCGACAACCTTCAAAAAATCACGGCACACTGAAAGTTTAAGAGCACGATCAGGCTGATATCCATCAGGGCCGACGATTCCTTCTGGTTTGAGGGTCCGATTCGGGTCCTGGATAGCGTCCATCTCCCGGCGGCAGACGGCTCTTACATATTCTTGTGTTGTGCTCCCTATTACAGATTCTTAGTTGTCGCGATTTAATCCGAGGTAGCAAAAGAAAACTTACAAGGACCCCGGTCCAGCAATAACTCTCCTTTACCATCATCAAAGAAGCGGCGATCTGTGGTTGGCCCAAGGACCCAGCGACTGTGAGTTTTTTTCGGACCTAGAGCTGGTATCGATTTGGTGCCCGGTGGGACATCCTTCGGATAAAATAAAGAACCAATCCCACCAAAGGGATGATTTAGCATTTTAACTTCAAGGCTGACGACAGCTTGGACGAGGTCTCTTTTTTCATGATTTGTCAGACGCGGCCAGACATTAGAAAGACAAGAGCCTGCTGCTTTCTCCATGATAATATACTCTGCTCCGACCGGATTTCCAGTCTCCGATGCACGTGAGTCCCAGGCAAGAACATGGGGGACCGGAATTCCAAGCACGTTCCTAGCCTGAGAATAGTCAGTTTACAGTACAGCAGCTTCGGAGCAAGGAGGAGATGCATGTACATACAAAATCCATTGTAGCAACCTCACTAGCAGTTGTGTAGTGAGGAACTCCAGAATTGGGGTTAGGAACTCGAGCAATGACTCGAGATCCATCAGTCATTGTCAAGAGGAGACTCTTGTTGAAGTTCCCCTCAGGCAATTTCTCGATTTTCGAGCACGATGCAGTCGTTTGGCCCATGGATTTGGTAGCAATTGCTACTAACGCATCAAGGTTGAAGTGAACACGGCGAGCGGCGAGCTGCTGAGACTCGTTGAACATCCAGCGTCCACTAGTGAAGTGGTAAAAATCAGGATTGTCGTCTGGAAAGCATCAGCACTGATCCAGAGACATACCGATATGATCCGAGTTTTCTTACCATAGTTATTAGCGGACGATGTCTGTGTCATGATAGCTGATGTAGCGTCTGATAGCGATCTCAGTCTCGTGAAACGAAAGGTTGGAATTCGAAAAACTGTCGGTTTACGGAGACAATACATTGGTATTGGTGAGGCCACTTAGGAGAATTTGGATAGTGGCAGACAAACAATATTGTTGGCACAGAGAAAGGAAGGCCAACAGGAGGAATCTTTTGACAGATATCGCTTTCGGCGTGACAATTCATCACCGTAGACTAGTTCATTTCTCGTGCAAGTTAAAGATAGAAATATGTAAACCAGGGGCCCAGTCCAGTGAGTTGCACCAAGAATATGCGAGAGCCACGCTGGCCAAGTGCGCAAATTGGCCGTTGAGCAGCTAGTTGGGCGGATTGAAGCTGAAAGTTTGGGGTTCGTCTTTGCAAAATTCTTTGATTCTGGTTCATTACGAGAAAACCTCCATCTTTTCATTCATCAGATCAGTTTTCATCGTCGTTCGCGGTGTTCGACTTACAAAATCCATATCGTTATCGCTCTTGGTTATCTTTCTTCGGTAGCTGGCTGTCGTTGCTTTCAGCACATCTTATTTTCACTGTTCTCAACGTCTTTCTGGTAGTTATTGAGTTGTGAATCCCCGTGCCTCGTATAATTCAGGTTGCCGTCGAGCAAGCTGCTCGAGACTGGCGTTCCGGCTTTCTTATTAGTTAGCGATACGACCTTTCTCGCAGACATTTTCAAAGTGTCGTGCGTTTTGAAGAAGAGAAAATAAAACTTCAGAATGTTGAGGCATATCGAACTTAGACGATCATAAATTACTACCCGGATCGGATGAGCTAACTAGCTAAGGAACTTTGTTCCGCCAGAGCCGAGTCCGGGGATGACGGGAACCAGCCCTGTTGGTATGGATCTGACTTATCCGGTATGGGTGATAAGAAATCGGAATTTCAAGTACAAAAACGTAGAGATGTGCGAGTGTCTAAGAAGCCTCACAACCCTTGCTCCAGCACCCTAACTCACCCCCTAAATCGGCTGATCTCCGCCAACCCACGCAGTAAACACCCTTACTCACCTTCGAAACGGCACCGTTGGAGGGCTCTCAGCAGAGCTGGCTGCGTTCAACGGTGGCTTAAGTACGGCTGAGCGGACGGGAAGCACTGTTTTCCACAAGTTCCTATGGTCGTATGTGCTTGTTTATTCATTTGATATCCTGATATATTGTAGCTATCTATCCCACCCAGAGAACATCGAGGGCCCAGATCTCAACTCGGAAATTGGCATCAGTTGGTCATTGCCAGACCCAGGGTGATAGACTGATACGCCCATCCTCAACCTCATATACAACAGTATGTATGCTGGAACGAGATGTAATCAAATCATTATCTGTTATAATCCATGATTGCAGTAGTAATTTTCCAGTTTAGTAATACCTACATCAATTTCCCACCCACCTACTCCAAAGACATATCTCACATCAAAGTAAAGTACACATTCATCCCAGCCTGGCTTTATCTTAGGTCGTCCTTGCGTCCCGTGGTATCGTCGAAATAAAAAACAGAAACTGAGAAAAAGGGGCGTGGGAGCAAAGTTGGCATGACAAAGGGAGAGGAAAGGAATAAAGGAGTCAGCGGTAATAATATTGTTGTAAGAAAAGAAAAGAAAAGAGAAAGGAAAGGCAGAGGTATCAAAATCAATAATAAGAAAATGCAAGTCATGCAAGTCATATAGACATCCAGCCCAATCGCTCACTTTAGCACGCCAATATGCGGGTAAACAGTCCGGGGTTGGGTATGGGAGCTTTCATAAATCGAGTAAGTGGTAGTGTAGTAATAGAGGACCCGTACCCTCCCTGAAATTAGGAATCCCTCCATCAAAACCCCAACGCAACAATCAGGGAGTGAAAATAAAACCCAGCTCGTGTAAAAATCTCCAAAGTATCTTCATAGTTTCAGTCTCGGAGTCCACACGATGTCTTCCTTCTCACACCACTCTTGTAGAAATGCAGAGGCGAATCTCACGCCGTCAATCGCGCCCGCTGTCCCGGCTCCACTTCTTACCAATGGCAAAAAGAAATCTCCGCTATATCTTCCCACCCTCAACACCTCTTTACCCCTTTCAGAGAAGTTCCTGCTCCGGCGGAGCCATGTAGCCGGGTATTCGCGTGCAAGCGTAATGTCCGGTAGGAGACGACTACCGTCAAGCCAGAGGCGGTTCGCTTCGCGGTGAGATTCAGGCAGACGGGTGCGAAGATCGGATAGGTCACGGAGGAGTTTGGCATCCTGGGTCAACGTTGACGAAGAAAGAGATGGATTATCTGGGTCATGACTGCCGGGTGTAGATACAACGGTCCTATCCTTGTTGCCGTTGTTATTGTTTGAGGAGTCGCCAGGAAGACCAATACTTGCAAACCGATCGAGGTCGAGAGTGTGAATGGCGTCTTGGGCGATGGCGCCTAAAAACAGGCAAACGGCGTGTAGATGTGGATATTGGGCGGTGCGACGGGCGACGACTTGCCAGTAGGGGATAAGTGAGCGCCAGTTTGATGAATCACCGGTCTGGCGAGATAGAGTTTTACATCTATCATCTGCTATGAATGCGAGGATGAAACTCAGGACGGCTTCAACGGCCGTCACGGCACCCAGTTTCGCGTCCGAGCTTCTTTGTTCAGCAAGTGGGTCAGATGCATGCTTTAACTCTCGGCCAATGTCCTTGTATTTGTTCCATTCATCGCGCCATGCTCGTCGTTCTGAGTCGTGGGGCTTGGTGGATTGAGTGTCGACAGACAATGCGGGCGACGGCTTGCTGGTTGGCCTGTCTTCCTGAATACTGTTCGCTCTAGCCGCTGGTGTTTTTGTTTCACTGTCTGTAGACCCTGTACGCCGCATTGTAGCTCCTTTCGAATCAGGTCGCATCTCCTTTTTAGGTGTTATAAATTGCCCTTTGGATTGCTGACCGGCAAGCTTGGCGGTAGAAGTCACGTTAGGTGTTTGTGGGCGTTCAGAGGATACTGCTGACGCTGTCTTTGGTCTCTTCAGTGCAGGTCCCTCTATCGAAGCTTCGTCTGCTGGTTTTGGACGTTTATTTCCCACAGTAGGCTCTCGTTGCTTTTCGACAGGTTTCGAAGGTAATGAAGTTCGGGGTTCTTTTTTACTCGATGCCTCCTCTTGGACCTTTGGCTTGACGGGGACCTTCTCGCCTGTGACCTTTCGTTTCGTCGTTATTCTCAGCAGAGCTTCGACGCGTTTTCTATTTTGGCGGCCGTACTTGAGCTTGACGATTAGTCTTGGTTTGGCCGGAGTGGTAGGAACCGACTTGCTGGCGACGGAAGAAGGCGCTAGTTTAGGCTTCGCAGGGGCAGGAACAGGGACCTTTTTGATGGAACGTTGCGGCAGCTGCACAGGGATTGGGGAGTTCTTGGTGCCACTTTTCGCGGCTAAAGAAGGATTTGGCGCTTTCAGCCTTGCCTCACTCTTAGCATTCGTGCTGGAGACCGAGCTGGAGCGTGGGCGGCTGGATTCGGATGACTTGGATTTTGTGGAGTCAAGCTGGGAACCAGCGTTCTTTGGGACAGCTTTATTAGCTGTAGATGATGTACGTTTTTCGGGCACAGGTTCGTCTGCAAAACTCAACAGTTCTTCTTCCAGTTCGGGCGGAAGAGTGGGCGAGAGGAGGGGAGGTATCATACGCGGGCTACTGGTCGGAAGGGTAGGTGATAGTAATTCGGGGACTGCTGGTGGATTTTTTGATGCTGAAGGCAGTTGCACTGGTCCCTGACCACTGTGCTTTTCCAGTCTAGGTTTCTTGGGAGGTGAAGGAGAAGGTCGATCAATAGGTTTTGACGGTGCTGATTTCGATTCTTGCTTAGAGGTGGGTTTGGGAGCCGGAATGCCGTTTGGCCTCAGACTGTCTTCTTTCTTTTTCGGAGCAATGGTTTTCTTTGGTGTTCCTTCTCTTGGGGCATCCAAGATGTTTTCCTTGGGCGGAGAAGGCTCCGTCTTCCCATTTGACATTTCTACAGGAGTTGGCGGGGCCGGGCTCTCGAGTGCCTTCTTGTAGTCCTTGAAAGTTATCTTCTTCTTCTGCTGGCCACCACTCCGCGGCGTATTGTTGCTCTGTTCCGCAGCTTTTTTCGAAGGTTCCTCCTCCTGCATTATATTCCCGTGCTCGTCGGACCATCCCCCCACAGCAACCAGAAGTGTATCTTCACCTTGGCGGGTCAGAAATGTCATATACTGAAGCTGTTCCTCCTCCGGCGCAAACAAGCAGTCCTTGCCAACCGCCCAGTTGGTGACAGCCCGGGAGCCCAACCGGTATGGCCTATCGGTCGGCACGGTAAGGAGGTATGGTTGGGAGGGAAAGAGGTCGTCGGTCAGGCGTTTGAAGCGGGCGTCGAGGCCACTCAGGTATTCCGAATGCGATCGCTTCTTGCTAGACACGGGCAGAGCAGCGGTTTGGCTGAAAGTTTGCTGGGAATTATCGCGATCGAAGGACATATTAGTGACGTAGAAGCAAGTGTGAAGAGCTCTATGGGTGTGAGTGTTGAAAGGAGTTGAACGTGCGTCGTTGCACACAGTCAGGAGACTTGAACCAGGTGACTCTGAGGTGTAACGGAGCGGCAAAAGGGCAAAAGAAGGTATTCGAGCTCGAGTGATTAGTCCATGAGGGATTGGTGAGAGATGTCGGAGCAGTGATAGACGCGGTCTTGTTGTCGTGTTGGTGTTGATGAATGCGCCGGGAGCCCATTCAAGGGCCCGGTTCCTGCGACAATCGGAGAATGCGTGTCAATGGCCAGATGGCTGTGATTGTCCTCATCAAGATCGCGTAGCTGTTTGTTCAACTGAAGAGAAGAGACTCCAGAGGAGCTGGTGACATCCAGATATCGGAGTGAATGCGCGCCCGTTGTGTCCGGCAAGGTGCCACAAGCAGCTGACGGAATTCCAAATGACTTCACGCTGACACAAGGGAGTCGTCAACACACCATCCATGCGCACCAGCCAGCACTCAACAAGGCACAAAAGATTGGAACGTTGAATGTAAAACCGAACAAAAAGAACGACGGTTCACCACCGCCAGAACGCTTCCTCACCCCCCGAAGTGTCAATGTTTAAGGTGCGCGAGACAGTCGACGGCCTGATCCCAGAGTTACGGCTAACCACGCGGTCCTATTGGCTGCAGGCAGGTTGTACCCTCGATCGGCGAAAAGCGTGGCCAGCTCGCATAGGCACGGCCATGGACTTTGGGTAGAAGAGAGTCGACAGGGCAGATAGAAGTGTGCTCGCGTGCAAGAGACGACGGGAATCTCGACAGAGGCGTGGAGCAGCGTGTGCAATGGGGCGGGGGAGAGTGAAGTTGGTCCTCGTCGATTGACAGGCGCCGGCGATGGTGAAGCGCAGTGACAAATCCCCATCCAGAGCGACTTTTACTTTGGCTAACAAGCTAACTTCCGGATAGCCCAGCGGCTGGCGGAAGCCTGAGTCGGGGGTTCGCTGTGCTTCTTCCCTTGTCGTGCGCCTAGCGAAACAGACGCGCGCAGGGGAGCGTGCTGAGAGTCGCTGGCCTGTTATCGCTGCAACTGCAGGCATTCCATTCTTCCGCTGTTCCTACAGAGAGCTTGTTCTTCTACACGGTTATCGATCAACATAATTAAACTGATACCCATGTTGTGCTGCAATTCCAGAGCAAACAACCTCTTCGGCACACGGCGGAGCATGGGATTGGTGCCTCATCTTCAATTTCAGCCAGCAGATCATGGCCAATGCGATCATCCGCTTGACGGGCATTGCTTTTTCCTGCCGTCCTTCTGCAGAATTTCCACGCGTGACGCTTCTGATGAAAACTGTGGCTGTCTGCATCTCGTCGACTCCGTACCAATCCTTGATTGATAGTTGGCTGGTTGGAAGCGCCGTCCACGCAGGACCTGAGAAGCTCCGCCCCGAAAGGATTAGGGATCTTAACACTGCGAGACACTTTTACTCATGAAGACAAGGACTGGTTACTACTCCGTACATAGCTCACCAAATTTCTTCTTCTGTCGGTGCCATCCAGCGTTCAGGTTGATCTGATGCAAAGGAAATCAAAGTCGGCCTAGAAAACACGTATTCGTCGAAAGAACTGACCCAGACTCGTCTATTCCAGACTTCAGGTTTGAACTGGATGAACCAAATGCGATACAAGAGAATTCGCCTGTGTCATGAAAATCTACATCATTTATATTCAAATGGCCAGACTTCCTCCCAAACTTTTCGCTCTATGGGTGTTTTCGCTTCCCGTTCCAAAAACCGTTCCTTCGCCCTCGTAAACCAAGATGCGCAAATCTCTTCATATTCTGCATGGGAGACTGCACCATTCCATCCCGGATAAACGCCCAGTTTCTCAATAACACGCATCTTCCGCTCTATATCCCTTTCCCATTTGGCATATTCCACGGTTTGCCTCTGCAGCTCAGCTTCTAAGTAATGTATTGGGTAGAGCACAGTGGGACTTCCATCGTCGTTGACCCCGACAGCCTTCTTCCACATGTCGTTTCGTGCAATATTAGCAAGTAAGGACTGGACCAGGGGCTCGCCATCCTCAAAGACTGTCGCGATACGGCCGAGAATCTGACACGGGAAGCGTCTGCTTATAACGAAAGGCTTGAATCAGGTTAGGTGCTTGCTTTTGCACAACAATCTCATACAAAATCTGCAGCGCCTGTGCGAGAAAAAGGTCCTTTGCAGCCTTCTTCTCCGCCGGGTTCATTTCTTTGACATCTTTCTAACACTGTTAGCCCTGTCTGGCAAATATATTTATGGTGGCAGTCCATACAAGGGCCCCGATCAGTTTCGACTTCACCTCGTTTACCATCAAACCAAGATCGAGCGGTTATAGGTCCTATGGCAAATGTTTTGTTAGAGAGCTGTGAAGTGATGTCGACAAGTTGTTCAAGGAGAGATGCTTTATCTTGCGGCCTCATGGTTTCCCATGCTGCACTGAGTTCGATGCCGGGAACCTTTTCCATTATGATATACTCGGCACCCAATGGACTCTCTTTCTTTTGCGAACAATATGCTAGAACTCCCGGTACCGGAATGTCTAGCCCGTTCCGCAACATCCACTCAAGGTCGCAATCAGCCCCAAGAGACTCACATGGACCTAGGGTTCAGTAAAAACATCACTCACATATTCAAGAGTCGATCATTGAGATTGCCTCCTGAAAACTTCATGATTTCGTGGCAAACCGCGCTGTCCCCAGCAGCGGCTTCAGCTGCCTTGATAAGAGCCCAGCGTCAAATTTGACATATCGGCCTTTCAGCTGGCACACTTCGTCCCAGACCCATCGCTGGACTTTGTATGCATATGTACATACAGGTCTTCGTTCGAAGTGCAATTTGAAGCCACAGTTAGTAGACAGCCTGAGGCAAGTTGCCTTAGTTAGGGGAGGTACATACCGGTAACTTCATACTCTTCCTTTTCTGTTCCGGTTTTTGACGCGGAAGAGGCGTATTCATGTCGCAGCAAAGGAGACGGACGCCAACAGAGGCATCGGGACATCGAGTCTAAGCTCCTGACTGCGCTCCATCGAGTGAGGTTTCGAGAATCGGATGAATAGACGCGTCACGAAATCACAGATTCGTGATTGCAATTCGACTTCGCTAGACAAGAGGCAAGGGGTATCTATCGTAAACTGCATTTTATGGAGTGCACATGCTGGAAGTATGTACCACTGAACGATGCCCCATGGAAACGCGTCCTTATGCGCAAATGGCGACCAGCCTTGACAATTGGTGTTCCACGGAAGTGTGCGCGCAAACATTTGACAGAATGCAGGATGGAACCAATAAAATTTGCCGAGTACTATTTCATCGTCTAGGCTCCGTTCACCTGTTGGTCTTGTTTTTTTTTATGATAATAAATTTCACGGGGCTTTATCTATACCATTTAGTTACATCAATGTGGGCAGGACATGGGCATTTCACAAGCTTCGTTTTCCTGTCACAACCCACCGTTGGCTTTTTCGATCTATGATCGGTCATCAGGGGCAAATTCTTCCTCCCAGAAAGCACGGAAATGCTTTTCACGGCCCAGCTTCTTGATTTCCTCAATTTCTTCAGGGGCCAATTTGAATTTCAGCGATTCCAAATACTCAGCCAGGCGCGACTCTTTCGAACTAGTGCTGATGACCACGACACCTTGGTCAATCACCCATCGAAGCAAGACATTGCCCTCAGTGGTGTTGTATTTCTTGGCCAGGGCCGCGACGGTGCTGTCTACGGGACCTCCCTTGGCCCTTATCGCTGGGGTCAAGGGTGCATATGCCGCAGTTGTGATACCCTTTGATTGGTGAAATTCGAGGAGTCCCTTGTGTTGTAGGTAAGGATGGTACTCGATCTGGTTGACGGACGGGACGACCTTGGCTGTCTTGAGGACGGCTTCGAGGTGGTTCTGAAGCCAGTTGGAGACGCCAATGGACCGTGCCTTGCCGGACTCTTTGACCTTTTCCATTTCCGCCCATGCCTTTTGCAGGTCCTCGTCGGATTTTGCGAAGAAGGGGGAGTGGATAAGATACCTGAGTCAAGTCATTCACAGGTTAGCATAATGTCCTTTATAAATTGGCCTAGACATGGGCGTGCATACAGGTCAACATAGTCCAACTGCAGCTTCTTCAAGCTTTCGTCAATCGCCCTTGGAATATCGGCAATATTCGTGATGACTTTCGTCGTCACGAAAAGCTGGTTCCTTGCAACGCCGCTCTCCTTGATGGCGACACCAAGTTCCCTTTCCGTCCCATAAACCTCCGCTCCATCGAGATGGTAATAGCCCAGCTTGATTGCGCTCTTGGCCGCATCGATCAAAGCGCGATCGGTGCCGTCGTCTCCTGCCCGTTTAAACCACGCCGTACCGGTGCCGTAGCCGAGCTATTGCCATAAAATATGTCGGTCAGTACCGTATCTTGACCCGGTAGGATGGAGGTCCTTACTATTGGAACGGTTGTCCCATCGTTAAGCTTCGCCTGCTGCATGTCTGCGGCCATTGTACGTGACTGGGAGTAATATCTTCTAAGTCTTGTGGCACGAATTGGAGGGAGATGCAAATTAGGGGCAGTAGTAAACAGATGATGGATGTTCTGCGGGCGAGAGGTTGTGGTTCTTATGGAGCGAGCAAATGTGGGGGAACCGGCTATTCTCAATGGCATTATGATCGCACGAGAGCCTATCTCCGGATTACGAGTGGATCAAAGGGCGTGGATGTCAATGATGAAGGCCGGAGGAGCATAGCATCACCCAGCACGATATTTGAGGCCTACTTACATTGCAATCTCAATGCATATGCTTGGTGTTTGATGAGCTCGAAACTCCAATGTTGCACCGAGACTCAACACACTGTGTCGCTGTTTGGTGTTCGAGACTCGGCTTCTCCAGTTTGGCCCAGAAATGCCAAGCAGTGATGTCATTCTGCAGCGGATCTTGATTAGATAAGATATAAATCCGGCTGCGGTTCAACGTCTCATCTTCAAACTGCCAAACCTCCGCTTGGTTCGACTGCTCAACTATCCAATTCTCCTTTATATTGCATTGAACACTTACAGCACATTTAACGGATATATAATTGTATGCATCTTGCATTGGTGCTTCTTCTTTTTCAAATCAGTGGACCGCCCTCGCATCACGACCTCCAACCACCGCATACCCATCCATCCCGCCCGTCAATGCTTTTGAGAAGCTCCCTGCATCGCTACGTGCCGTCAATTATTCAGTCCCGCCTTGCACGAATGGCATCCCATCTATCCAATGGCTCTCGTGCTGATAACTCCCAGCAGCCCGCAGGTGTATCGTTAGATGAACTGCTCAAAACGAACAATTTCACCACCAAACTCCCCGCTGATCCTGCATTCGAGACGCCTGAGGCTTCACACAAGGCTCCGCGGGAGGCGTTAGGGCCCCGTATGGTAAAGGGAGCGTTGTATACGTATGTTAGGCCAGAACGGCAGGATGAGCCGGAACTTTTGGGGGTTAGTCCGCGGGCGATGCGGGATATCGGGCTGAAAGAAGGCGAGGAGAAGACGCAAGCATTCAAGGATATGGTCTCTGGGAATAAGATATTCTGGAGCAAAGAGGATGGAGGAATATATCCATGGGCTCAATGTTATGGAGGTGAGTTTCTGCATTGAGCAATAATCAGGGATTGAGAGCTAATGTAGTTTCGAGGTTGGCAATTGTATGTTGGGCCCATTCAAGCCAAAAGCTGTGTCAAATGTATTAACAATTATCTACAGTGGATCTTGGGCTGGGCAACTAGGTGATGGAGTACGTATACTCTTTGATGCATATTTACATGCCATCACTCACAGGTTATCAGCGTGCGATTAGTCTATTTGAGACTATAAATCCATCCACGAACAAAAGATATGAGGTTCAGCTTAAAGGAGCCGGCCTAACCCCATACTCGAGATTTGCTGATGGAAAGGCCGTACTACGTTCCAGCATAAGAGAATACGTGATTTCAGAAGGTCAGATTCGTGCGCCAACTGTTTCGAGTCCCTTTCTGACCCTGATGATTAGCTTTAAACTCTATTGGGATACCCACTACTCGTGCTCTCGCACTTACTTTGTTACCGAATGTTAGTGTTAGACGAGAGAAGATTGAGCCAGGAGCCATTGTGACTCGCTTTGCGGAGACATGGCTTCGAATCGGGACTTTTGATCTTCTTCGTGCCCGCGGAGATAGGGATCTAACGCGCAAGCTAGCCACCTATATTGCAGAGGACGTTTTTGCTGGCTGGGAGTCCCTACCTGCTGCCTTGGCATTTGCAGAGGACGGCACTACCCCAGCAAACATTGACGATCCGCCAAGGGGCGTTCCTAAGAATGAAATTCAAGGAGAAGAAGGAGCAGAACAGAACAGATTTGCGCGATTGTATCGTGAGATTGTCCGCCGCAACGCGAACACAGTCGCGGCATTGCAAGCCTATGGCTTTATGAATGGTGTGCTGAATACTGATAACACTTCGATATTCGGACTATCTCTCGATTATGGCCCGTTTGCTTTTATGGATAATTTCGACCCGAACTACACGCCAAACCACGATGATCAGCTGCTACGGTACTCCTACAAAAACCAACCATCAGTAATCTGGTGGAATTTGGTCCGTTTAGGAGAGTCCTTTGGAGAACTATTAGGTTCTGGAGACAAGGTTGATGACGAGACTTTCGTTTCCAAAGGAGTTACAGAGGACTATGCGCCCATTCTAATCAAGCGAGCAGAGGCGATTATTGATAGTACATCAAAGGAATATAGAGCAGTATTCTTACACGAATACAAACGACTAATGACTGCCCGACTAGGATTGAAGACGCAAAAAGACTCGGATTTTGAAATTTTGTATTCGGATCTGCTTGATACCCTGGAAGCACTTGAATTAGACTTCAACCACTTTTTCAGGAAACTTTCTGGATTCGCGTTGAGTGATGTTGAAAGCGATAAGAAGAGAAAAGAAATTGCCAGCGTCTTCTTCCACGAAGAGGGCATCGGAGGGATTGGCAACACCGAAGATTCCGCTAGAGAACGTCTTGCGAAATGGCTATCCACTTGGAGAGACAGGGTTGTTGAAGATTGGGGTGACAATTCGGATGCTGAACGCCAAACTGCTATGAAGGCAGTTAACCCAAAGGTGTGTAACTCAAGCTTACCCTGCATATGTCAGTCACTGATATACTGATATCTCTCTAGTTCCTTCCACGATCGTGGATTCTGGATGAAGTTATACACCGTGTTGAACGCCAAGGTGACAGAGATATCCTTGGGCGTGTTATGCATATGGCTCTCCACCCCTTCCAAGAGGAGTGGGGCTGGGATAAGGGAAAGGAGGAGAGGTTCTGTGGGGATGTTCCTCAATTTAAACGGATGACCATGTGCAGTTGCAGCTCGTGAAGTGATTCATGAATTGTACTTTTTGTATCATGCTGCCATGTCATTCTTGGCCCTTGCACTTGATACAGCAAGGGGTATTCCGAACCGTGATAGATCTGTATGTCGTTATCGGTGACTGACATTCACCGCACCGCAGCCTCCATGGGGTTGATTTACGATATGTGTATGCTATATCAATTGCATTGACACCTTTTTCCTTTCTTTGCACGCCGGCACTCCACACGCTTCATCAATCCTGAAATACTGTTACCCCAGTTCTCTTGACTGAACACTATTGGAACTTACCATAAACAAGGATGGATGAAGACGAACGCCTTCGCTGTGCTCTTGAGGAAAACCTCCGCCTGAACGAGCGGCGTCAGCAGTCCCTCGCGGAGATCCAAAGGCGTGAACGCGAGGAAGAGGAGAGAATCATTCAAGAGTCTGAGGCTGCTGCTGCAAGATCGCGGCAGGTCGCTGAAGATGAAGAAGAGCAGTTGAGATTGGCGATGGAGAGGAGTGCTGCGGATGAACAGGCGAGGGCAAGAAGGCGTGAGCAGGAGAGGCAGAGGTTATTGCAGATGGAGAGCGAGTTTGGTGCTGGGATATCCAGATCACAACCAGGACCAGGGTCAGGGCCAGTCATCTTTGTATCATCGAGCATAGAGAGTGGATCCCGACCGAGCGAGAATGGAAATACAAACGCAGCGATTGAGCGTGGTCGAGCCAACGATACTAATGGAGGCGGCACTCGCAGAACCCGCTCCAGCGGGACACGTTCAAGATCCGTTGGCGGAACACGTCCGGCTCAGAATGCTATCGCCGCTGAGGAGGGAACTTTCCGCCGGCCACGCCGTCAAAACACTACACCTTCCGCGCCTTCCGCGAGACCAGCAGACCCTCCGCAACCCCCACCAACAGGTGCATCCCGCCCCGGCGCCCCCTCCCCCGGTTCCCGCCCCCGACGAAATTCCACCATCAACACCATCATTCCCCCCGACCCAAGCCCACCCCGCCCCTCCCGCCGCCAAACCATCACCAACGCTCCCCCCTCCACCCCGCCTCCCAACCCCATTCCCACCCCCATCCGCGCCCCCATTCGCGCCTACACCTTCGCCAACACCCCAATAATGATAAACCCAGCATCCTACTCCCTCCCCGCCATCCTCACCCGCTCCCGCACCGACGCCTTCCCCACAGGCGCCTTCCCGCCCACCGACAACAACCCCACCTTCGACGCCGCCCTCCAAGCCGCCATCAACGAATCCGCCGACCAAGCGCGCGACGAGGAGGAAGAAGCCGTGCAGCGCAGTCGGGGTATCCCCACGTACGAGGAGGCGTGTCGGATGCCGCGGTACAAGGCGCCGCGGGGAGCGAAGTATGTGTTTCAGGGACCGAAGGAGGTGGTGATTGAGGGTGGGGGTGGTGGGAGTGGTGGTGGTGGTGGTGGTGGGGATGTTAAGGTGAGGGTTGTGGGGGATATGGATTTGGCGAAGGCGATGAGGATTGCGAATCAGAATGTTAAGAGGGGAGGGAGGGAGGTGTGAGTCTTGTCTTTTTCTTGGGGGTTATCGGAGTGGTGGTGGATAGTACAGTATATGGGCGGTCGGGGCAGTATTAGATGAGTGTTTTTGTTTCCTGTTGATTACTGAGTGGTTGTTTTGACCTGCTTTGTTTTTTGGAAGTCGTTTCTGAGCGTAGGAGATAGAACCAAGAACTCACACCTTTGTTGGCTTTGACACATAATTGCATTCCAGACTGAAGGCTTGATACCATAACATCATCACCAGGCAGTGCGAGTCCTTGTAGCTGCCTGCAGGGAACAAAGCTATTTAAGAACCGATTTTTCACATGAGACGAATACCCCAGTAAACTAGCAGCAATGCATCACCGTGCAAGCAAATATTGGACGAATGCAAAGACCCTGGTATCATTTGTTTCTGCTCATTCTTCCACAACTGACTCCCCAAGTCCGCATTTAAAAATTCCCATTGACAAACAACACCCGTTACACAATTACTTTTTTATCCCTATGAGCGTTTCCTTCTCAGTCGGCTGTGCATCCGCAATTAAAGACACTTTCCACATCCATTGCCAATGTAGGTCACCGAGGTCATGTTTAAGCAGTGAAGAACTGGCGCATTCGGAGAACTTTGTGGACTTTTTTGCCTTAGAAAACAGGACAATCAAAACGTTCCGCGGTCGGCCAGACGGATAAAATTGGTACTAGGTGGATAGGTTGAGACGGTCATGGCGTACACTTTTTGTCATTTCTTTTGAACTAAAAGATGTTTTCTCGAGTTGATGGGTGTGTCGTATCATGACCAAGATTCAATTTGTGAACTTGTTTCCTGCTAGGATTGCAAATTGATTCTCAACCTAGATGGGGCAAGCGGCCTGGACGTGGCCAGGCTGCTTGCATTTGTAGCAGACACGCTCGCCCTTGCCTTCAGTTGGGCATTCGCGAGAGACATGACCAAGTTCACCACCTAGAGAATAATGGTCATTAGTAATCGACGGGCTTCCGTCATGAATGATTGATATTACGCACAATTGTAGCATTTCTGTCCCTGGGTGCAGTCACGAGCCATGTGGCCGTATCCACCGCAGGAGTAGCAGGTCTGGGGACGGTTGCCGTAGCCACCACCGCCACCGTAGGAGGCAGCACCGCCGCCGTATCCACTGTTGAATCCGGTGTTCTGGCTGCAGTTACGGGCGATGTGTCCAACTTGACCACACTTGTAGCATTCTTGGGCTCTGGTCTCTCCACCGGATTCGGCGGCCTGGGGGCATTCACGCGAAATGTGTCCAGTGGCACCACAGCGGTAGCACGACTTTTCCTTTGCTGGTTCAGAGCAATCGCGGCCTAAAACAAACGGGTTCGACATGGTTAGTAACGGGGGATATGTTATATTGGCCTCCCCTGCAGGTATTATTCTCCGATCCGAACTCACTAAGATGTCCTTCTCCTATAACGTAGAAAATTGATGTTAGGAAACTGCATACTTCAATCGTATCGTTCAAGAATAGTCGCGCATTATGTCAACATACCACCGCAGTTATAGCTGT